>CM042161.1:19918412-20020912 GCA_023376005.1 Doryteuthis pealeii | reverse complement strand
TTTGAATAATAATAATAATAATAATAATAATAATAATAATGATGATGATGATGATGATGATGATGATGATGATGATGATAATAATAATAATAATAATAATAATAATAATAATAATAATAAAAAAAACGGATCACCTTATCCCAGCAAGAAGACCAGATCTAGTGTTGATTAACAAAAAAGAAAGAACTTGTCAACTGGTGGATTTTGCAGTTCCAGCAGATCATAGGGTGAAGCTAAAGGAAAATGAAAAAATGGACAAATACCTGGACTTTGCCGGAGAACTGAAAAAGTTATAGAATATGAAAGTCAAAGCGATATCAATTGTAGTTGGTGAACTTGGAATGGTCCCAAAAGGATTGGAAAAGGGTTTGGAAAGTCTGGAAATCAGAGGAAGGATTGAAACCATCCAGAACACTGCACTGCTGCAATCTGCCAGAATACTCAGAAGAGTCCTGGAGACCTGAGGAGACTTGCTGTCATTCAGACTCCAGTGAAAGACCATCAGCTAATGCTGATGTGAAAACTCAAAAGGAGTAAATAATAATAATAATAATAATAATAATAATAATAATAATAATAATAATAATAATAATACAGATGTCTGGGAATACTGTAAGCGGACACCATCAAACAAACAGAGATGAAAGGAAAGGTGAGAAAAGAGAGTACCTCAGAGGGACAAGAAAACTGCTGGAATCTAAATCTCGTCATGAGAATAAATACGTTGTCCCCATTGAAAGATGCTCTAACTATTCTTTAAATGAAAAAGAGAGGAACTCCGACAGATGAACAAATAGGACAAGGAAAATTATAACCGTGGACAAGGCATTACATTCGAGATACGACACAGGTAGACTATATGTATCAAGAAAAGAAGGGGAGAGGTCGTACCAGCATTGAAGACTGTGTAGATGCGACAATTCGAGCACTTGAAGAATACACTAAAAAAAGCAAAGAAATATTAATTGCAGCAACCAGAAAAAATAATTGCAGTATATGGACGAGCAGAAATATAACTAAAACAAGAAAACAGAAATGGGAAGAAAAACCTAATATATGAATACTTAAAGTGAGAAAGAGAAGAGACCACACCGTAGTAGACATGGGCATGGATAGGAAGGGGAAACCTCAAAGGAGAAACTGAATCTCTTATAATCGCAGCACAATACAATGCCATAAGGACAAATTATATAAAAGCATTAGATAAGTCGCAACAGAATAGCAAGTGTAGAATTATGTCTCATCATGTATATAACAGTTTCATATATAACAGTTTAACACGTCCTACACTTGATATTCGGTTTGGTTTGTTTTGTTTTACGGCATATCAACCTCAGTGGATCATTTAATGCCGATAGAGTTTTGAAATAAATTCATTCTTAATGGATACACAATTTTTTTTTATAAATACATTTTTCGATTTAACCCATAGATTGGACTCTAACAGGTACTACCACTCCGGGTCAGAGTGGACCAGGGAGCAATGGTGATGAAGGGGTGCTCCACATTCCCCAAATCTCCAGAACTGGAACCTCACCATCAGATAGAGTTTAATGTCATTCCCAGGACATGTAGAACCTCAGCCACCTCAGATGATAAAAATAGTTGGTGCTTGCTATAAGTGCAATAGGGTTGGGGCAATCATATAGGTGCTAGGGCTTGACGTGACCAGCCCTTAGACCGCCCGTCTAGCCTAAGTAAGGGTCTAAGTGTAGTGTTGCAGGTCATGGATTGCTCATCCACCAAGACTCGATCCTTAAGCATCACGGGTCGCCACCCATAGCCAACAGGTGGCCCCATTTGGGGGGGGGGGTCTTACCACTCTGCAGAGGTGCAGTCGGGTATTCTAACGCCCCACCGACAGGGCAGTTGATATTCGGTTGGGTCTTATCTATTTTCACTTTGATAAAATTGGTCATTATGGCATTATTTTTGTGCTGCTATTATTAGAGATTCAGTTTCTCTTTTCTTAACCATGTCCAATTATTATTATTATTATTATTATTATTATTATCAACCTCTTCTCATTCCTCAACCCTTCTTCCTCTTCACCATATAACCTTATCTCTCATCTATTCTTCTTCCCTTTTCATATCTCACCTCTTTTTCTCCTTCTCCTTATTATTATTATTATTATTATTATTATTATTATTTTATTGTTGTTGTTGTTGCTGTTGTTAATGCAGTTGTAAAACTCATCAATTTTTTTCTGCTTTCTCAGTAGAGTCTTTAGCAAGATGATGCATCTTTTCTTAAAAGATGCAGAAGGTGTCATCTGTTGCAAGATGTGCAAATAATAAATTGAAAGGCAACATCCGGGTTCATTGAGGGGATTTTCTCGTGACGTCATTTGTCAAAGAAAAAATGGCGCCAAAACGACGGCAACTTTCTAGGATGGGGGGGGGGCGAGGCATGAAAGAATTCTTTTAGTGGTTTGATGTTTTTGTTTTTAAATCCTTCTTGTCTTTTTCGCCCCACCCCCTCTCTCTCTTTATCTCACCGATCTTCTCTTTCTACTCTCTATTTCCTACTCCCTATTCTCTCTCTCTCTCTCTCTCTCTCTCTCTCTCTCTCTCTCTATCTATCTATCTATCTTAATCTCCCTCTCTGTCTGTCTGCCTATCTGTCTCTCTTTAACTCAATCTGGTCTTTTTTTCTTTATTCTTTTTTTTTTCTTTTTTTTTCTTCCGTTCACGTTTCGTGGTTCACTTGCACGCGCACACTCCAGAGGGATGCACAAGTGCACACGTTGCGTGTGTGTGTGTCTGACTGTTAAAGACTTGTTAAACGTTTCTATGAAACGAATATGCATATAAAATGATAACGATTGTTAGATACAGCCATCTCGGAGTCTATAGAGATTGAGTTATAAAGAATATGTACACCACACACATACATATACACATTCAACATTTTCACTAAACATTTCTACACATTGGGATGTAATAGGCGACGAAGATAGAAAGACACGAACATGGTGATATAGATAGATAGATAGATAAGAACAGATTGAGATAGATAGATAGATAGATAGATAGATACGAACAGATTGAGATAGATAGATAGATAAATAGATAGATAGATACGAACATATTGAGATAGATAGATAGATAAATAGATAGATACGAACAGATTGAGATAGATAGATAGATAGATAGATAGATACGAACAGATTCAAATAGATAGATAGACAGGAACAGATTGAGATAGATAGATAGATAGATAGATAGATACGAACAGATTGAGATAGATAGATAGATAGATAGATAGATAGATACGAACAAATTGAGATAAATAGATAGATAGATAGATAGATAGATAGATAGACAAATTGAGATAGATAGATAGATAGATAGATAGATAGATAGATAGATAGAACAGATTGAGATAGATAGATAGATAGAAGATAGATAGATACGAACAGATTGAGATAGATAGATAGATAGATAGATAGATAGAACAGATTGAGATAGATAGATAGATAGATAGATAGATAGATAGATAGATAGATAGATAGATAGACACGAACAGATTCAAATAGATAGATAGACAGGAAGATTGAGATAGATTGATAGATAGATAGATAGATACGACAGATTGAGATAGATAGATAGATAGATAGATACGAACAATTGAGATAGATAGATAGATAGATAGATAGATAGATAGATAGATAGATAGATAGATACGAACAGATTGAGATAGATAGATAGATATAGATAGATAGACAGATAGATAGATACGATAGATAGATAGATAGATAGATAGATAGATAGATAGATAGAGATAGATAGATAGATAGATAGATAGATAGATAGATAGATAGATAGACACGAAAGATTCAAATAGATAGATAGACAGGAACAGATTGAGATAGATAGATAGATAGATAGATAGATAGATAGATAGATAGATAGATAGAGATAGATAGATACGAACAGATTGAGATAGATAGATAGATAGATAGATAGATAGATAGATAGAACGAGATAAATAGATAGATAGATAGATACGAGACAAATTGAGAGATAGATAGAGATACGAACAGATTGAGATAGATAGATAGATAGATAGATAGATATGAACAGATTGAGATAGATAGATAGATAGATAGATACGAACAGATTGAGATAGATAGATAGATAGATAGATAGATAGAACAGATTGAGATAGATAGATAGATAGATAGATAGATAGATAGATACGAATAGAGATAGATAGATAGATAGATAGGTAGTTATGAACGACAGATAGATAGATAGATATGAACAGATAGATAGATAGATAGATAGATAGATAGATAGATATGAACAGACTAGATAGATAGATAGATAGATAGATAGATAGATGTGATAGATCGAGATTGAGATAGATAGATAGAGATATAGATAGAGAGATAGATAGATAGATAAATACGAACAGATTGAGATAGATAGATAGATAGATATAGATAGATAGATAGATATGAAAGACATAGATAGATAGATAGATAGATAGATAGATATGAACAGATTGAGATAGATAGATAGATAGATAGATAGATAGATGTGAAAAGACGTAGTATAATGAGATAAAGAACTAATTCCAATCTGAAATCGACGAATAGTCTAAAATCCTTTTGCGTCTTCCCCTGTTCACTCGTCTAGAAAGATCTGTACAAGTTAAAACCGATTGATACCTTTTTTTCATTTAATCACTTTTTTGTGAAGACTTTCTTTCTAAGAATTTTGCTTCCAACTTGTCGTCGCTGTGGAACGAAGCTTTCTCCCTTAACACTGGATCAAATGTATCAGACGAATACATAGATACCTTCCCCCTTTTTGAGCGCGTATTGTCAAACAGATAGAAGCCGCTGAAGAGAGAAGATGCCAGAAATAGTCTGTCTGTCTGTCTCCTCTCTCTCTCTCTCTCTCTCTCTCTCTCTCTCTCTCTCTCTCTCTCTCTCTCTCTCTCTCTCATTTATCTTGATTGCGATTTCTTTTTATCGTTTGGATCTTCGTCATTTAGAAATATTTCTAAGTTCATAGGGTTTCCAGTACATTCGATTATCTTTGTTGTTGCAGTGTTATAAAGAATACTTACTGTTATAGAGTAGCTAGCACCCCTTCAGTATTCAACCAGATGGACTGGCTCATAGCCTTAAAATAGCCTACGATTAAAGTGGATTAACAAGCTGAATAATATTCAGACTGACTTTACAGCGTTTAGCTATAACGCATTTGACCCTCTCTTATTTAGAGTAAGTTTTGTCTTGTTAATTGTTTGTACTTATTTGTTCTGTGTTTTGTATGTATCCATTGGCGCCGAATGCTTAATAAATGTATTAAGCACACCATTCTTCTGTGTATCATTTCCACCTCGATGATACAACACTTACCCAACCCATTCACCACGGGTAGGATTTGACACAAGGTCACAAGTATGGGGAATCCGGTGGGGATAGAACTCGCTATTCAGTAGTAATGGATTCAGTGGCGTACCAAGAAGAGGGCGGGGCGGATCGTCCGCCCCGGGCGGCACAATTTACGGGGCATCCCATTCTAGCTGAGGAGGCAAATGAAAATAAAGGAACTTTTTAAGAGCTTGTTCAACTGATTGGGAAATTCCTGGACATTTAGAGAAAGTAAAAATTGATACGTTTACAACTTCCTATCTCCCACCAAAAAAATTCACACTGTCCTATCCAGTAACATACAATTCTAGTAATATCAAAGTGTCAACATATAAAATCATTCAAAATATCGTTAAGTCATTCAAAATATCGTTAAGAGGAAGGCACGTAATATCAATTTGTAAATCGTTTGGAATATGACTTTTAGGCACCCCTTTTGCGATCTCATTTCATAAGGACATTTTTTTCATTTACACCGTCAAAATCCGGTTGTTTTTTAGGGGTTAGGGTTAGGGTTAGGGGTTAGTTTTATAATTAAAAAACTCTAAAAATCGTCTGTTAACAAACAACCGGATTTTGATGGTGTAAATGAAAAACATGTCCTTATGAATCGAGATCGGAAAAGGGGTTCCTAAAGTTCATCTGGTCCAATCGTTTATTTTTGTAATTCATTTATTGTTCTTAAACATATCTTTCCTATTATTTTTTGTGTATAAACATTGTAAAATTAAATTGTGGGAAAATAAATTGTTGCTACAGTTTGTCTTCGTATTTTACATACTTGTGCACATTTATTATTCCGTTTTCGGCTTTTTGAATAATTATTAGAACTGTGTGGTCAAATAATCACTCGCTCCGGACGGTCCTTGGGCTAGGTATGTCACCTAATGGATCTGCAAGACTAGCTTGCTAACATTAACACCACGACGTAGTATTATATTTGAAGTCCGCAACAGACATTGTTAATTTTTTTACGAACGCTAATGTCACGCATTTATGATGTCATGTGAAAATAATTAAAGGCACAATGTCAAAATCCCTGTTTAATAATAATAATAATAATAATAATAATAATAATAATAAAGAGAATTTGGCAAACTAGCACAACGGGAACACAAAACTAGGCACGACTGGGTTGGAAAGGTGATCCACTGGGAATTATGCAAAAAATTTAATTTTGACCATACAACAAAATGGTATATGCATAAACCAGAATCTGTTCTTGAGAACGAAGCGCATAGCATTCTCTGGACTTTGAGATAAAAACGGATCACGTTATCCCAACAAGGAGACCAGACCTAATGTTGATTAACAAAAAAGAAAAAAACTTGTTAACTGGTGGATTTTGCAGTTCCAACAGATCACAGGGTGAAGATGAAGGAAAACGAAAAAATGGACAAATACCAAATTTGTGATTTGAAGTATCCATATTATTGTTTTTCTTCCCATTTCTGTTTTCTTACTTTTGTGGGTTTTTCTTCTGCTTGTCCATATGCTGTAACTTCTGTTATTATTATTATTATTATTATTATTATTATTATTATTCACTCCTTTTGAGTTTTCACATCAGTGTTAGCTGATGGTCTTTCACTGGAGTCTGAGTGACAGCAAGTCTCCTCAGGTCTCCAGGACTCTTCTGGGTATTCTGGCAGATTGCAGCAGTGCAGTGTTCTGAATGGTTTCAATCCTTCCTCTGATATCCAAACTTTCCAAGCCCTTTTCTAATCTTTTGGGACTGTTCCAAGTGCACCAACTACAATCGGTATCACTTTCATATTATTATTTTTATTATTATTATTTTCACTCCGTTTTGGGGTTTTCACATCAGTGTTAGCTGGAAGTATTTCACTGGAGGCTGAGTGACAAGTCTCTCGAGTCTCCATGATTCTTCTGAGTATTCTAGCCGATTGTAGCAATGAAGTAGTCTGGAAGGTCTTAATTCTTCCTCTGATTTCCAGATCCTCCAGTCTTTTTCCAAGTTTTTTTGGACCATTCCAAGTGCACGAACTACAATTGGTATCACTTTCACCCTCATATTCCACAGCTTTTTCAATTCTCTGGTATGATGCAGGTATTATTATTATTATTATTATTATTATTAGTTCATTGCGACTTAACTGGACCAATACAGCCCCTTGGTAAATCCAATTTCAGGTATGTACTAAACTTTATTGACGATTTTTCTGGACTTATGATGTTATACTTTTTAGCCCATAAATCTGATACTCTGCTAGCTACCAAACAATATTAGCAGACGTCAGTTCATATGGTAAAGTCAAGCGCAGTGGAAGCGTGCTGGGCCCATAACCTGTTAAGTTTCTGACCGCCATCCTTGGCCAGTTGAAAAGGACTTAATGTAAGTAAGTAAGTCCTGAGCTATAGAATCCTTTGGTAAGTGAATAAGTCCTGAGTTATGGAATGCTACGTAGTGTCAAAGGTCCAGTGATATAATCCTATGTTCCGTCGTCCACGAAGGTTCAAAGTAGTTGTGAGTAGCTAAGATCAGAACAGCCGGTATAAATAACAATATTAGTAGCAGAGCACTGCCAGTGACTGGCCAATAAGTTGGTCACATGTTTATCGGCGAGTCTATAAGTAGAAGTAGGCATCTAGCACACACCTTATATTACAAAAATCTCAACAATTATTATTATTATTATTATTATTATTATTATTATTATTATTACAGCATTTGGTGTTATTAGTGCGCGTTTTTTTGTTGTTTTTTTTCGTTAATGATATTTAATATCAATATCATCATTCCCAACAATTAGTTTTTATCAAACGTATAACAATTTTTGTTGCTTTTATTGTTATTTAATTGATATATTTTTTTTTTTTTTACTTTTTTTATTATCGGCTTTACACATTTTGCGATGTTACACGATTCGGACTGATTTTTTGTCAAAGGTTTCCCTAATTTTTACACACACACACACACACACACAAGTGTATATATATATATATATATATATATATATATATATATATATATATCCCTGTTCCTTTTCCAGCTTTGATCCTAATATTTTTTCAAGTTGTCTTATGCCTGACCGTAGGGGTAATCTCCACCCATCCCCATTCCATCGGTGATCCAACGACTAGACCATTCTTTTTCAGCTTTATCCTCACACCCACAAGCAGATGCACTGACGCACACGCATGTGCACTTATTTCTATCCATCACACATTTTGTACAAACAAAAAACAAAAATGAAAAACAAAAAACAAAACAGACACCTATCCATACACATATACATTTACACACGCATATCTATTCACACACAGACAAATGTACTCTCCCACCATACATACAAAGACATACATATTCATATACAAAGACACACGCACATACTCACAGAACTATAGATGAATATATATATATATATATACCAACCCCTCCGCACGAGCAGGATGTGACACAAGGTCAATTTCTTAAGCGGAGTTTATCAGGTTTGAATTCAGAGTTTTCCTTCTCCTAGATCGGTTGCCTAATCATGGTTAAAGAGCCAGGTCTGCCCTACTATTTACCCATAACTGGAGGGAGAGTAGGTTTCATACCTTTCCCAAGGGTATTAGCGCTAAGTGAAATGCAATTACTACGTCCAGGATTTGAATTCGGGGCGACGAGTCCATTTCCCAAGACTTTACCCATTACACCACGCTGAATATATATATAGACACTTTCACTTATGTACTATTACATATTATCACCCACTTAGACACACATACACAATCAGAGGCGCACAAAGCGTAACAGTTATGGTTGAAGGAAATAGAATTATGCGATCTCAGTTAAAATCCTGGATTGATGTGCCATTAAACAAATAAACCAAACAAAATCAGACAAAATGTGACTTAACTTTGGTGGTAGAGCAAATGTTCATATTAATTATAAGTTTAAGATTTTCAGTTTGAAATGAAGGGTTCTTTAGTTCTATGTAATATTTTGTGATATTGGTATCACTTTGAATTTCATATTCCATATCTTTCTAAATTCTCTGGCAAGGTCCAGGTTTAGTCCATCTTTTTCGTTTTCCTTCATCTTCACTCTGTGATCTGCTGGAACTGCAAAATCCACCAGTTGACAAGTTCTTTCTTTTTTGTTAATCAACACTAGGTCTGGTCTTCTAGCTGGGATAAGGTGATCCGTTTTTATTTCAAAGTCCCAGAGAATTTTATGCGTTTCATTCTCAAGAACAGATTCTAGTTTATGTATATACCATTTTGTGGTATGGTCAAAATTTAATTTTTGCATAATTCCCAGTGGATCACCTTCCCAACCCAGTCGTTCCTAGTTTTGTATTATTATTATTATTATTATTATTATTATTATTATTATTATTATTACAACTAATGATAATAACTTTTTTTTAAAATTCAATGGAACATTAATATTGTTAGGATCGCAGTCAAACCTTTACAAAAGAATCCCATTTCGGCATTAAATAACCCATAAGGAGATGATATGTCGTTGAACAAATAAATTAAACCAATGAAAAAAAATCTTGAATTTCAGTTTATAATGATAATGAACTGAATTGATCCAAGATTTCAGGAAAGTCGAGCGACAATCATTTTTTTTTATAAAAACAAACTGAAGCCGATCGGGCCAGAAATAATGGCGCTATTGCAGCGTTTTTCAAATGGGGTCCGTATCGATCCCCTAAGGCAGCTTTAGGGAATTATAAGAGGGAGAAGGACTTATATAAGGTTATAATTTAGGGGTGGTTGAAGGGATCTATGTGTTTTGGTGGGTATTCGTACAAAAAAACAACAACACCGGTTTAGATAGTTAAAACGCAATGGAAAATGTGTTAAAATCAATAGGAAAATAGGGGGAGAAAAATTAAAAGAATATGAAAACAGGCAAAAAAATGTTTAAAAAGAAAAAAAAGATTGGAAAATATGCTAAATTATACATTCATTTTTGCTTTGAAAATAAACAAAAAACAAAAAAGAAAGAAAGAAGGAAAGAAAGAAAAAGAGCCGATAGCAATTTCACTCGCCTGTTTTTGCTGATATCAAAGGCTTTGTGTGTGTGTGTGTGTCTGCGTATATGTCTACTTAATGCACATCTTCGTTTGTGTGTCTGCATTCGCTGACGTGTGTCCATGCATAGTTGCGTCTCTACCTATACGAGTCGTGTTCAAAAACTATCAAGACTCATCATGCTGGTCATACGTCTTCATTTAAATGGGATTGTTTTTAAATTCTAAATTGAAAAAGAAATTCGGTCTTGATACTTTTTGATGGCACCTTGTATATGAATAAGGCCGACTTTAGGAATAATTATCATAGATCGCACACACACACACACACACACACACACATGCACGCACCCGTGCATGTGTGTGTGTGTGCATGTTTTATGAACATGTTTTATGGCATAGATGGATAGATAGATAATGAACAAACCGAGATAGATAGATAGATAGATAGATATGAACCGATAGAGATAGATAGATAGATAGATAGATATGATCAGACTGAGATAGATAGATAGATAGATAGATAGATAGATATGAACAGACTGAGATAGATAGATAGAGATAGATAGATAGATAGATAGATAGATAGATAGATAGAACAGACTGAGATAGATAGATAGATAGATAGATAGATAGATAGATAGATAGATAGATAGATAGATAGATAGATATAGATAGATAGATAGATAGATAGATAGATAGATAGATAGATATGAACAGACTGAGATAGATAGATAGATAGATAGATAGATAGATATGAACAGACTGAGATAGATAGATAGATATGAACAGACTGAGATAGATAAATATGAACTGACTGAGATGATAGATAGATAGATAGATAGATAGATAGATAGATAGATAGAAGAGTGAGAAAGAATGTTATTGAATCAATGAAACGTTGCTTTTAGGACAGAAAAAGAAAAATATTAGAATTTCATTTTAGAAGAAAAAAGGGAGACAACTCTACGAAAATACGCGGGATATTTTAACAACAGAATAACATTTTACGTTGGGGGAGGGGGGTATTTTGCTTTCAAATTCATATACACATGTTCACGTGTTATCTGTGCATACAGGAGAGGAGACCAAGAGAGGGAGAGATAGACAGAGACAGAGAGAGACAGAGAGAGAGAGAGAGAGAGAGAGAGGGGGAGGGGGGGCAGAGACAGAGAAAGTGAAAAGGTTTAAATGAGTGTTATTTGAGAAAAAACCCGAAAACTTTGTCAAATGAATAAGATATATATTGTTGTTGGCATCCTTCCGTCTACTGATGACGATGGCGTAGTGTCCATTTTTAAAATCTGCAACTGTGTGACTGGCTGAACAGACCAATTTTTGAATGGCAATCTCTGGTGCAGTGACTGCAAACAAACAGTATGCTTGCTGGAGTTGCTGTTGTCTCTCCTTCCTTTTGGCTCTCTTTTCTGTGGCGGCTACTTTCTTCCCCTTTTTTCACACTCCTTTTCGTTCCTTGTTTGACGAAGAGTCACCAGGTCGCACGGTCTTCTTCAAAAGCCTCCCATGTGTTGGTGTTATGTATTTCTGCGTTAGGTTGTGTAGATATGAAGTCAGCGGCACATGGCAACTGACAGTTTCTTACTTATGCAATTTTCAAATGAGTGGTTTGAAAATCGCATAGGTGAGAAACTACCAGTTACAAAGTGCCGTTGACTCCACGTTTACTTTATCCTAATTTAGACCTACATGCTGTATCATATAATTGTAGAAAAATGTTTTCTCTCTTCCACAGTTTCGGTGTTCAAGGTACACCTTCTTCAGGAGAACATTGACCTTGAACTCCGAAACCGTAGTAGAGAGAAAAACATTTTTCTACAACTATAAATACTCTTTAGTTTACGAAATATATTGAGCACTTTTGGATTAACTGCTAATTCTACTACAATGAAAACGTTACAGTATTTATATATATATATATATATATATATATATATATATATATATATATATATAGTCTCCCAAAAAAGGAAAATACCTACATCGGTTTTACCTCAACGACCTTATCACGCCGTTTAACTCTCCATATGACAGATAATAACTCCATTTCATAACATCTAAAATTACATGCAGGCCCCACTCTAATTACCGAAATATCCTCACGGATTCTGCACAAAGAAAAAATAAACAAAAACTACAAATACTAGAAGCTTTAGACATCAAACAATACAAACTATCCTTAAATAAAATAATGCAGTACTCACATTTTAAAATGCCTATTAACACTTTTCCTATCAATTCTCTTCCTTCCAGCCTCCACATCTATTAATATACTTTGGAAAAAACTGGAACATATCACTCCTGATGATGGGATATGAACTTCGGTGGACAAATCCACGAATTCCATCCAAATATAAGTTGTCCAGAAAACTTGAAAAGATCACCAATAAAATCGTTAAACAGGAGACGTGTCTTTTGTTTAATTCGACATGCATATATATATATATATATATATATATATATATATATATATATATATATAATATATGTATATATAAGATTGCAACCCCGGTCTCAACAATATAACGTGATACGTTATGCATGCGTATATATATATATATATATATATATATATATATATAGTGTGTGTGGGATTGTCACTGTTTCAGCTTTTACTGGAACGGTGTGCCAAAGGCAGTATTATTGGAAGAGTGTTCAATATAAAATAGAGCTGTTATATAATATAATAAAATAAATATATAAAGATTTTTAAAAAGGCATTTCAAACAACGTCACCTGAAGATTGCTGACGCATGAGACCAAAATGGTTGTGACTGTTCCTTTGTCATCAAATAAATAGATATGTAAAATTTTTATATATTTATTATATATATATATATATATATATATATATATATATATATATATATGTGTGTGTGTGTGTGTGTGTGTGTGTGTGTGTGTGTGTGTGTGTGATTATATATGGATCTGCGTATATATGGACAATAATAATAATATTAACAATAATAATAATAGTGGAAACAATGATAATAATAACACTAATAATAATAACAACAATAATTAGAATTATATATATATATATATATATATATATATATATATATATATATATATATATATATATATATATATATATATATAGCCCTAAATGTAAAAAAATGTAAGAAAATAAAGAGTCTGGAGATAGAGAGATAGAGACAGAGAGGCAAAGAGAAAAACAGAGGCAGAGACAGGGACAGAGACAAAGACGCAGAGAGAGAGAGAGAGAGAGAGAGAGAGAGAGAGAGAGAGAGAGAGAGAGAGAGAGAGAGAGACGAAAAGTGTGGCCAACGATCTTAACACCAGGGAGTAAAAAGATGAAAAAAGTTCACTGACAAAGTTTGTCGTGCTGACGAGCCTGACGGTGTTGACGCCGACACATCAAATAACGAGTTGATGTTTTCATTCATTTACTAAGGTTTTTTTTTTTTTTAGTTTATCTATTTTATTTGTTTTTACAAATAGATTTTGGCAATGACGCTGCGGCAGACCGGCAGAGGGCAGCACAGGGACTTTGTCGTTAAGGTTTCGACTTTCCTCCTGCTTTTACTCGTCCAAACAAGAAGAAATAACAAAATTGAGACTTTTTCTCTTTTCTTTCTTTTTTTCTTTCCATCCTTATTTTTAGGGTTTTTCTTTCAGATTTCTTTTCTTCTTTCTCTTTCTTTTTCTTTTTCATTGCTCCCATTTATCGACATTATTTTGATAACAAAATTTTCTTCGTTTTACTTTTATATATTTTCATTCTTCTTCGACATTCTTTCTTTCTGTCTTTCTTTCTTTTTACTTTCTTTCTTTCTTGTCTTCAGTACCAGTAATGTTTTTTTTTCTTCTATTCTTTTATTGTCTTTCGTTCTGTTTAATAATCCATGCTCATTCATTCATTCTTTCATTTACTCCTTAATCTTTCTTACTTCGTTCTTTTTTCTTTCTTTCTTTCTTTCTTTCTACTTCTTTCTTACTTCTTACTTTCTTCTCTTTTTTTCTTTTTTCTTTCATCTTTCTTTTTTAGATCCTTCTTTCATACTTCTTTCTTTTTCTTTCTTTCGTACTTCTTTCTTTCTTTCTTTCTTTTGTATTCTTGTATCTTGTAATCTTATTTTCTTGCATTTCTTTCTCTCTTATAATCCATACAATTTATTTCTTCTTTTTTTTCTTTATTATAACCTTTACTTTTTCTTTTACTCTTTCTTTCATTTTCTCTTCTTTTTTTATAACTGACTCTTTCATTCTTCATTTTTATTCCTTACTCTTTCTTTCTTACTTCCTTTGTTTATTATTTATTTATTTATTATACTTTATAGTCTTTCTTCTTTTTTCTTTCTTTTACAGAATCATCTTTTTTTCATTTATTTTTTTTATAGAACTCCTAATCTTTCTTTTTTTTTCTTTCTTTCTGTCTTTTTTTCTTTGTGTATTCTCTTATTTCACTTCACCCCTAAGTTAACTCTTTTTTAGTTTCTCTCCCCCCCCCGCTTTTTATCAAAGGATCTAATTACTATTTTTTTTTCAAAGAGTGAAACTTTTTTGATGTAAGAAGAGATGAAAGCCATCCCCACCCCACACCTCTCTCTTGGTTGGATATTATTTTAATTTTTGCACACCACTTTCTTCTTCTTTTTCTTCTTCTTTTCTTCTTCTTTCCCTAGATTCACACATGCACACGACCAGTGTCTTTGCTTGTTTGTCCTTTAAACAAATGATTCAGGTTCAATCCTACCACGAGTATTCATACACCTAGACAGCTTAGCAACGTCCCATTAGTACTGACATTCGGCAGTCTCGGAAGACAATAAAATCCTTTGTGACTGTGAAGTCCAATGTACGGGCAAAAAAGAGGTTAATCCTTAAAAAAATGATCGAGGTTCAATCCTACCAGGAGTATTCATACACCTAGACACTTTTGCAAGGTTCAATTAGCTACATGTTATTTACCAATACAAATTCCTTGGTTGGAGCCAAATTTTTCGAATACCAATTTGGTTTGAAGAAATTCTTAAAAACGTTTTCAAAATAATGTAAATATGAATATTTAATGTAGCGGGGGTGGGGGGTGCTGTGAAAAGTTTACTTAATGACGTCATATCTGCTAATGCTAACATTTTTTACTAATATTATCCAAGCACTGCAAAACCGATGAAAGAATCACAAAGTTCCGGGTTCGATACCGGCTCTCGACAAATCAGCGTGAAGTGAGGAGCTGATGGTAGGTGTGGCCCTGCTCCTCAGACGCCAAAACAATCTCTATCGCTAGTGAAAAGGGGATAGACTCACTCGCTGTCTGGTTGATACCGACTTTAGGTCATCCCGAAAATTTAATTAATAAGTAATAATAAACTTAAATAAATAAAGACTGCAATTTAAAAAAAGCTATGGAATATAGAAAAAGGTAGTTTGGATTACGATTAAACATCTAGAAATTAATCAAAATTCGCCAATAGATAACCCATTAGGAGTTGATATGCCGTTAAATAAATAAACTAAACCAAATCAATCAAAAACTTTTGTGTGAAGTTTATTGATACAAGATTTAAAAGTTTATGCAATTGCCCAACCCCTCCGCTGCGAACAGTGAATTTTTTAAAAATAGGAATAAAATTGGTTTGATTTCAGAGTTTTCCTTCTCCTAGAATGGTTGCCCAACTAAGGCTACAGAATCTAATCAGCTCTATTATTTACCCATTTCGGTAACGATCTGATGAATTACTTAATATTTTGGGTGTAAATATATATTATATTATATTATATTGTATTAAAAAACATAAGTTCATAGAACGAGTGATGTTTATTTCGCCAACGCTGCGGTGTTTCGATCTGTTTCAATAGATCTTCATCAAAAGATCGAAACACTGCAGCGTTGGCGAATTAAACATCACCCGTTTTATGAACTTATGTTTTTTCAATTTTTCACTATATTACATACTGTCGGATTCACTTCCATTTCTCTCTTCACATTAACAGTGTATATATTCTGTGCAAAGATTATTTCTTAAGGTTGATGTGAGAAGATAGAAAAAGAGGGAGATTCCAAACCCAGTCGCACTATTACTTTCACCCTTGGATTAATACCATTGAAAAAGGCATGAACCCAATCATCCACTCAGTTGTGGGCTAAATAGTACCACTAGTGTTCTTCTACAAGGACAGTTTTGGCATTGAATAATCCGCGACGGTTGATATGCCATTAAACAAAGAAATCAAACCAAGCAAAAGATTCTTGTTATCTATTGTTCATTACCAGAAATATTTCATAAAAAGACAACGTCTGTTCTAACTCAACCTCCTATTATTTGTTTTGCTGTTTTGAGGTTTTATTTAGAATTCATTTCAGAATGAACCTTTTTTTATCCCATATCCGGATACCGGAAAACAAGCTCTGCTACAATGTTAAGCTGCATTTCGTTACGAACTCGTTATGTATAATTCGCTGTAACATTCACGTTAGTCTCGTCAACAAGCCGTTTAGTTAGTAAACCAGAAAAAATGGCGACCCTTATCAAAAGTTTTCCTATTTCAAAAGTTACATATCATATTATAATAGAGATTGTGTGTTTGTAATTCTGTAACCTAAACTATATCATTACTCAAACTCACAATTCCCTTAGTTATTTACGTCACATTCTCCATAATTTTATTTTTATTTAAACCTCAATTATTAATAAAATTGTTTTACTTTGGTACGGTTGGTCATATCTACATTTATTTATCTCATACCCCACTTGTATGGGTTGGACGCAAGGTCTCATTTTTATGTGCGACCAACCACAAGCCGAGACTCATGGGTGGCAAGTGGAACAACCTTGAGTCGACCCTGTCGGCATTCCCCCTCAAGAGGGTGCCTCAGGCGCTAGGCAATAAGCCCAGCCCTGCCCCTTTAAATCAAGGGGCAGGTTTGCCTGGGGGGATAGCCCCCTGGGATCGACGCTATTAACTTGTAAAGATCCAGGACCGAAGCCACTGGACACCCACCCCGTTGGGCAGGTCTAGAATACTGATAACATACAATTGTATTTAAATATACAACAAAATATCAGTTTATAGTGTGAATGGAAGGCTAATTTGCATATTGACATTAAAAATTTGATTTTAATAAATATATGCTTTGTATTATTGATTTCTAATTGTTTGGTTTTATTTATTGAATATGAGCAAAAATCTCGGGGATGAATCTTAAAAGAAATCCATTAACAAGAAAAAATAACTAATTTTATTCTTTACTTCCTATTTTAACTAAATAGTTAAATTAGGAAAATTTAGGAATGAAAGACGGGAGTGATGGAAGAGTAAGTTTCAGTTGTTCTGTTTTTCGATTATACCCCTCTCTGTTTTAAATCTTTTTATCTGCATTCTTATTTAGTTTCATTAGCCTTTCTAATTTAATATAATATTTTATTATATTAAAACTTAAATACTTCCACCCAAAGGGTGAATATACTTGCAAGTCATTTTAATCAATAAATTAACCATGCATCGTATTGATAAGATGAGCATTTGCCTGAATGTCTAGTCGGGTGGAAATAGGGGGTGGGGGAGGTGTTGGTTAATCAAATTGGATTCAGTTTGACCCTTTTCATCGCAAAAAGGTCAATGAAAGTGTTGACACTCTTATCAGAAAAACCAAGCCAAACCCCCCAAGCCAAACCCCCCAAGCCCCCCCCCCGTCAGACCCCAAAGATAAACACTTAGTGGATAGTAATGCTTATAGTGTATCTCTACAATAGAATCTTTGTGCACCATTTACTGCAAAGAGAAGAAGAAGAAGAAAAAAAGCTTTCTCCGATTAATCTCCTGACTGAACATTTTTGATTACATCAACAAATGTCTTTATAGAAAGAGCAGCTGCCATCAAAAAATAAAATATAAGCTAATCAAAAAGGAATATTTGAAATGATAGGTGTTCAAATTATTTGTATTGGATAGAAATACTTGAAACCAGATAAGTGCGAATTATTTATGTTCATAATAGTTTTTAAAGCGATAATTATTTACGAAGTGCTATTATTAAATAGGAATAGTTACTTAAGACTATATGATGATGATGATCATCATCACCGAGAGAAAACCGAACAAAATATGCCCGACTCTGCTGGAGAAGCAGGAACGAACTCATAAGCGATGTTCGAACTCCAGTCGAGCTTTTACGTTTACTTTCGAACTAATAACATTTTTAAATACTCCTTGCTAAATTATAAGTGCGTATTATATGCCGGTGCGTGTTATACAGAGGCAATGCGGTATTAATTTTATTATAATTGTCTAATGATGCCAATTATAATTATTGATAACGATTTTAAAATGAAACAAACAGTAAAATAAAAGGAGAGAAGAAAGAAAGAAAGAAAGAAAGAAAGAAAGAAAAGGGGGATTACGAAACATACGGTCACAGTAAAAAAAGATAAAGGAAAGATAAAGAAAGATTGAAAAATGGAAAGATTGAAAGAAAGAAAGAAAGAAAGGAAGAAAGAAAGAAAGAAAGAAGATTGAAAGAAAGAAAGAAAGGATTGAAAGAAAGATCATGAAAATAACCGTAATAGTAATAAAAAAAAAATTAAAAAAAGATTAAATAAATAAACAAATAGAGGAGAACATGAATAAATAAATAAAAAAGGGTGCCTGCTTGAATGAAATCAAGAAGAAAAGAGAGGAAGAAGGAAAGAGAGGAAGAAGGAAAGAGAGGAAGAAGGAAAGAGGATGAAGGAAAGAGAAGAAGGAGAGGAAGAAAACAAAAAACGAAATGCCCGTATTAAGAAAGAAAGCCAATAAAAGAATGAAGGAGAAGAAGAAGGAAAGAGAGGACCAAGGAAAGAGAAGAAGAAGGAAAGAGAGGATGAAAGAAAGAGAGGACGAAAGAAAAAGAAGAAGGAGAAGAGAAAAAAACCCGAAATGGCCGTATTAACAAAGAAAGTCAATAAAATTGTCTGACAAGACAAAAACATTTCAATGACTTATTACTAAAACGTGGCATTATTATTTTCACTATTTACAATTAAAACGACGACGATTCAGTTTGGATTTTGTCTTTCCAATCGACCGTTACTTTTAGGGGGGGGGGAGTCGTGGATGGGGTAGGGGGTCGTGGATGGGGTAGGGGTGGTTGATATTTTATTTTCAGCTTTTCTTTAGTTTAATAAAGTCGGTTATTCATCAAGTCTTGCTTTCTTCAAACTGATAATTATTGAGTTGATTTTAAAAACAACAACAACAATAAAAATAATCATGGAACAAAAGATGGCGGATAGAAAAAGAAGAAGAAGAAGAAGAAGAAGAAGAAGAAGAATGAGGAATGAAGAAGAAGATGAGGAAGAAGAAGAATGGGGAAGAGGGGGACAAATCTTAAAAGAAATCCATTAACAATAAGAAATAACTCATTTTATTCTTTACTTCCTATTTTAACTAAATTGTCAAATTAGGAAAATTTAGTAATGAAATGCGGAAGTGATGGAAGAGTAAGTTTCAGTTGTTCTATTTTTCGATTATACCCCACCTCTGTTTCAAATCATTTTTTCTGCATTCTTATTTAGTTTCATTAGCCTTTCTAATTTAAATATAATGTTTTATTACATTAAAACTTAAATACTTGTACCCGGCGGAGGTTGCATATATCTGCTAGTTGTTATAATTAAGAAATTCATAGAAAACATTTTATGCAAATTCAAAATCAGTTCTTAAGGAATAATTTCAAATGAGTAAATTTGATGATTTCAGGTTTTTTGTAAAAATTTAAAGTTTTAATTTTGTCCTTTCCTATTTGTGTATATTTTATTTCTGATTTCCGGTGTGACTTGTTCTACACAACCCTTCAATAAATCACATGCGTAGATAGGTCAACGGTTCTTATATTTGATTGAAATGTAGAGTACTCTTATGTCGTGCATGACGGGCAGAGCTTCGTTCATCAATAATAATAATCTTATTATAATGGAGATTGTGGGTTTGTCTGTCTGTAACCGAAACTATATTACTATACAAGTCACAATTCCCTTTGTTATTTAAATCACATTCTCCATGATTTTATTTTTATTTAAACCTCAACTATTAATAAAATTGTTTTACATCATTAAGACTGTTGACCATATCTACATGCTGATAACATGCAATTGTATTTATATATACAACAAAATAGTGGATTACAATGTGAATGGAAGGCTAATTTGCATATTGATCTTAAAAATTTGATTTTAACCCCAAAATCTCTTCAATAAATCTTATAAGAAATCCATTAACAAGAAGAAATAACTGTAATTTTATTCTTCACTTCCTATTTAAACTAAGTTAAATTAGGAAAATTTACCAATGGAAGACGGGAGTAATGGAAAATGATGGAAGTCTTAGTTTCAAAGTTGTTCTATTTTTCAATCATACCCCCTCTGTTCCAAATATTTTTATCTGCATTCTTATTCAGTTTCATTAGCCTTTCTAATTTAATATCATATTTTATTATATTAAAACTTAAATACTTGCACCCGGAGGGTGCATATATTTGCTAGTAATAATAATAATCCTGCACCGCCCTGTCGGTGGGGCGTTAGAATACTCGACTGCACCTCTGCAGAGGGGTAAGACTCCTCTAAATGGGGCCACCTTTTGGCCGTGGGTGGTGACCCGTGATGCTTAAGGACGGAGTCTTGGTGGGTGAGCAGTCCATGACATGCCACACTCCACTTAGGCTAGACGGGCGGTCGAAGGCCCCCTCCGATTAATTGGCTAGCCACGTTATGCCTTAGCACCTATATGATTGCCCCAACTCTATTGCCCTTTTTTATCATATAGATAGAAGGCGGTGACTGAGGGTCTTCATGTCCTGGGAATGACGTTAAACTCTATCTGATGGTGAAGTTCCAATTTTGGAGGTTTGGGGAATGTGAGCACCATTCATACCATTGCTCCCTGGTCCACTTTGACCCGGAGTAGTAGTACTTGTTATGGTCCAATCTATGGTTAAATAGAAAAATGTGTTTATAAAAAAAATGATTATCCATTAAGAATGAGTTTTTCAAAACATTGTCGGCATTAAATGACCCATTGAGGTTGATATGCCGTAAAACAAAACAAACAAAACAAACCATAATCCTGGAAGTAGAAATTGAAACATTGTGGCAGCTTAAAACTATCACCGTAGCAGTAATAGTCGAATTGCTGGTAAAGAAAGAGACAGATAAACATATTAGCAAGATATCTGGCAATCCCAGTCTATGGAATATTAAAAAAAATAATAATTTATCAGTCAAGAGTGGTTCCCCTTTGTTTATGTTGGAGTTATAGGAAATAACCCTGAAATGAAATTAATCCGTTTCATCCCCCCTCCCTCCAAAAAAAACAAATTTTTTGTTACGTTTTTCAAGTATGAAAAATAGTACTGTATTGTATAAAAACATAATAAAATCGAATGTAATGAATTCTGTGCTGTAATATGTTTTAATGTTTTTATTTCTTTTGTTTTTTTTTTAATAAATAATCTTTTTCTTTGGTGCAATAGATTTGGAAACTTAAATGTTTTTAGTGACCTTGTTAACATAAGCATATCTGAAGCTCTTTTCTACTCAAATTTTAGCTTCCAACAAAAGCAAAAATAATCGACCGAGAGATAGCTCGTAACTCGGAAAATTCGTAAGTTGGGGCACTCGTAAATCAAGGCACACAGTACTCTCATCCAGACTCCCCCCCCCCAAAAAAAAAAAAAAAAAAAAACCCACCCTCAAGCAACTAGAAACCGATAATGTCTGCCATTGATGTGGAAAATCTTAACTGCACAAAAAAAAGGGGAAGAAATTTACTGTTCACTTGAAAGCCACGGGCTATTTCCAAAAAGAACAAAAAGGATGTTACAAAGGAACTAGAAGCAAAGATGACCTATTGTACATAGACCAACCCACTTTAAAAAGAGTCAGAAGAAGAAGAAAAACAAGTCGGAACAAATATAGTCGTAGCATAAACATACTACAAAAAAACATATGGAATAATTCTATGAGAATATGATAATATAATATCAAAAAATGTTCAAAGTTTCCGTCAACTTAATCACGTAAGCTTTTGAAAACTGTAAAGTGGAACTACTTTGCCGGAGGACAACGCTAAAGAGAAGTTAAAATACAAGAAAGCTTCTTCCAGGGTGACTCATTATCGCCACTACTATCCATTACAACGATCATAGCACTAAACAATATCTTAAGAATGTGAAAAGGAGGCTCGAGATTTCGAAAGTTGAAAGAAAAGATAAACCACTTCATGTGATAGAGATGGTGTGAAGATTTTGTCCAGGAATAAAAATGAATTGGAATATTTTAACAGCTTGAGGACAGAAACTGTAAAAGATGAGGGTGAAGGTGTTATAATCTTTAGCAAAAATATGGAAATGGAATTTGGGAGTGAGAAATGCTCGATGCTTATCTATCTATCTATCTATCTATACACATATAAAGGGTAGTTGTATGTATGTATGTATGTATGTATGTCCGGAGGAGACTACGTAAATAAAACAATTGATGATAAAGTAAATATATGTACACATTCACTATCACCAGATCTTGTTTTTTGAGCAAAAATAATGAAGATATTATTTATATTCGTGAAGATTATTCAAAAATGAAAGTGTAGTAATAAGAGAACAGACACGGTCGGACTTGAGTAAGCTTTATTCTACTTTGAATACATTTGCAGTTCTCTTGGGAGTTTATATAGTTTATATAGTTTTACAAAACTAAAGAGTTACATAAAGGGGAGGTGACTCTCAATTACTTATTACAAAAGTTAAATAGTGACAGCATGAATTTTTTTTTTTTTGCATTTAATATTTTAAATTGGAGACACTAAGTTTTCTTTTCATTGTGTCTGTGCATTTCTTTTTCTGACGTCCCACCCGGCCAAATCAACGGATGGCCTTTTTACATAGGGATCTGAATGGGTCATCCTGTGAGGATCCAAACTCACCATTCAGTAATAATGGATCTGTAATATTAACCTTTTGCCCTCTCCCCTCTACTCAGGCGACGCCGGGTAGCCATTTCTAGTATACGATAAAGATAAGTACAACAGTCTGAAATATCAAAATTATTTATATCAAGCCTCATCTCAAAAATATGGGTTCTATGCTGGTTGAGAATGGATTGAGAATTGAAACAAACAATTTGTACGGATCCTGAATGGGACCCTGGATGGTACCCTGAATGGGACCCCGAATGGGACCCTGAATGGGAAAACCAAGAATGTTGTTTATCATGCAGTTTTCCGATTAGTTCCAAATAGACAAAATTTATCATTGTTTTAATGAAAACTGTTAATAGTTTAAAAATGTTGTTCGAGTTTAATAAAATTTGATATTTACTCAATGCAAAAAGTGTCATTGTTAGACGAAAGACCCAATTAAAAAGGGAGATCACTCAATCTTAAAGGCGGCTAGCTTAATTTTAAGCTAGCAAATATATAAAGAGAAGTTGGTGTGTATGTATGTCCGGAGGAAAGTACGAAAATAAAACAATTAATGACAAAGTAAATATATATACACATTCACAATCACCAGAACTTGCTTTTTGTGCAAAAATAATGAAGATTTTATTGATATCTGGAAAGGTACTTAAAAATTAGGATTTGCATTGTAAGAGAAGGGAAATTCATTGGTGACGTTTTTGATTAAAACACAAATCAATTATGGAAGACCAAAACAATCAAAAAATTAGGAATATTAAAAGTAGATACAACAAAACAAATAGAAACAAAGAAGTCGGAAAGAAATCGATGAAAAGGTCAAGAAAACAATTGGAAATCAAAATGACCATATGACCTTTAGGCACCCCTTCCGCGATCTCGGCTCACAAGGATACTTTTCTCATTTACACCGTCAAAACCCGGTTGTTTGTTAGGGGTTAGGGTTAGGGGCTTAGTTTTATAATTAAAAAAAAATCTCTAAAAATCGTCTGTTAACAATTAACCGGATTTTGACGGTGTAAATGGAAAAAAAAATTCCCCGCGAATCGAGATCGCAAAAGGGGTGCCTAAAGGTCATATCATCCGAATAAAATACCTGGGTTTTTCTCTGGTAAGATACTCCGGATCCTTCTTAAACTTTTATGGACTCCAGTTATATAGGGTGTAGCAGAAATATCTGGGCTGTTAATCAATTTTCAAACTATGACAAAAAATCGACTGAGGTGGTCACTACTAGAATAGGCTCATTCCTAATTAGTGATCAACCTCCACACATTAATACAACAACCAACATTACGTTTTTTTGTTGTTGTTTTTTTTTATGACATTGTTTATATTGTGTATTGTGTGAAAATAAACCATTGTCTTCTGCTTCTTCTGGTAAGATACTCCGGATCCTTCTTAAACTGTTATGGTCTCCAGTTACATAGGATATTGCGGAAATATCTCTCACATTTTAAACTTCACCTGTGTGGTGCAAGTGAACTTAGTCAAGTGCAATTTTAGCTCCATTTAGTTAATGTCATACCATTTTTTTTTTAGATATGGTCAATCACAATCCTGGCTTTGACGGCTACACACCGTGCCTCTTCCGTTGAAACATTTTTTTAGACTGACGTATCTGTAATTGCTACACAGAAAACTTTTCGTGCTCATTTCATGTTGCGTCGGAATTATGCTATTCAGGATAGAATTTTCAATACACAGCAGTATTTATTTTCTATCCGAAACAGCATCATTCCCAGCCTATATGAAAATTTAAAAAATGCATTTTGTGAAACTGCTCATTTCCTGAGGGGAGTACTATCAATGTTAGTGAAAAGGTAAAATTCAAAAGGGTATGACCGACCCACCAAATAAATAAATAAATACATAGAATGCATATAATCACTTCGTTGCCTCACGCTAGGTCTTGGTTAAAGACCCGGTGAAGGATTGTAACAAAACCACAAAGTAAAGCTGAAAATAAATTGGTGGAATTGATAAACTAGTGGTTGACCCTCAGTCACAGCCTTCTAGCATCCATACGATAAAAAGGGGGTGGGCGTCTGCTATAAGAGCAATTTCAAGAACACGATCGGGACAATTTATAGGTGCTAGGGCTGACATGACCAGTCGGTACGGGCCTCTCTGACCGACCGTCTAGCCCAAGTAAGAGGCAAAGTAGAGTGTTGCATATCTCGGGACCACTTAGTACCCAGGTCATGGACTGTTCAGCCACTATGGTCCTGTCCTCAGGAATTACGGGTCGCCACCCACGGCCAACAGTTGGCTCCATTAGGGGTGGGAGTATTATCCCTTTGAAGTCGGCGTATTCTACTGCCCCCAGCCGACAGGGCGGTCACAACAAAGGGAATATATTGGTATTTATATTCGCTGCAGGGCAACATGTGCTGATTTATTGGCCGGTCGATGAGATCAAATTTATTTATCGATTTTCTTGACTTTTTCTTACCCTCAATTTAACACTCACAACACGAACATTAATTGTTCTTCGTTTTTGATGGACTTTATCACAACTTTCACTGTAACAGCTGCAACGACTTGCGGTTTTGAGACAAGTATAACAGATAAGGAATAAAAAAGGCAGATTGATTTATTATTTCTATGTGTATAGATTATTAATATTATTAATATTATTATTATTATTGTTGTTGTTTTTTTCACACCTGTCATAGCCGGTGGTTCACTGGAGGCTGAGTGATAGCAAGTCTCCTTAGTACTCTTCTGAGTATTCTAGCCGATCTTAACAGTGTTATAGTTGGATGATCTCGATTCTTCCTCTGATTTCCAATTCACCCAAATTATTTTCCAGACCTTTGGGGACCATTCCAAGGGCACCAATTACAATTGGCACGACCATCACCTTCATTTCCACAGTTTTCTCAGTTCTCTGGCAAGGTCCAAGTATTTGTTTATCTTTCCGATTTCTTTCACTTTCACTCGGTGATCGGCCGGTACGGCAAAATCCACGAGATGACAAGTTCTCTTCCTCTTGTCAATCAATACTAAGTCCAGTCTCCTGGCCGGGATTAGGTGATCCATCTGTACCTTGAAGTCCGAGAGAATTGTATGCGTTTCATTCTCTAGGACACGTTCAGGCTTGTGCATATACCATTTAGTTGTATGGGAAAATTGAATTTCTTGCACAATTCCCAGTGGATTACCTTTCCCACTGAGTCGTACCTAGTCTTGTACTTTCTTAGTGCTAGTTTGCTTCATTCGCTTATTATATGATTAACCGTCCTCTCTCTCTCTCTCTCTCTCTCTCTCTCCCTCTCTCTCTCTCTCTCTCTCTCTCTCCATACATTCTGCACTTGCTATTTTGCTGCGTCTTATCTATTTTTGCCTTTATATAATTTGTTCTTATGGCATTATCTTGTGCTGCAATTATAAGAGATTCAGTTTCTCTCTTGAGTTTTCTCTTCTTAGCCATGTCCTGTCTTCTGTTGTGATATCTCTTGAGTTTGACGCTTGAAGTACCCATGTAGTTGTTTTTCTTCCCATTTCTGTTTTTTTAGTTTTTGGTGTATTTCTGCTTGTCAATATGTTGCGATTTCTTTTCTTGGCTGCTGCGGTTAGTATTTCCTTACTTTTATTAGTGTATTCAACAAGTGCTTGGATTGTCGTATCTACACTATCTTCAATGTTGGTGAGGCCCCTTCTTTTCTTTGCTCATATAGTCTTATTATTATTATTATTATTATTATTATTATTATTATTATTTACTCCTTTTGAGTTTTCACATCAGCATTAGCTGATGGTCTTTCACTGGAGCGACAGCAAGTCTCCTCAGGTCTCCAGGACTCTTCTGGGTATTCTGGCAGATTGCAACAGTGCAGTGTTCTGAATGGTTTCAATCCTCCCTCCGATTTCCAAACTTTCTAAACCCTTTTCCAATCCTTTTGGGATCGTTCCAAGTGCACCAACTACAATTGGTATCACTTTGACTTTCATATTCCATAACTTTTTTTAGTTCTCTGGCAAGGTCCAGATATTTGTCCATTTATTATTATTATTATTATTATTATTTATATTATTAAGAAAGTTACTTGATAAGTAACGGAAACTCACCATAAAGCGAGCGGGCTGTAGAATGCTCCTCATTTAGTTGTAAAGCCGACGAGAAGTTCAATTCCATGATTCTTTTGTTTTGTTTGTTTTTGATTTCTTATGTATTTGGTTTGGGATCATCAGGAGAGAATGTGCACCGTTTCGGGGCCTTCCTCTCAACAGTTTTATTTGCACACCGCCCCCCCCCCCCCACACTGATGTGAGGTCCCACGGAATATATCCAATGTATCGTACATTATTATTATTATTATTATTATTATTATTATTTATTATTATTATTCATTCATTTATTGATTTATTTCTGTCCTTGTGAGTTTTTCAATCTAGCATTAGCTAGTGATCTTTCCCTGGAGGCTGAGAGATAGCAAATCCCCTTAGGTATCCAGACTTTTCAGAGTATTCTAGCCGCTCTTAACAATGCTGTTGTCTGGATGTTCTTGATTTTTCATCTGATTTCCAATTCCTCCAGTCTTTGTTCCAAGCCTTTAGAGACTGTTCCAAGTGCACCAATTACAATTAGTATCACCGTCACCCTCATGTTCCATAGCTTTAATTATCATTATATCATGACTTTACCCTGACTTTAACCATTCGCGTTTGCCAAGAGAACTATATGCGAATTAAGGGGTTCAATTGCCTGAATGATATCTGATAACTTATGATTATATTGTTGCTGATGGTGAGGACCATTGTATTCCGTATACGTCTAAAAAAAGCGGACAAGGTTGAAGAAAAGGCAAGGCGTGTTGACGGAGAAAGAGTTAAAGCTGATGAGTGAGACAAAAGAACAGCTTGTCAGCAAACGGTTGGGGGGGGATGGTGTGGAGGAGGGAGGGGGGGGCAAAGTTGTAAAGTAGACGGCACGAGTTTGTCTGTGGTTTTTCAGATCATTAGTCTTTGATGTTGTTTCAGGTGAATGGTGTTTGGTTCACATAAAGAATTACACGTGGAAAGACATAAAAAAAAACAAGACATAAAATCGAACAATGTTTGAAGAGAGAAGGAAGAAGTGGAGAAAGAGAGAGACAGAGAGAGGGAGATAGACAGATAGAGAGGGTGAGAGAGGGAGAAAGAGAGGGGAGAGAGAAAGAGAAAAAGAGAGAGATCTAAGAACGTGACGAGAAAGAGGAAAGGGAGAGAGACAAAGAGGAAGAGAAATAGAGAGAAAGAAAGAAAGAGAAGGAGAGAGAGAGATGAAAAATAAGAGAATGAGAGAGAGAGAAAAAGAGAGATAAAAATGAGAGAGAGAGGCAAAGAGAGAGAGGGGGAGAAAGAGAAAAAAAGAGAGAGATCTAAGAACGTGACGAGAAAGAGGGATATGGAGAGAGAGAGCAAGAGAGACAAAGAGGGAGAGAAAGAGAGAAAGGGAAAGAGAGACAGATTAAAAAACAAGAGAGAGAGAGAGAGAGAGAAAACGAGAGAGAAAGACAGAAAGAGAGAGAGAAAAAACGAGAGAGAGAAAGAGAGAGTGAGAGAGAAAAAGAAAAAGATATATATATATATATATATATATATATATAAACGTGACGTGGCATATCAATAGACAGAGCTAGTATCTACCGTAACGCTCTTGGCTGTTAGGCTTTTTTTTTCTTTTAGTTTTTTTTAATGTATTTCTGCTTGTCAATATGTTGCGATTTCTTTCTTGGCTGCTGCGGTTAGTATTTCCTTACTTTTATTAGTGTATTCATCAAGTGCTTGGATTGTTGTATCTACATTATCTTTAATGTTGGCGAGGCCCCTTCTTTTCTTTGAACATATAGTCTTCTTCTTATAATAATAATAATAATAATAATAGTAATAATAATAATAATAATGCTGTTAGCGTGCTAAAGTTCAATTCTTACAAACCACCCTGCGGGGTATCCCCTTTCATTAAACTAAGTTGAGTAAAAATAAAAATTAAATTAAAAGTTTGAGGATTGAAATAAATTATCATTTAGTGCTCACAGTTTTTTCAAACTTAGAAACCTCTGTTAATAGCCATAAACGCTTCACTATCGTAGGTTATGATCCCAGACCCCAAAAACCCTCTAGATTTTTTTAATTTTGTCGGCTACGTCATCCGGCCCAAAATATGAAACGGCAAATGGAAAGCAACATACTCAGAAATAATATACTATTTTTCCCATTGTAGACCATAAAGTAAAATTACTTTTTAGTTCTGTAGCATTATGGGTCTCATTTCGGAATAAAGAAAATAATCGTTGTATACTTATCTCTGGACCGGTACTACTTTGAGAGGCTCGAATCTAGTTGCTGGGCCGATGCTCTGGGTTGGCTGACAATTCCTGGATGTTTGGAGTCTCCAAACCAATTTGGGACGCTGGGGGAACATTTTGCCTTGTGCTATTTATAGTTTTTAGAAATAACAAAAGGCGACTTATTTGTTTTCATGAGATTTTTATTTCCCCAAGTCAAAACTGCCTCGAACAAGATCCCACGTCTCACTCAGTCAACGCATATCCCTCTTAAAACTTTTCCATGCTAACCTACTAGCTCTTTTCTGTTCTCTCTCTCTCTCTCTCTCCCTCTCTCTCTCTTTCTCCTTTTCTTTCTCTCTCTCTCTCTCTATTTTCTCTGTCTGTCTGTCTGTCTGTCAGTCTCCCTCTTGTTACAGTTCGAGTCGTTAAGAGAGAGAGAGAGAGAGAGATCTTTTTAATACGTTTGGTGATTCGCACATGAAAATAAAATCGTTAGTAATGATTTTTTAAATATATAAAAATCTCGGAAACGTAACGTAAGCAGTGACATAGTTCCGGTTACAGAAAAATAGAGACCGAATCTCCATTATTAGAAGATTAGATAGGAATACTTGATATACAATTGTGTGCAAATTATTTGTATTTGAAAGCATATAAGTGTGTAATATAATTCGCAAAAATGTAAATAGAACATTGAACGTAATTCCCTAAAAATCTAGATAAAAATAACATTAGACAATTTCACATGCCATTAAAATCATTCAACCAATTTTATTTATTTTTTGTAAAAATGATTAATCTAAAAGTTCTGATAATTAAGTGATACTTGTTGCTATAAAAATCTGTGAATTTCCTGGAAAACATTCATTATATTTTTGTTGAAAAATATGTTGCGCAGAATTGAATAGATCCTCATCTAAAATCTACAGTTAAAATACAGAGTTCAACTTAAGACCTTCCAGATATTTAAGATTCACTATTAAACTTTTAAGTGAATAAAAATAGGCCGATTGAATCAGAGAAAATATGTTTTCCTCAATTCAAAGAAATACATTGTTTTTAAAAGTACAAAAAAAAAAACACGTTAGAAAAATTATTTTTTGAGTTTTAAGAAAATATTTTTTTAATTTTCAAATATTTTTTCGGGGATTGAATTTTTATTTGATTTTATTTTTTATATGTTCTTCAGGTAGATGCAAAAAATAGAGCAGCCTGGCGCCTCAATGTTAAGCAAGGCACGGAGAGTGGTGGGACTGAAAGGAGAGTAGCCTTGACAGAAAAAAGAGCCAGAAATAGAGAGAAAGGCTAGCAGCCACAGAAAGCATCACATCTTGTGTGCATTCAGTGCTCCAAAGACTGCCACTCAAGAATTGGCCTGCTGAGTCACATGCGCAGATGCAGATGGAATTTTTATTTTTATTTTGGACACAACGCCATCGTCCTTAGTGGACGGAAAGAATCCAATGATAATGTTCTTCAAGATTTGATCTTTCTAGAAATGTAAAAATTAGAAACTGGAAATTATCTTTCTTCTAATGACCAAAGGTCAACACCCCAAAATTCGGAATTAATTTTTTAAAATTAATTTCAAATTCATTTTTAATAAAATAATCTAATCATTATAAAATTAATTCATTAATGAATAATTTGGTTAAAATTTCATTAAAATCGGAAAATTCCTTATTATTAGCAATTGTTTTAAAATTAAAAATATTTTTTAGATTTATTATCTCCCTCTGTTACTTTGGCATATATATATATATATATATATATATATATATATATATATATATATATATATATATATTGTGGGGAGAGGGAAGATAACAATAAACATTTACTTTTTTGTTTGGAAAAAAAGGGACCTGAAAGCATCTCCTTGTGTTTGCAATCACTGTACCAGAGACTGACATTCAAAGATCGGTCTGTTCAGCCACTCACGTAGCTGTAGGTAAATAACAAAGGTAAACAAAATAAATGAATTAAAATATGGACACTACGCCATCGTCTTAAATAGACGCCAACTGAACTGAATCTAAAAATGATACAATTTTGAGTTTTTTCGAAGGTAACATGCTCATAAAACAATATTTTGGTTCAATATTTACGTTTACTGTGTCGTCTGCAATAAAGGTCACCATTTTGTTTGTTTATTTCGTAACCGTGATTCTGATTGGTTCATTATTAATGGCAGATAAAATCACTAATCTGAAAATTCGGATCTACGGATTTTTTATGCGTAATTTAGTGAATTCAAACTTAAATAATTAATTATCAAACCAAGAAATTTGCGTGGGAAAAATGACTGAACAGTTTTTGAGATTTTATCTAAATCAATAGGTACAAATTATTCAACCATTTTTGGTAGCCGGTAGAATTGAACGAAGCCGGCCTCTCCTAACAAGATATCTAACTATCGCTACGAATCTTTCAAAACTTTGCCGGTATTAAATAACTCACCGTGGTTTATATGCCGTAAAATAAAACAAACAAAATATCTTGCATACGAATTTTCTATTGTTGTGATTTCAATAGCCGAGTAGAACCAGCATTAAAACGAGCAGTAGTCACAGGATAGAGAAGAAAGTATACCCCCCCCCGCCCTTGTCCCTTTCAACCTTCGTCCTGTCATCGGGGATATGAAATACACGGACTGCACCCTCTGCAGAATAGTCATCAATCAATCCAAAATGCTGATTAAGTATTTTTGTAATCAAAGTTAAATACATACGATTTAAATATGGATTGCGCCTTAATTCACATACTCAGGTAGTAATATCTCATCCACAGAAAGCGATGTTAATACACGAATAGGAAAGGCATGGTCGGACACAAACAAATTATCATATGGAAATCCTATCTCACTGACAAGTTAAATCGACAATTCTTCCAGACTATGGTTATATCAGTACTGCTGTATGGCTGCACCACTTCGACCCTAACGAAGCGCCTTGAGAATAAGCTAGATTGAACAAATCATGGAAACAGCACCCCACAAAGAAACAGCTGTATGGCCACCTGCCCTCCATCTCACAAACCATCCGAGTGAGACGGACAAGGCATGCTGAACACTACTGGAGAAGCAAGGACGAGCTCATAAGCGACGTTCTTCTGTGGAAGCCAACACATGGACATGCTAATGTGAGCCGCCCACCAAGGACCTACATTGTCCAACTATGCGAGGATGCTGGATGCTGCGCAGAAGACCTACCTGGGATAATGAATGATAGGGAGTGTTGGCGAGAGATTGTCATGGATATCCCTGCTAACTGCGCGACATGATGATGATGATGATGATGATGATGATATATGCGTATACGGTGTACTTGGTGTACTGTACTTATAAGTATGTATTCACCCAACCCCTCCTTCACAGTAAGGATACGACACAAGGTCACAAGGAGCGCTTTTGAACACAGGATCAGTAATTTGTTGAGAAGTTGACGTTAAGACTAAATGAGGGGACGGCGTTTTATAGGCTTGAAGTGACGGAGAGCAAATTTGTATGCCATCAGCAGCGGCAGTAAGGTATAAAGGAAGAACAACACACTCGGTTAGTGTTTCTCAAGCAGGGTTCCCCGGACCCCTAAGGTTCCCCGGACCCTTAAGGTTCCCCGGAATTCTAAGGTTCCGCAAAAGCCCCTAAGTTTTCCGCAGTTCACAGGACATTTTGCCTTGATTTACGCCTTATGTCTTTTCAACATTTGTCAGTAAAGGATAAATAAATAATAAACTGATTCACCAATTATCTATTTTCGTTATGTTTACATTTATATTATAGTTACTAGTACAAAATAAAAACACCTCCGGGCGATGTAAAATAGATTTTTGAAACATATTGCCTGAGGGGTGGGAGTAAAAAATTCAATGTCAGCGAGTTTGTATCCTAAGTAAGTAAAATCATCAAATTTATTAAAGTATTAAAAAAATAAAACAATTTGAAATGTAAACTTTAAATATGTATTAAAATAAAACAAACTATATATAGATATATAATACCAGTCATGTATTTATTAAAACTTGTTTTAAAAAACAATGAGAACTGTCTAATGTTGCATGTTTAAATTTTGAGTGTATTTATTCAATGTTATGACGGTTTTGGGTAATGTGACGTAAGCAGTGACGTAGTTTTTGTTACAAACAAAAACCGGAAGCGAATCTCCATTATTGATAGATATGATATTGGTTACTTATGTTTATTTTTTACGTTTGAGTTTAGAATGTTTTTTATGTGTGAATGAAAACTCCCTGATGAAGTATTATAACGAATTTGTGAATTTTATTTATCATCATCGAAAAAATTGACAAACTTTTTATAATACAGGGTCGTTGATCTGAAATATTTGTGGGATCCTGTTTTAGAAAAAATAAGAATAAAAAAACTAAAAAAACAAGGAAAAAAGAAAAAAAACATGAAAGAAAGAAAGATTGTGATTTCAATCCTCATTAGATTCCACATATTTGCGACATTACTACTAAATAGCGAGTTCGATCCTCGCTGGATGCCCCACACTTGCGACCTTGTGTCACATCCTACCCGTGGCCGCATTGTACCAAAATTTAAACTAAAAGGAAAATTGCAAAACAAAGAGAGAAAATAAAATTTAAATATTACGAAAAAATATCAATGGTTTGGTTTCTTTGTTTAATGGCATATCAACCTTCGTGGATTATTCAATACCAAAATTGTCACAGTAGAAGAACAGTAGTGGTACTATTTGACCCATAGCAGGGGGATGAGGGTGTTCATCATACCTTTTCTAATGGCACTAGTCTGAAAGTGCGACTGGAGTTCGAATTTGATTACTACAATGTAGCGGTCTAACACTTTATCCACTACGCTATGAAATATAAAAATTAAAAATATGGAAATGTAAAAGAAGAAAAGAGAGAGAGAGAGGGGTCAAATATTAAAAAGAAAGAAGAAAGAATGAATGAATGAAAGAAGAAAGAAAGAAAGAAAGAAAGAAAGAGAAATTCTTACAAAGCCTTTTTCTTTAAAAAGGCTTAGTAAAAAATTAATATGAATAAATAAATAAATAAAGAAAGAAAGAAAGAAAGAAGGCATAATAAAAAATTAATATGAAAAAAGAAAGAAAAGAAGAAAGAAAGGAAATAGTTTAGAAATATAAAATGAAAGAAAGAAAGAAAAGTGAAAGTAACTGAGAGAAAATTGAATGTTAAAAGACAATAGAGAAAACCGTGATAAAAGGAGGGAAAAGAAAGAAAGAGAGAAAGAAAAAAGGTTTAAGAATGAAAGAAAATGAGAAAGAAAGAAAGGAAAAAAGAAAAGGAAAAAAGATAAAAAAGAAACTTAGAGGGAAGAGAGAGGATTAGAGGAAAGAGAGAGGGGAAAGAGAAGAAGAGAATTAAGAGAGAGAGAGAGAAGAGAAGAGAATTAAGAGAGAGAGGGGGGGGAAGAGAGAGAAGAGAGAGAGAGAGAGAGTGAATGAAGAGAGAGAGAAAAAAGAGAAGTGAATGAAGAGAGAGAGAGAGAGAGAGAAAGAGAAGAGAATGAAGAGAGAGAAGAGAGAGAGTGAATGAATGAAGAGAGAGAGAGAGAGAGAGAGAGAGAGAGAGAGAGAGAGAGAGAGAGAGAGAAATCGAATGTCATTTGCTGGTCAAAGAGAAAGCGACGTGTTTTTGCGCAGAATCTAAAAAGGATGTTCTGGTTGACGGACCAAAAGAAAAAGATGAAAGAAATCAGGGGGGGGGATGACGTGGTGTAGGGGGGGGGGCTGAGAACCGAGATGAGAGAGAGAGAGAGAGACAATTGGTGTATGTGTGTATGTGTGTGCGTGTGCACTTTGAAGATCAGAGAGAGAGAAAGAGAGAGAGAGAGATAGAGGGAGGGAGGGAGGGAGGAGCTGATCAAAAGGTGAGTAACAAGGCGACGCCATATTGTTCAATCGTCGAAAGGCAGTAAAACTCTGATACATTTTTTTCTTCTTTTTCTCTCGCTAGTTGTGTTGTTGTTGTTGTTGTTGTTGTTGTTGTTGTTGTTGTTATTTTTTTGACTTGACGCTTTCTCTCACCGATTTTGACCAACAGACAAGCAGATACATAACTACACAATGACAAAACATGATAAAACAGGTTTCTCTTTCTTTTCTTTTTAATAGGTTTATATTAAGGTAGGTAGACTGTGAATTCAGGGGCGTAAATTTTTACCATAATCTACTGGACAGATGTTAGTGGAATAGTAAATGAAGTCCAATGTATATCTATTAATACTGGAGATTCGCTTCCGATTTTTGTCTGTAACAAAAACTACGTCACTGCTTACGTCACACTGCCTAAAATCGTCATAAATAGAATATACTCAAAATTTGAGCATGCAATGTTAGACAGTCCTCATTGATTTTTTTAAACAAGTTTTAATAAATACATACCTGGTAATATATATCTATAGTTTGTTTTTTAAATATATATTTAAAGTTATCAGAACTAAGTTTCCATTTCAATTTTTTTAATTTTTTACTCCTTTAATAAATTTATTTCATTTTTTTACTCTTTGATAAATTTGATGATTTTACTTTACTTATGATACAAACACTCTGGTATTAAATTTTCAACTCCCATCACCTCAGGCAATATTTATTTTACGTCGCCCAGAGGGCGTTTTTATTCTTACTAGATCCTTTTCAATGCTTAATTGGGTGACCACTTAAGCAATAGCAACTACACATGAAGTTACATTAATAATCAAATGACTTGATTTAGCATTAAATAACCCGAAAAGGGTTGATATGACGTAAGACAAAAACATCCGACAAAAAATATCGATCAATCAATCGAGTTAACCCTTACAACGCCGAGCCTTCCACGCATTCCTACCCTGGATTCTATGAGGGGGGGGGGGATGAGGCTTGAAAAATAACTGAAAATGTAAAATGTTGAAATACTTTATTTAATCGCTTTACAGTTTGTTAAATAACATTTTTTATCAATATATATACTTACCTGTATAACTAATGCAAATCATACTCAAGTAACCTTATACCCTCCGAGTAGAATTTATTTATTCTTAATTATCTCCCCCTTCCACGACGACCTCTTGACCAAAGAAGATATATATATATTTCACTTTTATACGAGGGACTGTTTGGCGCCTTTATCAACCAGGAACTTTAAAAAGGTAAGGAGGGGGGAGTATATAAGTAAGTATAGATATCTCGTAAACAGGGGTTTTACTCTTTTTTTAAAACCTCAGTTTATATCAATATCTATAACTTACCTGTATAACTAATGCAAGAAATAGAATTTGTAGCAGATTCCGGTAGGTGGTAAAAAAAGTAAAAGGAACATACTCACTTATTCTTTGCAACTCTGATTGTCTCTAAGATGGATGCTCTTGCCAAATTTCCTTCCCAGCAACATCTCTTCAATAAAAAGATGCAAATGTGTTCTCTGAAGACCAATGAGCCGCTTGGATGATGTCTTTCAGTGCAGTTCCAATAAACAAAGTCCAAGATGAAGCTAATCGCCTAGTATCATGGGCCCTAATATCCTTTGAATTTAGTTGATCAGATGTCTCATAAACAGGTTTAATAGTAGATACAATCCACCTTGAAATAACACTAATCGCTGCCGGTCTATATTGGTTTAGTCCTAAAATCTTATGGAAAGAGTGTATTATACTCAAATGATTATGGGAGACAATTTTTAAAAAAATAAATCCTTATCTGATGAAACTAGAATACAACTGGTATCGATCCCGGCTAGAGGTAGCAGTTAAAATGTCGAGCCGCACTAATGAGAAGTAAACTTCGAAACAGGTGTCTGTGGATGAGTGATATGTATGCTTCCCACTCCCATGGTTGAGCATTGTGGGGGGGGGGCATTAATTGTAACTTCACCGTTTGGCATTAACCACGACCCGTCTGTTTACAGATTTGAGTTCTCTGGTGATTGTAAAAACATACCGCTGTAAAGCATAAAGCAATTAATTGTTCACCCTAAACTAACGGCCCGCTGATAGCCGCAAGGGTAAGGAACTTAGCGGACGAAAATTCTATCGGGTTTCGATCACAGCTAGAGGTAGCTGTTAAAATGTCGAGCCGCACTGATGAGAAGTAAACTTCGAAACTCGTGTCTGTGGATGACTGATATATATATATATATATATATATATATTATATATCTGAGGATTGTGCAATAAACTTGAGTAATATACTCACATAATCTTATATTTTAGGTTTTAAACCTGCTCTGTCTTATGGCAAGCCCCAACCCCTTTTTATCATATGGGTGCTAGAAGGCGGTGGCTGCGGGTCTACATGTCCTGGGAATGACGTTAAACTCTATCTGATGGTGAGGTTCCAGTTTTGGAGGTTTGGGAAATGTGGAGCACCCCTTCATCACCATTGCTCCTTGGTCCACTCTTACCCGGAGTGGTAGTACCTGTTAGGGTCCCATCTATGGGTTAAATAGAAAAATGTATTTATAAAAAAAATTGTATTATCCATTAAGAATTGATTTATTTCAAAACTTTATCAGCATTAAATGACCCACTGAGGTTGATATGCCGTAAAACAAAACAAACCAAAAAAAAAACCTGCTCTGTTATTATGGCATTGAGCACTTTTTTATGTAAACACTTTTCTTATTTGTCGTCCATCATTATATCTTCTGGAGAAGCAAGAACAAACTCATAAGTGACGTTCTCTACTGGACACATACGCAGTGACACACTAGTGTAGACCGGACACCAAAAAACGACAGGAATCATCGCTGTGCCGGTTTTGAATGCCATGCGAATGACCTGCCAGGAAGGAAGATCGATAGGCACAGGTAGCGAAAGTCATGGGAATCCGTGCTGTCAGAGTGGTCTAATGATATATATATATATATATGTGTGTGTGTGTGTGTGTGTGTGTGTGTGGAGAGAGAGAGAGAGAGAGAGAGAGAGAGAGAGAGAGAGAGAGAGAGAGTCTGTAGATATTGCAACATATATTTCATTACATATATTTTGTTTGCCAAGGTCATACCAGGGTTATTTCCAATAAGTTTAACATGATCAAAGGGGAACCACTCTTGACTGATAAATTATTTATTTATTTCCCATTAAACTGACCCTAACCCTAACCGTAACCCTAACCCAGTCTTCTTTTTTTCTAGTAGATCAATAAATAAATAAATAATTTATCAGTCAAGAGTGGTTCCCCTTTGATCATGTTAGACTTATAGGAAATAACCCATACCAGTTTCCGAGCATACGTACACACATAAGCACATACGTAATTATGCATACGTACACACACGCCCACATACAGACTTCTGTATATGTACACATGCACGTACACACACACGTAGGTTCCGTGACCCAATTATATCATCAACCAACATTGTTTTCTAAGTCTATAAATTCTTTTAGCGCAATTTCACGATATTTTCTGCTGTTTTTAATGCAAATTCTTAAAGGTTCAACAGATTTAAAATTGCCGCCACACAGACGCTAGTAGTGGTAGAATGATGGGATGTATGTTTTTAAGTAGCAACATGAACAATGTCATTTCCAGTGATGCAGATAGCTTCTTGATTTAGCGCGTCCTGAGACTCACATATTTGCTTTGAATGTGTCCCCGAGAAAATTTATGGGTCCCAACTAAAGCCGTTTCACTCCTACCTCACAATCTATCCTGTGTAATTCGTTTCTAAGAAACTATTGAAATGTATTTACAAATAGCTTGCAATTGTGAGGGAAGAAAAAAGAAAAACACTGGGACACATGGATGCAATTTTACTGCGTTCTTTTCGATTGTTGTGCGTCAGGGATGCTGGACGCCTACCTATCAGCATCTCTGCATTTCACCCGCGATTGTGGCGTGGAATGGTGAACATCGTGCATGTATGACTGCAACTTATTTAAAAGATGATGACAGTTATTCTGACGCAGCGCTGGGTTGAAATACCGTTAAAATTAATCAATCAATAATTTAAGTTTTATAATTGTTTACAAATTATTATTACTAGTTACTTGAAAGCATATGATTGCTTGCAGTAGACACACACTTTAGGATTTAATAACCCAACAGGAGTTGAACTGCCGTAAAACCAATCAACTAATTTGGCAGTGTGCTGTAGTGAGAGTAGATTATTATTTCTTTTAAGTGTACCTTGCGGTGGTTCAGTATGGAGCAAGCTAGTTATTGTCTACTGGATCACACAATAATCAGTATACTAGTACATCCAAATACAGTTTGCGCCAGACATAGAGTAACTCGCAACAGAGTATTAAAACATCGAGATAGACGGTTCGCGTAATGGTTCCGTAATCTTCGCAGTCTTAGGGTATTTGCCTCTCATTCCACGTATGAGGGCGTGACACAAGGACATTTTTATGTGGGCCCACCCACAAGCCGAAGCTTATGGGTGGTAGGCACAAAAAAACGTGAGGGGGCGCCTGCCCTTTTAAATCAAGTGGGCAGGTATTGCCTGGCGGGGGGGGGGGCCTTGGGATCGACGCTGTTAATTTTATTACCTAGCTACTCCAGAGGCCGCAGCGCTCTGAATCAGGCTTCCGTAATCACCCAGATGTTCTAAAACAGCAGTTGACAAATAGTCTTGGACAAGATCATTTACTCTCTACGAAAGATAAGTCAGGCTAGTCCACATCACTAGTCTAGCAAACCATTACTATTGTAGTGAGTTCGATCCTCACTGTGTGACCATAACCACAGCAATGAGGTCTATTATGTATGTTGTTTTCTACCATATTGAGCTATGTAGTTATACTTATTGTTAATATTCCTTAAAAGTATTCAGACCTTAAGACGAAAACTTAAAATAGAAGCTCTTCTGATGGAAAGCACTTTCTACCATTACGAAAAACCCCACCCCCACCGCCTCTATCACCACAACCCCCACCACTAACCATTGGTCTTTTCTTGACTTTTATCTATGATACGGAATTAATATTCTATTCGGAAAGGAGAGACCGTGCAGGGGTAGATCTGCATTTGCCACGGCAAAAGATCCTCTTCTTTGCAGTCAGTGGCAATCACTGTAGACTTCCGGTCTGCGCAAAGAGAAGGAAAGACATTACTTCCGGTGGCAGGATGATACAAACAATGATCTCACCGGCTTCTTTCGTTTTTCCTTTCCCGCCACTGACAAAATATGGCGGTGGTGGTGGCGGTGGCTTCTCCTCTTTCTCCCGCTTCATTATGGTCTCATCTTTTAAATGTTCCTTTGAAGTGGCCCTCCTTTTCGGTCGACAAACGGTAGCTCTTCGGATAGTCGGCGTCTTCCGCTTCGCTAACGCTATGGCAAGACGCGGTCGGTGCCCTGGGGAACCATACTCGCGCTTCATGGTTGCAACGAAAAGGGACCAGAACATACTTTTAATGGAAAGTCTCTCTCTCTCTCTCTCTCTCTCTCTCTCTCTCTCTCTCTCTCTCTCATGAATTTATTGATTGATTTTAACGGCATTCCAACTCATCTGGGATTATTTTAAGTCTAGAGGTTGTGTGCTGATTTAAACCGTGGATGTGAAATTAACAAGAGTTAGAAACAAGAAATACATGAACACAACTTGGAATTTCAAATAACACCGTATTAATACATTTATACATACAAGAAAATACACTAGTTGTTGCAAGAAATGTCTGCGGGAAATGATATAAATATCATATATAAAATTCCACTTAACTGAGTGCTTGAAAGTTTATTGTAAGCTATCCTACTTACGATGGCCCTTTCCCTATATCTGCTGAATTAGGAGCGACGTTAATTATGTCCGACCCTTAGATATACTGGTTGTAAAAGTGGAAGATTTCTATCTTCAATTGATCCCGCCACAGTTTACGGGCCTGTGATTGGTTGGTTTGAAAAGGAGGCACATCGACCAAAGTAGACAACTCACCTACCTTAGATATATTTTTATATTTCAAATATTTTCAAATTTATGTTCATTTTTTTTTCTCTTTTCAAATATAGAAATGCCAATCACCAGAAAAGAAAAAGAATTCAAATATTGAACATGATTTTTAGTTGTTTCTACACAGGCATTTAAAATTTGTGGACATGAATGAGAATTAGTCAAATTGTGCTGATTAGGATGGTGAAAAAGTAGAGACATTAAAATCAATTTCATAAAAGAATAGAAACGTTTATCTTTTTTAAAGCACCATATATATATATATATATATATATATATATATATATATATAAAGAAAATTTTGAAAAAACAAGTGTTCCGAAAATGGGATGAATTTAATTATCGATGTTTAAACATTTCGGTTACATTGAACCTTCATCAGGATGTATCTTGGGGTGAAGAAAATGATGGATGTTTTTATATGTTTTTTTTTTGTTTTTTTTTCACATATATAAAAAATATTATTTGTTGGATTTATTTTCCATATTTACTCCCATATATATATATATATATATATATATATATATATATATATGTGTGTGTGTGTGTGTGTGTGTGTGTGTGTGTGTGTGTGTTGAAAGGGAAAAAAGGAAAGAAAATGCTGAATGGATAAAATTGATTTTATTTTATATATACAAGAAAATACACTTTTAATAATTGTTGTTGTAAACGATTGTATTGTCTGTAGGAAATATCAATTATACAAATATAATGAATACAATTCCACTTGTTACACACTGGATCCGTCAAAGAACACAAACACTTGTATTTAGGAAAATGTAAGATGAGATGTTTATTCCCTCGGTTGTGTACAGCTGAGAGTCGTTGGCAGGGTTATGCAAACGTGATCTCGAACCTGATCGTTGTCTGCTTAATCGATCTCTACGGGCTTCTTTTATTGTAGTCTAACCCCCGGTGTCACGCCTCTTTGTTCGTGACACCTACGCAGTTTTTCTGTAAACACGCCTCTTCGCCCACGCAGGCTGTTTTCATTGGCTATGGGCTACGCCTACAGATTTCTGCACCTAAATCATGTCAAATGTTCACCTGCATTTCCAGGTGCAAAAGGCCAGGTCAGGGCCACATCCTGTTTTCGTTTCCAGGCTGTACCTGACCCCCATGCCCTTCCTATTCAGCATGGTCCTTGGGTGCACTGATCAGACAATATATTACACACTTAACTGAGTCTTTGGAATGTTTATAGTACTTACGACAGATCTTCTCTATCTCTGCTACTCTCTACTGAGTTATAGGGAGCGACGATTTTTACGTCCGACCCCAAGAGATGCTGGAACAAAAAGAGCGGAAGATTTCTTTTACTCAATTTCTAGCGACGAAAATTGGTTGGATTGAAAAATGGCACGTCGACCAAGGGAGACAACCCAACCTACCTTAGATATATTTTTGTAGTTGAGGAATTGCGTACATTGTACGTTCATATTTACATTTATTTATTTTTTATTTTACCAATCTCAAAATATTATTTCATTTTTGCCGTACAATACCGTTTCTAACTGATCGTTTTTGCGACCTCTACACAATATAATTTTTGTAGTTAATTTTAGACCAATTCTTTTTTTTTTTACTATAAATGTAGAGTAATATACTTAAGTCTTAAGTTTAGGCCAGTCGGTAAAGCACCGGCCTAGGAACCACGAGGTTCCGGATTCTATACCAACACCGCGTCATAGGCACCTTTTGTGGTGTAATGCTTAGGAAGTTGGATTCGCAAACCATTCTTAGTGAGTTCGATTCTCATTGGGCGCCACATATTTCTGGCTTTGTGCCACATCTAAGCTAGGCTTAGTAAATAATTATGCCTAAGATAATCCTGGGTGCCTCATGTGGTGTAATGCTTAACAAGCTAGATTCGCAAACCATCGTTAGTGAGTTCGATTCTCATTGGGCGCCCATACTTCTGGCCTCGTGTCCCATCTAAGCTTGGCTTAGTAAATAACTATATCAGCCCTCACCAACTCAGCACAAGAATAGCACACCACTCTTGATTGATAAATTATTTATTTATTTATTGATGTAAGTAAAGTAAAGTCGTCGGGGCGGCCTAAAGTCGGTATCAGCCAGTCAGCGAGGGAGTCTATCCCCTTTCAATAGCGCTAGACCAAGGAGATTGCTTTTAGCATCTGAGGTGGAGCGCCACACCTACCATCAGCTCCTTACTTTACCGCACAGATCCCTGTGCTACTCATACGCTGAGTTGGCGGGGACCGGTATCGAACTAGAAACCTTGTGGTTTCTAGCCGAACGCTCTACCGACTGAGCTAACCTGGTCCATGGATATATATATATATATATATATATATATATATATATATATATATATATATATATGGATGTACTAGGAAAAAAGAAGACGGGGTTTGGGTTAGGGTTTAGGGTTAGGGTTTAGGGTTAGTTTAATGGAAAAATGAATAAATAGTTTATCAGTGAAGAGTGGTTCCCCTTTGTTTATGTTAGACTTATAGGAAATAACCAAAATAGCACTGCATTGTATGAAAACATACTAAAATAGAATGTAATGTATTATGTGCTGTGATATGTTTTAATGTTTATTTCTTTATAACTAATATTTTTCTTTGTCATAGTAAATTTGGAAACTTAAATATTTTTAGTGAACTTATTAACATAACCATATCTGAAGCTCGTTGGTGCTCAAATTGTAGTTCTGAACAGTAGGGATGTCTAATCTAACGTGTCGAATTTACCCCCTATATTTAACACAATGAAACTTGAATAAAGGTTAATGATATCTTCAAAGTTTTTGGACCATTCAAAAGAATAAACATTAAAAAAAAACTCCTGATCATTTTTAAAAACAATTTTCAGCTTACGGAAATAATAAAAATTATAAACGAAAACATTGTTTACATTTTCACACCATTAAATCAATTGAAATTTAACGTAACCAAAAAACAAGTTATGACTACCGGCTTCTAAAAAAAATTATTTGAAAAATCAATTAAGAGTCATATTTTCACGAAAATTTCGGTACTTATTCACATGTTGATGAAATTATGTTTAAAATAGTTTTTTTTTTCCTAAAATATATTAGGGGAAATATTTTTTACAAGCCCCACCCCTCCCATTTTATTTTATGAAATCTGAAAAAATGAACCGATAAAAAACGATACTGAATGAACAGAAAACAAAAATTTGACTCGGAAAATTCGTAAGTCAAGGTACCACTGTAGTTAAAAAAAAAAAAAAATTAACCTGAATTATTGTTAAACTACAATGACTATTTTCTGTTATTTTTCTAAGAAATAAAATGACAAAAAATCAAGTCCACATTGAAAGAGTTAATTTTTCCTAATGGATTTCTTGAAGAGATAAAGAAAAAATATGGAAAACTCTTAAGACATTTTTCATCCGGTTTTATGCACCGTTTCTTGATACCACTTCCAGTGACCATTCAACCGATCAAATAGTGTTTATTTTTTTGTTTTTGTTTTTTGTTTTTTTTTTTTTGGGGGGGGGTTGTTTTTTGTTTCTTTGTTTGTTTTTTGTGGGTGGGGGAAATAAACTCTTTTGTTTCTTTTGTTTTAAATGAGGGTAGAATGTAAAATCCTTCTTGGCATTGTGCCAATACTCGTTATCACTGTCAAGAAAGTCCAAATTGATGCGTCAAACTTGTAGTTTAGGGGAAATACGAAAGAAGAAGAAAAGGACAGAACAATAGAGACTTGAATAAATAAATAAGGGGTGGGGTCACGAAAAGATAAAATTAAATCCCACAGTCGAAAGAAAAACCGTTAAGCAGATGTTATCGTCTTTCTGATTGTCAGCTGATTGATGGGTTTTCTTCTTTTGACCCCTGGTTTGCTTTTCAAACTCCGTGGGACAATCCGTAAATTTTCGGCCCGGGTTCATTTTCACTTGTCTTCATCTGAGACCAAGGGTGATGACTTCTTCCGCTATTGTCAATTACTGTTATTGTTATGATTGCCCCGCCCGAAACTTTCCACCCCCACCCCCTTTTTTTAGCCTGGTCTTTGTCAGGTGACCTCAAAATCGAAAAGAACAAGAAAAGAAAGGCCAGATCTTAAAAAAGAAAAGAAAACAAATACAACTTCTTTTTAATGGCCTTTCTTTTGCGGAACCTCACTTATATCTTGTTCTCATGCATCTGCAATGCTCACACCAGGTGTCCGATGGTTATTTCTGGAGGAGATCAAGTGACAGCAAGTCTCTTTTCTGTACACTAGCACCCTCCTCGGTGTTCCAATTGTTGGTGCTTGTACTGAATAGCCCGCTATGAAAATCTTTGATTTTGTTTTAATATATATATTAATGTGTGTGTGTGTGTGTGTGTGTGTGTGTGTGTGTGTGTACTTCGGTTCATCCTCCAGAAAGCTCAAAGACATTTTAGAAGAGCACAACATTTTTAAGACGGCAAAATCCACAAGATGACAAGTTTTCTTCTTCTTGTTAATTAACACTAGGTTTGGTCTTCTGGTTGGGATAAGGTGATCTGTTTGTATCTCCAAATCCTCGAGATTGTTATGCGTCTCATTCTCTGCGACGGATTCATTTATCATTTGGTCAAATCTTAGGTTAATTGAGTTTGTGTATAGTTATATATTTTTCTATATATAAGTATACATCTCACAAGCATTATTTAACAATGCAGGAGAAACAACGAAGTCGGATTAAAATACACAACTTGTATTAAAGTAAAATCATAAAATGAAGTACATGATACCGGGCAAAGTCCTTTTTATTTGTTCTTGTTTTAAAAGTTCATATTTTGTCTTATTTCACTTCCCGATTATGGAGCTAACTTGTTTGCGTGACGATTACTTGTCTGTCATCCTCTAACTGAATTCACCTCCTTCCTAGAATTCCAGCTTCTTATTTTGGCGCTCGATTTTGAATTCCAACGTCTGTCAGTTCCATTATTACAATGTTAGAATATTTACTCCCCCCTTTTTCGAACAATCGGCAATTCTATTAACCATTACAGGTTCTTGCACAATATTATTATATTATTATTATTATTATTATTATTATTATTATTATTATTTACTCCTTTTGAGTTTTCACATCAGTGTTAGCTGATGGTCTTTCACTGGAGTCTGAGTGACAGCAATTCTCCTCAGGTCTCCAGGACTCTTCTGAGTAGTCTAGCAGATTGCAGCAGTGCAGTATTCTGGGTGGTATCAATCTTTCCTCTGATGTCCAGATTTTCCAAACCCTTTTCCAATCCCTTTTGGGACCGTTCCAAGTGCACCAACTGCAATTGGTATCACTTTGACTTTCATATTCCATAACTTATTATTATTATTTTTATTTTTTTATTTTTTTAAATTCTATTTACACCAGGGGCCGGGTTAGCTCAGTCGGTAGCGCATTCGGCTAGAAACCACGAGGTTCCTAGTTCGATACCGGCCCTCGCCAACGCAGCGTATGAGTAGCAAAGTATGTGCGGTAAAGTAAGGAGCTGATGGTAGGTGTGTCGCTCGACCTCAGACGCTAAAATAATCTCCTTGGTCTAGAGCTAGTGAAAAGGGGATAGACTCCCTCGCTGATTGGCTGATACCGACTTTAGGCCACCCCGACGACTTTACTTACTTTCACCAGCGTCACTACATGATTCTGCGTATGCTAGCCGATCTTAACAATGTAGTGGTTTGGATGGCCTCGATTCTTCCTCTAATTTCTAGTTCCTTCAGGATCCTTTTCAAACTCTTAGTAACATTTTGGCCAGGACGAAAGATTGTTTAGTCTTTCGATTGTCGAATATCATCATCATCATCATTGTTATTATTTTAATCTTTGCGAGTTTTTCACATCAGATCAACTGGTAGTTTTTCACTAAAGTGCAGCATTTTTTATTTTATTTTTTTTTCAGATTTCCAGGACACTTCTCGGCTGATTTTAACAGTGCTGTGGTCTAAATGGTCTTGATTCTTCCTCTCATCTCCTGTTAACCCAGTCTATTTCCCCAGGTTCTTAGGGACTATTCAAGGACACCAATTACGATGTTGTTGTTGTTGTTGTTGGTGGTGGTGGTGGGGGGGCTGGTGATGAAATTGAAATTATATTCTCCTCCCACTTCGCCCACCCCCCACCCCGTTTGAACTTCTCATTATCTTTGTTGTTGTTGTATTTCGTATTAATTCAACTCTGTAATTATCAGTTTGAAGAAAGCAAGACTTGATGAATAACCGACTTTATTAAACTAAAGAAAAGCTGAAAATAAAATATTCAACCCCCCCATCCACCCCCCAACCCCATCCACGACCCCCCCCTAAAAGTAACGGTCGATTGGAAAAGACAAAATAAAAACTGAATCGTCGTCGTTTTAATTGTAAATAGTGAAAATAATAATGCCACGTTTTAGTAATAAGTCATTGAAATGTTTTTGTCTTGTCAGACAATTTTATTGACTTTCTTTGTTAATACGGGCATTTCGTGTTTTTTTTTCTTCCTCTCCTTCCTCCTTCCTCTCTTTCCTTCTTCCTCTCCTTCCTTCTTTCCTCTCTTTCCTTCTTCTTCTCCTTCCTTCTTCCTCTCCTTCCTTCTTTTATTGTCTTTCTTTCTTAATACGGCATTGAGTTTTTGTTTGCTTATTTTCTTCCTTTCCTTCCTCTCCTTCTTCATTCTCCCTTTCCTTCTTTCTCTCCGTCTCTCATTTCTTTCCTTCATTCTCTCCTTCCTTTTTATTGGCTTTCTTTCTTAATACGGGCATCAATTTTTTGTTTGTTTTCTTTTTTCGTCTCTTTCCTTCTTCTCTTCTTCTTCCTCTCTTTCTTCCTTCTTCTTCTTCCTTCTTCCTTCTCTTTCCTTCTTCTTCTCTTCTTCCTCTCTTTTCCTTCTTCTTCTCTTTCCTTCTTCCTCTCTTTCCTTCTTCTTCTCTTCTTCTTCCTCTCTTTCTTCTTCTTCTCTCTTTCTTTGTTAATACGGGATTCAGTTTTTTTGTTAGTTTTCTTGTTTTCTTCCGCTCTTTCCTTCGTCTCTTTTTCTTCATCCTCTCTTTCCTCCTTCCCTTCTTTCCTTCTTCTTCTTTTATTGGCTTTCTTTGTTAATACGGATTCAGTTTTTTTGTTAGTTTTCTTGTTTCTTCCTCTCTTTCCTTCGTCCTCTCTTTCCTTCGTCCTCTTTTTCCTTCATCCTCTCTTTCCTCCTTCCCTTCTTCCTCTCTTTCCTTCTTGTTTTCATTGAAGCAAGTGTCCTTTTTGCTTCTTTCTTTCCTCTTCTATTATTTAATTCATTTATTTATTTAATCTTTTTTTCTATTATTGTTCTTTTTCCTTTTTATTTCTTCTTCCCCCTCCTTTCTTCTTCTTCCTCCTTTCTTTCCTTCTTTTTCATCTTCAGTAACGTCACAGTATTTTTTAATCTTACTTTACTTTTTCTTTCTTACTTTCATCTTCATCACTGTGACCAGATTCTTTTCTTTTCTTTTCTAATCTCATTTTTCTTTTTCTTTCTTCGTTAATTTCATCAATTTCGGAATTATTTTTCTTTCTTTTCATTTCTTTCTTTTATCTTCATCTTTTTTTGGCAGTCTGTTTCTTTCTTCTTTCTTTCTTTCTTTTCATTTCTTTCTTTTTTCTTATCGTTATTTTATTTATTTATTTATTTGCCTTTTTCATCTTCATTAATGTCACCCTATTTTTCATCTTTTTCATCATCTTTCTTTCAAACAATTCCTTTTTATCTTTCTGTCTTTTTGATACATGAACACTTTCTCATGATTCACAATCATCTCCTCCGAGAGAAGAATACGAATGTATTCGTATGTATGTAGCATGTCTTCAGCCAAAATAGTCAGGTTTGGTTAGCAAGCTAATCTCGCAGATCGATTACAAATGAAAAGCGAGTTCGATACTCGCTGAACTCATGAGCGACGTTCTCCTATGGACTCTTACACATGGATACACAGTTGGTGACATTTATTTGGAAATTAAGAATTAATGAAAAAAAGAATTACTTAAAACAAAAAAGCGGTTTTTATTCAGAACCCATTGCTCAAATAAATAGTCCACTGGGTATTCGCTATGATTCCTTTCACAGAAAAATTGCACAGGGGATCCACTGGTCTAAAAAAAACTTGTTAGGAGTGATGAACAATAGGGACGGACAGTGTGCGAGTCAAGGGAATCTGAGATGTCAGCTCACCTTGATGATGATGATGTCGTTCCATTATTTTCATCAAAGTGACATCGCAATGTCCATTTTAATTCGTTCCTTTACAAACTCAATAGAATTCTGAATCATATTCTTTAATCTTTCTTTCTGCTTGAATTCTGTCAACAATAAACCGAATATCAGTCGAATCTCTGGCGGTAAACATCAAAAGACTCTTTGATGTTCAGAGTCATAAATAACCACCATCACGTGACACTAAGAAAAAATCTTTACAATAAAAGATTATCCCCTCATGAATAAGGATTATCTCCCCTTCTCGCTTTCAACTTCATCATTTCTTGCTTCGATGCTTTACGGCTTTGTCAACTTTGATTAGTTACAATGAAAGGTGAAAAAGATTTAGACATTTTTCGGCATTTTTCATTTTTATGTGTGGATTATGGCCGATGCGCAGACAAAGTGCGCAGTCGACTATTTATGTGGGGATTACGAGGGATGCGTAGGAAAAAAAAAGTGCGCAAGGGATTATGGCGAATAGGCAGTGGACAATTTATTTAAGCAATTGGGCTCTGAATAAAAACCGCTTTTTTTTTTTTTTAAGTAATTCTTTTTTTTTTTTTTTTTTTTTTTTTTTTTAAATTCTTAGTTTCTAAATAAATGTCTCCAAAGTCTTTGTGAATTTCTAAGAAATAAAACGAAAATCAAAGAAAATTTGAACTCTGATTTTGTGTCTACTTCTTTAGAGAGAGAGAGAGACAGAGACAGAGACAGAGACAGACTTATTCCATAACCTGCTTTGTTCCTGGGCTCGTGACTCATGTAAAATGTCTTGGCCAGTAATAATCAGGTCTGGTTTTGAATTCAAAGTTTTCATTCTAGACAGGTTGTCATTCCAAGGTTAAAGAGCCTACCCTCCCATAGCTGAAGGGAGAATAATTTGGTTCATACCTTTCCCAGGGTTATTAAATTAGCATGGTATGCTAATTGACTCAAGGTCAATTCTTTTGATGGTTTTGTTTAACTACATATCAATCCTTTTTGGGTTATTTAATGCTGAAACAAGTTATCTTAATAAACAAAGGATTCAGGTTCCTTATAGTACCTGCTGATGCTTGAGTGGTCACCCAATTAAGTATTGAACACGTTCATCGCTGCTTAAATTCTGTGGTTGTTGTTGTTGTTGTAGTTGTTGTTGTTATCATCATCATCATCATCATTATAGAACATTAATTTCTGTCCTCTTTTTCTATTTATTTTTTCTTTATTTCATAAATTGAAAAAAAAACTATAAGTAAACATTTAAAATAAATATAATTTTTGGGTTATACTTGCAAATCGTGATCAAAATTAAAATGGAAACTTATTTGGTGGTCCCCCATGACGGTTTAACTATAGTGTATGAATGAACTTTTTGCGAATTGGGTTACGGTTTAGGGGTTTGGGGATTAAGGTTGTTTTTAATTACGTATTGCTTAAAAAAATTTAAAAAACGAATTAATATACATTTAATGTCGAAAAATATTTTTTTTAAATCAAGTTTAATTGAAATTATACATTGCAATACTAACAAAACTGAGACTAATGTGTCTACCGTTGGATTCAATAATTAATTTCAATGGTTAATTAAATGTATAGTAATTTGGTGTTTTTTGTTGTTGTTTTTTAAGCAATACGTAATTAAAAACAACCTTAATCCCCAAACCCCTAAACCGTAACCCAATTCGCAAAAAAATTCATTTATACACTGTAGTTAAACTGTCATGGATCACCACCAAATACGTTTCCGTTTTAATTTTGACGACGATTTGCAAGTATAACCCGTTTTTGTTATTTACTTACAGACTAAAACTTAAATAATCAAATTAATAAAAGTAAGACACAGCGTTAGTAAACTATAACCAGTAAGTAAACAAAAATAAATAACGTCATTCTAATGAAGTAAAGTTTTTTCTTACACTTATAACCGCTATAGAAAACCGACATGAATTTTAAAATTGTAAACGAAAAAAGATTTAAAACAACAAAACAGAAATATGTATTACTTTTCTTTCACGTAAACTTGCGAATTGTTATTTCTATTAGACGTAAAAGAAAAAAGTAAAAAAATAATTTTGAATATTTCATTAACATTTAAAATATATATTTCTTAAAGTCTCACCATTTTTTAACTGTTTTTTTTTTATTTTTTTTTTATAGCTTCAGGTAGGGTCAGAGTGGACCTGGGAGTAATGGCAAAGAAGGGGTACTCCACACTTCGCAGATTTCCAGAACTAGAGTCTCACCATTAGATACAGCTTAATGTCATACCCAGTCCCCCCACCCCTTTTTTGCGATGTCTTACCCCTCTGCAGGTGATTTCAGTCAGTGTATTCTGAGAATAGTTACTTGAAGTTATAATTGTTTACTAAGGATTATTATTAGTTACTCAAAACCATATAACTGTGTGCAAACAAATGATTATTATTAAATAGAAATAATTACTTGAAACTATATAATCATCAGATAGGTATACTTGAAGCCATACAACTGTGCAAACAAATTATATATATATATATATATATATATATATATATATATATATATTATATATATATATATATAATATTATACTAAAGCTGAGATAAACACCTTTCTCTTCCATAAGGATTTTTTTCTATTCATGTTATTGACACAAAATTTATACTGAAATATTCCTTGGTTTCAGGACTAACTATTGTTTGAAAAAAGTCAACTTTAATTGGTTTTAATTAGTCGTAATTAGCAATTAAGTCAACCGCTGACCCGTCCCTCTCTGTCCTTCTGCATTACTCTCACCCTCTCTATGTATGAGTAAGAATGAGAGTGAAAACGGAGAGTTATTGTGTTAGAGACATTTAACTATGTTAAAATTGATTAGGGGATAGCAGGTGGTGACGTAACCCCCACTGACATGTATTGGAATCAACCGTGCAAGAAAGCCTCCTCTCCAGTAGATATAAAAAGGATATTTTTTGCTGTGACCTCGGTGAAAGGTGGTGCGTCTGGATATAGAAAGAGGTCGAGGTAAATTTTCTCTTTCTTTCACTTTTTAATTTTTTCTTTTTCTGGTAAGTGTTCGTAGCTCATAACGATTAACTGTGTTAATCGGGCTAAAATTTATTTTGGAAAGAGTTTAACTCATAACTGCACTGTAGTTAAATTTTGTTTTTAGCTCTGTTCGAGTCAACTTTTTTTTTTTTTTTTTTTTTTCTAAAAAAAAAAAACATGCAATTCCAGCCCATGATCAACTCCTTTTTTTTTTTTTCTTTTTCTTTTTCTTTAAGGCGTTTTTCTGAGTGGTTAATGTGATTTTTAAAACCCCCACCCGTACTTTCTCGTTAAAATATCTACGTATCGAGGAAACTTTTCGGAAGTACCTTCCGAAAAGTTTCCTCGATACGTTTTAGTGTTTTAGGGCGTAATTTCATGCGATATGTCCCCTTTTTTTGTCTTTACACATTAAACATGTAATTCATTTTTAATACATTTTATACTACGCGCTGCAAAAATGGCAAAATGTCTATTTTACAAAACACATCTACCCACCGCCATCCGATTGAATAAAAATTGACAAATCTGGTAATTCTCCGATTTTAATGAAATTTCAATCTTGATTAATCAATGAATGCATTTTTAAATGCATCAGTTATTGTATTTCCAATCTTGCTGATTTTTTTTTTTTTTTTTTTTTTATATCATTTAACTTTACCCACCCTCCCCTTTTATATTTTGAGGGATGTAAAATAGTGGGGCTATTCGCAGAAATGCCTCCCGCCTTAGAAAAAATCTAGGCGTTGATAAAACAACCCCACTTACGAATGAATTCCCCAATCTGAAGTGGTGCCTGATGAAGAAAAATCTGTGCTTCCGAAAAGTTTACTCCCTCTTGTCTTTTTTGGACAAGTAAATGTAAATTTTTAACCCTCCTCCTTCTTTGTAGTATGGGGGGGGGGGTATTTACAAAAATGTTTACATTTACTTGCTGCACATCTGGCTTAAATTGTCGATAAAATGCCTTCAATCTGGTAAAGACTTTTATTTTAATATATACCTTTCCAACAAATAAAAAAAAACAATATTTAGATAGGCTTTTTTATTTTAACTAAAAACAAAATATTAAACAAGCATAAATAAAAATCTGAAGCTTTAGATTCTTTTATATTTTAATTAAAAAATGTCAGGCCATTTTTAATTTAAAAAAAAAAATAGTTTATTTTTTGGTACGATCAAAATGTCACGTCATTAGTTTACGTCATATTGAAGGAAGAAACGCAATACACTTTTCATAACTTACTTTTTTTCTTTTTTTTTTTTTTTTTTTTTTTAGATTTCTTTTATACAGTTTATAATACAAAACAATAAATCCAATTCTATGCTTCGAAATAATTTCATTTACTTATACTTTTAAGAACCTAAGTATTTAATTTTTATTAAATTGGCTTATCCTCAATCTCAATATTCCTTTTTTGGTGTTTCTGCTGCGACTGATATCCGTATTAATTCCTAATTGAAGCACGCTGGTGTTTTTTTTTTTTTTTTTTTTTGTTTTTGTTTTTTTTTTTTTTTAATAGAAAAATCATAGCTGTGTGAGCTATGATTTTTCAAGCACCAACCCCTAAACTTTAAAAAAAAAAAAATTGCAGCTGACGCGACTTTTATTTGTCCAGTAATTTTTAAAAGTAAAGTCGGTATCATCCGGACTGCGAGGGAGTCTATCCACTTTTCACTAACGCTAGACTAAGGAGATTGTTTTCTTGGCGTCATAGGCCGAGTGCCACACCTACCATCGGCTCATTACTTTACTACACAAATCCCTGAGCTACTCATACGCTGAGCTGGTGAGGGCCAGGAACCGTGAGGCTCCTAGCCGAATATTCTACCGTAGTCTGCTGTAAATAAATGCGAACAACCGTTTGTAAAATATATATAAAAAATCGGAAAACCTGTCTGATTTAATGATTAGTAAACTTGCTTTTTAAATAATCTAAATAAGAGAATTATTTCAACTCAACTTATGGGCGAAACTCTGCAAAATTCATGTTTTGAATTAAAATAAAATGAAAATACCGAAAAAAATAAAGATTTCAAAAGGCAGTGTATACATTTGCTTGTTGATAAAAAAAAAAAAAAAATCCCCATAAAAAGTTATGTCTATAAAAACGCCTTCAAACCGGTAAAAAAATATTTTAAAGAGGGGGAGGTAAAATATGTACATTTACTTGTAAAAAGACCTAATGCGCAAAATATCGCTTTCATATCGCATCAACTTTTCGGGAAAAATGCCTTCAAACAGGGAGTTCATTAGTAGTACGGGTCGGATTTTGAGCAGGAACCCCTTAGTTTATTTTTTTAGGCCAGGAGGCCAGAACGCATTTATGCGATATGCACCAAAATGTTGGCTTTTCAATTTAAAAAACGAATCAAAATTATTTAAATTCATTATTTAAGGTCAGATTTTTGTTTTAGTCGAAAAGTAGTACACCACCAGTATGAAACCGACAATTGTTAATAGAACCCCCCCAAAAAAAAACGAATATATAAAAATTCGGATAACATGCATGCCTACTTTCTTTTTTTTTCAATAGATTAGATAGGTAGTTACTGAGTTTTTAGATATTTAAAAAATTACGGAATTTCATTCAAATGGTTAATTCTTAGCTACTGTACGATTGCACCACTCTAGCTGCTCAAGAATGCATGTAACAGTGTATAGCGCCAGAGCAAGATGAACAGAGAAATGCACGCCAGTGTGAACATGTGAGCAAAGACATACATTGACCAACTCTGAGCAGACTTTGAATGCTGTACAGAGGACCTCCTGAGAGCAATGAATGATAGGGTAAGGTTGGCGAGAGATTGTCATAGATATCCATGATTAAAATATTAATTACCTGTAATTAGAAATTAACTAAGTGACTCTTCCCTTGTTTTTTTCCTTTGGTCAAAAAAATATTTAATTTCACGTGTGTGGTCATTGCAATGAACACACACGTGAAATCGACTGCTATTAATCGGTGTCTCGATTAATTCAGTGGATTTAACCCTGAAGACCCTTATGGTGAAACTCGAGTAGGTTATCTCTGGTACCCATTTTATAATAAATTTGCTCTACTTAGTATTGAGCACTTTGTATTTGTTATATTGCTGAATTACCCCTCTGAATTCCACACTTACTAACCATCGTGACCAAATTCACCGGTAAGTCAACTTTTCATATATATATATATATATATATATATATATATATATATATATATAATTGTGTGTGAATTATTAGTATCAGATAGGAATACTTGATATCATATAACGGCGTGAAAATAAAAACTCTACAGAAACTACACAAAATATGTAAATATAAATGTACAATGAATACAATTCCCTAACCTCTTGGCATAAGATAACCCTCAGCTAAAATCAATCGATCTAATTCCCAGTCATCCCCTTCACCCAGAAAACTACAGAAACCTCTTATTCGGCTTGAACAATCAGACAGGTGAGCTCTCGCTTCACGTCACTATTCTTGCTCGCCTGTGTAATAACTACTATGCTCTAGTCGGAGCTGGTCATTTTTTAATGATAAAGACGAATATTGGCTGGTGTGGGTAGATGGATGATTAGAGATGGGGATCAGGATTCTTTTGACGAAATCTGATCGGTTGAATAGCCACTGTTGGAGAATTGCTTAGGAAAAAAAAAACGCTGGGACCTTTTTGTCATTATTTACAAGTTGACGCATGGTGATTAAAGGGGAGATACTGAATAGAGAGGAGCGCCATTAATCCCCTTAGTCTCCTAATCTCTTGGCAAAGCCCTCCTCCTCCTCCTCTTCAGCCCTCTCCACCCCCCGCGTCCCCACGGAATATAAATAAATCAAACAACAAACGAGAGAAAATGAACGGACGAAGCTTCCATTCATTTTTTTTTTTTTTTTTTTTTTTTTTTTTTTTGACTAAGTGATAAAAAGTCATCCATTAAAAAGAAAAAAGGTACAAACTAAAATATTCCCTTCGTGACGAGCACATATAAGGAAAGTCTTGTTCACTCCTTTTTTTTTAATCTATGAGGGTTTTTTTGAGTTGAAATAGGTTGGTTGTCTTATTTTACGGCATCTCAGTCTTTATTGGGTTATCTAATGTCTTTTTGGGTTTTTTTTTTTTTTTTTTTTTTTCTTCAATCAATTATATGATTTAGTAACAGTTTCTTTGTTTATTGGCATATCAACTTTCGTGGGTTATTTACTACTGCTGCTGCTGCTTCTGCATTCATCCTGGGTTGTTTGAGCAGGCTCCATCCAACGAATTTACTGTATCCCGAATTGAATTCATAAAAAAGAGTAACAAGAGAATAGGAAAGTCACAAGCGGTTCACATATCCCGGCATGCATCAGAGGAAGGAGATGCCCTTGTTTGCCGCCAATTTTCAACAGACGCAGTGACAAGTACGACAAAAGCCGTTAATTCTTGACGGTAATGGAGACGCCCTTTCGATTTTCACAAGAGCCCCTTTAGCCGGGTTGTGGCCCTAATACCACTAGGTGACATATTGGGAAGTCTGGCCAAGAACTTTAGTTCTAGACGGCATAGATCTGACATTACTGAGTTGTCACCCCCCTTCCACGGTGAGGAGGAGTTGGACTTTACGGTGGTAATAAGTCATTCTAGATACAATATCTATTAATAATGGAGATTTGCTTCCGGTTTTTGTCTGTAACAAAAACTACGTCACTGCTTACGTCACATTACCCAAAATCATCATAACATAGAATAAATACACTCAAAATTTGAACATGCAGCATTAGACAGTCCTCATTGTTTTTTTAAACAAGTTTTAATAAATACATGACTGGTATTATATATCTATATATAGTTTGTTTTATTTTAATACATATTTAAAGTTTACATTTCAAATTGTTTTATTTTTCAATCCTTTAATGAATTTGATGATTTTACTTACTTAGGGTACAAACTCGCTGACATTGAATTTTTTACTCCCACCCCTCAGGCAATATGTTTCAAAAATCTATTTTTACATCGCCCGAAGGGTGTTTTTTTATTTTGCTAGTAAGAATAATAAAATAAAGATAAAATTATATAAGATATAAAATTGGCATTAGTGACATAAAAGTTATCGCCGGCCGAAATGACGGTCTCCCTGGTTTACATACCTCTAATTAGCGGTTCGAATTCAATGAGTTAAGAGTTTTAGATTCTTCCCGACAATATTTTTAACGTACCATAACGAATAGGTCGCATCCTTATTGGAAATTCCATAGTTAATTATCTCCCCCTGCCGCTAGGTGGCGAATCGCCAACATCATATGTTGGCGCCAAAAAAAAACTTTACTTATCGCATAGCAGTTACTGGACGAGAGACGTAAAAACAAACGATCTCATCACTTAGCCCAAACAAGGCCAACTTATCACGGAGCACCCACTGAGGGTAGTCGCGTAAATAGCGGCCCCTACATTCATTCATCACTTAACCCAAAACAGGGCTTACTTCTACGGACCGTTGACCTAGACGGAGGCATATTTTCACAGCACACTTTCGAAGGCATTGTGTCCGCAGACTACAAGGCTGGCACAAAAGCACACTATAGAAGGCACCAAGACCAAATAGTCTACTTGAAAAGGGCCCATTCACCGTCATTTAAAAGAACTGTTACCAGTACGAGAAGCTTCTAAAATAGCATCCCCCATTACGAACGAGAAACGTCCGAAGAAGCGTCCTATCAACTTTCCAACAAGCAACAGAATACCCCTGTTATCACCACTACTCCAAGAACATTACTTAACTCAGATAAGTCTTGTAGCAAATACCAATGAAATTTGCAACAAGTTATTGTATTATTTGTCAATACATGTATTAAATTTCCATTGTGTGTTTGTCTTCTTTGTCCGACAATCTGCCTACAACTACGGAGAAATAAGAGCTCCTTCGAATCCCGTAAATACTCTTACCTTTTTTTAACGAAAAATTCCACCAAAATCAATGGTGTGACCTAAATATAAAACAGAATTACTTTAATTTTTATTCATTATTAAGTTGCAATGATCAGTGATTGCAATGACGCGAAATGCGTACAATATGCATTTGAACATTTTTGAAGCCTTTCGTATACACAGTCGTCTGTCTGCTGTTTACCGTCTTGAGTTCTCTGGTGATTGTAAAAACATTCCGCGTAGGGATGTATCAATTAATTTTTCACTCCAGATTGACAGCCGCTAAAGGGACTTGGCAAACGAAAATTCTGTCAGTTTCGTTCCCGGCTAAAGGTAGGTGTTAAAAAGTCGAGCCGCACTGATGAAAAGTAAACTTCGAAACACGTGTCTGTAGATGACTTATATATATATATATATATATATATATATATATATTAACAATGGAAAGGAGTAACCTACTCGAGTTTCATCGATTGATTCTTCAGGGTTACTTTAAATTAATCGAGTTTTCGATTAATCTTAGGTGTTATAAACATGCCCGTTGGAATGGGACTTAACTTTAGTAACTAAAGTTAAGTCCCATTCCAACGGGCATGTTTATAACACCTAAGATTAATAGAAAACTCGATTAATTTAAAGTAACCCTGAAGAATCAATCGATGAAACTCGAGTAGGTTACTCCTTTCCATTGTTAAAATAAATTTAGGCTCTACATTGTATTGAGTATTTTGTATTTGTTTTTTCTCAACCTTAACCTCTGGATATTGTGCGCTTCCAACGATCGTTCTTATACCCACCGGTAAGTTAATACTTATACATATACAAATATATATATATATATATATATATATATCCTTATTTATATGTTTGCATTATGCATCACAGTCAATGGCTAAAGTGTTCTATATCGAATATTTGTAAGCAAAGTCTTGAATCAAAGGTGTATATATTTAATAAGTTTTATATTAGAATAGTCGTGTAACTAACCAGATTATAATATGACCGATCTGCGGATCAACCGTAAATACCTACTTTGACAACCACAAATTAGAGATGCGACCTATACACGAGTAAATACGGTATATAAAATATTATTTGCTTCTTGAATCAAGCATATCTCGAAAAGTAATATCTACTGTTAGCCTCGTTTTGAATATTGCATTTGTTCTTCCATTCAAACGAGATAAAAATGTTTTTATTTTATTTTATTTATTTTTTTGAAATAGATAATTTTATCAGCTTCATTTTCACCATTTAACATTTCACACGCTCCATTGATAAAACAATCTCTCCATCGTTTTTATCAATTTCAATTTATTCACCAATAAACCAATTCATAAAACCAGAAAATATTGATAACGTTTTTCAAAATTCATCTTGAATTTCATTTCTTTCTTTCTCATTTTCTTTGTCTTTTTCTTCTTTTCACTCTTTCTCGTTTTTTCTTCGTTTCATTCTTTTTCGGTTACTCTCATTTTTTCTTCCGTTCACTCTTTCTCATTTTTCTTCCTTTTACTCTTTCTCATGTTCTCTTTCTTTCATTATTTTTCATTTTCTTTTTCTTTCACCCTTTTTTATTTTCTCTCCCTTTCTCTCTTTCTCTTTCGTTTTCTTTTTCTTTTTTTTTTCTTTCCAGTGTTCTTTCTCCATCTTTTTTTTCTTTCTTCATGCTTTTTTCTTTCTTGTTTTCTTTATTTTTCTCTTTCATTTTATTCCTTTAACATTTTCCCCATTTATCTTTGTCGTTTTTTTGTATGCGTTTCATTCTCAAGAACAGATTCTGATTTATGCATATACCATTTTGTTGTATGGTCAAAATTTAGTTTTTTTTGCAGAATTCCCAGTGGATCGGCTTCCCAACCCAGTCGTGCCTAGCTTTGTGTTCCCGTTGTGCTAGTTTGTCACATTCGCTTAATACAGGGTTTATATAATTTTTCTTATGGCATTATTTTGTGCAACAATTATTATCGATTCAGTTTCTTTTTTGAGGTTTCCTCTTCTTAGCCATGTCTAAGTCTTTTCATGTACAACCTTACCAATTTGACTTTTGAAGTATCCATATAATTGTTTTTTCTTCCCATCTTTGTTTTCTTGTTTTTTTTTTCTGTTTGTCCATATGTTGCATCTGCTGTTATAGACTGTCAGAAGTAATCTTTCTTTGCTTTTTTGTATATTCTTCGAGTCCTTTGATTGTGGCATCTACGCAGTGCTCTATGTTGGCAAAACCTCTTCTACTTTCCTTTCTTAATGCTTATAGCCTATCTCTATTCGGATTTGGCAACTTGTATCTCCATGTTACATCATCAATTTGATACAATTTATGGTTATTTCCTATAAGTCTAACATAAACAAAGGGGAACCACTCTTGACTGATAAATTATTTATTTATTGATCTACTAGGAAAAAAGAAGACGGGGTTAGGGTTAGTTTAATGGGAAAAATAAATAATTTATCAGTCAAGAGTGGTTCCCCTTTATTCATGTTAGACTTATAGGAAATAACCCAATTTGTTGTTCAATCTTTGCTAATTTGTTTATTCTTTATTTTCATGTATAACATAGAAACATTGACTGTGTATTTTTATTTATTTTAAACCTTTGATAATGAGTGGTGTAAAAAATACAATTAGATCCATGTTACACAACTGAGTAGAAAAGAGACTGAGTGTTAGGGTAGTGGAAAAATAAATTAATGATGTGGAGGGCTTGCAAATTCAACCCCAGTAGTCTGGAATATTGCAAAACTTTTGACTCGCCCTAGTAGATACACGTGAATGTCAACAGGAGGCATTACTTTCGGAACGTCCCTATCTTTTCGCATTTATCTTCCAAATTTCATCCGGTCATATTTTCACATGATTGAGATTCAAGATATTTTCTCTGTTTCTTCTTCTCTTCTTTCGCTTCTTCTTCTTCTTCTTCTTCTTCTTCTTCTTCTTCTTTCTTTTCGCTTTCTTCTTCTTCTTCTTCTTCTTCTTCGCTTTTCTTCTTCTTCTTCTTCTTCTTCTTCTTCGCTTTCTTCTTCTTCTTCTTCTTCTTCTTCTTCTTCTTTCTTTCTTCTTCTTCTTCTTCTTCTTCTTCTTTCTTCTTCTTCTTCTTCTTCTTCTTCTTCTTCTTCTTCTTCTTCTTCTTCTTCTTCTTCTTCTTCTTTCGCTTTCTTATTATTATTATTATTATTATTATTATTATTATTTTTGGTTTGTCATTTTAGCGACAAGGCTGTTGATAAAACCAAAGACTTTATTGTAATCTGTCTGTATTATCAACTCTAGTTTATTGAATTCGGCGCATTTCGTCTGGCCTCCATTGCTTCAAAGAATAAAACCCCTTTTTTTTTATTATCATTATTATAGACGTAAACCATAAACAAAAGTAAATTCGATTTTAAAAAAAACGTCTCTACGATCCCTAACAACCGACAAAATAAACCAATTTGTTCATTTACTCAAAAACCATAAAAACAGAAACGTCTAAACAACGTCGCCATTGTTAGCGATCTGACAATTATAAAAATGAAAATGGAGAACGGTAAACGAAACAAAGGTGAAAAACGAAACCTTTTATTTGACGTTGTCGTTGTCCAGCAGACGATAAAGCCTGACCGAACATTCCTTGACAATCAGTCGAATACCAAATTTTCGAATGATTTAACATGACTTTTCACTATGTTTTTCGTCAGTTGACTTCATTGATGAATAAAGCGGAAATGAATCGGGTCACGTGATATAGTTGATGTCGCAAGAGTTTGCCATTTTTTTTTTTTTGTCCTTCTTTCGACACGAGACGTCTGAAAACTTCACAACTTCTTGGTTTAATTTGATTTTTTTAATTCATTTTAACAAAATTAAATCGACAAAATAGAGCGATATATGCCATGAATATCTTCAATTGCAGATTTTCCCGTTTATTTTTAAAACAAAGTTTTTTTTTTCTTTCTTTTTTTCTCGATTTCTTTCTTTTTTTACCTTTTTTTTCTTTCGTTTGATGATTCAGACACTTTCTTCATTTTATCCGACACACTTTCCCCCTTCCGCTTTCTGTTTTTCTTTTCATCTTGTATTTCCTTTCTTTCTTTCTTTCAACCCAAAATCCTTTCTATCTTTCATTCCTTCTTTCTTTCTTTTACTCCCAATTTTTTGTTTTCTATTTTATTCCTTCTCTATTTTCCTTCTTTCATTCAATCCATATTCTTTTATTTCATTCGTTCGTTCGTTCTTTCCATTCACTTCCTTTGTCTTTCTTCTAATCCAATCTTTCATTCCTTCCTTATTTTACTCCATTCTATTTCCTTCATTCTTTTCTTTTCTTTCTTTCTTTCTTCTTCTTTTTTCTTTCAATCAATCAATAATCCGTTCTTTTTTCCACACATTTTATTTCGATTTTTTCAAACTCAATCCTCCCCAGCTTTCTTTCTGTCTGTTTGTCTTATAAAAACCTTTAAGGGGTGAGAACTCTCAATGGGGGGGGGGAGGGTATTAACGGGTGGATAACCGGCTCAACTGATGAGATGGAGGATGCGAACAAATATTTTGCGTGCGATTCTTACAGTTTTTTTGTCTTTTTGTCTTTTTTTTTTTTTTTTTTTTTTTTTTTTTTTTTGACAAGAAATAATTTCTTTCTTTTATTTTAATTCAGAAGATATACTATTAAGGAGATTAAGACTCAAAATACAATTTAAAAAATAATGATTACTCTCTATATATTTCTGAGTGTTGTGGCTTAGACCAACATCTGGTTGGCTTGTAGATGCAACTTCTTAGATCATTACTTTTGGCTGGACAGAGAATCAGATGAAATGGCTGATTTCGTCAAGAAATCATTCGTAGGAAGAAAAGATCTCTGACGACAAGTTATGGTGAATATCGTTTTATTATCAACACCTCCGAGTTGACACCGACTTGGCGTAGGGCGGCGAATTGTTTCAGCCGAGAACCTGGCTAGACTGAACACTTTCATTGACTATCCTATTACTGTCTATCGGATAAAGAGTGCGTGTTGCCTTTATGTGGGTGTCGTCCTCTTTGACTTTTCAGATTGCCTAAAGGCTCGTTAATCAAGTGTAGGTTCCATTTGACCTTTTGTCAACAAAGTTCACTCGGCTCAAATGTGACGCCAACACCTCATATATCATTACAATAAGTTGTGTGATCCACTGAATTACCGAAGGAATATAAACAAAACACAAACTGACAAATTAACAAGTTTAATTCATAATATATGTATGGGGCTAGGTTACGTTCATTGGTGTTTGTATCTGGTGTCATGTCCCCTATATAAATCTCGCTTCTTTGTTCTTGTGGGCTGGTATGCTGAAATGGAACTTGGGAACGAAAAAGAATGAAAGGGCACCTGAAAGGAAAGAGACAAAGACAGAAGGTGGCTTTATGATTTAGGCTTTATTGACCGGGTCATAGTCGTCTGTAGCAAGGGAAAATCTCCCTGGCTAAGAGGACCAACTAGACCCAATCACCGCCTCAGTTCGAATGGCGGAGGTATTATTTTGGGGTAGGGAGTCAGTCCTTTTTGTCGGACATGTGCAAGTCTGTTTTTTTTTATTTTATTTATTTGTTTTGTTTTTGGATTTTTTTAATTCCCACATATGAAAGTAGTTTTTTTTTTTTTCCTTTTCATTTCCTTTTTAGTGGAAATTAGTTATAATTTCCTTTTAGCAAAAAAATTTCAAGAGCGATGTTTTCACATTTTTGCTTTATACTATCAATATATGAGGGTCGGCTGAAACGTTCATAGGCTAACCAAGATACTCATGGCATATGACCAAAAGAGTTTTCATTTTTCAACAGTACTCCTTGTGTTCGACACAATTATTCCATCGGCGTTGTAGTCCTTGGATCTTATTGATAAAAAAGAAATCGAAAGCAGACATGACGTCCTCATATGAACTTTTCAACCCACTCTCGTAGGTTGTCGAAGGTTCTACAGAAAATCTTAGCATCTCTTTTTATTCATAACTATATATTTATGCACGTGTGCGTGCGTTCCTGTCCACGGACAGTGGCCTTAGATATCCCAACAACCTCTTGTCGTATGACACGCGATAGCATTGCTTAAACATGTACTTCTCCATTCAACGCTTCCATTCTCTACGTACGCATAGCAAGGGGCTCCTGTGGCGTAGTGGCTAACGTGTTGAACTATGCCATTGTAGTAAGCGAGTTCGAACACCAGTCGGGCTATTACGTTTACTTTCGAGCTAATACCCTTGGTAAAGGTATGAAACCCTTTACCCCTGGCTATTAGGTTAAATAGTATCACGACTGTTCTTCTACAAGGATGGCTTTGGTATTAAATGACCAAATATGGCATTAGAGAAAGAAGGCAAATCAAAGCGTATATCGAGGACTCTACAACTTACTAAAGACTCTTTTAACTACATTAAAACATTTCTCTACATATATTCTTTATGTACTGATTTGGTATTTCAAATCATTTTTGTTTTCATTCTGTTAAGTTTGCTCAGGCAATGAAATGTTGAACATGGGTGGCGACCGTGATGCTTAAGGATGGAACCCTGGTATCATCTACCAGGGTAGTCCATGGCCTGAAACACCACACTTTGGCCCTTATTCAGGCTAGACGGGCGGGTGGAGAGACCCCCTCTGATCAATGGGCTGGTCACGTCAATCCCTAGCACCTATACGATTGGTACAATCCTATTTATCATATATGTGGTAGAAGGCGGTGACTGAGGGTCTTCATGTCCTGGGAATGACGTTAAACTCTATCTGATGCTGAGGTTCAATTTCTGGAGGTTTGAGGAATGTGGAGCAGCCCTTCATCACCATTGCTACCAGGTCCACTCTGACCCGGAGTGGTAGTACCTGTTAGGGTCCCATCTATGGGTTGAATAGAAAATTTGTTTACAAAAAAATTGAGTTTTCTTCCAAAATATCACTATCTTTCAAATCTTTGGCGGCTTTAAATGACCCACCGAGGTTGATATGTCGTAAAACAAAACAATGAAATGTATTCATTCTGTAAAAAGAAACAATATTCAATCAACAATTCATCTACAATTCCAAATAAAATAATGGGGGGGGGACTATTTTAGAGAAAATTAATGTTTCATTAATTGTTCAAGAGTCGGTTTAGCTTAGTTGGTAGAGCGTCTGTCTTTGAACCACAAGTTTCCCGATACGATACCGGCCCTCGCCCACTCAGCGTATGAGTAGCACAGCTCCTGTGCGGCAAAGTGGAGTACTAACGGTTGGTGTGGAGTTCCACCTCAGACGCATAAAATAATCTCCCTGGTCTCGCGCTGTCAACTCGCTGTCCGGTAAATCCATCTTTCTTCTCGATACTTTTTGAACACTCTTACTTTATTGTGTGGGTTGTGTGAATTGACAAGCACCTGAATTGACCATTGATTAAATTACTTTATACTTTACAAGGTAAAAGGGGGTGGGTGGGGTGTCGGAGGGGGGAGATATTTCAACTATATTAACCTATTGTGTTATTAGATTAAAAACAGCAACTTTACGTCTGGTTGGGAGGAACCCGAGAAAGGAGGGGTCACCGTTGTTGGGCTGTGCTTATAAAATCGAATGGTTTTAATCCGGTTCTGATTGTCTGATTAATTATATGACGGTTGGAAATCCTACTTGTGACACCACTTAGACAGCAGGGGGGGGGCTTTGATAGAACTGCTCTATCGTCTCTTCCACCCCCCCATTCCCCCCTCCGACAAAAAAAAACAAAAGCACAACGTGGGGGTGAGACAATTTGGATGACTGGTCCCATTGAATACCTGACCAGTCTTCTTCTTCGACCCGTGAAGTAACCACAACGAAAGGGGCCAGTGTGACCCCACGAGAAAGCTCACAACTGACGCCACAGTGAAAATTTGGCAGTCCCAACTGGCGATGGGGTGTGTGGGGAGGGGTATTGGGGGTGGACTTTTATTAATTTCGTTTTGAGTGATTTTTACACGGAATTACTACAAAATGCGTGCGACTATTAAAATAAATAAAAGAGTGAGGAAACATTTTGTAGATTGTTGGAGAGAAACCGACAGGGGGGGGGGGATTGGTGGTGGAAATTTGGAAAATAATTATAGAAAATAAAGAAAGATTAAAGAAATCGACAGAGGGGAGGGGGGAGTGTTGGAAAAATGAAGAGAAAATAATGGAAAGAAAGAAAAGAATAAGAATGAATAATAAGAGTAAAGAAGGAAAAGGAAAAGGAAAAGAAAAAGAGAAAGAAAAAAGATTGGAAAGAAAAGAAGAAAAGATAAAGAAGAAAAAGAAAGAAAAAGAAAATGAAAAAAAAAGTGTGGATTAAAAAAGAAAGAAAGAATGATATGCCATTAACCAAAGAAAAGGTTTGTTTTCTTTGTTTATTGACATATCAACCTTTGTGGGTTATTCAATTCCAAAGCCATCCTTGTAGAAGAACAGTAGTGGTACTATTTAACCAATTGCTGAGGGGATAAATGAGATTTTGACCTTTCCCAGGTTTCTTTGAGAGCTCCTCTCCAAGTGTCGTCCAGGTGGCCTAATGTCGATATCAGCCAGACAGCGAGGGAGTATATCCCCTTTTCCCTAGCGCTAGACCAAGGAGATTATTTTAGCTTCTGAGGCGGAGCGCCACACCTACCATCAGCTCTTACTTTACCGGACAGATCCCTGTGCTACTCATACGCTGAGTTGGCGAGGGCCGGTATCGAACCAGGAAACTTGTGATTCCTAGCCGAACGCTATACCGACTGAGCTCTTTGTTTAATGGCATATCAACCTTTGTGGGTTATTCAATTCCAAAGCCATCCTTGTAGAAGAACAGTAGTGTACTATTTAACTAATAGTTTGGGGAATGAGGAGTTTCATACACTTAACCGAAAGTGAACGTAATTGCGAGACTGGAGTTTGAACTCGCTAACTACGATGTCGCAGTCGAGCACGTTAGCCACTACAGCATGGGGACTCCCCCTACCGGTAAAAGAGAAAGTCAGATTACTAATCAATAGAAAGAAAAAAAAGAAGGAAGACCTCGTGAATAAGAAACAAAGAGTCAAAAATGAATGAAAAAAATTGCAAGTAACAAGAATTCTTTTTTAATGGAGAAATAAAATCTAAGAAGAAAAATGGAAAAAGAGGAAGAAAAATCAAAAAGAAAGAAGAGAAAAATGAAATATGAAGAAGAAAGAATGGAAAGAAAAAAGAGGAAGGAAGAAAATTTTTAAAAAAAAAGACGGACATGAAATAAGAATGAAGGAAATGAAAGAAAATGTGATAGAAAAAAAACTAAAACTAAAATCTCTCTCTCTCTCTCTTTCTTATTTTATATATATATATATATATATATATATATATATGGCAAAGAATAAGGCTTAAATATCGATTTCTCTTTTCAATTATATTGCACATCGAGCTCTCAATCTAGACCTGAACTACTCTAACATTCCGCCTTTGGAAGAAAAGGTCATCCTAATACCAACTTACCTGGTAACCCATATATATATATATATATATATATATATATATATATATATATATATATATATATATGTTGTTCTGGTTCCAACGGGAGAAAATTCAATATTTTATAAAAAAAAGAAGGTCCGCAAAATGTATTTTGTTCTCAGATCAATCAAAGCTTGAAGAAGATACCAGAAGATCTGAAACACGTGTTGCATAAAAAAAAAAAAAAAAAAAAAATTTTCTGAGAACAAAATACATTTTGCTGACCTTCTTATATATATATATATATATATATATATATATTATATATAGAGAGAGAGATAATATATATATATAGACAGAGAGAGATGATATATATATATATATATATATATATATATATATATATATATATATATATATATATCTGATTGAGGAACAAAAAGAAGATTGAAGAAAGGCAACGTTAGATTCAAAAAGAATAGGAGTGACATGTTCACAATGGTCGGGTCAGTCAGACGACTACATTTAAATTGGTAGGAGTTTCTCTCCAATCAGATTCAATGGATGCTTGTTCGGTTGGAGAGCTGGTTACAGCCAGCTTACTGCTCTGTCCAGGGCCTCAAGCCTCTTAGGGCTGGAGCGACGAACAAGACAACAAAGAACATAGTTTATCTTCATTTCATTGTTAACTTCGAGGCGAGCAAAGACCACCCGTAGCGTTAAAATTTATACGCGCAAACAGATATAAAGATAGCTGACTATAGCTCCATGGTGTGTGTGTGTGTGTGTGTGTGTGTGTGTCGAGGACAGAAAATGAAATAAAACGAAAGACAAGAATTACTATCTTTATTTTACAGCTATCATCAGCCATGTGCTCTTGTGCTACTAAAATTGGCTGTAGACAAGGAGTCATCATAAAAAAAAGGGACGTGATAAAAAAAAAAAAGGTTGGAGGAGCCGGTCGTTGGAGTTAATATCTAGTTTCAATGGCGTCGGAGAGATTCTCGTAAGTGATTTTTTTTTTTACTACACTACGCATTGTAGATTTAGAATTTCGGGTCTGGTAAGGGCTGAGCTGATTAGTCCCACAAAAAAAAGAATTCTAAGTAGAAAACATTTTTATTTATTTGTTTTTATGGTCTACGTTAATCCCGTGGGACTATTCAGTAATGAATCGCCCAGTTTAGAATACGCTGACTGTGTCCCCTGAAGTGGAATAAGACCACTCCACCCTGTCTTCAAAAATTAAGGGATCTAGGTAAGTATTTACTCAACCCGTTTAATGAGGGTAGGATATGATACAAGGTCGCAAGTATGGGGCATCCAGTGAGTGTCGAACTCGCTGTTCAGTAGTAATTAATCTGCGAAAGCTTGTTAACCATTACACTACGATGTAGTGTCCTGGGTATGACTAAACTGTGTCTGATGATCAGGATCCGTTTCTGGAGCTCTTAGAAGTGTAGAGTATCTCTTCGTTGTCATTACTCCCAGGTCCACTATGACCCGCAATGGCAGGACCAATTAGGGTCCCATCTGAGATTTCATTTCTATTCACAGAAAAAAGGACTTTGCCACGCGGAAATGCGCAGTAAGGTTAGGGTTGTGGTTAGGGTGAAGGACCAGTATGTCTTATTGTCAAAAAATCTCTATTTACAGCAAAAACGGCTTGGTCACTCCCTTTCATTGTTTATTTAATGACATACTTGATTGATTTAACTGACCAGCATATCTCTATATTCAAATGACGAAATACTTTAATAGGTGCATAGTATCCATTCGTTGACATTACTCCCAGGTCCACTATGACCCGAAATCGCAGGACCAATTAGGGTCCCATCTATGAGACAAATACAACTCTTTGAGAATTATTCATATGGAAGTCCAAGTATTGAAGCAACTGTTTGTGAAGGACCAATGCATATGGCAGAATCAGTTAAGATCCCATCTATGGGACAATACAACTCTTTGAGAATTATTCATATGGAAGTCCAAGTATTGAAGCAACTACTTCTGAAGGAACACCGTGTCTTATTGTCAAGAAATCTTAGGTTCCATCTCTATTCACAGCAAAAACGGCTTGTCCCCCCCTTTCATTGTTTATTTAATGACATACTTGATTGATTTAACTGACCAACATATCTCTATATTCAAATGACAATTAAAATACTTTAATAGGTGCCTATTATAGGGTACAATCCATTCAAAGGTGATGCTTCTCTCTGGTCTTCCTTCTTGATGGCCACAGGATCCTCCAATTTCAGGTGAACATCTCTTATATATCAGATCTGAATCCTTACCATTAAGTGTATGCATAACAAAACCACTTGAGGTATCCCTTTGTGTATTTTCTATCTTCTATCAATAAGGTGAATAACTGCAGCCATATCAACCATGAATTCTTCAGATCTAATTCATGGCCAAGTGAATCTTTTTATTGGGATTTGCTATTTCAATCTGCATAAATCTATCATAATTTTGTAGTGTAGGTTTTGATTGGTTTGTTTGTTTTGTTTTACGGCATATCAACCTCAGTGGGTCATTTAATGCCGATAAAGTTTTGAAATAAATCAAATCTTAATGGATAATACAACTTTTTTATAAATACATTTTTTTATTTAACCCATAGATGGGACCCTAACAGGTACTACCACTCCGGGTCAGAGTGGACCAGGGAGCAATGGTGATGAAGGGGTGCTCCACATTCCCCAAACCTCCAACACTGGAACCTCACCATCAGATAGAGTTTAACGTCATTCCCAGGACATGTAGACCCGCAGCCACCGCCTTCTAGCACCCATATGATAAAAAGGGGTTGGGGCTTGCCATAAGGGCAATAGGGTTGGGAAAATCATATAGGTGCTAGGGCTTGACGTTTGATCGGAGGGGGCCTCTCCGACCGCCCGTCTAGCCCAAAGTGGAGTATTGCATGTCATGAACTGCTCATCCACCTGGGCTCTATCCTTAAGCATCACGGGTCGCCACCCACGGCCAACAGGTGGCCCCATTGGGGAGTCTTACCCCTCTGCAGAGTTGCAGTCGGTGCATTCTAACGCCCCAGCCGACAGGGCGGTGTAGGTTTTGATGTTTCGTTGAGCCGAAGCAAACAGTGCAGGTAGGAGAGACCCCTTTTTTTTGGTATTCCACACTCGGTACATATACGATGCATCTACCAAAGAAACTATCCGAACCAGTTTGGTTGTTTCATTTTTCTTTCTTTTTATTCAAAAAATTCTCGCAATTAAGTCGTATCATTCTTTAATTTTTGGAATAAATGTTCACGGATTTCTGACTATTTCGTGATGCATTTCATTGTAATAAAAAGAAAAGTATTTCTATATTTCCGTACATCATTCCATCTTAAGACCGCTTGATCATATATCTTGGTCCATCCATAAATGTTGAAAAGAGGATTAAATGTCTACCAATATTTCTAAAATCATTATCACTCATTACATCGATAATTCCTTAGCACGTTGTTGAATGTTGTGTAATCTGGTTAAATCTATTGAAATTCAACCTTTCCTTTTCAATCTTTACTGCCATGTTAACCAGATATTGTTAAAATAAACGGTCACCCCTGAGAATAGGATTGAACTCATTTTTATGGTTCATAATACAGTAAGCATATTACCGCATTGCTCTGTCAACCTCCAATTGTTGGTCATTCCCAATTGATGATGTCACCCATCGCATCCAGAATGAAAGAAAATAACATATTACAGATGATCATAAGAGCAATGTGACTCTGAAATTGTTTGTAGTTGTCCTCCTCTTTCTTTCGAGACAATATTTTTGCAAGAGATTCTGGGTTATTTCCTGTATGTCTAACATAAACAAAGGGGAACCACTCTTGACTGATAAATTATTTATTTATTTATGATCTACAAGGAAAAAAGAAGACGGGGGTTAGGGTTAGGGTTAGTTAATGGGAAAATAAATAAATAATTTATCAGTCAAGAGTGGTTCCCCTTTGTTTATGTTAGACTTATAGGAAATAACCAGATTCTGTATTGTGTTGCACCATAACTGCAACTTCATTTGCAATTTCTACATCGTACCTCTTCTCATGTTCTAAAGTTGCTAAAATCATTTATCATTCATTGCATTGAGGAGGTCTTGGTGCGTTGGTTATCTAATGCCAAATCAATACTTGTAGAAGAACAGTCGAGTTACTATTTAATCCATAGATGAGAGAATGAGGGGTTCTTACCTTTCCCAAGGGTATTAGTCCGAAAATTAAACGTAATGACGCGACTAGAGTTGGAACTCACTACGATGTTGCAGTATAGCACGTTAGCCACTTTTCCAGAAAAAAAACGCAATCAAGTCCTTTCCTACGGGTAGATCCATAAAAGTTGTAGTTAATGTACCGTCCTCCTAGGGCATCTCGAGTGGTGTCATGGTTAGCAAGCTAGTCTAGCAGACCATTGTTCATGAGTTTGCTTCTCACCGGGGCACCAAGCAAATGAATATAACTGTGTGAAATTAATCCAAACAAAAAAGAGACCGAGAAAAACGGAGACGAGTTTGTTGGATAAGTTTATACAGTGATGATGATAGATTTTTAATTCAGTGCGTCCTGGGACGCATCTATTTGATTTGTATGAGTCCCCGGGAAATTTGATGGGTCCCAACTAAACTTTCTTAATAAATCAGAGTTTTTATTTATGAACAACTAAAGCCGTCTAACCCCTACCTTGTAGCCCATACAGTGTAATTCGTTTCCCAGAAAATATTGAAATGTATTTACAATTAACTGGAAATGGTGTGGGATGCATGGATATGATTTTTATGCGTCCTTTTAGATTTTTCTGCATCAGTGACGCAGGACACGTACCTATCAGCATTTCTGTTTGTAAGTGTTATATAAACGGCTGCAATCAAATTGCTCTTGTAGATTAGATGAAATGTGTTAAGACATTCAATACTACCTGTGGCCATGTTTAGTCCAAACTAAGCTCAGTTTTATCTATTCATATTTAATTATAATTATTTTAATTTTTAAATATATTCTGTTGAATATACAGAGGGCTTCAGAAAAATGGATAGAATTTTGTAATCTACGAGGGTGAGTTAAAAAGTAATGCCATTTTCTTTATTTCATGTAAAGTCTTTATATATATATATATATATATATAATATATATACTAAGACCTACATTGAGACCCTAACGAGGCTCAGAGCAAGAATCCGACGAGTAAGACCCAACTTGCCGATTGACAATGTCCTCCTTCTGCATGACAATGCTCAACCACACACAAGCATCAGGACAACGGAGAAAAACGCCTCAATCGGGTGGACAACTTTACCGCATCCACCATACTCACCAGATTTAGGGCCTTCAGAATATCATCTCTTCAGCCGAACGAAAGAGAGTTTTAGAGGCAAACATTATTCTAGTGACGAGGAAGTGAAATCTGTAATGAAGAAGTGGCTCAAAGAATATTCAACAGAATTTTACGTTTTATGTTCCTGAGTTGGTAATTATACTTCTCCTAAACAATATGGCATTACGTTTTAACTCACCTATATGGAGAAGTAGGATGTGATCCACAGAGGACCAGCTTCATTTTGATGTATGATACATGTTCCTGTGTTGGTAATTATACCTGTCCTAAACAAAATGACATTATTTTTTGACACACACTCGTATTTTGACTCATTTGCTATTGAGAGAAACGGTGACTGTGGAGAAGTAGGGATGTGATCCACAGAGGACCAGCTTCATTTTGATGTATGATACATGTTCCTGTGTTGGTAATTATATCTGTCCTAAACAAAATGGCATTATTTTTTTTACTCACACTCGTAATAACTTAAACAATTAAATCATTTAAATGATCTAAAGTTTTAACAGCATATGTAGAAATAACTCAAAATTCTATTCTCAATGTTTAAACATAGAATTTTGAGGGTTTTTTTTTTCACATGTTGTTACAACAACATGTAAAAAAACAAACAATAGGAGACAATAAAAAGTTCTCCTTTTGTACGTGACCAAATCACTTACGAATCCTTTTTCATCCTTTTTGGTCTCCGTTTGTCGAACGGATAGGAAGTGCCCCCCTTTTTTATCTCTGTTCATTGAAGAAACATTATCTCACCTCCCAGGGAAAGACAATGTCCTTTGCCTGTGCATTGAAACTTAAAGCCACATACCTTTGTCCACCAAACAACTCAAGTAAGACTTTTATCATCTTTGTACTTTTTTTAATCTACTCCTTGTTCATAGAACAATATGTGCACATTTCCTCTGTTGGGAAACGTATGTGTGTATTCTTGTTGATAACACTGGTTTACAAAGAAATTGAGGCAAGCACGAAAATAGCTGTTTTAACCTAATTTCGTGTTGCTGAATTCAGATTTGAAATCCGTTTTTACTCATCACCTCTAGTTTTTTAGATATGCATACTGTACATTCTGCACACATACTGTACATAAAGGCGTATATGAATTCAGAGTTAATTTCTAATAGTGGGTGACTTATGTCTTCTTTTTTAGTTATTATCCAATAAATGTAAGTGATAGCATTACATTATATATATGTAGCTATATATCAAGACGGATTTTGGCAGTTAAGCGTAGCCAACACGTCTCAATCAACAGCCAGTAGTGCACTGGCAGTCAGCGCAGGAGGTTGTCGTCCCTAGCAGCGCAGGAGGAAGGTGTTCATCGACAATTGTGTTACACAATCTTTTGGGTATATATTTGTATTACAATTTCCAACGACGCACATTTTATTGCCTTACATATGATTTAATTTTTTTTTTTTTTTTTTCATATTTTCCAATGGCTTCAAGCTCGTCAAAACATCGAGGATGCCTCAACAAGGCCAATTCTTTCTGCTTCGTGTGTATGCACAGTGTCAAACCATCACTTCCCTCCTCATAACTGCCTACTTTCATTATTTTGACTGTAAAATTGGTGATCAGGACAAATGTTTGGCTCCGCACATCTGTTGTAAACCCTGCTACAATGGACTAACTGCATGGTTTAATGGCAAGAAAGCGACTTTCAACTTTGCAGTCCTGATGGTTTGGAGAGAGCCACGAAGCCATGCTGATGATTGTTATTTTGGTCTAACAAATCTAACTGGTTTCAATGCATCTTCTAGAAAAAAAAAATCTCAACCTTCCATCTGCTATGAGACTTGCGTGACATCCCGGAGGCAAAATACAGCAGATCATCAAAGAAAACACACTTCTAACTGTCTGCGGTACTATGAATTGTGTACATTGTGTCATCCAAGTATATTTATTCCGTCAATGTTCTTTATGTATCCTGTTTTATCTGTAATAATGTTGACATAAGCACGTATATACTCTGTATATACTAAAATGAAACTATTTAAAAGACAGAAAACTAGAGGTGATAGAGCAAAACTGTTTATAAATTTGAATTCAGCACACACAAATTAGTAAAAAAAAAACACCTATTCACATTCTTGCCTTTTTTTTTGTAAACCAGTGTAATTCTTATATGCTTATGTATGTATTAAAAGTAACTAAATGTTATTTACTAAGCTTAGCTTGGCTTAAATGTGGCACAAAGGCCAGAAGCAAGGGGCACCTAATGAGAATCGAACTCACTAACAATGGTCCGCGATTGTTAACCATCACACCATGTGAATTGTCCATTAAAAGTATCAATATGATGATGTATAATAGCAACTGCTGTGCAGCTCCAAAAGGCAGCTATGGATAAACTCGATGCCTTCCACCGCGAATATCTGAGAACCATCACCGGACACTGATGACCAAACAACCTCATCTCCAGAAAGGCTTTCGACAAGATGTGCAACACCATTACACAATCAACAGAACAACGAAACTACAGTAATCCATGTTTGGTCCTGTGATACGTGTGCCTGAAGAAACCCCTGCACAAAAATCCCTGGAATTTGCAGCAATGGGGTCAAACAACTACCGGACATGAAAGAGTCACCCCTACACAAACTTGCTTGGTGAGCTGCGGACGGAATTCTGAGATGCAGGACTGGGAGTCCTAAGATCTGGTAAACGACCGACGGAGCTAAGGACCCTTGCAAAGGACAAAGTGGTTTCAAATAAAGGACTGAATGCTGCTCTAGGATGTTCCAAACGACTACAGCGGAAGAATACAGTAAATTATGATGATGATATGTGTAATTAGTTTATCTTCTGTTTATTCAGTGTTAGTATATCATGGATATACTAATGTTAATATTGGATCGAGTGGGGACTCGACTAAATATCTTACCTAACATCAATCCCTTCAATACTGTTAATGTTATTTACATATCGGGTATATAAATTACAAGAGGAGAGGTGAAAGAGGGGATGAGCTCTTACTGGTTCTGTTTTGTTGGTGGTCATCTTCTTCTTCTTCTTCTTCTGAACTTTCTTCCTTCTCCTGGGTTGGGTGTCTCTGCTTTTTTCTTGGTTGCAATGATTAAGCAAGACTTAATTGTTTTTCTTTATTCCTTATTAAAAGCTCCAACACTCTAGGGTTTTCAACGCGCAGTGAGAAGTTGGCATCTTGGAACAGATGAACGTTACGTCTAGTCCCGTTGACTAACGGCCAAAATCTAACTAAACTTCCGTTTTCACGTTTTCCCATTGGTGGAAGCCAAGGGGTCAACTAAAGGTCATTACTTATCAATGATATAACCCCCTCTGATTTTGAATTTCAACGAATCTTAATTCAAAATCTAACTACACTTACAGACATAATTCGTAGGCTACCCACAAATTATGTAGCATTAAAATTTGAAATTATTTGAACGAGAATTGGTCAAGTTATTAGATTACAAATTTTTTTTTTAAACACCATGTACATCACAAATAATATCATATTTTTGAAACACCCAGTTATAAAACCGTATATCTTTAACTTTTATCTGTGAAGAGTTGAAAATGAACGGCTTAAGGCAAACAAAATACAGTCCCGCAGCAAAAGGTTATCTTACGGACCCGTGAATTATTCGCTGCGGAGCTGTTTATTTTGTGGAACAAATGCGCCAAATTCACACATCTCAGTCAATCCTGTTTGTTTTTGTCAGTGATAGTTTAATGTTTTGGCTAGAGGTCATTTTATTTCATCTTTCTTTTCATCTTTTTTTTCTTTCTTTCATCTAACTTAGACCTTTCTTTCTTTCTTTCTTTCTTTGTGGCGTCTTGACTTCTTTTTCTCATTCTTTCAATTTTCACGTTTTTTGTTGACTTGTTTCTTTCTTTCTTTGCTCTCTTCTCCTCTCTATGTCTTTCTTTCTTTCTTCATGTTCAGTATTCTTTTTAGTTTGTTTTTTACGCCCTATCGGCATACCTTAAAAATCCGCTGCAAATGGACAAGATATCTCCAACAACAAAAAAAGGGGGTCCTGGGTATGACACTAAAATATATCTGATGATAAGTCTACAGTTCTGAAGTTCTGGATATCCCTTCATTACTATTACTAACCCTAACCCTAACCCTGCCATTACTCCCAGACCCACTCTGACCCGGGCAGTCGTACCTGTTAGAGTCATATATAGGGGTCAAATAGATTTGTTAGGAATACTTGATATCACATAACCGTGTGCAAAAAAACTATTAAGAAACAACACAAAAATGTGATAAAAATAAACGTAAAATGAATACGATTCCCTAACCTATAGGGATAAAATAACCATAGACTGTTTGACATGCCATTAAGATTAATCAATCTCCGTTTAGTTTTTATATCATTTCATTGTTTTTCTTTCTTTCCTCTACCTTAGACGATATATCAATCTTTCTCATTATGAACTGGGTTAATTTTCCAGCGGAGTACAGTCGGTTTTGAATTAAGAGTTTTCTTTTTCTCAGACTGCTTAACCAAGGCTAAAGAACCCAGTCTGACCTACTATTTACCATAGCTGTGGGGGTGGGAGAACAAATTGAGGCATTAATACGAAGTGAAACGCAAACATCCTCGTCCAGGATTTGAACTGTGGTTGTCAATTTCATTTCCTAACTTGTTAACCGTTACGCTAAGAATATGTGCGTCTCCATGTAGGAGTGTGTACAATAGTTTAAATAAGAGGAGGTGCGTGGTGTAATGGTTATAGTCGTAGGAAATGGACTCGTCAACCCGAGTTCAAATCCTGGACGAGGTTGTTTGCATTTCGTATAGCGCTAATACTCTTGGGAAAAGTATGCATCTAACTACTCTCCCTCCAGCTATGGGTAAATAGTAGGACAAACTTGGCTAGGTAACCAGTCTAATTTCAAACCTATTAAATTCCGTGTAAGAAATTTACCTTGTGTCGCATCTTGCTTGTGCGGAGGGGTTAGGTATATATATATATATATATATATACATATATAATAGTTTATATAGTTAAGCTAGATAAGTTCGGGAAGGGGGCAGATTTTAAAAGATGATAAGATAGAAAGAGAATGATTCCTTGATAGGAATGAACGAGTATGTTTTTATTACCTGTAATAAACTGATGTCTTCAGTGCTAGTACAGTCAGGGGTCAGTAGACAAGGATCTCATTGAAAAAAAATATTTTAGTTCTGGGAGGTCCGCGTGGGAAAAGTGGTTTTCTTTTCCGGGAGTCAAGGTCCCATACATTCAATGGAGGCGCGTTGTATAATGGTTGGAGTTGTAGGAAATGGACTCGTCGACCCGAGTTCAAAGCTGGACAAGGCTGTTTGCATTTCACATAGTGCTAATACCCTTGGGAAATGTATGAATCCAACTATACTCCTTTCAACTATGGGTAAATAGAAGGGCAGACTGGGCTCTTCAATCTGTCTGAGAGAAGGGAAGAAAAAAACTGAATTCAAACCTGGTAAACTCCTCTTAAGAAATTGACCTTGTGTCGCATCCTGCTCGTGGGGAGGGGTTGGTAAATATACATATTCAAATGAGCAATCTTATCCAACCCATTCGTCACGAGTAGGACACTAGGTCGCAAGTATGGGACATCCTGCGAGGAGTTGGACAGAATAGTGACAGTCGGAGAGGAGCAGTGGATAGTTTAACTATTGAATTTGGTTGGGGTAATTCACTGCCTATTGTTCTCACTTGGTCGCTAGGCAGTAGCAGTCCGAGAGGAGAGCAGTGTGTGTGTGTGTGTGGGGGGGTTAACCGTTAGAAAGAATAGGATAAAAAACTGATTAACGTCCAACCCTTCATCCACCGTCCATATAACGATAGTAAGGATCTACTCGACTTAGACGGAAGAGCGAAGTGTGACACAGCCCCCCCCCCTCCCGGATTACAGGAGGGGGGAAGAAAAACGACAATACGATTGTATTTTCGTTTTTTGTTTGTTTCTTTTTGTTTCTTCTTTGTGGAGTTGATCCTTGGCTTAGTTTCGACCAAACTCAGCAGCCAACACAGATCTTTTTGAAAGAAATAACATTTAAAAAAAGACAACGTGCACACACACACACACACACACACACACACTAATTTCTATCTGACATTCCTAGGTTCATTCTGTTACTATTAAATGTATGTGTTTTATAAAACGAAAAAGAATCCCCAGAGAGAAGGTTGTTGAAAATAATGAATATCTTTAATGTTTTAGTTCATACATATATATATATATATATATGTGTGTGTGTGTGTGTGTGTGTGTGTGTGTGGTTAAATTATTTCTGACTTGTACATATTCATAATTCTGGATGCAGATTTTCTTACAAATTAAATGTTGGTAGATATATACTAATATTATGGACAATACTGTATATATTTAGGAGGCACACGTTGTGTAATGGTTACCGTTGTAGGAAGTGGTCATGGTGATATAAGTTCAAATCCTGGACGAGGCTGGTTGTATTTCACATAGCGGAAATGTATTCCTTGCAGAGTCTCTTGAGTATGACATTAAACTGCATTTGATGGTGAGGCTCTAGTTCTGGAGCACTGGGGAGTGTGGAGTTTCCATTCATTGCCATTATTTCAATTTGACCTGGGGTGGTAGTATATATTAGGGTCCTATCAATAGATCTGTTTGCAGATTATAATTAATATTAAATAGGAATATTTGATATCATATTAGTCATAGTAAATTTGGCGGAGTGACCTATTGTTGGTATCAGCCGGACAGAAAGAGAGTCTATCCCCCTTTCTCTAGCGCTAAACCAGGGAGATTGTTTTGCTGAGATGGAGCGCCACACCTATCATCAGCTCCTATAGGCTTTATCGCACAGATCAGATTACCGAAGCTGTGTCACTCATCCGCTGAGTTGGTGAGGACCGGTATCAAACCCAAAACCTTACGATCCCTCGGCGAATGCTCTACCGACTGACCTAAACCGATATCATATAACTTTGTGCAAATAATTCTTAAGAAACAACTATATAAAAATGTGAATTTGAACATGATTCCCTAACCTCTATGCATAAAATAACCCTAGACAGGTTGGCATATCGTTAAAATCAATCAATTATACTTGGTTGTATATAGCAGGTGAAATGATTGCATCAAGCACTAGCCTCATTTGAGCATCCCTTCCTTTGTGTCAGTTGCGTTAATTTCGTCTTTCATGCATAAATCTTACAACTGTTTTTGAGATGAATTTAATGGGAATATTTTTCTATTCTTTCCTTCCCTTAAAAGATCGACAATGGAGCACTTGGCTGTTAAATTTCGGGAGCGTAGCGGGGCGGATCGAAAAAGGCTCAAACTGCAAAGTGAAAGAGCCAGGAATCAGCACCCAAAGGAAAACTCTGAATTCAAACCTGTTAAATCCAGCTAAAAAAAACTGACCTTGTGTCACATCCCGGCCGTGCAGAGGGGTTTGGGGAAAATCATCCCTTTACATTTGCATCCTATGATACCAGTTTCGCAAATAACTTTGTATATGCATTCTATAATATCAGAGTCGCATACACATTTGTATGTGCATCCTATAATACCAGTTTTTCATATATACCCTTGTATGTGCATTCAATGTTACCAGATTTGCATATGCATCATAAGAAATTAAGTTAAAACACACCTTTCTACATAATACCAGATTAGCAAATACCCTTTTTATATTCATTCTATATTAGTTTCTCATAACTTATATATAAGCACCCTATCGGCTGGGGCGTTAGAATGCACCGACTGCACCTCTGTAGAGTGGTAAGACCCCCTTCCTCAATGGGCTACCTGTGGGCCGTGGGTGGTGACCCGTGATGCTTAAGGATAGAGCTCAGGTGGATGAGCAGATCATGACTTTCAATACACCACTTTGGCCCTATCTTGGACTAGACGGGCGGTCGGAGATGCTCCCTCCGATCAATCAGCTGGTCACGTCTAGCCCTAGCACCTATATGATTTTCTCAACCCTATTGCCCTTATGGCAAGCCCCAACCCCTTTTTATCATATGGGTGCTAGAAGGCGGTAACTGAGGGTCTACATGTCCTGGGAATGATGTTAAACTCTATCTGATGGTGAGGTTCCAGTGTTGGAGGTTTGGGGAATGTAGAGCACCCCTTCATCACCATTGCAGAGTGGTAGTACCTGTTAGGGTTCCATCTATGGGTTAAATAGATAAATGTATTTATAAAAAAATTGTATTATCCATTAAGAATTGATTTATTTCAAAACTTTATTGGCATTAAATGACCCACTGAGATTGATATGCCGTAAAACAAACCAAACCAAACCAAACCTTGTATATAAATTCTATGATGTCCAGCTGTTTCTGATATGAAGTATCGGCGTTCGAATTTTGTAGCAAAACAACATTAATTGTTTATTGTTATTTTCTAATTTTATTTATTTTCTAGTTTTGTTGTTTTTTTATATTGTATATTGTTTTCCTTCTACTTTATATATTTACTAGCTTAATTGCCGCCCATTAGAGCGGCTTTTAAGTTAGTTAACTAATAATTTTTGTTGCTATAATTCTAGTGATGTTTTTGTCATAGATAAAATGTCTAAATTAGCCAAATTTTATTTTAAGATAGAAGTATCTTTTGTTGCTTTACGTTTAATGAATAGAACAAAAATCGTGATAAACGTTCCAATACTGGAATCTCAATACTGGATGCAGATTAGTGTCATATCCAGGATACATCTGGTTGGGGTGGGGGTGTTTGCTGGTCTTGTGGGTGTAAGGGTTAATGAACTAGGAAATGAACATGGGGATAAAACTTCAAATCCTTTCAAAACTTCAGGTCCAATTTGAGAGCTTGATGTTCAATATCATTGAACAGAGCAATATAATTGGTAAAGAAAAAGGCTTGAAAATCGGTCATAGATTCATTTTTGTGGGTAGAAATAGATCCATAACCGCAAAATGACCGATTTTTTGATAACAGGACAGATTCTCTTTTAACCTTGGTATAGCAAACGGTCTAGGCAAAGTAAACCTTTGAATTCAATCCTGTTAAACTCTGCTTAAAAATTGACTATGTTACATCCTGTTTATGGTGAAAAGGTTTCATATCCAGGATATTTCTTAGGTGATGGACGTCTTATCCTTCAGTTGGGAATGCAGTAGATTTATTCTAAGCCCTACTGACAGTATATATATATATATATATATATATATACTCACATACAGGAGGGTAATCCCAAAGGTAAGGTCTCCAAAATATTTAGAAATCACAGAAACGTTTATTATCAATGGTATTTACATCATTTTAAAGTTTTATTTTTGGTTGGTTGTATTTTACGGTATGTCAAATCTTGTTGGGTCGTTTTATGCCGAAAACGTTTTGTTTTATTCATTCTTTATGGGTACTGAATTTTTTTGAAACACATCTTTTGAGAACTCATTGAAGTTTGAACATTCATTTATTTTTCTACATAATCGTCATTTCGGCCAAAGCATTTTTGTAGGCACCGTGGTTGTTTTTGTATACCCATGTCATACCAGCTTGCTGCCATGTCTTTGAGGAAGCATTGAACCTTGTTGTCGTTGCTAACTCCATACACCACTTGCAGACGTTTTTGACATCCATGCACAACTCACCATGCACTTCCATTAATTGGCAAGGAATTTCAATTGGTTTAATGCCTTTTGTGTTCCAAATTGATAACTACGCAAACTTCACACTTGGAGATCGATTAGGAACTCCACCAGAAATGACTGCCAAGACAAGACTGGGTGTGGCAGGGAGTTGCGCACAACAGTCGGCAATAGCTGCAAAGAAAGTTTCCATGTGTCCCTTGTGCGTTGGAGACCTTACTTTTGGGATTACCTTCCTATAAAAAGGAGGGAGCACTCTATGGCAGCCTTTTACATACATATAGATGTGTGTATTAAACTTAAAATACCCCTCCCATTCTGTAGATGACGATAGCCGAACGGTTAAGCAGCCCAACTGATGATGAATCGATCTGGTTTCTATCTAAATTGTAGGTAGCTTACAAATGTCTAGCCACACTGAAGAGATGTGTCTGTGGATGACTATGTATATTATTGATTAATTATAGTGTTCAATATATTTAAGGTGTAATTGTTACCATTGGTTTCCAAGCAGCATGTTAGCCACTTTTCACCAAGACAACGTGCCTGTTAAATGCAGGAAATGTCAATATATAAAGGAATTGACATTCCTTGCATTTCTTAACAGGTGGTTTGTCTTGATGAAAAGTGGCAAACATGCTGCTTGGAAACCAATGGTAACAATCGCACCTTAAATGTAATGTACACTATAATGAATAAATAAATACAGCTCTTACAACCATAATCAAGCAATTTATACACACACGCGCAACCACACACACAAAACACCTAAAAATGCACAATGCCTTTTTTCGATTCACATACGCACACCGAAAAAGAGAATATTTGACGTCATATTTCAAACTGTCCACTTTTTTCAGCGTCCTTTCTTCAGATTTCAAATTTTGAACAGATTGATAAACAAGGACTATCGCTTGCTTTTCTCGTTATTCTGTGATAAGATTTTTTCATCACCTTCCTTATACCAACAAATGCCCTGAAGATGATCTAATTAATAGATCGAAACACTACAGCGTCGGCCAATAAACTTACCGCTCAACTTATTTAAACCTGTGTTTTTTCATTTTTCTTAATATACTACATACCGTCAGATTCACTTCCATCTCTTCATTATATATATATTTATATATATATATAGTGTGTATATACACACAGTGTAATCATAAGTATTGATCCTGAATTTTTAAAATCTGAATGAAGATGTGCAAGGCAGAGGAACTGATATAATCAAGTGATGGTGTCTAAATCAGTGAAAATTTGAAAGTTATGAAGGTAGTCTTGATGCAGATGCAACATCCTCAATACTCACCAGACTAAAACCAGTTTGGGAAAGGTACAGATCCTCTGTTCTCCCTTCAACAAAGGGTAAATAGTAGGGCAGACTGGTTTCTTTAAATAAGTCTGCCAAGGGCATTAACATGAAAAGTGTCATAGAAATATGGGTGTTTTATAATAAAATATACAAAAGTAATTATGTTTTAAAAGAAGAAAGAAAATACTAGTGAAAATGTAGGGCAATTCTTCTCCCATTAATAATAAAGATATATATAATTAAAATTTCAAAATATATCCACGTTTGTAAAGAATTAGTGGCAACTGCACATTTATGAAAACTTATGCACAGCAGCACTGGTGCTCCTTATACACACAAAATCTATATGTACCCAGATTATAACACTTAACTACCTTCAGTAGTCACCCCTTTGTTGCCATTACTCCCAGGTCCACTAATTGTTCAGGTCATATAGATCCATTTGAAAATAATTTGTATTAGATGGGAATACTTAAAGCTATATGCAAATTTTTTGTATTAAGAACAGTTCATCATCATCATGTCATGCTGTCAGCACATATTCCAATGACTCTCTCTCACCACACATCCCTAGCAAGTCCTTGTGACATCCAGTATCTGCAAAGACCTGATCAATATCTTACATTGGACTATCAGATTTGCTAAACTGAATCTTATATTTTTGTTTAACCATGTAAAGTAGACATTTAATTAAAAATCTTCTAACCAAAAAGCAAAATGACCTTTTTCGAGTGATTAGAAAATTAAGATCTTAGAAAAAAAAAAAGCTTTTATATTTTGAATATGAGTAATGTCTATTAGGGTTCTTTACTAACATTGACCTCTCATGTCATTCTGATAGCACAGATTGCTATGACTCTCTCTTACCATCCATCCCTATTGGCTATCACTCCTGGCAAACCCTCCTCCTCACAGGGCTGATCAATGCAAGTCTTCACTGGTGTGTCCATGTGTAGTTGTCCTTACTTCTCCAGCAGTGTCTTGTTTGTCTGAATTGAATGGTTTGTGTGATAGGAGGTAAGTGGTCATACAGTTGCTTTTCTTGTGGATAAGTTCTAACAAAAACAAATCTTGGTATTTGTAGATTAAAATCCAATGTGTTAAGGGAATTTTTAACCAGTATAATTAATTTCAGTTTCTCTTCCTTTTTATATTTTTAATTTAAAAGGTTTTTTTCTTCTTTTTTAAAGAAGGTTAACAGAATTAATGGTTTTAATAGCGACATTTTCCATTTATCCAGTTATTTTGTTTTAAAATGACTTGATAAAATTGTTTTTTTGTTGGGGGGGGATTCATATAGCATGCCCCTCCACTAAATAGAAAGATTCAAAGACAAAAAAAAAAAAAAAAAAAAAAAAAAAAAAAAAAGGCCCTCCTTCCGATAATAGCACTCATGAACAGTTTATTACTGCAAATTCTATTCAACCCATCTCTAGAAAAAAAAAGTTTTTTAATCTATAAACCTAAAATCTTGAGAATTTCTGTACTGGAATCACAATGGAATTGGTTGAACCAGAGTTCAAATCTTGTACAAAGCTGTTTGCTAATAGGAAAGACAAGAATCCAGGTATGGGAAAATAGGAGGACAGATAGTTCTTTAACTTTGGTAAGGGAACCAGGCTAGGTGTAGTGTGGCCTAGTGGCTAATGTTCAGAATTGCAACATCATAGTAAGTAGGTTCAAACTCTAGTCACGCTATTACTTTCACTTTAGGACTAATACCCTTATTTATTTATTAAAAAAAAAACAAAAAAAAAACACTGTAGGTCACATTCTGTGTTGGAGGGGTTGGGTAAATAAAGAAATTACAATGGGTTGTGTTTTTCTGGTCACCCAAATTTTGGAATAACTACAATTTTTAAGGAGTCATTTTTAAAAATTTTTTTTACTGTTTCTGCACAATTTGTCCAAAGTGTGGTATGAAATTTGTAATAGCTGAGTTTTCCTCTTTGTAAAAATCTGCCCGTCTGTTTAACACAAATTGAATCCAATTGGATTTTCCAATATTGATGCTCATCGAGGACTTTTATTCTTACACAAACATTAACAGAATTCATTTTGATTAATTCAACCAAAGAAAATGCCTTCTCAACAACTATTGCAATAATCATCATCTATTATTATGACATAAAACAATCAACTATCATCTTGGCCAAAATGTGATTACATCAACCACCATACTGATTCTTCTTCTTCAGATTGTCTTTTGCTATAATCAATATCCTTTTAGGAAACCTTTTCCTGAATATGAAACGCTACAACAGTTGAAACATTTCATTTGTTTTACAGCATATTAACCCTTTTCATGTCATCTAATGTAGAATCAAATTATTTTCATAAATAATTTAACTTTGTGTATCATTTTTTTGTTTAACTCGACTATTTTTCTTTTTACCAATATTTACTCATAGCTGGAGCTCTGGGGAATGTGGAGTACCCTTCATCACCATTACTCCCAGGTCCACACTGACCCAGAGTGGTAGTACCCGTTAGGGTTCCACCTACGAGTTAATTTTTTTCTTAAACTCATTTTTCTAATTGAGTACCCATCAAGAATGAATAAAACAAAAATTCTTCGACATAAAATAACCCAACACAGTTAACATGCCATAAAATCCAACCAACCAAGAATTTATCTATTCTATACTTTTCCTTATTCCATTAATAATAAACTTTCAAGAATATATTTCACTTAACAGAATATTGTATCAGACATTCCTTGCATAAGAAGTTATAGAGTCCAATTTAGTTTTATAAAAAGACATGGGACGTAATGGTTTAGTTGTTGGAAATGCAAACACGAGTTCAAATGAGGCGATTTGCATTTTGCATTGTATTAATACTCTTGGGAAAGGTGGGCATCTAACTATTCTCCTAGCTGTGGATATATAGGGCAGACTGGGTGTTTTAACCTTGGTTAGGTAACTAATATAGGAGAAGGAAAACTGAATTCACACCTGCTAAATGCCACTTAAGAAATTGACCTTGTGTCACATCCTACTTGTGGTGAGGTGTTGAGATTATATATATATAAGAACGAATGTACAAATGCCTTGGACAGTACTTGTATTCAATTTCATGAATACGTGTCAACAGTTGAGTTGCTTGGAAAATATGAATGCAGAAAATACCAAAATGATGATGATGAGATTCAAATCCATGCAGGGGGGGGGGACTCCAATGCTCCCCACCACCCTAAAGGATGATTTTTTTCCAAAAAGATTTCTTAATCCCAAGAAAAAAAAAAAAAAACAAAAAAAAAAAAAACATTTATCTTGTTCACATTTATCTTTTGAATTTCCAAGATATATTTGTGTATAGGTAAAATTCTTCATGTAGGATTACAAAATTTATTTAAATTAAGAGTTTTATAATTTGCTTGAAGCATTGTCTTTATATTGGCTAAGTGGTTGGTTTTTGAAGGCTATCCCACAATGCAAGTGGAAAGAAAAAAGAAGGTAACTGATGTTGTTTGTTTACCTTTGATCTATTCTTAATATTTCAAGATAAAGATTTCTTCGTCAGAAGATTTCTGAAAGTCTGGAGCTGTTTAGCTTGTTGTTAGGACCTGTCCAGTCTGTTGTACGGCTGGTGATGTCTTCCTTCAAATTCTCTGCATGTGTGTATGTGTAAGTCTTTCAGAAATCTTTGGACAAAGAGATCTTTATCCCAAAATATTAATAAACAAACAATATCAGTTACCTTATTTAAATTATTTTTTGGAATTTGAATACCAGAAATTATTACTCATTATTTGTAGAGGTTGCCCCCCCCCCAAAAAAAATTTAGATCTTTAAAATTTGGGCCTATACATATAATGTATGTGGTAATTTTATCCATTCCATAATAATAATAATCTTATAATTAACTCTTAACATCCAGTTGAAAATTTTCCAAGTTCAGAGCCCTGTTCCTATAAGGATTCATAAAAAAAATGGCTAAAAATGGCCTTTTCATTTAAAATTACCTGTTATTTCCCATAAATCAAAGACCTCTAAATATGTTTAATATTACATTTAAACAAAGGCTATCCATTGGGGTAGAATAGGAAAACGAATGTTACTTCTGGCCGGGCGGAATGAGGTGGTATAGGATGTTAAGAGTTAAGTCTTATTAGATGAAGCATTTGCAGGAGAACCTCAGTCCTGTCCCATAAATAGTCATTACATTTGGTGTATACAAGTTTTATACACTAAATATGGAGACGCGTCACATAAGGGTTAGAGTCATAGGAAATGGACTCATCGACTTCCAGCTATGGGTAAAATAGTAGGCCAGACTGGGCTCTTTAACCCTGGATAGGTAACCAGTCTAGAAGAAGGAAATTCTGAATTTGAAAAACCCAATTGTTGATTGGGTTTGTGGCATTCCTTGCTCACCAATTCTTTCTTATCGACTGTGCCAAAAAGTGTGGATGGTCCAACACAAGCCTTCACCACTATAAACAAATCACTGTGTGGGTTATTCATTGATTGAACCCTCATGCATTGAAAATCAACAAGAGAGTCCATTTCTACATTAAATATAATAACTATTAAGAAACAGATTAGTCTGTTCTGATGCAGTGATTAAAAAGGTCTATTTCTATTGAATAATGAGTTCAATCCTCACTGAATTTCCCTTTATTTCTGGCCTTGCTAAGTCTAAAATCTAATAAAAAGGTTGTAGCGTTGGCTTTTCTGACTTTTGATTCACAGATATATCCAGTGACCGAGGTAAGTTTATCAAATACCTAATTGATAGAAATAAATCAGATACTATCTCTGTCCCATAATATTTGTGACATTAAGTGTTTGAAATTTTGTATTCAAATGTAACAAAAATTATGGGATAGAGATAGTAGCCATAATACTACATATGTCCCTCAATATTTGGACATATTATAGGAGAGAAGTAATAATAAGACCTGTCCCATAATAGTTGGTACATTTAATGTATTACATTTATAAATAAATGTAACACGTATTATGGGACAGATATTGTTTAAAAATTAATGATCACAATTTAAAACTTTTGATACCCAATTTAAATATTCAGGACTTCAAAGTTCAATCTATACACAAATATATACAGAAATTACATGGTGGTTTTGGTGTGGTGACAAAAGTAGCATGTATGGGTTGTGGAGGGAAATTTGAGGATGAGTGTTGCTGAAGTTTTTTTTTTTTTTCTTTTTTTTTTTTTTTTAAAGAAAATATTTTTAAATGAATTTTTTTATTAGCTGAATTTTTTTTTGTTTTATTTTTAAAATATGTAAAACTGTTTATTATTATATTAACATTAATTTGCCTTCTTTTTTTTATTTTTATTTTTTGATGTTCACTAAACTCCATCAGATGGGTATATTGTTTTTTTTGTTTTGTTTCTTGCTTTCTATATGAACGGAACACAAGATAGAAGCCCTCTCTTCTGTTGAGAAAATAAAAAATAAAAATAAATTAAAAAAAAAATAAAAAAAAAAAAAAAAAGAAGACCTTGCTTTCTTTTTTGTTTGTTTGTTTGTTTAATACAAATCCTTGTTGATTTTTTTTCTTTCCCAAGTCTTTTTTTTTTTTTTTTTTTTAAATTTTTTTCTTTTTCTCCTGTGTTTTGAGTCCTGGCTTTTAATTAGCCAAATATAGTCTGTATTTTCTTTTCATGGATTTATTTTAATCATTTTTTTTTTTTTTTCTTTATTTTATTTTCTTCTCTTTTTTTGTTTGTTTATAAATCAACTTTGTGTATTTCACAGTATTTAAGTTCAATGTTATATTTACACACATTTGTTTTTCTTTTTTTTTTTGGTTTGTTTTATTCTAGTCTTTAAGAAATCCAGTGAAAGGGGGTGGGGGGATGGGACTGATGTTAGGGGTCACAGTCAACATAAAAGTCCAACTCGTAAAACCCCTAACCATCTTTTTTTGTTTTTAGTTTATTCTTTTCTTCACTGAAAGCAATCAACAAAACAGATTGCAGCCTCCGGGGGTTGATTTGGTTTTTTTTTAACCTCATTTCTTTAAATAACGTTTTTTTTCTCTCTCTCTCTCTCTGTCTCTTCATTTTCCGCAAGAGGTGTGAAGATTGTTGGACTCGCAGCATATTTTCGGCAGTATGCTCTGGTGGCGCTGTCCAAATTTTGGTTACATCGGACAACTGGACAGTAACAAAAAGTAAAAAAAAAAAAAAGTAAAAAATCTCTTGGCAAACACCAGAAATTTTTTTGTTTTAATTTTTTGTTTTTGTTTTTTTCCGATTTCGTCCATGTTTTCTTCTTTTCTTTTAAAAAGAAAATCTTTTTTTGTTCATTTCATTTTGTGTTTTGGTTTAAAAAGATAAAAAGTTCCTCGTTGTCAGCTTGAGGTAAAACAAGTTTATTCTTTCTTTTCGACTTTGGCAACAACTTTGCCTTCCCATAATGGAAGAATGGCAGAATCTTCAACAATCTCATCAAATACGACACCCAAATTCTCAAATTCACTACTGGCCTTTTTGAAGAAATATCTGAAAAAAAGAAAAAGAAAAAGAATTAGAAATTAATTTTGAAAGAGAGAAAAGAAAACAAAAAAACAACCATAAAAGCTTTTATTTTAAATTAAACTAATTATGAGAAATGTTCAAAGTCCTAATGAATGAATATCCATAGTTTTTGTGTTAATATTGAACCGCAAACCAAGTGGCCTCTATTCTGTTAGTCTAACTGGTAGGCCATCACCTGAAAGAGAGAAATCTATCCATGTAGGTAGAGGGGGGAAAAACTAGTTGAAGGCAGATGAGGAGTGAGGATAGGGGAATATCTAAAGCATTATGACTTAGAGGTGTGGCTGGCCTGGTTAGAGGGAGGAAGACAGAATGAGAGAGAGAGAGAGAGAAAGAGAATTGCTAGTCTGGCACAGAGAGAGAGAGAGAGAGAAGACAGATGAGAAGGAAAGAGGGGGGGGGGTCACATAGGGAAAATAATTCCAGGGATCTTACACACAAACACCTTTGTATATACATAAGTAAATATACAGGGTGTGGCAGAAGTAACCAGACATTTAACCTACTATTATGGTGTTATTGACTGCCCAACTACTTTTGCCCCATTCTGGAAAATAATCCTGTGACTATTGTATATTAGGTGCTCTGCCTTGAAAGTCAGCATTCAAAATCAAACATGAACCACTGACACCACGTTTAAGTTAAGCTAAGTCTGACAAAGGGCCAGATGAATAAGGAACTCTTATGAAAACTGAACCAAGAGCCGTGTGTAGCACTATAACTTCAAAGTTAAACAATGATGAGACAGTTCAGTTGGTTTGAGTGATCATTTAGTAATGTTTCAGATTAAGTAAATCTAGTAGTTTCATACATCTCACCTCTCTCTCTACACATATACACACACACACACACACACAATTTGCTTCACTTGTAAATCAATTTCCCCAAATATCAAATCAATTTTCCCCATTGAAATAAACTGAAATGCCATTAATCCATTCCACCCCCACCAAAAACATCCTAATTTCTATTTTTATTAAATAAAAAATATAGCCCTGTATTGTATAAAAAGAATAATAAAATAGAATGTAATGAATTATGTGCTGTAATATGTTTTGGTGTTTATTTTTATAAATAATATTTTTCTTTGGCATTACAAATTTTGCATGTTTTTAATGAACTTATTAACATAAGCATATCTAAAGCTCACACATAACTCTAGTTTTTCATATAAACCTTTGTGGGTTATTTAATGCCAAATCCGTCCTTGTAGAAGAACAGTAGTGGTACTATTTATTAACCCATAGCTAAAGGGTGAGGGGGTTCATACCTTTCCCAAGAGTATTAGTCCAAAAGTGAACATAATAGCACAACTGAAGTTTGGCGTTGATTAGTTGAGCAGATTAGCTACAGTGGTTTGGTTTCTTTGTTTAATGGCATATCAATCTTTGTGGATTATTCAATTCCAAAGCTCTCCTAACAGAAGAATGGCAGTGATACTATTTAACCACCTTTCCTCAGATTGAAAATAAATTCAATGAACAAAAGAAAGAATCTGACTACCAGATGAGCCAATTCATGTACCCTAAAGCCAGTAATAGGAATATAAAGAGTAAGAACAGTAGCTAAGATAGATAGAAGAAGAAGAAGAAGAAGAAGCTGTGTCTCCCATTGAAAAGTCCAGTAGTAGTAGTAGTAGTAGTAGTAGTAGTAAGGAGGAAGGACTGTGATCTATTAATTTGAAAAGTCCAAATGTTAAAATACAATGAGAGAGAGAATGAGAGAGAGAGAGAGAGGGGGGGGTCATGTTCCATTGATTTTTATTAGTCAAGGAAGAGTCAGCATCAACTGGGGATCTGCTCCCACAACTCCCACCACCTCAACGCCCCCCTCCCCCATCTTCCCAATCACAACTTTTAGGCCTTCCAAACACCTACCCCTTCCCCCCTCCTCCTAGAACCCACCACCCTGATAGGAACAACAGCTATGGTACCATCATCATCATCACCATCCCCCCCACCCCCAATGCTGACCTGTTTTTACTGGTTGAGGTAAAAGGCAGCTCCTCCTGATGACTGACCTCTATTCAGCTATGTAACTATATACATAAGTATTTTTTTTCTTTTTTCTTCTTCCAATATACACTTCCCATATTTGATTGCGTATAGGACACATCCTAAATTTAGTATGGAATATATTGGAAAGATAAAAACCCAAGGGGGAATTTTCCAAGGGACCATTTGCCAAATTCTGAGGAGGAGGAGGAGTTCCCAGGTTTTGAATTCTGACCTTTAGTGAAGGATAATTTTAAGGGGAGGATTTTGCTTAGGCTAAAAACTCACTCAGATTTGCTCTAAAATCTACTTTACTTATATAAAATCACAATGTGACATACATTGTGTGTGTGTGTGTGTAAATAAATAAATAAATAAATAAATATACACACACATACATACACACACAGTGTAGATACTATCCTGTAGCAATTTTAAAATTTAATAACTCTTATGCAAATGAAAGAATTATTTAGTAAAAAGTTTCAAAACTGAATATTTTGGATGTTGTTTGAACTTCTAAAATTATTCAGAGTTTTAAAAAGAAATCCTTCGAGTCACTTTTATAGGAGTTTTACTAAAATGATTCTATCATTTGTACAATGGGAATTATTAACATTTTAAAACCACAGCCATACTTTATGAACACACAAACTATAATATATATATAATATATGAGGGTAAGTAAATAAACAAATGTGTTTATTTTTATATGGCCAACAACAAATTTTGGAGGATATGTGCTTAATTGAAGTCATACCTAATTTTGAAAATTAATTAGTTAATAATTAATGAATTTAGGCGGGCATATATGTTCAAATGTAAATCGAGAAAATGTCAATCCCTGAATGTACATTTCGACCTATTAGGTCTCATCAAATATATATATATATAATCCTTGTTCGCCGTCTTTGAAAAATATATATATATATATATATATATATCTTGGCCATGCAACCTAGTCTAACTAGGTACACTTAGAAAAGACAGGAATCCACCTCTTCTCTCCCCAGCTATGGGTAAATAATAGGGCAGACTGGACTCTTTAGCCTTGGCCTGGCAACCAGTTTAGGAGAAGGAAAAACTTTGAATTCAATCAACCAACTATACTCTACTTTAAAATGACCTTGTAATGTATCCAGCCCGTTGGTAGAAGGAGTAAATAAATACATACAAATACAAATAAGACTGTTTGTCAGTGAAGCTAGGGATTTGTTGTTTTATTAAAAATAAAAAATAAAAATGACCCAGTTTTCATACCAAGTAATTTCACGTTTTTCAGACTGGCTTATTTAACGTCTAATCACATTAACAGTTTCTATAACGTTCAAGGTAGCACACAACACGATAGACTATTTATTTCTGGCTTTCAATGTGTATATTCCTACTTTCCTCGGAGAGAATTGTATTTATGTATGAGGAAACTGGTAAAAAAAAAGTGGAAGCAGAATAAAAGAGATTGGATGGAGGGAAGAGAGAGAGGGAGAGAGAGAGAGAGAGAGAGAGGGGCAGTGATAGAGAGAGAGAGAGTTAGTCGAGAGTGAAGGAGAAAAAACTTTGGCCTCTTTTCCCTACTACCCCCCCCACACACACACCCGTGCAACCATTCACATGTGTAAGCAGCATGTTGGAGAAGAAAAAAAAATCAGAGAAAGGTAGAAGAGAGATTTTAAAAAAGAAACCGTGTTAGAAAATGGTGGCTAAACATTACTCTTAGACTCTTTGGACTGGAATCGGTATTTACTCAGCTTAGTCTGGCACAAGGTCACATTTGAGGGACACATCGTGACTATCAAACTCATTATAAATGATGCTAAGCTAGCTTGTTAACCACTACACTACTTTTGATGTGTCTACAAAATCAGGTCTCACATCTCACATATTTATACATAGACTAAGTAAAAAAACAAAACCGAACCTATATAAGTTAGGATTATTTGTGTGTGTGTGTGTGTGTGTGTGTATGTGTGTGTATATATATATATATATATATATATATATAGCAGCAAAATGGGGAAATCAATCTGACAGTATGTGGAGAAATGTAAACATACATTAAGATAACTGAATCCTTCAACACAAGAACTCAGCCCATTTCCTGAAGAATGTCTGAAAGGCCGAAACGTTATAGAGTTGATATTATCACCAATAATAAATTTCCATCCACTGTAACAACCCTGTGTTTGTCTACATTTCTCCCCGTGTATATATATATATATATAGTGATGCTTTTTTTTGGTTATTGTGTCATGGGACACACATATTTGCTTAGAATAAATCCCCAGGAAAATGTTGTGTGTGCCAACTAAAGCCGGCCAACTCCTACCTTGTTACCTATCCTGTGTAATTCATTTCTAAGAAACCATTGAAATGTATTTACAGTTAGATTGAAATGCTGAGGGAAGAAAAAAGAAAGACACTAGGAGCATACCCATTAGCATCTCTCTCTCTCATTATATATATATATATATATATATATATATATATATAGATAGATAGATAGATAGATAGATAGATAGAATGAGAAAAGATTCTATATTTTAATCCTTGTTAGAGCAAACAAATCAGAGAATTGTTGTTTCAACTGTAAATAATTCTGTTGTTTCTTTAAAATGAGGAATCAGGCTAATAAATCCTAAAAAAAATTCTAATAAGCTTTTAAATATTCTAGAAAGAATTTATTGAAACAAAAAGAAAAGAAAATGTTGCTTGAAAGATGACAAATATCTAAAATTCTATTTACCTTTTTTTTTTTTTTTGGACTTAAATAATAAAAAGTGGAAAAGAAAGATTAAAAAGAAAAGACTAAATAGCTTGAAATGAATCACTTGAAGGCATTTGTCTTAAGTGAACCTAATTTTCTTGAACATGTGAGAAAGACTTTAAGAAAATTGATTCCTTTGTTTCTCTTCCACCTCAACAACAAAAAATCCTTTTATAGAAAACATTTGGACTTAAAGTCATTTTTTCAGGAAAGGAGAAGAAAAAAAAAAAATCATTTATCAAAAGAGAAATTGACTTGAAAGTGAGAAGAGAAGGTTGAAAAAGATTTGGATTTTAAATTAGAGAGAAGGAGAAAAAAGTGTGTTTTTTTAAATGTTAGATTTTCTGTTGTTCAAAAGATAAATAGACAAAAATGTTGATAGGAAGGAAAAAAACAAAAATAAAAAATAAATAAATAAAATAAATAAAAAAAGAAAAATAATGAAAAAGTTGAAATTTTTTTGTGTTTTTGTGGGTTTTTTTTTGTTGTTGTTGAAAATTGCTAAAATGTCGATTTAGCAAGATCCAAAAACAGAAGAAAGATTGAAGTGAATTTTTGGAATAAATTACATAAAATCATTTTTGTCATGGGTGCAAAATATGTATTTATGGAAAAAGAAGAAAAAAAAGTTAATGAATTTGTTTTTCTTTCAGTCAAATTTTGTCTCCAGCAAACTGCTGCTATTAGATATTAATTTAAATTATTTTTGTTTTTCTTGTCTTTATCAGAATTTATATTTTATTTTCCGATTTTCTTTAAATTGCTAAATGCCCAGATTTTTTCCAGTAGAATTGTCAGTTGCCAAGAATATTTTAACAGAATTGCTAAGAATTCATCCAGCGAAATTAACGAGAATTCGGTGCACAGAATTGCAAAGAATAACTTCCACAAAATTGCCAAGAATTCTCTCAGCAAAGAATTCTTTGAGCAGAATTGGCAAATTCTTTTTCCATCAAAATTACTAAATGCTAAGAAATGTTTATTAATTAATTTCCTGATTGGCTGTTTGGTTTCTATGATGTTATGAGGCTTCATAAATACTGTGGCATTTTGCAGTAGGATTACAACAAGGTTAGATCCGTATTAAGTTATGGCGCCTTGTTGCCTTGTTTTAACAATTCAACAGTAATTGGAACTTAGTATGATTATTCTAAAGATATATCACCCCCCCCCCCATGAGTTACTTAATACCAAAATTTGATATGGTTCTATTATTTTAAGTATTCCCATCTTATACTAATGATTTTCAAACAGATCTTTTTGTTTCATACCCTAACAGGTACTACCACTTCAAGTCAGAACGGCTCTGGGAATAATGGCAATAAAGAGGTGAAGCCACACACTCCAGAATAGGAGCCTCACCACCGGATATAGTTTAGGGTCATATTCAGAAGTTGTTTCCTTTTTTTCTTTTACAGTGGACAGATTTCTTCAAAATCTCAGGTCTTTTTCTGTACCACTTTTGGATAAATTATTTCAAAATGGGTGAATATTTACTTTGTTTAATTATGACAGCACAAAAAACAAAGTGCAATATCTATCTATCTATCTATCTATCTGTGTGTGTGTGTGTGTGTGTGTGTGTGTGTGTGAGTTTTGCCAATATTGTGTAAACAAGTTCTTTTGATGTGTGTACACACATACACATGTGTGGATGTGTGTGTACTTACCTATAACTTCCAATTCTGGTGATGAGTTTTTTGAATTGGGCCAACGTGACCACTTTGCCTGGCACTGTATGCCTGTATGGGATGGGCTCTCCGCAGAAAAAATACCCTATCACAGTCTCCTCTGGTCCCCCTGGGGTTGCCGGCACAGTTGAACTACCTGAAGGCCTCTTGGATGATTTTCGGCTGGAAAAGAGAGAAGAGATTAAAATTAGGAAGTTATTCTCAGGTAAACAGCAAGAAGACTTGCTATTATGGAGGTTGGTTTTGGTTATTTTAAAATGTCTTTTTTTAAAAAAGTTTTAGGCAGTTAAAAAAAATAATGAGAGCTTTTAAACAAATGCATATATACTAGACTGATTTGAAAGGCCTGACTAGCTCAGTCGGTAGAGCGTTTGGCTAGAAACCACAAGGTTCCTAGTTTGATACCGACCCTCGCCAACTCAGCTTATGAGTAGCACAGTGTATATATATTATTAAGGACACTGGCAAAGTGTATATGTGTCCATTTCATGTGTGACTTACCCTTCTGAATGTCCCATGATATTGTCCCCAGATAGGTCCAAGTCTGAGGGAACGGTTTTTGTGGTTGGTAACGTCCGCATCTGACATGCACCCATACCAGCAGCAGCAGCACCAGCTTGGGAGGATGATACCCTCTTCTCCCTGCAAGGCACTCCTATGAAAGACCTGTCAAAAAAGAGAAGAATTGCTCACATTAGTTTTGATAGCATTTTGGGATTAAATATTTACCATTATATGACATAAAACAGCATTATTTTGGAAAATTTTCAGATATGTGTTTAATCAAGTTTCCAGGGCATTTTTAAAGTAAAAATTAATTGCAAGAGTATTTTTAATTCTTTAAAATTTCATTTTAGTTTTATAATAAAATAATTTGTAAGACAAAAAAAAAACAAAAACAAAACTGAATGACAGCAAGTCTCTTCAGGTCTCAATGACTCTTCTGTGTATTCTAGCCGAACTCAACAGTGCTCTAGTTTGGATGGTCTTGATTCTTCCTCTGATTTCCAATTCACCCAAATTCTTTTCCAGACTTTTGGGAACCATTCCCACGGCACCAATTACAATTGGTATGACCTTGACCTTCACCTTCATGTTCCATAGATTTCTCAGACAAATATTTGGACTTTGCCTTTTCGCTTTATTTCCTTTTCACTCAGTGGTCAGCTGGGACGGCAAAATCCATGAGATGACAGGTTCTCTACTTCTTGTCAATCAATACTAGGTCCGGTCTCCTGGACAGGATTAGGCAATTCGTCTATCTCGAAGTTATTATTATTATTATTATTGTAGGCCATCATCAGAATTAAATGAAAGTTCCAATGAATTAAAAAAACCAAAACACACTGTATATTACATAAACCTATAAGTATAGATGAAAGGATATGAAAACACAATATGCTGTTAAAGTGAAAATATTTTATATCATATTCATAGCTAATATTGAACAATATTTCGATTTATAAAAATCATCTTCAGGGCTTGTTTTTCTCTGGACTTAACAAGAGCGGAGACGAAAATAATATGAATTCAAAACGAAAACATTGATGTTGCAAAAAAGTTATGCGGTAGTTTCAAATATAAGCACATCCGCCCACGCGTTTCTCGGTCAGCGACAGACATGTATATCTTATTGTAACAGTTTTTGAAAAAAGAATACATATTTCTAAATCGACAATAGATAAATTCTTTTTCAAACAGGATTCATTTCCTTTCTATTAACTTATAAACCTATAAGAATAATCTATGAGAATGGAAATCTGTTGTTATTGTTACACTTACTTTGATTTAACAGGTAAGGGTCGTGCCTGTTGTTCTTCAGGTCGTCTCTTTCCCTCATTATTCTCCAACCTCCTCTTGGCTTCTTCTAATTGAGTGGTGGGATTAGGTGGAGTCAGCAGCGGCATCGATGGATCTTGGACAATTGGTTGCGAAGGCATTACCTGGTTATTTCCACTGCCACCAGAACCAGCCAACCAGGGAAATGGGGTTATAGCACCACGTTCAGCTGAGGCTGACCGATTCAAGATGCTTGGTTTTTTACTCATCCTGAAAAGACAAACATTTTATTTCATTTATTTCAACAAAAAATGATATCTATAAAACAGGACACAGAAGTAAATCATAATTTTGGTTTTCTTTCGAACTCTAATGTGAAGATGTCCAAAACAAATAATTTATATCAACATGTATGCTTGTAAGTGTTAATGAATCTAGGCTAGATGACAATGTCTTGTTCATCTTACTTGGATGGTTTGTGTGATAGGAGCTAAGTGGCCAAACAGCTGCTTCTTGTACAATTCCCATCTAGCCTTTTCTCTATGCATTCTGTTACAGTCCAAGCAGTACAGCCATATAGTAGTACTGATATTGCTACAGCTTAGAAAAATTTTCTACTACAGTAAAATACAATAACCGAACACTTTAAAGTCTTTGTTTTGGACAATGGATAGAAAAACAAGGGTTATTACTTAAACTTAATATTGAGTGAAGGTTGAGGCTAGATATTAGCAGAAAATTTACTAAAGATTCTACAGACACAGATCTGGATGCTGAAGAAGGTGCAGTCTGTGTAATCTACAGCCCCAGTCGACAGGGTGGACAGTTAAGGAGGGAACAAAAGGATAAAAAAGGGGCAGCAAATGAAGAGTAGGGACAGACAACAATGTGCAGAGATGGAGAGTAGAAAAATCAACTTACCCTTGTTTCTGAAGTTGGGGAGAAGCAGTGACCGACACTGGAGTCTTGTAGGTGTGTGACCGTTTATGCGAAGAACTCTTATCGGAGTCAGCATGCGATGCGCTGCTTGTGTATCTATCACTGGCCATAATCCACTGCAATACTCTACAAAAAATTAAAAAAACAACAAACATTAAATTTTTTCTGCATCTAAAACATTTCTCTTCATTAATACTTCATTAATACAGCTATGGGTAGAATGGGTTCTTTAGCCTTGGTAAAGCAACGAGTTTAGGAGAAGGAAAATTTGGAATTCAAACCAATCAAATTTATCTTGTGTTGAATCCTTCTCGTGGCGTTGTGGTTGGGTAATTCCATTTATTATATGTTTAGTGTAATGTTTATTATCGTAGGAAATGAAATCAGCAATCTGAGTTCAAATCCTGGATGAGGCTGTTTGTGTTTCACTTTGTGCTAATGCCCTTGCGAAAGGGCATGTATCTATCTCTTCTCTCTCTGGCAAGGGGTAAAATAGTAGGGCAGATTGGGTGACGTGTATCAAGGATTAAAAAACACACACAAAAAAAACAAAACAAACAAAAAAAAAAAAAAAAACACTGTAGAAAGAAAACTGAATTTTAAACCAGCTGTACTCCAATTAAACTTGTGTTGCATCTTGTCTGTGATGGAGAGCTAAGTAAATTATATATATATATATTATATATATAGGATTTGAATGAAAGTTTTAACTGATACAAAGTAACATTTATTTAACCAATAAAGACAACATGTAAATGTGTGGACCATAAGTAAAACAATTTTCAACATTTTAGAGAGACTGACAAATGACGTTTTGTTTATATTTCTCAATTTACATGTTATCTTTATTGGTTAAATAAATACTATTTTGTATCAGACGAGACTTTTGTTCAAATCCTTTCTCTCTCTCATTATATATATATGTTTTCAAAAAGAAAAAAAAGAAATTTAAAGAGATCTGAAAAATATTACTTTGTTCCCTTTTCATTCTCCATAAAAAATTTTTTTTAAAGTGTCAGATAATTGTAAATCAAAAGTTTAATTGTTAAAACTGTCAGAAACTTTATTTTCTATTTTTAGTGGTGGTGTTTGTTTTGTTTTTTTTAAATGCTTTATTTAGAGAATTTATTGTAACAAGTGAAAATCCTTATAAATCAGAATAAAAACAGAAATGGATAGTGACACATAATTTCTTCAAAATTGAAGATGCAACAAGATTTTGTTTACAGTTCAATGAACCTGTCTTTTCTGTCAATTGACATGTTTAAAATCCCAAACATTCTCCCCCCCCCCAAGAAACAGAAAATATTTGCACAACAGTTTTACTCTAAAATGGTAGATTTTTCAGGGAGATATTATATATATATATATATATATATATATATATATACACACACCCATTCAAAAAAATATAAAACATTCTTATTTTTTTAACACTTGGATAAATTTTCTTTCTAGAAGCCTACAATGAATTATTTGATTTATTTAAAGTTCGGGTACAAGGTCATTGTTTTTGAAGCCATCATGGATTTCATATACAGTATTTTGAAATGTATAGTAAACGTCGTGATGACCAGTCTGCTGCTCTACCGTTAAAATCCAATTCTGAAAATGTCACTAACTGTTGGTTGAAAGACATCTTCTACAAACAAATCGTAAATAATTCAGAGTGGCAGGTAGGTGAAAAGACCTAAGCATGTATTACCTGTAAAAGGTCGCTGAGTACATTGTCTGTCATCTTTGCATTCACAAGATGATGGGGGTGAGGAGATGGGAGAGATGTGGGGGGGGGAGATGTGGCGGGAGGGGGGTGAAGAGATACACACAGGTAAGACAAACAGATTTGTAAAGTGCTTTTGCCACCTCCCACACCTCACGGGAAATAGGTAATAAGTGCTTTTGCTGAGAGAGAGAGAGAGAGAGAGAGAGAGAGAGAGAGAGAGAGAGAGAGAGAGAGAGATTAGAACAATTCCAAGAAATACAGTCAATCAGATTAATTTTACACATTAGGAAAGTCAAGACTAAAACAACCAATAAATATAAATTAATTTATTTCAAAAATCATCTCCAAGAATCGCCTTCACCCTCCCCACCTACCCCATACAGACTTTGTGTGTGTGTGTGTGTGTGGGGGGGGTAAATCATCTAGAATTTGTTTTATATATTCATTATCAAGATAATATATTAAAATAATTAGAGAAATACATGAGTATGAACTAAAAGAAAAAGGAAATCCTTAACCTTATTTAATATAGATACAAAATTATTTGTTTGTTTTACGGCATATCAACTTCAGTGGGTCATTTAATACTGACAAATTTTTCAAATAAATTAATTATATGGATACTCATTTTTTAAATATATATATATTTATTTTAACAAACACATTTTTTTCTATTCAACCCATAGATGGGACCCTAACAGATACTACCACTCCAGGTTAGAGTAGACCTGGGAGCAATGGTGATGAAGGGGTGCTCCACATTCCTCAGACCTCCAGAATTGAAATTTCACCATCAGATAGAGTTCAACATCATTCCAAGGATATGAAGGCCCTTTAATCAACGCCTTCTAGCACCCATATAATAAAAAGGGTTGGGGGTTTGCCATAAG
>CM042161.1:19898412-19913412 GCA_023376005.1 Doryteuthis pealeii | reverse complement strand
ATGATGATTTTGGGTAATGTGACGTAAGCAGTGACATAATTTTTGTTACAGACAAAAACGGAAGCGAATCCCATTATTAATAAATGTGTGTGTGTATATATATATATATATATATATATAAATTCCTAGAGTTTGTCAAATTAAGTTACTAGAGTGTGGCAATTAAATAAAGCATAATCAACATTATACATTTAATCATCATCATCAAGTTGTGCTGACGGCACAGATTCCCATGACCCTCTCACACCAATAATCCCTATTGGTCATCACTTTGGCAAGTTCCCTCTCACAACATCCAGTATTTTCACAGAGCACTGCCACCACTCTGGTTAATCCATGCGTAGGTGTCCACAGGAGAACATCAATTATAAGTTCATCCTTACTTCTCCAGCATGTCTTGTTCATCTTACTTGGATGATTTGTGCAGTAGGGGGTAAGTAGCCATACAGTTGCTTTTTTTGTGGAGTGCTGTTTCCAGGATTTGTTTAGTACAACATGCAGAATCCTTGTATAGTTTAAGTGGTGCAGCCATACAGTAGCACTGGCACAGCTACAGATGGGAAGAATTCACACTTTATCTTACCAGAGATCAGATTTTCATACATAACCAAAACAGGTTAACTTTAATGCCATACTATCCCATTCAGGATTATTTCATGCCCAGAGGTTAGGGAATTGTGTTCATTGTATGTTCATATTGAAGAGTTTGCTTTTTATGTACACGGTCCAATCGAATACAAATAATTTTTAAACAGATCTATTTGAACCCTACTTGGGACCCTAACAGGTACTACCATTCTGTGTCAGAGTAGACGTGAGAGCAATGACAAGGAAAGGGTAATCCACACTCCCCAGACCCCCAGAAATGTTTAGGGCATCTACCTCGCATACCCCCATGTGGGTAGGACACAAGGTTGTTTAATGTGTGACCACCCACAAACTGAAGCTCATAGGGTGGCAGGTGCCAAAAATACATAAATCCTGTCAACATTCCCCCTCAAGGGGGGGGGACCTCAGGCATTGGGCAATAAACCTAGCCCTGCCCCCTTTAAATCAAAGGGGGCAGGTGTTGCCAGGGGGGATGATGACACCCTGGGATCACTCCATTAATTTTCACTAATAGTCTGGTAGAACTGTTTCGTGTCATACACAGGAGACCCTTATGCAGGAGATACAGTAAGCATATTCTAAGCCTCACCAACAGAGTGAATGAAAACAGGGTCTTTTTGTAAAAACTGACTTCAGCACCAAGGACCCATAAATTGCTTCACATATTTAATGAGTAGATTTATCTTACGAAATCCAAATTAACCCAGATTAAATAATCTAATTTTAATCTGATAATCCCTTAACTGCAGATGGCTGACCTTGATCCATAAAAACAAGCAGAGGAGAGATAAGCCCCCACCCCCCGCCGTGTCCCCAGCAAAAAGGATTTTCAGAATTCACACATTTAATGTTACATAGTGATCAAGTTATGCAACAAAATAAATATTGATTCACTCACAAAACATTTGATTGAATTCAACCTTCTTGCACCCCCCCCACCACTTTTCAATTTATCAATTTTAGTTTTCCGTAAATTGAATTGACAGTTTGATCTCAAGAATCGATAAATTGTCAGGGTTAATGGGGGTGGGTGTAGTAGCTGGACTACAACATCGTAATAAGTTGGAACTCCAATTGCATTATTGGATTCACTTTCAGACTAATACCCTTCATCCCCCAGCTATGGGTTAAATAGTACCACTACTGTTTTTCTACAAGAATAGCTTTGACATCAAATAACCCACAATGGTTGATATGCCATTAAACAAAAGAAACAAAACCATCTAAATTGTCATAGCAAAGGTGACAAGTAAGGATCACCAAAAATCAAAAAAACTGATGGAAAGATTGATTTTAATGGCATTCCAATCCATCTAGGGTTATTTTGTACCTAGAGGTTAGGAAAACATGTTCATTGCACATTTATATTACAAATTTGAATTACAAACTCTATATGGTGTTTGTGATTCAAATCTATAGCCAAAATGTATCCAGAAAAAAAAAAAAAGAAAAAAAAGTAAAGGAAGCATTTGACTATTTATTTACCCTCTCCACTACAACTGAAAATGTGACAGAAAGTTGAGGACCCTGAAAAGAACAAGCAAACCACTTTGTGGTGCCAAAAATAGCACAGTACTGTTAGAATTCCAGTTTTGAGGTGTTACAAGATCCAGACAATAAATCCAGCCCTTACACTGGGGGGGGGGGGGGGACCCCCACCCTACCCGAAGTCTAGCTGATTATTTGTACAATACACAAAAAAAAAGATGAAGTACATATCTATGCAACGCCTCCAATATAGACTGGATTCAACATATCGTCAATTTCAAAGTGGAATACAGCTGGTTTGAATTCAGAGTTTTCCTTCTCTTAGACTGGGAACCCAGTCTGCTCAACAATTTACCCATAGCTGGGGGAAGGGAAAAAAGAAGAACAAATTTCCTAAGGGCATTAGCACAAAGAGAAATAAGTTTTAAAGAAGGTTTTAGTTCACATGTATTAAGGAACTTTTACTAAATAAAAGACTAAAGAAGTTAAGCTTCGCTGGACATCTGATATAGTGAGTTTGATTCTCACTGGATGCCCCATACTGCACTAAGCTAAGCTTAATAAATGATTACCTACTATCAAATTGAGATTAGTTTCAGTCAGTAAGGATCGAACTCACTACCAATAAGTACGTCCACCTTGTTACGCATTACTTTGTATATGAGACACCCCTAAGGAATTTTGTTTTTAAAGAAGACCAGTGGAGACAAATGTATAAAAGTAAGTAGCATTATCACTAGTAACAACAAATAGGTACCCACTTTCCACAAACATATGGGGGAGAGAGAGAGGGGGGGGAGAGAGAGAAAGACAGAGAGAAGAGAGAGAGAGAGACAGAGAAAGACAGAGAAAGAGAGAGAGAGAAAGAGAGAGAGAGAAAGAAGAGAAAAGAGAGAGAAGAGAGAAAGAGAGAAAGAGAGAAAGAGAGAAAGACAGAGAAAGAGAGAATTTTCTTCCATGATAAAGTACTAAAATACAAATAAAAAGAATAAATAAATACAGCTCAGAAGTTCGTTAGTCAGACGTGTGATGATGATGATGATGTTCATATAGGCATCACCCTGTAAGAGGTATGGGGGTGGAGGGTATGGCTCAAATAAGAAGAATGAATAGGCTTCCTATGCATTCTCTTATTTGAGCCATTCCTTCAGTTTAGAAGCCACTCAAATAAATCCCCCCACCCCTCCATCCTAACACCAGAATGAGACTTGACCCCTAACCTTTGAATCAGAGGGTACCATATGAGAGAGAGAGAGAGAGAGAGAGAGAGAGAGAGAGAGAGAGAGAGAGAGAGAGACTGATTTAGCTATGAACATCTACAAGTCACATAGCACAATCATTGTTCGCCTGGAAAACCATTTGGAACTAATATCCATTGATAGAGCAATTGTCGAGACACTGGTTACCACAAGTGCAACATTGTCAGACTGAGTTAGAGTAAAAAATATCAATAATTTGGAATGCATAATGGATAGAAAGTCATCAGAGTAGAATCAGTAGGATGGTGAGGTTCCTTCACCCTTGTAGTCTTGTGCAAATACCATTCAGCCATGGTCCAATGGTTATCAAGCAAACCCAGCAGAAAAGTATTATTATAATCAACTAAAAATGCAATAAGTGCAATCATGTGTTGCTGGATTCTAGTGAATTTGTTCCTCACTGGTTTTCCTACGTTTTTTTCTATTTTAAACAGGGATCTCTGCCGTTTTAGGGGCAGAAGTTATAGGGCACCCAAGGATACTGTTTTCAACTGACCTGTTATGACCACACCTCCCTCCGTATATAGTCATGTAAAAGACTTTTGCATAGTTTAACTCTTGATTTATGGACATTAAAAAATTATTTGATAGAATTGATTTTCAAAGTAAAGGGTCAATTCTAGTCTTGATGTTCGAATTTAAAACTTTTTGCCTAAAAATTATGATACACACACACACACACACACACACACACACAGTCCATATTTGCTGGAGTCTGAATAGCGGAAACTTATTTGGTAAAGTCCTTTATATGTTTTTATTTTTATTTTTTTAATTTTTTTAAAACAGAAAATATTATCTTTTAACAATTTGTTATTGATTTTTTGTTGTTCCTTGACATTTTATTTCCAAATTTCGTAAAATTTCATTCTATGTTGTTATGGGTCCAACGGGAGAAAATTAAATATTTTATAAAAAAAGAAGGTCCGCAAAATGGATGTTTTTTTTAAAATTTATTATTTTACATTAGCGACACACGTTTCATATCTTCTGGTATCTTCTTCAGGCTTTGATTAAACATATTCTGTTAATGTGATTAATCGAAGCCTGAAGAAGACAGAAGATCTGAAACGCTTGTTGCTAATGGAAAATAATAATAAAAAAAAAAAAAAAAAAAAAAAAAGAAAGAAAAAAAAAAAAAAATATATAATCCAGTTTGCGAACCTTCTTTATATATAAGTTCTGTAAAATGGATTAAATTTTGTTTATTTGATTCAATGCGACACGTGTTTCAGGTTCTTCAGGGCAAGATTTAAAAAAAGTTGAAACACGTGTTGCGTCGAACTAAATTTAGAAAATTTTTTTAAAAACTATTTTGAGGACTTTCTCTATAATAAAATATTTACTCTCGTTTTCAATAGCATATATATATATATATATATATATATATATATGTTTAGTGATAGATGGTCTTTTTCTTTTCTTCTTCTCACACACACTGAGCATTATTGGGTCCCTGATATTCACTATCAACATTTTCTTTTCCTTTCTCCCCTTTTTTTTTCTTTCTTTTCTTTTTATCTTTGATGACTTCCTACTCATATGACCTCAAAACATTCCTGAAGTATTTCAAGGGAGCTTATAGAAGAAGCCCAGGTCAACAACAAGCAGCAGCAGCAGTGTTGAAACTTCACAGATCCCCAACATACAACGAAGAAGAGGAGGAAGGGGAGGAGGAGGAAATATCTTAAGAAACAAGAAAAAAGGAATAATTGCTAACTTCTCCCCCCCCCGAAGAAAAAAAGAACTATCCTAAATTGATGTTATTATTAAGAGATAGGAAATATCTTTAGTCTCGTTGAATGAATTTAATTCATTTTGTAAGTTCCATAGAAAAGAAATACTGATATTTTATGAAGGTAGCAGTAGTAGTAGTAGTAGTAGTAGTAATGGAGTGCGTGTTTGAAAAGCTATGGAGGGGGGATTGGTATAAGTTTTTTTTTTTAGTAACTAGTCCGACTGAACATCCACCCCCACCCTCCCACCAGAAAAAAAAAACCCTCAATGGATTCAGCAACAAAGTCCAGAAAGAGTTGTTGGAAAAGAAAAAAAATCCCGACCACCCCCAAATCCACAGGAAACAAACAAATAAACAAAGAAAGAAAAAAAAAGCCCCACGCTCCGGTTTAAGTTAAGAGTTTAATGGATCATTTAAGTGTTTTAAAAGGAATGGATGGGAGGATCCCAGAGGGAGGGGAGTAGAGATGGGAGAGAGAGAGAGAGAGAGAGAGAGAGAGAGAGAGAGAGAGAGAGAGAGAGAGAGAGAGAGAGAGAGAGAGAGAGAGAGAGAGAGAGAGATTCTTTATAACTTCCAATAAGATCTCTTTTTTTGATCCCCCTCATATCCAGATAAGTGATCAAATGAGTTTTTGTATACAAAACCCAAAATTATTTCAAATTCAAATCTCTGCTAAACAAGTGGTTGGCTGTGTCTAGCCAAGACACACACACCTGTGCACATAAATCGAAACACTTCCTTTTACACACGTGTTATATACATATATACATATATATATATAAAAAGCCTACATTGTTGAAAGTTTTCTAACTTGAATATTGTAGATTTATATAAGTAATGAATAAAAGCCGAAAAAAATCTATTTTCTTGGGATATGACAAATCTATATTCAAGAAGGATTATTTTGGCCTTTATAGACAATTTGATGCAGAGCTACCAAATTTGGTGTGTGTGTGTGTGTGTGTGTGTGTGTGTGTGTGTGTGTGTTGATTGGACCCAGGGGGAAAGTTTCAATATTTTAAAAATTGTTCCACCTAGAAAAAGGACTCAAGAGGGATCTCTAAATTTAAAAAAAAAACAAAAAACAATACAAGTTGTCTTAGTGAAATAAATATCCAGACTTGATTAAAGATTACGAATTAGATTTATGGATAGTTATTCAAACCGGGGATATTAAGGATTAACAATCCAGACAAAAAACAAATATTGAAAATCAATAAATCTCACTTGAAATTTATAAGTACACTAACTTTCACAGAACGTTAACTTCATAATACAAAAATATAATTTTTTTTTGTGGTATGAATTTATTTCTTTTGCTAAATTAACCGAAAAATTGATAGAAACTTTTTTTCTTCTTTGTCCAGATTTTCTTTTTTTACTAGAAATTGATAGAATATTTTTTCTATTCTATGGTAATTTATTTATTTTTACTTTCTGACCACCGGGAATGGAACATGTTGGGTTCAATGATTCATTGATATTCGGAACAAAAATTAGGATGTTACCAAATTAAAGTTATTCTGTTTCAAGTTTGTACTTCAAGAGGCTCTTTTTTTTTTTTGTCTCATCCTCTTTCTGAACATCTACTGCCTTTTGAAATATGACAATTGCTGTTTTCATGCTGTTTTTCACCTCACTCACACTCAGAAATACCCTATGAGGGTGGTTAATGCTAGTGATTTGTTGAAATTTATCAATTGTTCATTTGGTGGAAACACATTTTAAATATCTATTTTCATTTAATTAAAAAAGAAAAGAAAAAGAAGGTTCATGATAGTGTTTATTATAAAGTAATTTCCAGTCCAATTTGTAAGTAAATAATTTTGTGGGGTCTGCATTTGTACTAAACTTTCTTTTCTTAATCGTTCGAAGAAAGAATGCAATGAGAGAGAGAGAGAGAGAGAGAGAGAGAGAGAGAGAGAGAGAGAGAGAGAGAGAGAGAGAGAGAGAGAGAGAGAGAGAGAGAGAGAGAGAGAGAGGTTGAATAAAGAGAGAAGTCATATAATAAGAAATGAAATGGATAATTAAGTACAGAATTGAAATAACCATTCACAAGGATATATATATATATATATATTATATATGATATCTACTTAAGCAAAGATGACATGAAGTTAATGTACTATATTTCCTGTTATATTTAATGCACACATTTCTCTCTTCCTCGAGTTAATAATAATAACACCAATGATAATAATAAATGATGGCCAACATTTTGGGGTGGGGGTAGGTTTATGAGGTGAGGTGATTGGTGAGTGAAATCATCCCCCCTCCCCTACCCAATTTGACTTCTTACAGTACTTGTGCAATTTACAAACACTTTATGATAGAAAGTAAAGAAAAAAAATAAGCAAGGCATACAGAATAAAATTTTTAAAAGAGACCCCCCCAAAAAAAAAAAAGCAAGAAACCTTCCCTCTAATAAGACCTTTTAGTATACAGTAATATTCAAAGGAAATCTTGAATTAAAAAAAAAAAATTTATTTACCCCCCCCCCTTTCCATGAGCGTGTGTGCGTGTGACATTATAACGAGGTCAATTGAAGTTTTGTCAAAACCATTGGCATAGATGTCTAAGGTTTTCAAATGGGCTTAACCGGATCCCAATTCAAGTGAGAAGGGAATATATTACTGAACAATTATAAATTTTACAAGTCTTTTTTTTATGGATTTAAAGGAGAGGCAGGTGGTTTAAGGGTTAAAAGCACAAATAATCAAATGGCCAACTGAGTTCAAACAAAAACCCTTGTCAAAGGCATGAACCGACTTGTCCCCAGTTAGTGATTGAAGACTTCAGTTTCATAGAAGCCATCCATTTTGAGAGTTCAACAGTACAAGTCACATATTATTTGGATTAGTTGATTCTAATTGTCAACCTGTCGGGGTTATTTTATGCCTCAGAGGTAAGGGAATTGCGTAGGTTTATATTCCCATTTTTGTGCATAGTTTAAGGGATTCTTTTTTGCATATTGTTATATGATATTATATACTCATATTTGCAAATAGATCTATATAGGACCCTAACAGGTACTACCACTCCGGTTCAGAGTGAACCTGGTACTAATGGCAATGAAGGGGTAACTCCATACTCTGTAGCCTCCCAGTGGATGCAGTTTAGGGTTATACTAAGACCCCCCCCCAATTTGTTTTTAGGGGGGAAAGGGGTCTAACTCATTTACAGATGATGATGTCGCCATATTCTAAGCCCCACCGAATGAAATGAACTTTGATTGACAATTTCAAGTGGCAATCTCATCGAACATGAAGAAATGCAATCAATAAAAGGTAGAAGGGGTTGGGGAGAGGGGAGAGAAGCAACCCCCCAGGAATGTTCCAAATTGGGAGCAGGGGGAGGGAGAAGAAAAAACATTTCCTGTTTTCTTCGTAAAAAGGTTCAAATTTTAAAAAAAGAAAAAAAAAAAAAAAAAAAGAAAAAAAAAAAGAAAAAAGAACAATTCATTCTTTATAAGAAAAAAGAAAAAGATAATTAAACGAGTTTTGGGAACATTGACATCTATGTGGGTAATATAGTATGCAAAACGATTTATTTTTGCTCTTATAGATAGGACAGAATTATCCTAGCACCAAATTAAAACCTACGGACAAGACAAGCATCTATTCCAGGTGCCAAGGGAGGGGGGTGATGAGGTAGGTAATTTGGGGTGGATGGGGGGGGGGGGAGACTAAAGAAAAAAATTCTAAAGAATAAATATGGTAGAACAGAGAGGAATATGAAGATATGAGAGAGAGGAGGTGGAAACCTTGAAGATATGAGTGAGAAGGCATGATAGATAGAAAGAGGGGGGCGAAAGACAAGCAGATATGAAGAAAGAAGGGGGGAACCCGAAGAATGGAGGGGGGAAAATTCTAATATATGAAGGAAGAAGGGGGCAGAATATATTAGGAAAGAATCAGGGAATCCAAATAGGGGGCGGGGAGACCTGAAGATATGAAGAAAGAAAAGGGGAATCCGAAGAAGGGGGCAACCTGAATATATGAAAAAAGAAGGGGGGCAAACCCAAAAAGGCGGGAAACTTGAAGATATAAAAAAAGAAGGCAGGAAACCCGAAGATGGGGGGAAACCCGAATATATGACGAACAAGGTGGGGTCTGAATATATTAAAGGGGGGGGGTGACCAGAAGAAGGGGGGTATCTATGAAAAGAGAGAGAAAAAAAGTGTAGAATCTCAAGTTATGAAGAGAGCGAGATTGCTTAAAATCTCAGAGAATCTCAAAAAGAGAGGAATCTGAAAATATGAGCAGAGAGGATTGGAGAGGGAGAGAAAGAGAGAACGATGGGAGGGGGAGAGAAAGAGAACGATGAGAGAGGGGGAGAGAAAGAGAGAACACACTGTAAATATGAATGAACAAAAGAAAGAAAAAAAAGAGAAAAAAAAAAGAAGAAACAAAAAAGAAGTGAAAGAAAACGAACAACGTAATAGAAAGAGAAAAAGGAAAGAAAAGAGAAATCTAGAAGAGAGAGGAGAAGGGGGGAAAAAGTAAAGAAAAATCTAAAAAAAAGGGAAGGAGGGTGGAACTGAGGGAGGAATGAGTGGTGTTGGGTGGATGGAGAGATATAGAGAGATAGAGAGAGAGAGAGAGAGAGAGAGAGAGAGAGAGAAAGCAAACACATGATCCTAATCACAACAGAACCACACAGGGAGATCTCGGTACCTTTTCAAAGCAAACGGGCTGTATCTTCCCGGCCAGATCCTTCATCAAACAGCCCAAACCAGAAGTGTGCAGGCGACGACTTTGATCTACCATCAAATTTCACAACCAACAAGAAAACTGAGGGGGGGGGAGGAGAAGAGAGTCGATGGGGAGAAAGAGGCAAGGGAAGGAATAAAACACTAAGATAAGAGAAAGAAACAAAATAGAACAAAAATAAACCATACATACATACAACCCTCAATATATATATATATATATATATATATAATATATATATATATATATAATGGCGAGTGTAAGAGAGAGGGTTAATAGCGATAGAGCCAGTGCTCTGTGGCAAGCTGTGAACAAGGCATTTCATTCTCTCTTTCTCCCTCTCTCATCCTCTACTACGCCCCCCCCCCCCCCCAGCAGATCCCTCTCTCTCTCTCTCTCCTTTCGTTTTACTGTTACCGTTTGATCAGCGGTCTTAGAAAACAAGTCAAAGGAACTGGACTGGCTTTGATATTGGATACTAATAATTATCTCCTATTCGCCTACAATTAATCAGTAGACAGATGGTTTGCTCTATGTGCTGCTGACACGGCTGCTGCTGCTGCTGCTGCTGTTACTACAACAACAACAACCCTTCAAGAAACAAGAGGAGCAGTTGGAGGAGAAAGAAAATTACTAGCCTTGTGCTGGCACCAAAAAAGAAAGCACTGCTTTCTTGTAGAAACCATATATATATATATATATATATATATATATATATACAGAGATGCTGATATATATACATACATACATACACACACACACACACACAGATGCTGATAGGTACGTGTCCTGCGTCCTTGACGCACAAAAATCTAAAAGGACGCAGTAAAATCTTATCCATGAGTTCTAGTCTTTTTTCTTCCCTCACCATTTCAAGCTAACTGGAAATACATTTCAATAGTTTCTTAGAAACGAATTACACAGGATATATTATGAGGTAGGAGTGAAACGGCTTTAGTTGGGACCCATAAATTTTCCCGGGGACTCATTCAAAGCAAATATGTGCGTCACAGGACGCGCTAAATCAAAAAGCTATCAGCATCATTGTATATATAACCGTAAGGCATACGAAGCAGTTTTTGGCCAGGACGAAAACAGACAAGACCTTTGATTTTTTAAAATCATAATTCTCCCCCCCCCCATAAAACTAATTAATTGACTCAATAGCAATTATCTATCTTGCCCCCCCCCGCAGGTATTTTTGGAGTTGGGGTTGATTTATTTAACAACATATCAACTATTATTCCATTAAATTTTTTTCTTCAATAGTTGCACCTTTTTTTTTAAATCTATAATAATTTGTTTACAGTTATATGGTTTCAAGTATTCCTATCTAATACTCATAATTTATATCTAATTTTATGGTTTCAAGTATTTATTACTATACAACAATAATAATACAGTATATACTCGAGCAATGACCGACCCCCAAACTATTAGCTACAAGCAAAAAGTGTTTTTGTCATATAGGTTAGGTCGAGAAACAAAGTAAGATTCAATGTTTCAAAAACAAATCTCCTTCAATGAAAGATCCTTGTGTTTTGGGGGGTGAAAAATCAGTCTTAATAAGTCGTTCATTGCACGAGTATATACGGTAATAATAATAATAATGATGATGTTTGAACATTGTTATATAGTTTTAAGTATTTTTCTTACAAAATAATATCTGTATTTTTACTTAAATATACCAGGTATATTCTTCTCCAGCGGGAGGGGGCAGTATGTTTTAAAAAAATCAACACCAACCAAAATAACGGCAATAAACAAGAGCCCCCCCCCCAAAAAAAAACAACAGTATATACTATAGAAAATAAACAACTGAACGTATCTAGCATTATATCACACGAGTAAATGATTAGGACAATAATCATCATAATTATAATGATCTGATTGGGTATAAAACAAAAATAAATTTAAAAAAAAAAAAAACATCGTAGCGAAATTTTAGTTAGCACAGTAGTGTAAGAATGCTCTAAGTTTTAGAATAAAGTTATTTTGAACCTAATTTGTAGTTTAATCATATTAATGTTGAGGGGGGGGAGGAAGTCTTCCTTTGCGCTCACCATAATCATTATACTATCTCAAGGGAGATAATTGTTAAACATAATTATAGAATATTTCATTATTAACAATATTAATTCTATAAATACTATGTGACACCACTTCAAGCCTAATTGCTGTTATGTATACCCCAACCTCCGAGAAAAAACAACAACAATGCATTGTCGGAAAATATTGAGTTATAAGCATAAAACCTATTTTTGAAGGAAATGAGATTTTTAAGAGTCGATGTTTATACACACATCATCATCAGTCGTTGAATTTCAACTCTTGGAAATCACATTCACATTTCTAAGGATGAATGTCTATTTTTCCTTTAAGTAATTGATCGAAGTTATCTGTTTTAGAATAAATATTCGATTAAAATAATTAGTTATCGATTCCATAAAATAGTTCTTAGCACAATATTTCATATATATATATATATATATATATATATATATATATATATATATATATATATATGAGTTAAACATACAGTACCGCCCATAAATAAGTATACCCCCTACCAAGTTTTTTTTCTTCTTCTAAACACAAACTTGCCAAGTTTTCTAATGGAACATTATGCAAGCAAACGAATATTATCAGTTATTACCAAACACTAGAGTTCGGTAATAAATAATACCTAATAATATCAGTTTGGATTGTTCTATTGAAAATTAAAAAAAAAAAAAAAACGAAACATCCTGTTATCTTTGGTTTAGAAGAAAATTAACTTGTTTTTTATTATTAAAATAAACAACAAACAAACAAACGAAAAACTGTTAGGACTTATAGTAAATTGTAGGCGATACTATAGATAGATATTTGTAAAATACTACACGTAAGAAGTTTGAGAAAAACAAGAAGCTTACTTGGAAGCCTAACATAGTAAGCAGTTAGGTAGCAATAATTTTGTGAAGAAGGGAGGAGGAGGAGGAGGAGGAGGCGGAGGCGGAGGCTTATCTGGCTCTATATCTAAATCTGGTTCTGCGGGCAAGCTTGTTAGAAGGCCTTTTAAACTAGCTTGCAAGCTATTCATCTAGAAAGGACTAACCTTTCCTAGCTACACACACACACACACACACACACACACACATACAGCTAATTTGTAAGAGGCAGTAGACAACTTCCACGTGTCTGCAGTAGACATTACTAGACACACTCTTTATGTAGTTTGTAGTTTTCTCCCTTAAAAAAAAAAAGATAGCTAATTTTTTAAGTGTATGTAAAACACTATACCGAATAAGTAGCTTATGTCAGTATTACAAAATACCCCCCCCCTTCAGGCTTTGATTTCTATAAAGAAATAATATCAGACTACAAATGCATTCTATATTTTAAGCAAAACTGTTAATGTTGGAGGCGATGGAATCAGTGACAAGAGTTCAAATCCAAGATGGACTTGTTTGACATTTTCATTCACATTAATGCCCCGGAGGTATGAATCAATCTGTTCTCCTCCCCTCAGCTATGGGTAAACAATAGAGTGGAATTGTGGAGGTGAAGGTTTATCCTTTGCTAGCTAACCATATACACACAAAGGAATTCTTTGACCTGCAAGAGAGAACAATCCCCCCCCCCAAACACCAATTCTTGAAACTAATAAAGATAGATGGAATATTATATCTTGAAACTCTCACTTCAAATGGAGACAACAACAATAACAACAAAATAAACCACCCAAAAAACATTACATTATAAACATCAAATACTTATTAAAATGTTTTTAAAAGTATTCAATATCTTAAAATTCAATTCATTTTAGGTTGATCTTCCTTCGAGAAAAAACCATGAAGGAAACCATTTATAAACACTTGGAAAATTGAATGTTTAAATTATTAAATTCAAGCTTCATTCACATTAAAGTCAATCCTGTGGCATTCATATGCCTATCAGTCTTGAAATGTACACACACACATGAAATGAATATGATCTGATGGATTAATAGACATACACCCTGTATACTAGACCCCACAGTTACAATGATAACCCAATGGATCCACAGTCATGTAGTTCTTTACAAAGACCTTATACGCTGCTAGAGGTGGCCTTAAAGCAAGGTGGTTTTTTTTTTTGGTTTCTAATAATTTTCCAAGTTTGTTTCCATAATATCTATTTCCACATAAAGTTTCCATAAACATTTTTTAACAAAGAAAACTAAAATATTTATATTCATTTATGGATATACATAATCGAAGCAAAAGTTGGACATTGATTTTTCTTTCTTTCTTTTTCCTAAATTATCATTATCAAAAAAAAAAAAAAATAATAATAATAATAAAAAAGAAGGATATTTGTAAATTTGAAAATTAAAGACTGTATCCCATGAGAAGTGACCCCACTCTCTACTGCTTTGATGATGTGACCTTCCAACAGTGCCACCCTCAAGCAAAAGGGTCGTTCATTTAATCTAAATCCTTTTATCATTTAATCAATTTCCTTTTGATGAGCTTATGTCTTGGACTTAATTAGTAGAATCCAGGATTCTTAGAGAATTCATTTGCTGACAGCTTCAAAAAGGCGTCGGTCTCTTTGCTCCAAGATTAATCCAAAATTTCTTGTAAACTACCAGGAATTTCTTAATAATAGCCACACTTACAGGCAGATCCAACATTTTGCTGGAAACGACTCTGAAATACAAAGTCAGTATTTCAGCTCAATAGTAGCTCAAGTGTAAGAGCAACAAAAATTCCCTTGAATACTTTTGTCACTTTCAAATTTGAAAGACAATTATCTTCAAATCAGAATTAATAATTCTGATGACTATGATCCTTTATCTTAATTTTTTTTTTTTCTTCTATTGCTTTTGATTGCAAACAACAGCCAGGTTGTTATTTCTACAAAAGCAAAGAATTAAAAAACACCAAAGAAAAGACTCAAACAATGATGTTGATAGGTTTTGGATTTCATGAGTTCTGGGATGCACACATTTGAAGGAGTTCCCAGGAAAATTTATGGGTCCCAACTAAAGCCGTCTAACATCTACCTTGTAACCGATCCTAAAGAAAAACACTGGGATGCATGGATATGATTTTACTGCATCCTTTTAGATTTTCATGTGTCAGGGATGCGGGATGCATACCTATCAGCATCTCAACTCTTCAAATCTTCTTTTGCCTCAGAGAAGTTTGGTTCTATTAACCAACTACTT
>CM042161.1:19885912-19893412 GCA_023376005.1 Doryteuthis pealeii | reverse complement strand
TTATAAAACACTGGGCATAAAAACAATATTGAATGATTTGCTAATAGATTATTGACAAAGCAGGATTTACATTTAGCACCTAGTGACGATTGAACACACTAAATAACAACATGTTATACTAACTTGTTAACCATTACAACAAATAATTACCCCCCCCCAAAAAAAAACAAACAAACTACAACTGAGTTTTACTAATGCATTGTAAATTATTTCTATTACTCTGAATGTTTTTTTTTTAGATGAGGCTTGACAATCTGTATTATTTGGGTTATTCAGACTATTGTCCTCATTTTTATTGTTATATACACAATGTTTTGGCCAATCTGCTCTCTGGCCTTCTTCAGGTATTTCTTGTTGGACTTGGGAACCTTATCGTAATCCGGAGCCTTTACAGAACTTTGAACCCAACATTTTATTCAATCCACAGGGGGTCTACTGTTCTCATTCCTGAGTCCGACAAGAAACACCTGAAGAAGGCCGGAGGGCACATTGACCAAAATGTCGTACAGATAACAATAAATATGAGGACAATAATACGAATAATACAAATTATTTCAACTATTAAAATGCATTAGAAAATGAATTTTAGCATTAAAAATCCACTGGAAAGTTTTTTTTAGCATAAAAATTAATTGCAAATTATTTTCTAAATAAGATATTATATAAAGACCATTAGATAAGTTTGAAATATATCCAGGAACTTTTCAGAGATTATCATTGATGAACTGAAAAATGAATCAAAATGAAAATACTTTTGACACACCATAATACAAGGTGAAAGAAAGAAAAAAGATCAACACGTACTTTTCACTGGTCTGAGCCGAAAGGTTTGGTATTGTTGGTAAGGGGTCCTTTTCATAAATTGTACTAATTCCACTATCAATATTACTGCTAGCATCAGAGTGTTTCCGAACATTGGACTTTCGTATGTGACTACGACCACGGTCCAATTCCTTGTGATAATCTGGGTGATTTCTGGAGACTGGCTCACCCACATAGCACATCATGCCATATTTACGAGCCTCCAATTCAATCTGCTGCCGACTCTTACCGTCGTGAGGGCTGTGATGATGGTGGTGGTAGTAATGATGGTAGAAGAACTTGTGCGTACTCTCCTGACTGTGATGACCACCAGTCGACTTTTCCTCTCCGACACCGCTGTCACATGACCACATAGAGTGCAAGTCCTTGTCCTTTTTCTTGTGCCCACTGTGCACTTTGGCTAATGAACCTGGGGGCACCTGAATTGAAGACACCCCTGGGGCGGCCAATGCCTTGCAGTGCAAACGGTCTGGAGATTTGGATTTCGGAGAGTGCCGTCCCGGAGAACGGCATGGCGTCTGCTGGGCTGAACTCTCCCAAATTCGAGAACAATGTTCTTCTAAAATACTATCAGCTAATTCATCATCAATTGGCATAAGGGGTATTAATGGATTCAGCTTGGACGATGCAGATGTCACAGAGACGTTCTTGTCTTCCGATTCTTCGCTCTGAAATCAGAAAGAGAAAATAATGCAGTTACGTTACAAAAAAGAGAAAGTGATAATTTTAATAGCATTTCAACTCATCAAGGATTATTTTATGCCTAGAGGTTAGGGAATCATGTTCATTGTATATTCATGCTTATATTTTTTGTGTAGTTTATTAAGAAATTACATCCGTATTTGAATCCTAACGATCATTGGACGCCAGCTGAATAAGTTCAACAATACCTGAAGAAGACTATTGGGGACACAACCGAAACATCAGAAACAAAAAGAAAGAAGGAAATGAAAAAAATAAACAAAGCAGTTTCTTATAATATATTAGAGTAACAACATAAAAACAAACTGAAATTAAAGTCTTATTTTCATTAACTAGGCAATGATGAAATCAATAGCCAGTAATATATATATACACACACACACACACACACACACACATAAGAAGCAGTAGAGATACCACCTCCCATCCACCAGTCTTATCATCCACCCTCTTCCCCCCCAAATCTCTTTGAGGAGTATGACTCTTGTTTCTGTGAACACAGTGGAAGCAAGAAGATCACAGATTGGACACAAGAGGCCGACTAATTTCCTCATCATCCCCACAGATTGATTACAGGCAAATCAGGGCAACGGCAATTAAGTCGTGTAATTGCTGTGCAATTTAATAAGCCACATTCTCTGCTCCCCCCCCTCTCACTCTCTCTCAGTTATCAATGCCTTTTACAATGTTCTAGCTTTTCTCAGAAGCACCCCTTCCCCCCCCAATAACAACGTTTAGTCTTTCTCTTTCTTTTTCACTGCCTCCCCCCCTCTCTCACTTGATATCCCTTTGCCTCTCTCTGTCTTGACACTTCAACACTTTTGCAGGGTTTTTTTTTCTTCTTTCTTTAAAATAATATATTTGGCAAATCAAAGCAATAACGGCAATTTAAAAGATGGATAAATGAATATGTGTCAGCATTTGAAGGAGAGAAGAGAAGAGAAGAGAAGAGAAGAGAAGAGAGAGAGAGAGAGAGAGAAGAATAAGAAGAGAGAGAGAAAAAAGAATAAGGAGTGAGAAGAGAGAGAGAAAAGAATAAGGAGAGAGGAGAGAGAGAGAAAAGAATAAGGAGAGAGGAGAGAGAGAGAGGGAGGGAGGGAGAAAAGAATAAGGAGAGAGAAGAGAGAGAAGAGAGAGAAAGCAAGAAATAAAAGGGAAAGTGAAAGAGTAAGATCAAGGAGAGAGAGAGAGAGAGAGAGAGAGAGAGAGAGAGAGAGAGAGAGAGAGAGAGGGGGGGAGAGAGAGAAAATGGAAAGAGAGAAAGAAAGAAAGAAAGAGAAAGAGAATAAAAAATACATCTTTGATTTTTATTGTGCTAAAAAGGTTTCTATGGCAACAAACATCAAACTAGTTCTATAAATGGATATTGTAGATTTTAAAAGTTGAACAATTTATCACTTTGTTTATTTTCAATTAAACTGATTTTTAATAAAAATTTTCCAAAAATATTCAATTTATTTGAAAAAAGGAAACAAAGGATTAAAAGTCGATCCAAGAAGAAAAAGAAATTGTGGCAATGAAAGATTTCATTTTTAGAAAACAGAAAAACTAAATAAAATAAAACCTTTAGATAAAACTTCAATATCAAGCCGAAACCGCCCCCCCCCTTAACCCCCCCCCGGCACTCCATTATACAAACAATAGAACTTTAGACAGCTAATTAGGAAAGATATTCATAATTCTTTTTTTCTTCTTCTTCTTCCGTAACGGCTTCACTAGGGAAATACATAGTCGGCCAACATCAAAGGCTTTTAAGTGCCTATTGTTTTTTCTCCCTCAGCTTAATTATTTACAAAAAGAGAAGGAAAAAGAAAAGAAAAGAGGGGAGGGGGCTCATTCTACATAGAAAGCAGAATTTAAGTACAAATAAAACCATACAAAAATATTTCTACACTATACACACACACACACACACACACACACAGCATATATAAGTAATATAAAAAAAAAGAAGAAAAGGCATATATAATGAAGCCTACTCTCACACACACACACTTTGTCATCATCATTACATATGAATGAACAGTGACTTTTTTGTTTTGTTTCTGTCATGAATTTACAGTCAGCTCTAGGGTAGAGAAAATTAACAATTGAATCCTGGTTGGATTCAAATCTCCAACCTCGCTTATTCAAGTGACAAATCCACTAGGCTAGAGTTTAGCTATAACTAAATAAAATACTAAAATAGGCACAGAACACAAATACTATATAGATCATAGGTAGAAGTTTTGATATGTAAATGATCATGTCATTTTTGATGGGTGCTATGCAAATTACATATAAATAACAGACACACACACACACACACAGAGTCATGCATGTGTATAATCATTGATTTTTAAATGTAATTAACAACATTTAAAATTGAGTATTTTAATGAATGACGTCTTAGGTCTTACAGTAGGAACTGTAAACAAACACAAGGCAAGTGTGTCAGTCTATATAGAGCTTAGTAAATAACAAGAAAAAGAAAGGAAAAGAAAGGAAAAAAAGTTAAGCAACGATGAGCCTGTTCAGTTGTGTGATGGGTGACCATATAAGTAACAGCAGGTAATGTAAACAACCCGAGACTTGTGAGTCAGACTAAACAAAGCTTAATGAATAATATTTAAAATTGACTTATGGTCAAGTCACGCTTTAAGTAGTAGTTCCTGACTGATCACCAAAGTTAAGCAACAATAGGTCTGCTCAGTATTTAAATGGGTGACCAATTAGTAACAGCAGGTACTATAAGCAATTTAAGGTCAGCGTCTAATTATTGTTTATTATGAATAATATAAAAGTTTATTTTATTAGAAAATAGATTGTTTTTTTTTTCTTCCCCAAGTATTTAAAACATTTTTTTATTATTTATAACAAGATAATTCTGGTCCAACCCATTTTCTAAGGAAGAAAAAAAAAAATTTTTTTAAAAGAAATACATTTTTTTACATTTAATTTCAAGAAGGAAAGGGGAGGGAAAAAAAAGAAAAAGAATTTTTGAATCTTTTTTTTTAATAAGACAGAACAATTATATTTAAATGACATTGTTTTTGAAAAAATTAAATAAAATACTAAAATAAAAAACAAATACTTGTATGAGTTTTACATTAAAATAAAAATGGTCATGATATGAAAATATTAAAAATTGGGAGGAAGTGAAAGGAAAAAGAAATTCCAAGAAATAATAAAGAAAGAGGAAGTAAAAACAAAAACGAAATGCCTGCACCTACCTCACTAATACACCTGATACTTTCCCTCAGCTTCTCCTCCCTCTCTTGTTCCAATTGGATCTTTTCCAATCTGTCTATTAACATGGATGCAAACTTTTTTGCATCGACTTCTGCTATATTGCTGTCTTTAGGGGCACGTTCAGTTCTCTAGAGGAAAAAAAAAAAGACAACACAGAGAAATTAAAGAAAACTGAAAAATTGCATTTATAAGAAGAAACACATCAAAAACAAAATTTTAAAACCCAAGACAAAGAAAATCTGTCAGGTTCAGGAAGTTTCAATTTTAAAAATATTTTCATTTTTTGAGCACATTTTTAGTTTAAGTATTTTTCAAAGTTGTATCTTTCTACAAAATAATTTATTTTGCTTCTTTTTATTTTTAATAATTTTTCGGGTAACATGATTTTAAAAACTATTATAATATACATTTTCTTAAAATAAATAGATGATTTTTTTCCTTTAGAAATAGTGTATTTTAAATCCCTTTTCGTATAGTGTACTAAATTATAACATATCTAAAGAAAAAAAGAAAAAGTTTTAAAATTGTATTCAGAAAACCAAATAAGAAAATCTTAAAGCAAAAGGATTTTTTTTTTGTCCCCAGACATTATGAAAGAAAATAAGCAAATTTTTTTTTAAATTATCAAAATAAAAAAAAAAAGATTTTACGGTCTTGTCTTCTTTCTTATATAACAAAAATAAATGATCGGTCATATGATTTAAACAATTCTTTAATTGAAACTGAAAAATAATTATTAGCCCAAATAAATTAAATGAACAATATAGGAATAATTAAAATGTTTACTTTTAAACATTTTTTGGAAGGTAGAGAATTACCAGAGGAAGAAGGATGTAAACAATAATGAATAGGAAATGCTACACTGGTCACAAAAGGACGGTCTTTTTGATAAAGGAAATAAAACAAAGAGAAAAAATGTAACAATTTTAAAAAACAAAGAAACAAATTTTATTTAAATAAAAAAATGATTTTACTTACAGGTATAAACTGTTGATGAATAGCTGTATCTTTACTTTCTTGGTTCTGCTCTGCCCGTTTTTGAAGTGCTCTGTGGTGGTATTTGTATGAAGATTTTGAATGGATTGGAATGCCATCACTAGAGGAAGAAAAAGAAAGGGGAAGAGAAACAACATTACAATTAAACTGACAATATTGTTGTTGTTTTATCTTTTGGGGGGTGGGGGAGTCTTTGATTTATGGCATATCAACCTGGCGGGTTATTTAATGCCAAAGCCGCCCCAGTAGAAACACAGTAGTGGTACTATCTAACCCATAGCTGGGAGGGGAGTTCATACCTTTACCAAGGATATTAGTCCGAAAGTGAACGTAATAACATGACTGGAGTTCGAACTCACAGTCCAGATTGTTACTAGCTACGCCACACGGACTCTCCCCGTTTTTATTTTTGAATCTCCTAAGCAAAAGTCTACACCACAAAACATTGAATAAATAAAATGGAACTAAAAATATTTAGTCTGTTTAAATAAAAGAAAGAAAAAGAAAACAAAAAACGCAGATGTGAAAATTATTTCTGTAAGACAATTGTCAAAGCACATGCTTCCTTCTTTCATTTTTTCGGTAAACAGCCCCCCCCCCTCCTGGAAGAGAAGAAAAAAAGTCAAAATTTTTGGAATTAGTCGGATTTTTTTAGAATAGAAAATAGAACGAAATGCAGTTTTTTGATGTTGCTTTTCAGTTTGGTCTTCGTAAAGATACAACGACTCTTTCTTTTTCTTCCCATCTAACATAAAACCGGGTTATGAGTAAGACTTAACAACATAACAATCAAGTACATATACTATTATGACGCATATAGAATCACACAAACAAGAACTTACACACACACACACATTATATATATATATATATATATATATATATATAAAATGTGTACATGGGTTTCATAAACTTATAGCGGAGTGAGGTGGGGGAGTGAAAAGGAAAGGCAAATTATTTTGAAAGCTTTCTTTCTCTTTCTCTAGAATAAAAAAAGACTAGAAAATCAAAATTTTTAGATACAATGAATAAATGAAAATATGTGACCATAAACAATGAGTTGTTTTATTGTTTTCCTTTTTCTTATTAAAAAGACAAAACAACTAACATCTACTTTACACACACACACATACACGTGTATTCTTAAATGACATAAACAAGTGCTTCTTTTATTAAAAAAGACTCACACCCATATATATATATATAACAACTAAAATCCATACTTTTCACACACACACACGTATGAGTTTTTACACACCAGAGACAACTGAATTTTTAACAGCTAATATATATATATATAAATTCGTGTGTGTGTGAAAAGTATGAATTTTTGTTGTTAAAAATCACATCTATGTTGTCTGTAAGAGCACGTGTTTATATATATATATATATATATATATATATATATATATATTATATATATATACATACATATTGTAAATAAAAAAAAAGAGAGAGAGAGAGAGAGAGAGAGAGAGAGAGAGAGAGAGAGAGAGAGAGAGAGAGAGAGAGAGAGGTGCTAGGTCCAAAATGTTTGTATTCGTTAAAACAAGACCAACGCGCAAAAACACTTCCTTACAAAAACAAAAAGAATAATTAAAAACGATTCTTTATCTAAATGCTTATTAATAAGAATATCCACAAATGAAAAAAAGAAAGAAAAAAAGATACATACATACATACATACACAGATGTAAATAAAGAAAGAAAAAGATAAATAAAGAAATTTAAAAAAAAACATACAAGAGA
>CM042161.1:19880912-19883412 GCA_023376005.1 Doryteuthis pealeii | reverse complement strand
GGGTGAGCAAAGCAGCCAAAAAGTTTGGGGATAATTATTTTATTAAAAACTGTAACAAAAATTGTTTTTATAGGCCACATGAAAAAGAAAAAGGGAAAGATCTAAGGGAAAGAGAGAAAGCAAAGAGATCTAAAGGAAGAAGAAAAAGAAAGTAAAGAGATCTAAAAGGGAAGAAGAAAGCAAAGAGATCTAAAAAGGAGAAAGAGAGAAAGCAAAGAGATCTAAGGGAGAAAGCAAAGAGATCTAAAGGAAGAAGAAGAAAGAAAGCAAAGAGATCTAAGGGAGAAAGAGAGAAAGCAAAGAGATCTAAAAGGGAAGAAGAAAAAAAGTAAAGAGATCTAAGAGAGAAAAAGAAAGAAAGAAAGCAGAGATCTAAAGGAGAAAAAGAAAGAAAAGAGATCTAAGGGAGAAGAAGAAGAAGAAAGAAAGCAAGGAAATCTAAAGAAGAAGAAAAGAAAAAGAAAGCAAAGAGAAGTAAAAAAGAGAAAAAAATGAAAGAAAAAAAGAATTCGAAGGAGTGTAGTTTTAATAAGGAAGAAGGAAAAAAAATGCAGGAGAGTTAAAAGGAAGGGAGAGTAAGATGAAAGGAAAGGAGAGTAAGATGAAAGGAAGTCCATTAAAAAAAAAATCCAACATGGTTACTGTACTTTTTCCTTTAGAAGTCATCATTCTATTTATGTAATAGGGGAGGAGGGCATAGATATTTTTCTTATATGTTTGCAACACCACTAACCCATGAGGGTGTGTGTGTGTGGGGGGGGGAAAGAGACAGGGGGGTGGGGGAGACGGAGGGGGTAGGGAGATTTTCAATATATAATTTGCACCTCTCCTACTGCAACCCTCCAAACATTCTTAGACATATGACAACAACTCTAAGGTCAATGTATGACCACCTATAAGGGGGGGGGGTCGTCATTATCAACCACATTAGTTTAAGATTCCAAATATTCTAAATCCTACAATTCAGTTAATCCGTTAATGAAGAAACCTTTGGAACAACTCAAAAACCATTGATAGTAATTTTAAGTGATATTGGATTGCTCTAATAATCCATCAAATAAACAAATCCTCACATAATAAAAAGATTTTATTTTAGGGAGTCTTCTCCTGGATTCTCAGGGCCTTAAACTGACCCCTTCTCATAGGTCAATTTAATCAATAATCATATTGTGAAGGGGTGGGGGAGATCTTAACTGTAATGAGTAAGATAAGAAATTGAGTTTTTGTTTCTAGGTGAATAACAGTGACCTCCTCCCCCCCTACCCTTAGCCGAGTCCCCCTGATTTCATTTTTGCCTTGCACCCTGTCAAACAACTCTATCAGTTTTTAGAGTCTTACAACAGTCACATTGTTTGAGTGCAGAGTAGTGGAAGATTCACTTCAATGTTATTTAAAAAGAAGATTAGATGCACTGGCTGCCCTTTGGATCAAATGTAAAAAAGTATCAGGAGGGAAGGGGGGTAGGTAAAAGTCAAAGAGAGAGAGAGAGGAGGAGTATTTAAAGGCATGAGAGAGAGTGAGAGAGAGAGAAAGAAGGAAGGAAGATAAAAATGGAGGGATGTTCAATTGAGAGCTCGGTGTGTGTGTTATATATATATATATATATATATATATATATATAAATGAATAGTGAATGAAAAATGAGAAAAGTATTGCATGGAAAGGTGCTCAATGCTAATAAAGCAGAGCAGTTTATATATATATTGTGTTTGTGTGCCATCGCTTCTGGGAAATCCTCAGTATGGCATCCAACTCCCTACTTTACCACACAGATCCAAGTTATGCTACTCATGCACTAAGTTGGTGAGGGCTGGTATCAAACCAGGAACCTTGTGGTTTTGAGGCTGATGCTCTACCAACTGAGCTAAACTAGGTTTCAATAATAATAATCCGTAGTAAATGATTCAACTGTTCTGACTCATAAGGAGTAATGCCAATGAAAGGGTACTCCATACTCCTAAGAACTCCAGACCTGGAGCCTGAGCCTCACCATCAGATACAGTTTAGTGTCCTACTCAGGACCCCTTTCTTTTCTTTTTTTGGGGGGGGGGTACTTCTCTATAGGGAATAAAGTCAACATATTCTAATCTCTGTCGACAACTCCTTCCTAAATAGAAGCATCAATATCATCATGGACAGCTGTTAACTATGAAATGCTAATTAGAATCCTTCACTCCTTCCTAAATAGAAAGCAGTATCAGGAGTCCGGATCATTATATATATTATATATATATATATATAAAGTGTGTGTGTGTGTGTGTGTATTGCCGTGTGTGTGTGAGTATTTTCAAGCGTATATATGTGTATTGGTTGTGAAAAATTGAAGACAAGCAACTTGCAAGCAGACATTTTCTGTTTGATGCATCTTTGTCAAATAATTGAGATAAAAGCAAAAGCCATTGCAACAGTCATTGGTGTCTGCACACACACACGTGCACATTCACCGTCCGTCCGTCCCTCGGCCAAGTACAAAGTATTCAGTTCACTTTCAGTATCACTT
>CM042161.1:19858412-19875912 GCA_023376005.1 Doryteuthis pealeii | reverse complement strand
TTTTGATATATGTATAGTATGTAAGTTTTGTATTCTTTCTCTTTTCATTATGTCTGAGAGAGATTCTTTATATTTGCCTACATTATTGAAAGATACTTTTATGTAGGTATATTATGTGTGCGTGTGTGTGTGTATTTTTCTCACTAGTTTTTAAGTATGTGAGAGAGAGAGAGAGAGAGAGAGCGCATCTTTATGGTTGACTACAAGTGTTTTTGATATATATATATATAATCACATCACACACACACTTATTGTAAGTAAATTTTCTTATTTTCTTTTCGTCTCAAGTATGCTAGGAAGAGAGAAGGAGAGAGAGTGTTTTTTTTTTCTGCTTGTCTGCGAGATTGTTTTTGTAGTGGGTGTGTGTGTTTGTCTGTGTGTGCGCGCACATGCACCAAAGGAGAGTAAATGCAGAACACGTGCTCGCTCTCTCTCTCGCGGAGGTGAGCCAAGTGAATAGGGAAAAATCAAACGCCTCAAACGCCTATCGCCCCTTTTCTTCATCTTCAAAATTGTTAGAAGTGAATAAAGTTAAAACAGGGGTGCAAAGTGGCTTTACTGAGGGAAAGACATGATTGGTTCGGTTTGGTTTGTTTTATGGCATATCAACCTCAGTAGTCATCACCACCGTTCCTATCTATCATTGCTCCTGGCAGGTCTTCTGCACGGCATCCAGTATCCATGCAGAGCTGATTGATATAGGTTTTTGCTAATCGGCCTACACTGGTGTGTCTATATGTAGGTTATCCCAGAGAATGTCTCTTATGATTTCGCTTTACAGTACATAAAAATAGATCTCTCCCCTTAAAAATACAAATATGAATGTAATTATGACAGAGAGAATGATTGATTTTTATGTTGTGGGTTGAAGTCAATTTAAAAGTCCAACATTGTTTTCTATCTTAGTAACATAGTCCCAGACATGCCATAACACTATCCCGATCAGACAACAGACATGCCATACTCTATCCAGATCCGACAACTAGACATGCATAACTCTTATCCAGATCAGACAACAGACATGCCATACTCTATCCAGATCAGACAACAGACATGCCATACTCTATCCATCAGACACAGACATGCATACTCTACTCCAGATCAGACAACAGACATGCCATACTCTATCCAGATCAGACAACAAGACATGCCATACTCTACCAGATCAGACAACAGACATGCATACTCTATCCAGATCAGACAACAGACATGCCATACTCTAATCCAGATCAGACACAGACATGCCATACTCTATCCAGATATCAGACAACAGACATGCATACTCTATCAGATTCAGAACCAACCGAAGCATACTCTATCCAGATCAGACAACAGAAACATGCCATACTCTATCCAATCAGACACAGACATGCATACCATCCAGATCAGACAACAGACATGCCATACTCTATCCAAGATCAGACAACAGCAGCATACACTATCCAGATCAGACAACAGACAGTTGCCATAACACTATCCAGATTCAGTACAACAGGACATGTGCATACACTATCCAGATCAGAACAGACAGACATGGCATACACTACCAGATCAGAAACAGACATGCATAACTATCCAGACTCAGACAACAGACATGGCATACACTTCCAGATCAGACAACAGACTGCATACACTATCCAGATCAGACAACAGACATGCATATCACTATCCAGATCAGACAACAGACGCCATACACATCAGTGAGAGATCAGATTTTTCACATTTATAAAACTAAGACTCAAGATAGGTATGATCACAGATTAAGGTAATGTAAAAAAGTAAAGTGTGTCGGGCGGCCTAAAGACGGTATCAGCAGGGAGTCTATCCCCTTCTCACATAGTGCTAGATCCAAGGAGATTGTTTTAGCATCTGAGGTGGAAGCGCCACACTAACCTCATTGCAGCTCCTCATTTTACCAACAGATCCTGTGTTACTCATACGCTGAGTTGGCGAGGGCTGGTATCGAACCAAGAACCTTGTGATTCCTAGCAGAACACTCTACTGACAGAGCAAGGCAGCCCTTTGTGTTTGAAATTTGGCAGTAGGCCTAATAAGTTTATGAGTGTGTGTGTGGGGGGGGGGGGTGATTGGAATGAGATTTTGGAGGCAAGAAGAAAGTTGGAAATCTCTTTAAATCTAATATAATCCTTTTCTTTCATCTTTTTTTTTTTAAAGGGTTAGGCAAAACTATGTTAATCAGAGAAAAAACTTTGATTATTTACTGAAATTAACATTGCTGAAGAGGTACTTTATTTTAAATTTATTTTATTTAAAATTGGAAGGATTAAAATAAAATAAAATATCATATACTCCCCCCCAAGAAAAAATTCTTTGTTAATGACAGTCAAGATTAAAGAAATTTATAACCAGAAAGAGAAAAAGAAAAAAAAAAAAAAAAACTCCTTAAGATAAATGATTTTTTTTTTAACTTCAAGTGATTTAGTTAACGTCTTTGAAGCATTAACATTGGCTTTCATTTGTTGATTAACGAGTAAAAAACAAAAACATTCAGGACATCTTTACTATCTTTGATATTTTTCTCAAAAAAGAAAACGATTAAAAAAAAATAATAAAAAAAAATAAAAAGAACGTTAATCATGAAGTTTTCTGTTAAAAAATTGACAGAGATGAGAAAATTTTTGGAGGATTTTATCAAAATAAAATCTTTATTAATCTTTGTTAGGTCTATCAGCTTTCACAAATGTTGGTCACCTAAAATAATAATGGTTAATAGAAGGTGAGGTTTATCATGTTGTAATTTTATTCAAACAACCAAAGTTAAAACATCTCATTTTGGTAACTAAAACATAAACGTGTTTAAACTTAACACATAATTTTTGCACTGTATATAATTGGATGCCATAGTTATTAACTCAAATAAAATAACCCAACTAGGATTGACATGCCAAAAAACCAACCACCAATCTATATTCAAGGGCTTTTTAAAACACCTTTATCTTATTTCATTTTTCTTGCATATCTTTCCCAGTACTCTGACCACTGTGGATAGTACCTGTTAGGGTCCCCATCTAGGTAGTCCAAATATACTGTTTGAGATATGTTTAAAATGAATGAAATTTATTAATACATCTATTCTTTAAACCAGAGAATTGAAACTATGAAGTGTTTACTACTTTAAACTGTTGTGAAAGCCAGATTTCTGAATCATGATATGATTTAAAGATGGGGGCAGTGTGGTTAAGGGCTAGAGTCATAGAAAATGAACCGGTTGACCCGAGTTCAATTCCTTGGACAAACTGTTTCTATTTCAACATGGCGTAATAACCCTTGGGAAAAGATATGAATCCATTCTCCCTCCAGCTTTGGTAAATAACAGGTGACTCTGAGCCTTTAATTAGTGAATAGTTACCAGTCTAGAAGAAGGAATCTGAATTCAAACTGTTAAACACCGCTTAACAAATTACCATTGTGTCACATTCTGCTAGTGCGGAGGGTTGGTGTGTGTGTGTAAATATATATATGATTAAAGCACTACTTCTAATAGGGAGGATGGCAAGAGAAATCAAGGATCCATCACTGTCACCAAGTACCAACATGGCCTTGATAAATTATAAACTACATTTGGGCATATAATAACCCCAATCAAAGCATGGTGACATGCTGTAAACACTGAATGGTCAACCCTTGTTGGGTTATCTTATGCCACCAATCAGTTTTAATAATCATAACATTCAGTTGGAAGTTTTTTACAGCGCAGTCAATCCAATCATGTCAAATATATAATTCAGTGGGTCCTTTAGTTTCCTTAAAAAACAAAAAAAAAAAAAAAAAAAAACAACCAAAAAAGCCAACTATCTTGACCATTGGCAGCAGCCAACTCAGAAAAGGTTAAAAGGGTTTAGATGTTGGGATTTCAAATCCGTAATCTGAACTGCTAATGAATGAATGAATGTCTCATTGAGCAAAAAAAAGAAAACATCATATATGAATCTAAACATAGTTCTTGTGCCTTACTGTTAACCACAAAATCCTACCCCCCCCCCAGCGACTAGAAACGATTGAACTACGAGATAAGGCAAGCACTAGAGACACCCACCACCATCACCACCACCACTGCTCAACATAGAGGAACTTTAGTTGTGCTTGGGTAAAAACCACATTACAAAACCTGATTTGTGGAGGCTTTTATATTTCGAATAGATATTCCAATTCTTTTTTCCTGTTTTACCCCAATCATCTTAACTAGGATAGAAAAACAAAAAAAAAAAAAAAAATCAAATAGAGTAGTGGTGTGGGTGAAAGAATTAAGTCATGTTGGAGGAGGAATTAAAAAAAAAAGAAAAAAAAAAGACTTTGGGGGGGGGGAGGCATTATTGGAGTGAGGTGTGGGTAAAAGGAGAAACCCCCTCCCCCACCAACCCATGAATGCATGCATTGGTGCATCCAAAACATTGGCCTGTACAGCATGTAGAATATTTCCGTTTAGACTAAGAAACCCTTTGAAAGTGATTTATAAACAAAAACTACCAAATACTAAAACGACTATTGGTGTAATTGAGAAGGAAATTGAAACTGTTTAAATAAGGATTTATCCCACTTTAGACTTCATTGGAGAAGAGATCGATGAAACTTTTCTAGTCATTTAATCCAACCATATGGAGATTTACAACAAGCATTACTACACACACACACAATACATTATATATTGGTTTGTTGGTTTGGTTGATTTTTGAAGGCTATCACAATGCAAGTGTTAAAGAAAAAAAGAAGGTAACTGTGTGTTTTCGTTAACCTGTGATTTATTCTCAATTCTTAATTTTTGGGATAAAAAATCCCTTCTACAGAAGATTACTAGAACTGAAGTTGTTGCTAGTGCTGTTCATTTGTTATATATATATTATATATATATAAATATATATATATATGATTGGCAACCCTCCGTCTATTTTAGACGATGGCGTAGCTTTTTTGTTTTTTTCTTCTCTCTCTCCACTTACAGCTACATGAGTGGCTGAACAGACCGATCTTCGAATGGCAGTCTCTGTGCGTGGCTGCAAACAAAGGTGATGCTTTCTGTAGGTGTGGGGGTGCTGCTGTTTTCTCCTTTCTTTTAGCTCTCTTTTCTTGTGGCAGCTTTTTCCTCTCCTTTTTCACTTTTTTTTTGTTCCTTTGTTTGACGAGGAGGCGCCACACCACACAACATACATACATACATACTACACCTGAGGTCCCCTGGCATCATGGAATATGTTTAGGAAATAGACTTTATGAACCAAATTCAAATCCTGGATGAGACTGCTGCATTTACTTTTTGTGCTAATGCCCTTTGGAAAGACATGAACCTTCTAGGTTTGTAAGAAAGTCTAAGAGAAGAGAAAATTCTGAATTGAAAACCTTCTCAAGTGTTTACTATACTACAATCAACCACTGTGCATACAGTAATAAGACTCTAATCAAGACATCTGCTGATGTACTTCAAAACAAAGAATTTATGCCATTCACAATAGAAATACTGCAGATATATATATTAATATATATATTATATATATACACACACACACACATACATACACATAGATAAAATATAGAATTAAGTTTTAATAGGGTAAAGGGGCAGTGGCAACAATGAGTAAAAGAGGAGGGACAAAAGAAAAAAAGGGGTCCCTTAACGGGTCTGTTTACAAAGAGAATAACTATTTTGCTTAAGTCAACTATTATTTTTAAGGGGGGGGGTGCAGGATCCATGAAAAGAGGGGAGGATTTTTTTATCTCTCCAGTTAAAACGAAATGCAAAGAAATATCAGAAGGCCAAAGTTGATTTTTTTGTGTGTCCATATCCTTTTGCATGGGGCAATGAGGGGGGGGGGGGGTGAATCTTCTGGTAGAAATGCTGATTCAAGGATTTCTTTAATTCCAACTAAGAAAGACCCCTCCCCCCCAAAAAAACAAACATTTATTTTTATAGTTTAACTTTTGGATCTTCTTTCAACTTAGTAGATGACCACATTTCAAGAAAGAAAATGAAAATCTTTGAAAAGTTCTTCCTTTCATTTTATGGCAAAGAACTACAAGAGATAAAATGTGGCATTTCTCTAATTTCAAATGTTTCTACTTAATGGTTTAAGACAAGAACAGACAAGTGATGAAGACAACTAGAAAAGAAAAATGACTTCATTTAATTCATTTACAAAATGAAGGCATAACAAGTTTTTTTTTTCTTCTTTTTCTAGTTTATCCATCACAATTGAATTATACAAAAGTTTCTGGATGATAACAATTTCATCCTTCTAGGCACAGGAAACAACAAAAAACAAAGGAAAAAAAAACAAAAAGAGTGGGGGGGGCACACATTTGAAAAGGGTCATCAATATTACAGAATGATAAGAAAATGAAACACATCTCATTGACAAAAAGACCTAAGTCTCTGACAATCATCTTTCAGAGTACTAAAGTCACATGACCAGAGAGAAAGGGGGTGGGTGGGGGAAAAAATGGGTGTGGTTTTGAATTGAAAAGTGAGAGAAGAGAGAGGAGAGGAAGAGGAGAGTGTATAAAGAATGCACAGAGGGAGAGACGAATAGTGAGCTTGGTTGAGAGAGAGAGAGAGAGAGAGAGAGAGAGAGAGAGAGAGAGAGCGAGAGAGATGAGAGAGACGAGAGCGAGTGTGTGTGTTTTGTGCAGAGAGACTGAGATAGAGAAAGAGTTCATCAAAAGAAATAACACAGATAGAGGGAGAGAAATGAGAGAGTGTGTTTGTGCATGCTTGAGGGAGGGAGAGAGAGAAAAGAGAGAGAGAAAAGATGAGAGCGAGAGGGGGAGAAGATTAAACAATCTTTTGTTCTTGTGAATGTATGTTTACTTCCATAAGCTTTTTTAAAGTTGTGGTCAGAGAAAATTAAACGCCATTTTGAAAGAATGTTCAAGTGAAGTGGAAAGTAATCAGATAGAAATGATGTCGATTTCATGGCTGTGAGGAAATTTAATAATATATAAGTTGGCGAGTGGTGGGGGTGGAGGGAAGCGGGGCGGAATAATAGAGGGGAAATGAAAAACTTTAGGGTTTACATTAGTCAGCTTGCTTTGGCTAGGTTCATATAGAAATTGTGTCGCTGTCGTCAAATAAAAACATCTCCAAAAAGTTTAAATTACGGCCCTATCATAAAAGATAAGGATTGATTTAAAAAATAAAGAAAAATAAACAATTGATTTTTAGATGAATTCAAATTGAAAAGAATTTTGTGAATGTGTCAAAAATTAAGGAAGAAATACAAAAAAAAAAGAGAGAACAAGCATCGATATAATTTTCCGCCAGGTGATTGCACAAAGCGTAAATGAATATGGCCGGGGGGGGGGTGGTGGGGGGGGGGTTGAAATCATACTAGTCTGACTTGTCTCCACCCGGCAAAAGAGTTGTAGTTCTTATTTTCTAATAACTCTCCAAAGTGAACAAAAGAGAAAGGAGAGAGAAAAAGAACGGAAAAGAGAGAGGAGAAAGAAGGAAAAGAAAAATGAAGAAAAAAAAGAGCAGAAAGAAAGAATGAAGAGAGAGAAGAGTGAGAGAGAAGAGTGGAAGAGAGAGAGAGAGAGAGAAGAGTGGAAGAGAAGAGAGAGAGAGAAGAGTGGAAGAGAGAGAGAGAGAGAAGAAGAGTGGAAGAAGAGAGAGAGAGAGAAGAGTGGAAGAGGAGAGAGAGAGAGAGAAGAGTGGAAGAGAGAGAGAGAGAAGAGAAGGTGGAAGAGAGAGAGAGAGAGAGAAGAATGGGAAAGAGAGAGAGAAGAGAGAAGAGTGGAAGAGAGAGAGAGAGAGAGAGCAGAAGAGTGGAAGAGAGAGAGAGAGAGAGCCCGAGTGAAGAAGAAGAGGAGAGACGAGAGTAGAGAAGAGTGGAAGAGAGAGAGAGAGCAGAGAGGAAGAGTGGAAGAGAGAGAGAGAGCGAGAAGATGTGGAAGAGAGGAGAGAGAGAGAGAAGCGTGGAAGAGAGAGAGAGAGAGGAGAGAAGAGTGGAAGAGAGAGAGAGAGAGAAGAGTGAAGAGAGAGAGAGAGGAAGAGTGGAAGAGGAGAGGAGAGAGAAAGATGAAGAGAGAGAGGAGAGAGAAAGAGTGGAAGAGAGAGAGAGAGAGAAGAGTGGAAGAGAGAAGAGGGAGAGTGGAAGAGAGAGAGAGAAAAGCTGGACAGGAGAAGAGAGAGAAAGAGTGGAAGAAGAGAGCGAGAAGAGTGAAGAGAGATAGAGAGAGAGTGGAAGAGAGAGAGGGGAAGAGCGAAGAGTGAGAGGGGAGAGAGACAGAGTGGAGAGGGGAGAGAGAAAGAGTGAGAGGGGAGAGGAAGAGTGAGAGGGGAGAGAGAAGAGTGGAGAGGGAGAGAGAAGAAGTGGAGAGGGGAGAGAGAAGAGTGTAGAGGGGAGAGAGAAGAGGGAGGGGAGAGAGAAGAGTGAGAGGGAGAGAGAAGAGTGAGAGGGGAGAGAGAGGAAGTGAAGAAGAAGAAAACAAAAGAGAAAGATTTTCTAAATAAAATTTAAATCCATTTCTGGGATCAATATATATGATATATATATGTATGAAAAAGAGCAGGGAGGTAGACAATAGTTTTGGTCTTGTCAAAAGAGTTTGGTAAAGAAAGAAGTATCAACCCGTGGTTTACTTAATACTGCTGTCGGTCACTGCTATTCAGTGGTCGCAGTAGTTGCTCAAACTGGACAGACTAGCAGCTCACTGTCTGGAGCGGACACCTGGAGCATATATAATGTGATGGAGGGTAGTTTGATTACGTTCCGGTCTAAAATAATGGCCATTAGCTAGAAAGAAGAAAAGAAAATTTTAATATCAAACAAGATCAGGAAAAAAGAATTCAAATCTAAATTTATTTGAAAAAATCTCTTGGCAACTTTAAAACGAATAAATAGATCAATTCACAACACACACACATGCTATCCAAATAGAAAAATGGATCGGTTTGCAAGCAGGTCAACCCATTTTTTTCTGATCTTGTTTGCATTAAATTTTCTTTTCTCTCTTCTAGCTATGCCATTAGTAGACGGGACGTATCAACTACCCTGAGGCATATCATATGCTCCAGTTCCGCCCAGGACAGTGAGCTGGCGAGAGTGTCCAGTGAAGCAACTACTGACGACACTGTATCAGTGCCGACAGCAGTCTGGTAAGTAAACACTTGTTGATTAACTTCTTTCTTTACAAACTCTTTGACAAGACAAAACTATTTTTCTACTCTGTTCTCCTTTTATATCATATTATATATACTATAGTGTCCAGATATTTATTTTATAGAAAATCTTTCCTCATTTTGTTTGTCTTCTTCTTTCACTTTCTCTTCCCCTCTCACTCTTCTCTCTCCCCTCCACTCTCTCTCTCCCCTCTTCACTCTCTCTCCCCCTCTCAACTCTTCTCTCTCCCTCTCACTCTTCTCTCTCCCTCTCATTCTTCTCTCTCCCCTTCACTCTTCTCTCGTCCCTCTCACTCTCTCTCTCCCCCTCTCACTCTTCTCTCTCCTTCACTCTCTCCTCCCCTCTCTCTCTTCCACTCGTTCCTCTCTCTCTCTTCCACTCTTCTCTCTCTCTCTTTCCACTCTTCTGCTCTCGCTCTCTCTTCCACTCTTCTCTCTCTCTCTCTTCCACTCTTCTCTCTCTCTCTCTTCCTCTTCTCTCTCCCTCTCTTCCACTCTTCTCCTCTATCTCTCTCTTCCACACTTTTCTCTCTCTCTCGTCTCTTCCACGTCTTCCTCTCTCTCTCTCTTCCCATCTTCTCTCTCTCTCTCTCTCCACTCTCTCTCTTCTCTCTCTCTCTGCTTCCACCTCTCTCTCTCTCTCTCTCTCTTCCAATCTATCGCTCTCTCTCTCTCTCTCTCCACTCTTCTCTCTCTCTTTCTCTCTCTTCCACTCTTCTCTCTCTCTCTCTCTCTCCTCTTCCACTCTTCTCTCTCTCTCTCTCTCTTCCACTCTCTCTCTCTCTCTTCTGCTTCTCTTCCACTTTTCTCTCTCTTCTCTCTCTTCACTCTTCTCTCTCTTCCTCTCTCTTCCACTCTTCGTCTCTCTCTCTCACTCTCTCCTCTTCTCTCTCCTCTCTCTCTTCCATCTTCTCTCTCTCTTCTCTCTTCCATCTTCTCTCTCTCTCTCTCTCTTCACTCTTCTCTCTCTCTCTCTCTCTTCCACTCTGCTCTCTCTCTCTCTCTCCTTCCACTCTTCTCTCTCACTCTTCTCTTCTCTCATTCTTTCCTTCTGCCTCCTTTTTTTTCTTCATTTTTCTTTTCTTCTTTCTCCTCTTCCTTTTCCCCTTCTTTTTCTTTCTCCCTTTCTCTTTTGTTCACTGGAGAGTTAGGAGAAATAGAACTAGCAACTCTTATTTGCCAGGTGGAGACAAGTCAGAATAAATGTTAAAAAAAAAAAAAATGTTGTCAAATGTAAAAATTAACCCCCCCGCCTTTCTATTTTAGCTTTTAGAATCACCTGGCGATTAACATCGTTTCTTTTTTCTCTCTTAATTTTGACATCATTCAAAAATTCTGTTTCCAATTTTTATTCTATTTCATAAAAATCATTGGTATTTTCTTTATTTTTAATCAATCCTTCTTTTAGTGATTTGGGGGTTAATAAAACTTTTTGAATTGTTTTTTTGGCGCGCACAATTCTTATGAACTAGCAAAAGCAGCTGACAATGTAAACCCTAAGTTTTTATTTTCCCTCTTATTCCCGACCTCCTCCCCCCCACTCCAATATTTATTAATTTCCTCACAGCATGAAATCGAACATTCCATTTCTGATCTGGATTACTTTCCACTTCACTTGAAAGATTCTTTTTTCAAATGGCTTTAATTTTTCTGAACACACTTAAAGCTTTGTATAAACATACATCTTCACAAGACAAAGATTTGTTTACATCTCTCCCCTCTCTCTCACTCTTTCTCTCTCTCTTTCTCTCTCTCCTCCCTCAAGCATGCACAAACCACTCTCTCTTTCTCTCCCTCTTTGTGTTATTCTTTTGATGACTCTTTCTTCTATCTCAGTCTGCTCTTGCACGAAAACACAACACACCTTCTCTCTCTCTCTCTCTCTCTCTCTCTCTCTTCTCTCCTCTCTCTCTCTCTTCTCTCTCTCACACAAGCTCACTATCTGTTCCTCCCTCTGTGTCATTTCTTTTATAAAACAAACCTCTCTCTCTCTCGTTCTCTCATCTCCACTTTTCATTCCTATAAACATCACATTCCCACCCACCCCTTTCTCTCTGGTCTGATGACTTTAGTACATCTGAAATGGATTGTCAAGAGACTTACGGTCCTTTGTTGCTCACATGAGATGTGTTTCATTTTCTTATCATTCTGCTAATATTGTTGACCACTTTTCGAAATGTGCCCCCCCACTCCGTTTTTTTTTTTTTTTTCCTTTTTTTTTTTGTTGTCCCTTGTGCCTAGAATGAATGAAATGTATCAGAAACTTTGTATAATTCAATTTGATGGATAAACTAGAAAAAGAAGAAAAAAAAACTTGTTATGCCTTCATTTTGTAATGCAATTAAATGAAGTTATTTTTCTTTCTAGTTTGGTCTATCACTTGTCTTGTCTTGTCTAAACCATTAAGTAGAAACATTTGAAATTAAGGAAATGCCACATTTTATCTCTTGTAGTTCTTTGCATAAATGAAAGGAAGAACTTTTCAAAGATTTTCATTTTCTTCTTGAAATGTGGTCCTACTAAAGTTAAAAAAGATCCAAAGTTAAACTAATAAATAATGTTTGTTTTTTTTTTGGGGGGAGGGGTCTTCTTAGTTGGAATTAAAAGAAATCCTGATCAGCATTTCTACCAGAAAGATTCACCCCCCCCCCCTCATTGCCCCATCGCAAGCGGATATGGACACACAAAAAAACAACTTTGGCTTCTGAATATTTTCTTTGCATTTTCGTTTTAACTGGAGAGATAAAAAAATCTCCCCTCTTTTCATGTATCCTGCACCCCCTTAAAAATTATATTGACTTAAGCAAATAGTTATTCTCTTGTTAAAGCAGACCCGTTAAGGGACCCTTTTTTTTTCTTTTTGTCCTCCCTCTTTTACTCATTGTTGCCACTGCCCCTTTACCCTATTAAAACTTAATTCTATATTTTATCTATGGTATGTAGTGTGTGTGTGTGTATATATATATATATAGATATATATAATATAATCTGCAGTATTCTATTCGTGAATGGCATAAATTCTCTTGTTTCTGAGTACAATCAGCAGATTGTCTTGATTAGAGTCTTATTACTGGTATCCACAGTGGTTGATTGAAGATATAAGTAAACACTTGAGAAGGTTTTCAATTCAGAATTTTCTCTTCTCTTAGACTCGTTCTTACTAAACCTAGAAGGGTTCATGTCTTTCCAAAGGGCATTAGCACAAAAGTAATGCAGCAGTCGCTCATCCAGGATTGAATTTGGTTCATAAAGTCTTTTTCCTAAGACATATCCATGATGCCAAGGGACCTCAGGTGTGTGTATGTATGTATGTATGTGTGTGTGTGTGGCGCCTCCTCGTCAAACAAGGAACAAAAAAAAGTGAAAAAGAGAGGAAAAAGCTGCCACAGAAAGAGAGCTAAAAAGGAGAAACAGCAGCACCCCCAACACCTACAGAAAAAGCATCACCTTTTGTTTGCAGCCACTGCACCAGAGACTGCCATTCGAAGATCGGTCTGTTCAGCCACTCATGTGCTGTAAGTGAGAGAGAGAAGAAAAAAAACAAAAAGCTACGCCATCGTCTAAAATAGACGGAGGTTGCCATCATATAATATATATAATATATATATATATATATATTACAAATGAACAGCCACTAGCACAACTTCAGTTCTAGTAATCTTCTGTAGAAGGGATTTTTATTCCCAAATATTAAGAATTGAGATAAACACAGGTTAACGAACAACACCACAGTTACCTTCTTTTTTCTTTACACTTGCATTGTGATAGCTTCAAAATCAACCAACCAACAACCAATATATATGTATGTTGTGTGTGTAGTAATGCTGTTGCGTAAATCTCCATATGTTGGATTAAATGACTAAGAAAAGTTTCATCGATCTCTTCTCCAATTGAGTCTAAAGTGGGATAAATCCTTTATTAAACAGTTCCAATTTCCTTCTCAATACACCAATAGTCGTTTAGTATTTGTTAGTTTTTGTTATATAATCACTTTCAAGGGTTCTTAGTCTAAACGGAAATATTCTACATGCTGTACAGGCCAATGTTGTGGATGCACCAATGCATGCATTCATGGTTGGGTGGGGGAGGGGGTTCTCTTACCCACACCTCACTCCAATAATGCCTCCCCCCCCAAAGTCTTTTTTTTTCTTTCTTTTTTTTAATCCCCTCCTCCAACATGACTTAATTCTTTCACCCACACCACTACTCTATTGATTTTTTTTTTTTTTTTTTTTTTTTTCTATCCTAGTTAAGATGTGGGGTAACAGGAAAAAAGATTGGAATATCTATTCGAAATATAAAAAGCCTCCCACAAATCAGGTTTTAATTGGTTTACCCAAGCAAACTAAAGTTCCTCTATGTTGAGCAGTGGTGGTGGTGATGGTGGTGGGTGTCTTCTAGTTTGTGCTTTCTCGGCTAGTTAAAGTTCTAGTCGCTGGGGGGGGTAGGATGTTGTGGTTAAAAGTAGGACAAGAAACATATGTTTAGATACATATATGATGTTTCTTTTTTTTTCTCAATGAGACATTCATTCATTTCATTATCAGTCAATACGGATTTTGAAACCCAACATTCTAACCCTTTAACCTTTTCTAGTTGGTGTCCAATGTCAGTAGTTGGCTTTTTGGTTTTTTTTTTTTTTTTTTTTTTTTTTAAGGAACTAAAGACCCACTGAATAATTATTAATGATTGGATTGACATGCTGTAAAAATCAACTGAATGTTATGATTATTAAACTGATTTTGGCATAAGATAACCAACAAGGTTGACATTCAGTTGGGTTTTACAGCATGTCACCATGCTTTGTTTGGGTTATCTTATGCCAAAATTAGTTAATAATTACCCAAGGCATGTAGGTGAAGTATGGATTCCCTTGAATTTCTCTTGCCACCCCTCCCTATTAGCAATAGTCTTTAATCCTATATAATATACACACACACACCAACCCTCCGCACTAGCAGAATGTGACACTGGTAAATTTTTAAGCGGTGTTTAACGGTTTGAATTCAGAGTTTTCTTCTTCTAGACTGGTTACTATTCATAATTAAAGAGCTCAGTTACCCTGCTTATTTACCCAAAGCTGGAGGGAGAATTGGATTCATATCTTTCCCAAAGGGTATTAGTGCATGTGAAATAAAACAGTTTTGTCCAGGAATTGAACTCGGTCAACGAGTTCATTTTCTATGACTCTAGCCCTTAACCACATGCCCCTATTTTAATCATATATGATTCAGAATCTGCTTTCACAATCAGTTTAAAGTAGTAAACACTTTCATGATTTCAATATCGCTGGTTTAAAGAATAATGTATTAATAAATTTCATTCATTTTAAACAGTATCTCAAACAGATATATTTGACTCCTAGATGTGGACCCTCAGGTACTATCACACAGGGTCAGAGTGACTGGGAAGTAATGGCAAGAAAGAATGAAATAAAGATAAAGTTTTTTAAAAGCCATTGAATATATATTGGTTGGTGGTTTTTAATGGCAGTCAATCCTAGTTTGGGTTATTTTATTTGAGTTTAATAACTAATGGTCTCCAATTATATACAGTGCAAAATATTTTAAAGTTAAACACTTTATTTTAGTTACAAAATGAATGTTTTAACTTTGGTTGTTGAATAAATTACAACATGATAAACTCACCTCTATTAACCATTATATTATTAGGTGACCAACATTGTGAAAGTGATAGACAATAAACAAAAGATTAATAAGAGTTTATTTTTGATAAAATCCTCCAAAAAATTTTCTCATCTCTTCAATTTTTAACAGAAAACTTCATGATTAACTGTTCTTTTTTATTTTTTTTTTTAATCTTTTCTTTTTGAGAAATATCAAAGATAAAGATGTCCTGAATGTTTTTGTTTTTTTTATCGATCAACAATGAAGCATGTTAATGCTTCAACGATCGTTACTAAATCACTGAAGTAAAAAAAAAATCATTTTATCTTAAGGAGTTTTTTTTTTTTTTTTTTTTTTTCTTTTTCTCTTTCTGGTTTTTATATTTCTTTAATCTTGACTGTCATTTAACCAAAGAAATTTTTTTGGGGGTGAGTATTGAATATTTTATTTTATTTTAATCCTTCCAATTTTAATAAAATATAATTTAATAAAAAGTACTCTTCAGCAATTGTTAATTTCAGTAAATAATCAAAGTTTTTTCTCTGATAACATAGTTTTGCCTAACCTTTAAAAAAAAAAATGAAAGAAAAGTATATTAGATTTAAAGAGATTTCCACTTTCTTTCTTGCCTCAAAATCTCATTCCAATCACCCCCCCCCACACACACACTCATAAACTTAAGGCCTACTGCAAAATTTCAAACACAAAGGGCTGGCCTTGCTCTGTCAGTAGAGTGTTCTCTAGGAATCACAAGGTTCTTGGTTCGATACCAGCCCTCGCCAACTCAGCGTATGAGTAACACAGGGATCTGGGTGGTAAAATGAGGAGCTGATGGTAGGTGTGCGCTCCACCTCAGATGCTAAAACAATCTCCTTGGTCTAGCACTAGTGAGAAGGGGATAGACTCCCTTGCTGATACCGTCTTTAGCCGCCGACAACTTTACTTTTTTACATTACCTTAATCTGTGATCATACCTATCTTGAGTCTTAGTTTTTATAAATGTGAAAATCTGATGCTCACTGATGTGTATGGCGTCTGTTGTCTGATCTGGATAGTGTATGGCATGTCTGTTGTCTGATCTGGATAGTGTATGCATGTCCTGTTGTCTGTCTGGATAGTGTATGCCATGTCTGTTGTCTGATCTGGATAGTGTATGCCATGTCTGTTGTCTGATCTGGATAGTGTATGCCAGTCTGTTGTCTGATCTGGATAGTGTATGCATGTCTGTTGTCTGATCTGGATAGTGTATGGCATGTCTGTTGTCTGATCTGGATAGTGTATGGCATGTCGTTGTCTGATCTGGATAGAGTATGGCATGTCTGTTGTCTGATCTGGATAGAGTAATGGCATGTCTGTGTCTGATCTGGAAGAGTATGGCATGTCTGTTGGTCTGATCTGATAGAGTATGCATGTCTGTGTCTGATCTGTAGAGTATGGCATGTCGATGAGAGTATGGCATGTCTGTGTCTGATCTGGATAGTATGGCATGTCTGTTGTCTGATCTGGATAGAGTATGGCATGTCGTTGTCTGATCTGGATAGAGTATGGCATGTCTGTTGTCTGATCTGGATAGAGTATGGCATTGTCTGTTGTCTGATCTGGATGAGTATGGCATGTCTGATCTGATAGAGTATGGCATGTCTGTTGTCTGATCTGGATAGAGTATGGCATGTCTGTTGTCTGATCTGGATAGAGTATGCATGTCTGTTGTTGATCTGGATAGTATGGCATGGGACTATGTTACTAAGATAGAAAACAATGTTGGACTTTTAAATTGGACTTCAACCCACAACATAAAATCAAATCATTCTCTCTGTCATAATTACATTCATATTTGTATTTTTAAGGGGAGAGATCTATTTTTATGTACTGTAAAGCGAAATCATAAGAGACATTCTCCTGTGGATAACCTACATATAGACACACCAGTGTAGGCCGATTAGCAAAAACCTATATCAATCAGCTCTGCATGGATACTGGATGCCGTGCAGAAGACCTGCCAGGAGCAATGATAGATAGGAACGGGTGGTGATGACTACTGAGGTTGATATGCCATAAAACAAACCAAACCGAACCAATCATGTCTTTCCCTCAGTAAAGCCACTTTGCACCCCTGTTTTAACTTTATTCACTTCTAACAATTTTGAAGATGAAGAAAAGGGGCGATAGGCGTTTGAGGCGTTTGATTTTTCCCTATTCACTTGGCTCACCTCCGCGAGAGAGAGAGCGAGCACGTGTTTCTGCATTTACTCTCCTTTGGTGCATGTGCGCGCACACACAGACAAACACACACCCACTACAAAAACAATCTCGCAGACAAGCAGAAAAAAAAAACACTCTCTCTCCTTCTCTCTTCCTAGCATACTTGAGACGAAAGAAAATAGAAAATTTACTTACAATAAGTGTGTGTGTGTGATTTTATATATAATATAATCAAAAACACTTGTAGTCAACCATAAAGATGCGCTCTCTCTCTCTCTCTCTCTCTCACATACTTAAAAACTAGTGAGAAAAAATACACACACACGCACACATAATATACCTACATAAAAGTATCTTTCAATAATGTAGGCAAATATAAAGAATCTCTCTCAGACATAGAAAAGAAAGAATACAAAACTTACATACTATACATATATCAAAAATGCTTCTAGGCAAGCATAAAGAGGCTCTCTATCTGATTTACTTGAAAGAGAAGCAGAGAAAGAAAACTTATCTTACAACCCATATATAATATATA
>CM042161.1:19848412-19855912 GCA_023376005.1 Doryteuthis pealeii | reverse complement strand
GTGTACGTGTGTGTGTGTGTGTGTGTGTGTGCATATATAATATTCATGAAAATATGTGTTTATACATATGAAATATTTCTCTCTCTGTTGTGTGTGTATTATATATATATATATATATATATATATATATATATATTATATATATATATATTCATGAAAATACTTGATTAATATATATATATTATATATATATATATATGTGTGTGTATTTATTTATTTATTTATTTATTATATATTTCCTGAAAATAGTTGTCTGGGGGTGTGTGTGTGTGTGTGTATATATATATATTAAAATTTGTATTCATGAAACTGTGTGTGTGTGTGAAAGACTTGTCCTCTGCAATATTTACATCTACTCCCTATACATCTTTTTTTTTTCTTCTTTTTTGTTAATGAGTTCCCAAACATAAAAAAAATCTGTGGCTATTTTACATTCATCTAAACTCTTATTTGTTTTCTTGTCTTGGGTCACCAAACTCATTGACTTTCTTATCTGGGTCCTTCTTGCTGCAGCATTTGTCGGCTTGGACAAATAAAAACTCCATCTTTCTCTTTTTTTTTTTTTTTGTTTTTTTCTTCTGCTGTTCCAAACAAGTGCTAGATATTTTTTCCTGTTTGTTTCTTTTCTTAAAATCCAACATTTTTTCTTCTTTCCTCTCATTTTCTGCATTTTATAAGCAACAATTCTCTTTCATAGCCAAATGCAAAGTTTCCCTTTTTTTTCCTCCAATTCCTGAAAACTTTCAGATTTTTATACAAAATCAGCAACAAATAGTCAAGATTTCAGCTGATGAGGAAAATCAAAAAAGAAAAAATACAAAAACTGGCTTTGTTTCCTAAATTGTATGAATGTTGAAAACTAGTTGGATACACTGTGATTTAAACATCCTTCTTTTTGTCAAATGTGTGTGAGTATGAGATATATATATATATATATATATATATATATATATATATATATATATATTGTAGACTGGGTTCTTTAACCTTATTTAAGCAACCAGTCTAGGAGAAAGAAAGAAATCTGAATTCAAACCAACTTTATTCTGCTTAGTCCTCTGATTAAAATGCTCAGACAGAGAATAAAGTAATTTCTTGAACAATTTGTGACTGAATGATAATTATGTAGTATCCAACTTTTAATTGTAAAAAATCTTGATATATCAGATATGAAATGGTAATTAGGTTTTTCATTCCTTGCTCATTAGTGGGGGGGGGGGTATAAGAAATGGACTCGTCAACCTGAGTTCAAATCCTGGGCAAAGGTACAGTTCACATAGCACTTATACCCTTGGGAAAGGTGTGAATCCAACTAATCTTCCTCCAGCTATGGGTAAATAGTAGGGCAGACTGGGCTCTTTAAACTTGGTTAGGCAACTAGTCTAAAGAGAAGGAAAACTCTGAATTCAAACCTGTTAAACTCTGCTTGGGGTGGTCACTACTAGAATAGGCTCAGTCTTAATTAGTGACCTATTTAAATAATAATAATGAAATAATTTAAAAATATTAATTTAAAGAAACGCCAGTATCATCATAGACTATTGTTACTAGACGGACCAACATTTAACAAGTAGTTTTTTCTTTTTTTTTTTTTTTTTTTTTACACACCTCTTCCTTTTTACTTGATTGACATGTTTTAGTAAATAGTAAGGGTTGAACGGTCAATGACTTTTTTCTACTAATTCTAGCTGCAGGTGCTGCCCTCTAGTGATTTTCTTTTTTCCTTTTTCTCCTTCCCATTGCCAATGTTTGCCAATGATTTGAGTTCATTTAGTTTCAGTTTCAACTTTTTCACCTTTTTTAAAAGCAACTGTTGCTTCCATCAATCAACAAGTCAATTCTTTGAATTCCTTGATTGTCTTGTTTTTATAATTTCTGTTTTTATTCTTCGAAATTGAAGGAATTAAAAAATTCTTTAGAAAGAGAAAGTTAATTTGGAAAGTGTTAAATGAAATTGTAGAGGTGCAACTCTATAAAAATGAGTGTGGAAAGATCCAAAATGGTTATTCATTAGGGTAGGGTTCTGAATTCTTTCTCTTTTTCTACTTCCATTCTCTCTCTTCTCTCTCTCTCTCTCTCTCTTCTCTCTCTCTCTTCTTCTCTCTCTCTCTCTCTCTCTCTCCCTCTCTCCTCCCCTGCCTAATTTATCTTTTCTCCTTTCCACACACTCCTCTCCCTCTTCTTTTCACTCTCCCCTCTCTCTTCTTTCTTCTCCTTTTTTCACTTCCCTCTCTCTTTTCACTCTCCCTCTCTTCTTTTCACTCTCCCCCTCTCTTTTTAGCTCCCCCGCTCTCAACTCTTCCTTCTTCTTATCCTCCCCCTCCTCTTTTCACTTCCCACTTCTTTCACCCCCTCCCTTTTCACTCCCCCCCTTCTCTCGCTAAGTAATGGTTGGAAAGCCATTTGGATCTTCTGTCATTGCTCATTTTTATCTTCCATTTTCAACAACTTTGATCTGTCCATTTCTTCTTCTTCTTCTTCCTCAACACTTTCATTTCTTTTTTTTTTCTTGGTTTTTCTTTTTTTTTTTTCTTTCTTTTTTTCCTTATTCTCTCTATCTCCCCCCCCATTTTCTTTAATAAAAAAAAAAGAACGATCTTTTTGAAGCAAGCCAAAATCTTTCTTTTTGACCGTAGCCTTTGAAAAGTGATACTGAAAGTGAACTGAATACTTTTACTTGGCCGAGGGACGGACGGACGGTGAAGTGTGCACGTGTGTGTGTGCAGACACCAATGACTGTTGCAATGGCTTTTGCTTTTATCTCAATTATTTGACAAAGATGCATCAAAAACAGAAAATGTCTGCTTGCAAGTTGCTTTGCTTCAATTTTTCACAACCAATACATATATACGCTTGAAAATACTCACACGCACACGGCAATACACACACACACACACACACTTTAAATATATATATAATATATATATATAATGGATCCGGCTCCTGATACTGCTTCTATTTAGGAAGGAGTGAAGGATTCTAATTTAGCATTTCATAGTTAACAGCTGTCCATGATGATATTGATGCTTCTATTTAGGAAGGGAGTTGTCGACAGAGATTAGAATATGTTGACTTTATTCCCTATAGAGAAGTACCCCCCCCAAAAAAGAAAAAGAAAGGGGTCCTGAGTAGGACACTAAACTGTATCTGATGGTGAGGCTCAGGCTCCAGGTCTGGAGTTCTTAGGAGTATGGAGTACCCCTTTCATTGGCATTACTCCTTATGAGTCAGAACAGTTGAATCATTTACTACGGATTATTATTATTGAAACCTAGTTTAGCTCAGTTGGTAGAGCATCAGCCTCAAAACCACAAGGTTCCTGGTTTGATACCACCCTCACCAACTTAGTGCATGAGTAGCATAACTTGGATCTGTGTGGTAAAGTAGGGAGTTGGATGCCATACTGAGGATTTCCAGAAGCGATGGCACACAAACACATATATATATAAACTGTTCTGCTTTATTAGCATTGAGCACTTTCCATGCATACTTTTCTCATTTTTTTCAATTCACTATTCATTTATATATTATATATATTATATATATATATATAAACACAGGAGCTCTCAATTGAACATCCTCCATTTATTTTCCTTCTTTCTTCTCTCTCTTCACTCTCTCTCAGCTTTAAATACTCCTCTCTCTCCTCTCTCTTTGACTTTTACTACCCCCCTTCCCTCCTGATACTTTTTTACATTTGATCCAAAGGGCAGCAGTGCATCTAATCTTCTTTTTAATAACATTGAAGTGAATCTTCCACTACTCTGCACTCAAACAATGTGACTGTTGTAAGACTCTAAAAAACTGATAGAGTTGTTTGAACAGGGTGCAAGGCAAAATGAAATCAGGGGGACTCGGCTAAGGGTAGGGGGGGAGGAGGTCACTGTTTTATCACCTAGAAACAAAAACTCAATTTCTTATCTTACTCATTACAGTTAAGATCTCCCCACCCTTCACAATATGATTATTGATTAAATTGACCTATGGAAGGGGTCAGTTTAAGGCCCTGAGAATCCAGGAGAAGACTCCCTAAAATAAAATCTTTTTATTATGTGAGGATTTGTTTATTTGATGGATTATTAGAGCAATCCAATATCACTTAAAATTACTATCAATGGTTTTTGAGTTTGTTCCAAAGTTTCTTCATTAACGGATTAACTGAATTGTAGGATTTAGAATATTTGGGAATCTTAAACTAATGTGGTTGATAATGACGACCCCCCCCCTTTATAGGGTGGTCATACATTGACCTTAGAGTTGTTGTCATATGTCTAAGATGTTTTGGAGGGTTGCAGTAGGAGAGGTGCAAATTATATATTGAAAATCTCCTACCCCCCTCCGTCTCCCCCACCCCCTGTCTCTTTCCCCCCCACACACAACACCTCATGGGTTAGTTGGGTTGCAAACATATAAGAAAATATCTATGCCTCCTGCCCTATTAATTACATAAAATTAGAATGATGAACTTCTAAAGGAAAAGTACAGTACATGTTGGATTTTTTTTTAATGGACTTTCCTTTCATCTTACTCTCCTTTCTTTCATCTTTCTCCCTTCTTTTAACTCTCCTGCATTTTTTCTTCTTCCTTATTAAACTAACTCTTCGAATTCTTTTTTTTTTTCATTTTTTTTCTCTTTTAACTTCCTTTGCTTTCTTTTTTCTTTTGCTTCTTCTTTAGATTTCCTTGCTTTTTCTTCTTCTTCTTCTCCCTTTTAGATCTCTTTTCTTTCTTTCTCCTTTAGATCTCTGTTTCTTCTTATTTTTTCTCTCTTAGATCTCTTTACTTTTTTTTCTTCTTCCCTTTTTAGATCTCTTTGCTTTCTCTCTTTCTCCCTTAGAGTCTTTTGCTTTCTTTCTTCTTCTTCTTTAATCTCTTTGCTTTCTCCCTTAGATCTCCTTTGCTTTCTCTCTTTCTCCTTTTTAGATCTCTTTGCTTTCTTTCTTCCCTTTTAGATCTCTTTACTTTCTTTTTTCTTCTTCCTTTAGATCTCTTTGCTTACTCTCTCTTCTCCCTTGATCTTTCCCTTTTTCTTTTTCATGTGGCCTATAAAAACAATTTTTGTTACAGTTTTTTAATAAAAAATTAATCCCAAACTTTTTGGCTGCTTTGCTCACCTGCCCCCTCTCATTATATCCAGCAATTTCGACACCCCCCCTCCCCCAACCCCTACCCATCCTGAATATTTGATCTTAGCTTGTCATTTTAATTGAAGTATTCAATTTTTTCGGGTGTTGTTGCCATTTGTTTGAAGTTAGACAATGACTCTAACTGCAAATTGTGTAACGACAGGGTGGGTGGGGGTTAGGGTGGAGATGGGTCCGAAAATGAGTGGGGGGGAGTTGGGCAACGACGCCTACAGCCTAACGCCCAGGCGGGGCATGGCTGTGTAATAAAAAACGCAGTGATTTCTGAACCCGGTTTTTGCCGTAGAGGAATGCTTTTCCATCCCGCGCCCGCGGCGGACGCGCCGCGGGTACTCCCCGGCCCACTCTTCTCTCTCTCTCAATTAATTTGTTTTCTTCTCTCTTCTTTTCTCTTTTTCTTTCTCTTCTCTTTCTTCTTTTTTTCTTTGCTCTCTCGTCTTTCCTTTCTTTCTTCTCTTTCTTTCTCTCTCCCTTTCTCTTTCTTTCTGCTCGTCTTTCCTTTTTCTGCTCCTTCTTTTTCTTTTTCTCCTCTTCTCTTTCCTTTTTTTTCTCTCTCTCCTTTCTCTCTTTTCTTTTTTTCTTCCTTCTCCTTTCTTTTTGTTCTCCTCTCTCTCCTTTTTTCTCTCTCTTCTCTTTTTCGTCTCTCTCTCCTCTTTTTCTCTCTCTCTCATCATTTTGGTCTCTCTCTCTTTCCTTTTTCTGCTCTCTCTTGTCTTTTTCTCTTTTTTCTTTTCTCTCTCTCTTCTTTTTCTTCTTCTCTTTCCTTTTCTCTCGTCTCGGGTTTCCTCTTTACTTCTCTCTCTCGTTTCTCTCTCTCCTTCTCTCTTTAGTCTCTCATCTTTCTCTCTTTAATCTCTCTCTTTCTCTGCTTTATCTTCCATCTCTTTATCTTTATCTCTCTCTCCTTTTCTTTCCTCTCTCTCTTTCTCGTCTCGTCTTTTCCTCTTTCCTTCTTCTCTCTCTCATCTTTCGTCTTCTCTTTCCTCTTTCTCTTCTCCTGGGCGTCTCGTCTCGTGCACTCTTCTCGTCTTTCCTCTTTCTCTTCTCTCTCTCTCTCTTCGTGTCGTTCTTTTTATATAGCTTTTCTTTCTGTGTTCTCTCTCTCTCTCTCAATCTCTGTCTCTCTCTTTCTCATCTCTTCTCTCTCTTTATAATATATATATATATATATATTAATAGTACGTATACTATACTATGAATGTCGGTTGTAAGGCAACACGATGGAACATTTGAATTAATTGAATTTTACCTCGTTCATGTCTACGTTCAAATAAATAATAATAAATATATAATTTGCGGGTAAGTGACTAGAAAAACCAAAGCTTCTTTTGATGTTCACGGCTAAAACTTACAAAAAAAAATCCAAAACTTGTCTGTCGTACCCAACCCTCGCAATTGTTTTTTCTTTCAATAAACAAACGATTTGCTATGGAGGCGGGGTGGGGCGGGGGGAGTGGGATCAGAGGGGTAAATTCCTCCCTCCCGCCCCCGATCTACTTTTAATTCTTTTAATTTTTTTTACCTTCTTAAAAAAAAACAAAAACAGAAAAAATTCATTAAAGGGCCAGTCATTATTACGTGTCTTCACGGTGTGCACCCGCGAGTGAAACACGTACATAACATACAATAATCTCTTCTCTCACCTATAACCACACACACAGCCACACATATATATGTTTGTGTGTGTGTTTCTGTATGTGTGTATGTTATATTAGTCCATTTGACGGTCATGTGATTGTTTGTAACTTGATGTAAGTATTTGCGGTATATCTTGTTAACCGTCAATTAGTATGTGTGCGTTTGTATGTGTGTGGTGTGGTATATATAGTAGTATATATATATATATATATATAAAAGGTCAGTCTATTGGTCATGTTTTCTTTCCCAAAAATTAACATTATTATACTTAAAATGGCGTGTGTCGTGTGAATAGTTAGGTTGGGTGCGGTGTTGTGTTTAATCAATACGTTGAAGTTATACAAGTTACCGACACTTCCTCTCTACTGGGGACGGAGGATGAATGTGGCGCTCGGTTCGGCGGCGTCATCAAAGATTTATTTTTTTATTTTTATTTTATCATCATTTTTATTATTATGACTAACTACTCCACCCCCTCTTCTTCTGCCTTTTTTCCATCATCGGTCACTTCTTGACACTACTATTTTAGAATCAATTCGCTCATGATTCATTGGTGCGTTTTGCCTTTTTAAAGAGGCTTAAGTTCCCTCTTTTTTTCAAAAAAACTCTTCGCTGCCGGGCCTCCTAAAGCCGTCTCGCCACTGGCCTCTCTCGCTTTCTTCTTCGTCCCCTTATTCGCTCCTTCCTTAACAATCAAAACTGGGCAAAAAGCGTTTGT
>CM042161.1:19795099-19842599 GCA_023376005.1 Doryteuthis pealeii | reverse complement strand
TGTTATAAAAATGTTTTCACTTTAACAGCATTTTGTGGTGTTTTCATATCCTTTTATCTATACTCATTCATATATATATATATATATATATATATATATATATATATATATATATATATATAGAATAAGAGAATTTTGTAATACATATAGACACTAAATAAACATTACTAAATAAATGTTCTTCTACCAAGTTTGTATACAACAAATTTTAAAGACAGATTATTACTTTAAGTATGCTTGTCTACAAGTGTTTGTTTTTAAAGAGATATATAATATATATATATTATATATATATATATGGGTTGTAGATAAGTTTTCTTTTCTTTTCTGCTTCTCTTTCAAGTAAATCAGATAGAGAGCCTCTTTATGCTTGCCTAGAAGCATTTTTGATATATGTATAGTATGTAAGTTTTGTATTCTTTCTCTTTTCATTATGTCTGAGAGAGATTCTTTATATTTGCCTACATTTATTGAAAGATACTTTTATGTAGGTATATTATGTGTGCGTGTGTGTGTATTTTTTCTCACTAGTTTTTAAGTATGTGAGAGAGAGAGAGAGAGAGAGAGCGCATCTTTATGGTTGACTACAAGTGTTTTTGATATATATATATATAAAATCACACACACACACTTATTGTAAGTAAATTTTCTTATTTTCTTTTCGTCTCAAGTATGCTAGGAAGAGAGAAGGAGAGAGAGTGTTTTTTTTTTCTGCTTGTCTGCAAGATTGTTTTTGTAGTGGGTGTGTGTTTGTCTGTGTGTGCGCGCACATGCACCAAAGGAGAGTAAATGCAGAACACGTGCTCGCTCTCTCTCTTGCGGAGGTGAGCCAAGTGAATAGGGAAAAATCAAACGCCTCAAACGCCTATCGCCCCTTTTCTTCATCTTCAAAATTGTTAGAAGTGAATAAAGTTAAAACAGGGGTGCAAAGTGGCTTTACTGAGGGAAAGACATGATTGGTTCGGTTTGGTTTGTTTTATGGCATATCAATCTCAGTAGTCATCACCACCCGTTCCTATCTATCATTGCTCCTGGCAGGTCTTCTGCACGGCATCCAGTATCCATGCAGAGCTGATTGATATAGGTTTTTGCTAATCGGCCTACACTGGTGTGTCTATATGTAGGTTATCCACAGGAGAATGTCTCTTATGATTTCGCTTTACAGTACATAAAAATAGATCTCTCCCCTTAAAAATACAAATATGAATGTAATTGACAGAGAGAATGATTTGATTTTATGTTGTGGGTTGAAGTCCAATTTAAAAGTCAACATTGTTTTCTATCTTAGTAACATAGTCAGAAATACACATCCAGATCAGTGATTGCATGACAACAGACATGCCAGATCAGACAACAGACATGGAGATCAGACACATTACTCTATCCAGATCAGACAACAGACATGCCATACTCTATCCAGATCAGACAACAGACATGCCATACTTATCCAGATCAGACAACAGACATGCCATACTCTATCCAGATCAGACAACAGACATGCCATACAGATTTTCTTTTTGGGATCAGGAAGGATTTGATGACAGATCAGACAACAGACATGGCATGATCAGACAACAGACATGGCATACAATCCAGATCAGACAACAGAATAACACTATCCAGATCAGATGAGATCACATTTAAACTAAGACTCAAGATAGGTATGATCACAGATTAGGTAATGTTAAGTCGGGCGGCCTAAAGACGGTATCAGCAAGGGAGTCTATCCCCTTCTCACTAGTGCTAGACCAAGGAGATTGTTTTAGATCTGAGGTGGAGCGCCACACCTACCATCAGCTCCTCATTTTACCACACAGATCCCTGTGTTACTCATACGCTGAGTTGGCGAGGGCTGGTATCGAACCAAGAACTTGTGATTCCTAGCAGAGACAGAGCATTTGTGTTTTGAAATTTGCAGTAGGCCTAATAAGTTTATGAGTGTGTGTGTGGGGGGGGGTGATTGGAATGAGATTTTGGAGGCAAGAAGAAAGTTGGAAATCTCTTTAAATCTAATAATTTTTTTTTTTAAGGGTTAGGCAAAACTATGTTATCAGAGAAAAAACTTTGATTATTTACTGAAATTAACAATTGCTGAAGAGGTACTTTATTTTAAATTATATTTTTTAAAATTGGAAGGATTAAAATAAAATAAAATATTCAATACTCACCCCCAAAAAAATTTCTTTGGTTAAATGACAGTCAAGATTAAAGAAATTATAAAACCAGAAAGAGAAAAAGAAAAAAAAAAAAAAAAAACTCCTTAAGATAAAATGATTTTTTTTTTACTTCAAGTGATTTAGTTAACGATCTTTGAAGCATTAACATTGGCTTCATTTGTTGATTACGATAAAAAAAACAAAAACATTCAGGACATCTTTAATATCTTTGATATTTTCTCAAAAAGAAAAGATTAAAAAAAAAATAAATAAAGATAAAAAAAGAACAGTTAATCATGAAGTTTTTCTGTTTAAAAAATTGAAGAGATGAGAAAATTTTTTGGAGGATTTTTATCAAAATAAAATCTTTATTAATCTTTTGTTTTTGTCTATCACTTTCACAATGTTGGTCACCTAAAATAATATAATGGTTAATTAGAGGTGAGTTTATCATGTTGTAATTTTATTCAACAACCAAAGTTAAAACATTCATTTTGTAACTAAACATAAAGTGTTTAACTTTAAAATATAATTTTTTGCACTGTATATAATTGGAGACCATAGTTATTAAACTCAAATAAAATAACCCAACTAGGATTGACATGCCATAAAAAAACCAACCAACCAATATATATTCATGGCTTTTTAAAAAACCTTTATCTTTATTTCATTCTTTCTTGCCATTACTTCCCAGTCCACTCTGACCCTGTGTGATAGTACCTGTTAGGGTCCCACATCTAGGAGTCAAATATATCTGTTTGAGATACTGTTTAAAATGAATGAAATTTATTAATACATTATTTCTTTAAACCAGCGATATTGAAACTATGAAGTGTTTACTACTTTAAACTGATTGTGAAAGCAGATTTCTGAATCATATATGATTAAAGATGGGGGCATGTGGTCTAAGGGCTAGAGTCATAGAAAATGAACTCGTTGACCCGAGTTCAATTCCTGGACAAAACTGTTTCTATTTCACATGGCACTAATACCCTTGGGAAAGATATGAATCCAATTCTCCCTCCAGCTTTGGGTAAATAAGCAGGGTAGACTGAGCTCTTTAATTATGAATAGTTAACCAGTCTAGAAGAAGGAAAACTCTGAATTCAAACCTGTTAAACACCGCTTAAAAAATTTACCATGTGTCACATTCTGCTAGTGCGGAGGGGTTGGTGTGTGTGTGTATATATATATATGATTAAAGACTATTGCTAATAGGGAGGGATGGCAAGAGAAATTCAAGGGAATCCATACTGTCACCATACCATGCCTTGATAATTATTAAACTAATTTTGGCATAAGATAACCCAACAAAGCATGGTGACATGCTGTAAAACCCAACTGAATGTCAACCCTTGTTGGGTTATCTTATGCCAAAATCAGTTTAATAATCATAACATTCAGTTGGATTTTTACAGCATGTCAATCCAATCATTCAATATATATTCAGTGGGGTCTTTAGTTCCTTAAAAAAAAAAAAAAAAAAAAAAAAAAAACAACCAAAAAAGCCAACTATCTTGACCATTGGCACACCAACCTAGAAAAGGTTAAAGGGTTAGAATGTTGGGATTTCAAATCCGTAATTGACTGATAATGAAATGAATGAATGTCTCATTGAGAAAAAAAAGAAACATCATATATGTAATCTAAACATATGTTTCTTGTGCCTACTTTAACCACAAACATCCTACCCCCCCCCCAGCGACTAGAACTATTGAACTAGCCGAGATAAGGCACAACTAGAAGACACCCACCACCATCACCACCACCACTGCTCAACATAGAGGAACTTTAGTTGTGCTTGGGTAAAAACCACATTACAAAACCTGATTTGTGGGAGGCTTTTATATTTCGAATAGATATTCCAATTCTTTTTTCCTGTTTTACCCCAAGATCTTAACTAGGATAGAAAAAAAAAAAAAAAAAAAAAAAATCAAATAGAGTAGTGGTGTGGGTGAAAGAATTAAGTCATGTTGGAGGAGGGGATTAAAAAAAAGAAAGAAAAAAAAAAAAAAGACTTTGGGGGGGGAGGCATTATTGGAGTGAGGTGTGGGTAAAAGGAGAAACCCCCTCCCCCCACCCAACCCATGAATGCATGCATTGGTGCATCACAAACATTGGCCTGTACAGCATGTAGAATATTTCCGTTTAGACTAAGAAACCCTTTGAAAGTGATATTATAACAAAAACTACAAATACTAAAACAACTATTGGTGTATTGAGAAGGAAATTGGAACTGTTTAAATAAAGGATTTATCCCACTTTAGACTCAATTGGAGAAGAGATCGATGAAACTTTTCTAGTCATTTAATCCAACCATATGGAGATTTACAACAAGCATTACTACACACACACACATACATATATATTGGTTTGTTGGTTGGTTGATTTTGAAGGCTATCACAATGCAAGTGTAAAGAAAAAAGAAGGTAACTGTGGTGTTGTTCGTTAACCTGTGATTTATTCTCAATTCTTAATATTTGGGATAAAAATCCCTTCTACAGAAGATTACTAGAACTGAAGTTGTTGCTAGTGGCTGTTCATTTTATATATATATATATATATATATATATATATATATATATGATTGGCAACCCTCCGTCTATTTTAGACGATGGCGTAGCTTTTTTGTTTTTTTTCTTCTCTCTCTCACTTACAGCTACATGAGTGGCTGAACAGACCGATCTTCGAATGGCAGTCTCTGGTGCAGTGGCTGCAAACAAAAGGTGATGCTTTCTGTAGGTGTTGGGGGTGCTGCTGTTTCTCCTTTCTTTTAGCTCTCTTTTATGTGGCAGCTTTTTTCCTCTCTTTTTCACTTTTTTTTGTTCCTTGTTTGACGAGGAGGCGCCACACACACACACATACATACATACATACACACACCTGAGGTCCCTGGCATCATGGATATTGTCTTAGGAAATAGACTTTATGAACCAAATTCAAATCCTGGATGAGACTGCTGCATTTACTTTTGTGCTAATGCCCTTTGGAAAGACATGAACCCTTCTAGGTTTAGTAAGAACGAGTCTAAGAGAAGAGAAAATTCTGAATTGAAAACCTTCTCAAGTGTTTACTTATATCTCAATCAACCACTGTGGCATACCAGTAATAAGACCTCTAATCAAGACATCTGCTGATTGTACTTCAGAAACAAGAGAATTTATGCCATTCACAATAGAATACTGCAGATATATATATATATATATATATATATATATATACACACACACACACATACATACACATAGATAAAATATAGAATTAAGTTTTAATAGGGTAAAGGGGGCAGTGGCAACAATGAGTAAAAGAGGGAGGGACAAAAAGAAAAAAAAAGGGGTCCCTTAACGGGTCTGTTTACAAAGAGAATAACTATTTGCTTAAGTCAACTATTATTTTTAAAGGGGGGGGTGCAGGATACATGAAAAGAGGGGAGGATTTTTTTATCTCTCCAGTTAAAACGAAATGCAAAGAAAATATTCAGAAGCCAAAGTTGATTTTTTTGTGTGTCCATATCCCTTTGCATGGGGCAATGAGGGGGGGGGGGGGTGAATCTTTCTGGTAGAAATGCTGATCAAGGATTTCTTTAATTCCAACTAAGAAAGACCCCTCCCCCCCCAAAAAAAAACAAACATTTATTTTTATTAGTTTAACTTTTGGATCTTCTTTCAACTTTAGTAGATGACCACATTTCAAGAAAGAAAATGAAAATCTTTGAAAAGTTCTTCCTTTCATTTTATGCAAAGAACTACAAGAGATAAAATGTGGCATTTCTCTAATTTCAAATGTTTCTACTTAATGGTTTAGACAAGACAAGACAAGTGATAAGACAAAACTAGAAAAGAAAAATAGACTTCATTTAATTAGCATTTACAAAATGAAGGCATAACAAGTTTTTTTTTTCTTCTTTTTCTAGTTTATCCATCAAATTGAATTATACAAAAGTTTCTGATACATTTCATTCACTTCTAGGCACAAGGAAACAACAAAAAAAAAAAGGAAAAAAAAAAAAAAAGAGTGGGGGGGGCACATTTGAAAAGTGGTCAATCAATATTAGCAGAATGATAAGAAAATGAAACACATCTCATGTGACAACAAAGACCTAAGTCTCTTGACAATCATCTTCAGAGTACTAAAGTCATCATGACCAGAGAGAAAGGGGGTGGGTGGGGATGTGTGTGTTTATGAATGAAAAGTGAGAGAGAGAGAGAGAGAGAGAGAGTGTATAAAAGAAATGACACAGAGGGAGAGACAGATAGTGAGCTTGTGTGAGAGAGAGAGAGAGAGAGAGAGAGAGAGAGAGAGAGAGAGAGAGAGAGAGAGAGAAGAGAGAGTGTGTGTGTTTTGTGCAAGAGAGACTGAGATAGAGAGAAAGAGTTCATCAAAAGAAATAACACAAAGAGGGAGAGAAAGAGAGAGTGTGTTTGTGCATGCTTGAGGGAGGGAGAGAGAGAAAGAGAGAGAGAAAGAGTGAGAGAGAGAGGGGGGGAGAGATGTAAACAAATCTTTTGTTCTTGTGAAGTGTATGTTTATTTACAAAGCTTTTTAAGTGTGTCAGAAAAATTAAAGCCATTTTGAAAAGAATCTTTTCAAGTGAAGTGGAAAGTAATCAGATCAGAAATGGAATGTCGATTTCATGCTGTGAGGAAATTTAATAAATATTGGGAGTGGGGGGGGGGAGGTCGGGGAATAAAGAGGGGGAAATAAAAACTTTAGGGTTTACATTGTCAGCTGCTTTTGGCTAGGTCATAAGAATTGTGCGCCCCAAAAAAACATCCAAAAAGTTTATTAACCCCCAAATCACTAAAAAGAAGGATTGATTAAAAAATAAAGAAAATACAATTGATTTTTATGAAATAGAATTAAAAATTGAAACAGAATTTTTGAATGATGTCAAAATTAAGAGAGAAAAAAAGAAAACAGATGATAATCGCCAGGTGATTCTAAAAGCTAAAATAGAAAGGCCGGGGGGGGGGTTGAAATTCATACTAGTCTGACTTGTCTCCACCTGGCAAATAGAGTTGCTAGTTCTTATTTCTCTAAACTCTCCAGTGAACAAAAGAGAAAGGGAGAAAGAAAAAGAAGGGAAAAGGAGAGAGGAGAAAGAAGGAAAAGAAAAATGAAGAAAAAAAAGAGCAGAAGGAAAAGAATGAAGAGAGAGAAGAGAGAGAAGTGAGAGAGAGAGAGAGAGAGAGAGAGAAGAGAGAGAGAGAGGAGAGAGAAGAGTGGAAGAGAGAGAGAGAGAGAGAGAGAGTGGAAGAGAGAGAGAGAGAGAGAAGAGTGGAAGAGAGAGAGAGAGAGAGAAGAGTGGAAGAGAGAGAGAGAGAGAAGAGTGGAAGAGAGAGAGAGAGAGAGAGAGTGGAAGAGAGAGAGAGAGAGAGAAGAGTGGAAGAGAGAGAGAGAGAGGAGAGAGAAGAGTGGAAGAGAGAGGAGAGAGAGAGAGAGAGAGAAGAGAGAGAGAGAGAGAGAGAGAAGAGTGGAAAGAGAGAGAGAGAGAGAGAGAGAAGAGAAAGAGAGAGAGAGAGAGAGAAGAGAGGAGGAAGAGAGAGAGAAGAGAGAGAAGAGTGGAAGAGAGAGAAGAGAGAGAAGTGGAAGAGAGAGAGAGAGAGAAAGAGTGGAAGAGAGAGAGAGAGAGAAGAGTGGAGAGAGAGAGAGAGAGAGAGTGGAAGAGAGAGAGAGAGAGAGAGAAGAGAGAGAGAGAGAGAGAGAGAGAGAAGATGAGAAGAGAGAGAGAGAGAGAAGAGTGGAAGAGAGAGAGAGAGAAGAGTGGAGAGAGAGAGAGAGAGAGTGGAAGAGAGAGAGAGAGAAGAGTGGAAGAGAGAGAGAGAAGAGAGAGAGAGAGAGAGGGGAGAGAGAAGAGTGAGAGGGGAGAGAGAAGAGTGAGAGGGGAGAGAGAAGAGAGTGAGAGGGGAGAGAGAAGAGTGAGAGGGGAGAGAGAAGAGTGAGAGGGGAGAGAGAGAGTGAGAGAGAGAGAGAGTGAGAGGGAGAGAGAGAGTGAAGAGAGAGAAGTGAAAGAAGAAGACAAACAAAAGAGAAAGATTTTCTATAAAATTAAATCATCTGGATCATATAATATATATATATATGTAATAAAAAGGAGCAGAGGTAGAAAAATAGTTTTGTCTTGTCAAAGAGTTTGTAAAGAAAGAAGTATCAACAAGTGTTTACTTACAGACTGCTGTCGGTCACTGATACAGTGTCGTCAGTAGTTGCTTCACTGGACAGACTATGCAGCTCACTGTCCTGGGCGGACACTGGAGCATATGATATGTGATGAGGGTAGTTTGATACGTTCCGGTCTACATAATGGCCATAGCTAGAAAGAAGAAAAGAAAATTTAATCAAACAAGATCAGGAAAAAAGAATTCAAATCAAATTTATTTGAAAAATCTCTGCAACTTTAAACAGAAATAAATAGATCAAATTCACACACACACACATGCTATCAAAATAGAAATGGACGGTTTTCAAGCAGGTCAACCCATGGGTTTTTTTTTTTTTTTTTTTGTTCTTAAGCAATCATAGGGTTTCAAGTAACTAATTATAATTCTATGTAAACAATTATAACTTCAAGTAACTATTCTTAATACAAATAATTTGCAGTTATGTCTTCAAGTATCTATTTGATACATAGAGGACACACTAACCGTTACGATCAATCTGGTCAGAGTGGACCTGGGAGTAATAACAGTGGCTCTACAATCCCTAACAATCCAGAACTGGAGCCTCACCAATGTATGCAGTTTAGTATTATACATAGGACACTAAATGAAATGGTTTAAAAACATATTTAAATAGAAACTAAGATATTCACAATATACAGTTCAATAGTTTTGGAAACTAAGTCTAATATTGAGGCTTTCAGCAGCACCAAGTGTTCCACTGTCAGTTAGAATGCCAAAAACTATAACTGTTGAGAAGGTATTTTGTTGAATTAAAAGAAATTCTGTTATCATGCAATGGCATTTTAAAAGACATTAAAAATAATCTACGTTAACTAGACAATCTACAATTGGTACAAGAAATTTGAAACACCAGAATATTTAAAACAATTGCAACATGATTCCGTTTATGCCTTACAAAGACCAGATAAATCCCCAAGGAGGATAAATCAAGAGTTACAAAAGTCGACTAAAATGTTTATTGGTTGACCAAGATACTTTCATGGAATGTAACCAAATAGGGCTCATTTTTTGTTTCCCTTGTGGTATACACACTTCTTCCATTGGTGTTGCAGTGTTTGGATACTATTGGTAAAAAAAAGTTATCAACAGACAATATGATGTCAGCCTATGAACTTTTCAGCCTACCCTTAAACAAATTATACACAAAACTATCTGTGCAAACAGTTGAAAATGTTTCCCTAGCAATATTCATTTTGAGGCTATTCAAAATGGCAAATCAAACGTGGTGCTTTAGGATTGAACAGAGGTCTGTCATTAAATTTTTGGTGGATGCAAAGTGCAAACCATGTGATATTTACAAAAGCATATTTGAGTCAAAAATATATTCACAAATGGGCAAAACATGAATTTGCCACAATGACCCCAGAGTTGAACTAAAGCCTTCTAACTCCTACCTTGTAAGCTATCTTGTGTAATTCATTTCTAAGAAACTATTGAAGGAAGAAAAAAAAAAGAAAAACACTGGGACACATGGATGCGATTTTACTGCATCCTTTTTAGATATTTGTGCATCAGGGATGCAGGAAACAAACCAATCAGCATCTCTGGTAGACTATGCTCATTCAACTCGATTAACACAATGTAATTACAACTCTACATAAGCAACGATTTCACTAGCCTAGCAGGATCAACAGCATGTCCTGATGCCTGCAGTAAAAGCGGTGAGCAATTTCTGAACATGCAGAATGTCTATTTAACCCCAGATAAAAAAAAAGAGAGAAGTCATTTAAAGAGAGCAAATAAATAGCCCAATATCTACTTAGGGCATCTAATGGTGAAAAAAGGAAATCAAGCCCCCGAGCAGATTGGGAAGCGAGCGCACAAGAAAAATGCCTCAAGTGAAAAGTGAACAACTTAAGGAACTGAACAAAAAAATTGGAGGAATTTAGCGAGGGGTGAGGTAGGTAGTAGGGGGGGGGGTAAGATCAAGGCAGGGTAGGGGTAGTGGGGTGTGCTTAGGCAAGGGCAACCCCCTTTTAGAGTGGGTTAGGACTAATGTTGATCAACATTTGAAATATGCAGAAAATTATTCAGGAAACATCAGATAGCATTAGATCTTTTCTTTCATGATTAACTTAGATAGAAGGGGGGGGTATGTGTCGGCATAAGAATTTGTTTATGGTGATCCATCAGCTGGTACATGTGTGTGTGTACTTTATATATATATATATATATATATAATATATATATATATATATAGTTACATGTGCTTGTCTATGTGGTAGCACATTATATGTTTATAGAAAGGCATGTATGTGTCTATGTGTATATCTATGTATCCGTGCGTGTTATATGTATGTGCGTTTCGGATGTTATAAGTATATGTATGTGTGTATGCACATCTATGCCCAGTTGTGTGTGAATATGTTACCAGGGATCATTTTCAGTTCTATAGATCTAAAATTATTCTTTAACATAAGCATATACATTACAATGTCTATAGGGATTAAGAGATATTTATACCCAGAAACTTTAATATAGGCATATATATATATATATATATAAAAAGAGTGAGAGAGAGAGAACGACAGTTCCATTACCTAGGTAGTAATATCTCACCCACAAAAAGCCTTAATAAATACATCTACCAACCCCTCCGCACGAGCAGGATGTGACACAAGCGGAGTTTAACAGGTTTGAATTCAGAGTTTTCCTTCTCCTGGACAGGTTACCTAACCATGGTTAAAGAGCCCAGTCTGCACTGCTATTTACCCATAGCTGGAGGGAGAATTGGATTCATACCTTTCCAAAGGTTATTAGCGCCAAGTGAAATGCAAGCAGCTTCGTCCAGGAATTGAACTCGGGTTGACAAGTCCATTTCCTACGACTCTAACCATTACACCACGCGCCTCCATATATGCATAGGAAAGTTATGGACTGCTATAGACAGATTATCAATTGGCTGGAAATCTGATCTCTTCAAGACAAAACAAGAATTCTGCCAAGTTATAGCTGTGTCAGTGCTACTGTATGGCTTCACCACTTACACTTTAATGAAATAGTCACTTACCTCTTACGGGTGAAGGGGAGATGGAGAGAGGGTGAAGGGGAGATGGAGACAAAGAGAGAGGGTGAAGGGGAGATGGAGACAAAGAGAGAGGGTAAGGGAGAGAGAGAGGCAAATATTGGGTGAAGACCAAATAAGACAAAGCATAGAAACAAATAATACAGTTTAAGAAAAAAGAAAGAAAAAAATTCTAACAACCCAAACTTTCCGTCTTTGTAATTTCCCAGAAAGATTTTTCAAAATCAAAGTGTCTTTTCATCAGATGGTTTTACAACACATCCATCATTGTTGGCCTATCCAATACCAAAAGCAGGCTTCTTTTTTTTCTTTTTTTCAAGCAATTATGGGGTTTCAAGTATTCCTATCCAATTCTAATAATTTTGTTCACTATTCTATGGTTTTAAGTAACTACTACAAATAAAGTCAAAAGTCGTCGAGGTGCCTAAAGTCGGTATCAGCCAATTAGTGAGGGAGTCTATCCCCTTTTCACTAGCGCTAGACCAAGGAGATTATTTTAGCATCTGAGTTGGAGTGCCATGCCTACCATGAACTCCTTAGTTTACCACAGATCCTTGTGCTACTCATACACTGAGTTGGCGAGGGCCAGTATCGAACTAGGAACCTTGTGGTTTCTAGCTGAACACTCTACTGACTGAGCTAACCCAAATAATTACAGCTTTTAAGAGCTATTCTTGATACAAATAATTTGCAGTTACACTGTATCAAGTATTCCTATCTAATACAAATAATTTTCAAACAGCTCTATTTGATTCATAAATGGGAAGTTAACAGATATTTAATATCTGCTTCACAATCAAAAATATATTCACCTTTTTGAAATACTTTGTTTTTTCTTATATGAGAAATAAAAATAGGTATCAGCCAGACAGTGAGAGAGAGTAACCCCTTTGCACTAGTGCTAGACCAGGGAGATTGCTTTTGCATCTAAGGTGGAGTGCCACACCTACCCTCAGCTCTCCACTTTACCACACAGATCCAACCTGTGCTATTCCTGCACTGAGTTAGCGAGGGCTGGTATCAAACCCCAAACATTGTGATTCCAAGACAGATGCTCTATCGACTGAACTAAACTGGCTCATAAATATATAAGAGAGCTGAATCCTTCAATACAAGAATTCAGCTCATGTCCTGAAGAAGGTCTAATAACCGAAACATTATACCATCGACATTACCACCAGTAATAAACTCCCATATATATATATAAAAAATAAAATATATAAAAAGGTATTACATATCTATTTATTTGATGGCAATAGAAGTCACGTTAGGTTTCATACATGCAAAAAACTGCATATATATATATATATATATATATATATATATATATATATTATTATTATTATTATATATAATTATTTTAATATTATTTTGATATGATATATTTTATTTTATTTTAGTAAAGCCATTTTATTTCATTTTCAAATTTCTTTTTAACTAAACATTCTAAGTATTATACAATCTAAGTTTTGGTTCTAGAGAATTGAGAATTTAAAACAATTTTATTTTAAAGATAATTGATAGATTTTGCTAACAGATTCTTGATATATGATCCATACAGCACATCCCCACCCCCGTTTTATTTCGACTAAACTTAGTTTGTGGCAAATCAATGTATCATTAGTTTGAACATTTCTGATTTTACATGAAAGACAAAAATGTCCAAGAATAGAAAATGGTTCGGAGTCTTTGAGACAAAAAGCTAAAAATCTATATTCTTCAAACTGAAAATATATTTCCTAACAGACAGATTTTGATTTGCCTTTGTTTAAAATGGATGGAATCGCAGAGCCATAAATACCAAATGAAAAATAGTCGATTGATGCCCACATGGATTTCACAGCAGAAATTAAAAACAAAATTTTTTTTAGCAATTCTTAGAATAAGGTCAAATGCATTTACTCCAAGAATTTTGCAGACAATAATGGCTAAAAGAGGATGTATTAAGAAATGGAATTGAAAATAGAGACAAGAATTTATTAATACACCAAGACACATGATAGAATTTATGAAAATGTGAAAATAAGCCGTATGCATTTAGCCAACCCTCCCAAAATGAGCAGGGTGTGTGACACAAGGTTGATTTTTAAGGGGAGTACAACTAATCTGAATTCAAAGATTTCTTTCTATGGCAAATCCCACAGTGTGACAAAAAAAAAAACCCAACAAAGTTTGGTGGTATTGTGAAATACAGCTGGGAGGCTCTGATTTAGTGGTAATGATGCTTTGGCCCCAAAACCATACCTGAATCTAGTCATCAAATGATGAAGGCTTTGTTGGATGCAATGCTACTGTTAAACAGCAGTCGTTGTATAAAGTTATTACTCTCCTAATTAAGAGCCAAACCGCAAGATTATTACAGTTACTTTCATTAACACAAGTAATAATTGCGTTTTTACATTATATAATGATATGGACTTTCATGGCATAAGGAGTGGCTCATGGCATAAGGTTTGCATTTCACATAGCACTAATACCGTTGGGAAAGGTATGAATCCAACCATTCTCCACCTAGCTGTGGTAAAATTAGTCAGGTAGACGGGGCTCTTTAACCTTGGTATGGCAACCAGTCTAGGAGAAGGAAAACTAAGTTAAAAGTAGTTGTAGATGTGAAGAGAAATGGGCACCACCAAGCAATTCCTGTCAAAGACATGCAACACAAATAGCCCCCCTCCCAATGACCACCAAAACCAGGTTACAATTGAATGATTGATTTTAATGGCATGTCAACTCATCTAGAATTATTTTGTGCCTAGATAAATCGTATTCATTTTACGTTCATATTTACATTCTTAGTGTAGTTGTTTAAGAGATTGTTTGTTTTTTGGCCATGGTTAGGCCTAAGTATTCTTATCTAATACAAATAATTTGTACACAGCTGTATGGTTTCAAGTTGATAATAATAACAAAATTAATAATAAGTAAATGGGTGAACAGTTCTATTAAATGGGACCCTAACAATACCACTTCGGCTAAGAGTGGACCTGGGAGTAATGGCAATTAAAAAGGTACTTTACAATCCTCAGAACTCCAAAACTCGAGTCTGACTATCAAATACAATTCAGAAGCATACACAGGACACCCCCCACACACTTTTTATTTGGTGGAGGGGAGTTTTACCCCCTTTGCAGGGAATACAGTCAGTGTATTCTAAGCCCTTTTTACATGGTTAGCAAATTACAGGATTAGTGTCGATGAATAATAGAGATGCTTAGCTTTATAAGGTTACTAGATAAGAGATATAAAACAAGTGACTAAATTTTACATCTTTATTTGTAAGTGGAGGAAGACTTTAAGATGACAAGTTTAAGTTGCACCCAGGGAGAGTTTTAGCCAGTACATCACAGCAAAGCCCAGGAGACTGTAGAACTCCAAGGATTTTGAGTAATATATATATATATCAATCAATCAATCAATCCCTAAATGAGCAAGATGTGACACAAGGTCAATTTCTTAATTGGAAGTTAACAGGTCTGAATTCAGTTTTCCTTCTCCTAGACCGGCTGTCATAGCAATATTAAAGAGCCAAAACTGCACTCTTATCTACCCATAGCTGGAAGGAGAATTGTTATATTCATACCTTTCCCAAGGGTGTTAGCACAATGTGAAATGCAATCAGCCTAGTCCAGGACTTGAACTTGTGTTGCTGTATTTATTTTCAATGATAACCATTACACCATGAGTGCCTCCATAAAGATGTTTTAACAGTTTAAACAATTTTCATTATTAAACCTATTTCATTAAAGAGAATTGTAGAAGAATTATTTTCTTACAATTGTTTTAATACATAAATAGGTCAAATATATCTGTTATCTGAGATAATATTTCAAATGATTTTCAACTACATTAATGTATTGGTCTTTTAAATATTGATATTTCAATTAAATATGAAGTGTTTATCTCTTGAAGATGATTGGAAATACCCACAAACTTTGTGGCGTATTTTATGCAATTTGACAATCACTTAAAAAAACTCCAACCAAATAACTGCTTATATATTATTAGTATTAGATAGGAATACTTGAAACCATTTAACTAGGGACAAATTATTTGTGTTAATAGTTACTTGAAGATAAAATTGTTTACAAATGACTATTATTAATTAATATTGAATAGAAACAATTACTTGAAACCATATAATTGCTTAAAAGAATAAAAGAAAAAAAACTGACTTTGGCATTAAATAACCCAACAAGGGTTGAAATGCCATAGAACCAACCAAACTAAAATATGAATTATTTCTTTTTACCTTTTTTTGGACTGTTTACTGTGGAGGCTGCTGCAATAGAAGAAAATAACCTATACCTCAAATGAAAGAACCACAACAACAAAAATAAAAAAACAACAAAAGAAAAAAAAATGCTTAACTGTGTGCACCTCATTTGTCATCCTTTATCTTAAAAGATGACAAACAGGATGGACGCAGAGAAGCGATCTTTTATGTGCAGTGATCAAAACTCATTACCACAAGAAAACAAATATACAAATGACTGGCTGGATAGATATATATATATATATACATAAATAAATAAACAAATACACATATACAAAACAATTAGCATACTAATGCAGGAATACTGTCATATAACGTCATTCAAAATATAAGGCATATGGGTATCACTTCTGAAACTTTCTTTGGTGTTTGTATAACACAAAGAAAATTTCAATTATTTCTGCAGTAATGCACACAGACACACACATGTAATATTTATGTTGGGATACAATAGATAATTATTTCAGGTTAGGGGTCCCATAGCTTGTCACAGGACAGCCCAGAAACCCTTTCTCAACCTCTATTCTTTGAACAGTAAAGACACTGATTCTGACACTGCAAAGGGAAGGTAAAGACATATGCTATATTACCTATACCACAGGAAAGCTTTTTTTTTGTACCCCTTCCACATACTGCTTGTTCATTGAATAGTTTTAACTGTTGGGACATATTCATGTATTGTTTATTCTAATACCACTGGTATGTATATTGTATATATTAAATGTTCTTGTATGTGTAAATGAGTTTACCTTGTCTTTCCTTCCATTGTGTTAAGTGTTAGTATATCATGGATATACTAATGCTAATATTGATCCTTTGTGAATGGGAGACTTGACTCAATATCTTCCCTACCAAACAAGAATAAGTTTCACTAATTCCTTTCAAAAGAATGAATACTCTGAATACTCATGTCAAACAATGTTCATCTTTTTTTATATCACAATTAAATTTTGATCGATTTTAATGGCATATCAAACAGTCTCAGGTTATTTCATGTTTTAAGGTTAGGGAATCACAATCATATTTATATTTTTTGTGTAGTTGTTTCAGATTCTTTTTTGTATTTTTTTTGCACACAGTGGTGATATGAATTATTTCTATTGAATGGAAATAATTTGCACATAGCTAAATGGTTTCAAGTACCTAATAGTAAATAATAATCCTTAGTAAATGATTTAACAGAGATAGGATACAAACAGGGAAATAGTATTCTTCTCGAACATCAATAATTTCATTCAATAACAAACATTTGATTAAACAGTTATGGTTTCATGTGTTCTTATCCAATAAAAATAGATCCCACAGGTATTACCCCCTCTGGGTCAGAGTGGCCCTGAAAGTAATGGCAATGAAGGAGTACTACACACGACCCAAAACTAAAGAGTCACCATCACTTTAGTCATACTTAAATTTTGAATAGGATCTAATGTTGCCCCCCCCCTCATTTTTTTATTTTTTAAATTATGTTCCAAACTAAAATAAATATTTTGCCAAACCTTATATATATGATTGATAAAAGAAAAGCTTATGTGGGGGTTATAAATTTATTTCAATTAATATTCTCATTTTTGAGAATATTAGCTTTCTTCAGTCAACCATAGAAGATTTATGAATGTCTGAAGAAGGATAAGATTATCAAAAATGAGAATTTTATTTGAACTTCATAATTGCCAAAATGAAATTTAAGTCTTTTATCAATCATATAAATATTGCTCTGTATATAATTATCAAATTATCATACATTGAGCTCTCCAATCAGACCACCAAATTCTTAATATATCTATACTAAAAAAGAAACAAAAGAAAAAGGGATCCTGAATAGAATCGTTTCCCCCACCAACATATCTGGTCATTATATATATATATATATATATATATACATATACATATATATATATATATATACATATACATACATATACATATATATATAACATATATATACATAACACACACAGAGTCTATCAATAAACATATTTCATCTTAACTATTAGCATACAATCAAAGAGAGAGAGAGAGAGAGAGAGAGAGAGAGAGAGAGAGAGAGAGAGAGAGAGAGAGAGAGAGAGAGAGGACATGATTTTGCTATAGTGAGAGGTTTACCCAACAACAGAGAAGTTAACTGACCATTTTTTTTTATTCCAACAACAGAACCAACAAACATGGATACGCGCACACACACACACACACACACACACACACACGGAGAAAGAAAAAAGTCTTGATAAAATAAAGAGTTGAAGCCCCCCGCACCTCCTCCCGTAGCCCCACCAACCTTCCCTTTGTTGTTGTGCCTAGTAATTGTTGTTGTTGTTGTGTCTGGTTACAGCCTTGTTGGAATCCAGCTCCATTAATGCTTCTGATTGATCTCCGGGGGGGGGGGGGAGAGGAGAGAGAACGGTATTTAAAGACAAGGTTGGTTCTATGAAATGGGTCTCTTCAAAAGAGGTTCCAACCAACAGTCTCTCTGTCAGTCAGTCACCACCAGCAGCACCCCCCCTCACCCCCCCCGGATTTAATCAATAGGCGGCGGCTTGTGATGCAAGCCATTTTCAGAGATGGGATTAATCCTTTTTATCCTCATGTCTTAAGCTCTATTGTGTCTTCTCATTACGGAGACAATTAACTTTATATGGGAAAACTGTGTTTACTTACAAAGAGATGAAGGGGAAAGAATTATAGGAGGGGCAGAGATATGAGAGAGAGAGATACATATGAGAGAGAAAGAGAGAGAAATGCCGAAGCATGAGAGCGACGGGCAGAATCACGAGAGAGAGAGAGAGAGAGAGAGAGAGAGAAAGAGAACTGAAACGAGAGAGAGAGAGAAGTGCTGAAGTATGAGTGACTGGCTGAAATGAGAGAGATAGTGAGAGATGCTAGATAAAAAGAAGAAAAATAAACTAGAGAGGAGAGAGAGAGAGAAAGAAAGATTTTCTTGGGAGAGGACTAGAGTGATGGAGAAAAAAAAACGGGATAGCGAAAGTTGCTTTCAAGTGTTCTAGACACAAAAAGAAAAATCATGTAAAAGATGTTTTCATTTTGTTCTCTTGTGTACACATTATTAAACCACTTTTCTTCTAGAATCTTACACACACAAAAAAAGGGGGAAAAAAAAAAAAAGACCTCTACCCCCACCCCACCCATCTCATTAAAAAAATTTTCTATCTATTTGTTAATACTCAGATAGTTTCCTATTTGCACAATTCAATTCTCGAGTCGTTGCATTCAACTTTCCTTTTTAGTTTCATCTTTGATCTTTGGTAAACAACAACATACGGAGAAGAAGGAAGAGGAGAAAGTAGAAAGGAGGAGGAAGAGGAGGGAGGAGGGGGGTGGCCATGTGATATTCATTTATTGCCCCTTCATCTCTCCATTAAATGTTGAGGTCCGTGCACTCACTTCACAGGATTCTCTGCACCCAATGTTGCACCAATAACAAACAAAACTTTGGTCTCATTACTTTACTGCTAATGTCGCTTTCTATCCCCCTTCGATATACGAAATGCAGCGAAGAGAAGAGAACCAAAGTGTTATTGTGCCATATAGGGTGCAGAGATTGACTGTGAAGTGAGTGCACGGACCTCTAACATTTAATGGAGAGATGAAGGGGCAAATAAGAGAGATAGTCACATGGCACCCCTTCCCTCCCTCCTTCCTCCTCCTTTCTACTTTCTCACCTCTTCCTTATCTCCTCCGTATGTTAGTTGTTTGACCAAAGATTCAAAGATGAAACCTAAAAAGGAGTTGAATGCAACGACTCGAGAATTGAAGTATAGTGCAAATAGGAAACTATCTGATATTAACAAATAGATTAGAAAAAATTGTTTTAATGAGATGGGTTTTGGGTGGGGGTAGAGGTCTTTTTTTTTTTTTTGCGCCCCTTTTTGTGTGTAAGAATCTAGAAGAAAAGTGGTAATAATTGTACACAAGAGAACAAAATGAAACATCTTTTACATGATATTTGTGGTCTAGAACACTTGGAAGGCAACTTTCGCTATCCGTTTTTTTTCTGCCATGCACTCTTAGCCTCTCCAAGAAAAGTCTTTCTTTCTCTCTCTCTCTCCCTCTCTAGTGTTATTTTCTTCTTTTTATCTAGCATCTCTACTATCTCTCTCATTTCAGCCAGTCACTCTACTTCAGCACTTCCTCTCTCTCTTCTCGTTTCAGTTCTCTTCTCTCTCTCTCTCTCCTCTCTCTCTCTCCGTGATTCTGCCGTCTCAATGCTTCGGTCTTTTCTCTCTCTTTCTTCTCCTCAATTGTACTCTCTCTCGTCATATCTCTGCGCCTCCTATAATTCTTTCCCCTTTCATCTCTTTTAAGTAAACACAGTTTTCCCATATAAAGTTAATTGTCTCCGTAATGAGAAGACACAATAGAGCTTAGACATGAGGATAAAAGGATTAATCCCATCTCTGAAATGGAGATGCTTTGACATCAGGAGGAGCGCGGGCCGCCTTTAATTGAGTTAAATCCGGGGGGGGGTGAGGGGGTGCTGCTGTGGTGACTGACTGACAGAGAGACTGTTGGTTGGAACCTCTTTTGAAGAGACCCATTTCATAGAACACAACCTTGTCTTAAATACCGTTCTCCTCTCGCTCTCCCCCCCCCCCGGGAGATCAATCAGAAGCATTAATTGGAGCTTGGATTCCAACAAGGCTGTAAACCAAGATCACAACAACAACAACATTACTAGGGCACAACAACAAAGGGAAGGTTGGTGGGGCTACGGGATGGAGGTGCGGGGGGGGCTTCAACTCTTTTATTTATCAAGACTTTTTTTCTTTCTCGGTTTGTGTGTGTGTGTGTGTGGTGTGTGTGCCGTATCCATGTTTGTTGGTTCTGTTGTTGGAATAAAAAAAAAATGGTCAGTTAACTCTCTGTTGTGGTAACCTCTCAACGTATATAGAAAATCAGTCCTCATCATTCTCTCTCTCTCTCTCTCGTCTCTCTCTCTCTCTCTCTCTCTCTCTCTCTCTCCTGCTTCTCTCTTCTTTGATTGTATGCTAATGTTAAAGAAATATGTTGTATTGATAGACTCTGTGTGTGTAATGTATATAATATGTATATATGATGTGATATGTATGTAATATGTATTATATATATATATATATGTATATGTATATATATATATATATATAGTATATAATGACCAGATATGTTTGGGGGAAACGATTCTATATAGGATCCCTTTTTCTTTTGTGTTCTTTTGTCTAGAATATATAAGAAATTGGGTCTGATTGGAGGCTCAATAGTATGAATAATAGTTGATAATTATATAGCAGAGCAATATTATTATGATGATAAAAGACTTAAATTCATTTGGCAATTATGAAGTGTCAATAAAATTCTTCAATTTTTGATAATCTTATCTCTCAGAACATCATAAATTTTCTAATTGGGTTTGGAAAGAACTGGGAAGAAAATTAAGCCCTGCCCTAAATATTCTCGAAAAATGAGCAAATAATTGATATTTAATAACCCCTCCATAAGCTTCTTTATCAATCTTATATATAGAGGTTTGGCAAAATTTTATTTTAGTTTGGAACATAATTTAAAAAAATAAAAAAAAAAATGAGGGGGGGGCAACATTAGATCCTATTCAAATTTAAGTATGATAAGTGATTGGTGACTCTTAGTTTTGGGTCGTGTGTATACTCCTTCATTGCATTACTTTCAGGGCCATCTGACCCAGAGGGTAATACATGTGGGTCTATGATTATTTGGATAGGAACACAATGAAACCATAACTGTAATCAAATGTTTGTTATTTGATGAAATTATTGATGTTTCGAGAAGAATACTATTTCCCTGTTTGGTATCCTATCTCTGTTAAATCATTTACTAAGGATTATTATTTACTATTAGGTACTGAGAACCATTAGGACTATGTGCAAATTATTTTCCATTCATAGAAATAATTCATATCACGCACTGTGTGCAAAAAAAATACAAAAAAGAATCTGAAACAACTACACAAAAAATATAAATATGATTGTGATTCCCTACCTTAAAACATGAAATCACCTGAGACTGTTGATATGCCATCAAAATCGATCAATTTAATTGTGATATAAAAAAGATGAACATTGTTTGACAATGAGTATCAGAGTATTCATCTTTAGAAGGAGATTAGTGAAACTAATTCTTGTTTGTAAGGGAAATATTGAGTCAATCTCCCATTCCAAAGGATAATATAGCATTAGTATAGATCCATAGTATACTAACACGTTAACACAAATGGAAGGGAAAGACCAAGGTAAACTCATTTACACATACAAAGAACATTTAATGATATACAATACATACCAGTGTATTAGAATACAATACATGAATATGTCCCAACAGTAAACTATTCAATCCAAGCAGTATGTGGATAAAGGGGTACAAAAAAAAGCTTTCCTGTGGTATAGGTAGATAATTAGGCATACAGTCTACCTTCCCTTTGCAGTGTCCAGAATCAGTGTCTTGTCACTGTTCAAGAGAATAATGAGGTTGAAAGAAAGGGTTTCTGGGCTGCTCCTGTGCAAAGCTATGGGACCCCGTATACTAACCTGAAATAATTTCTATTGTATCCTCAACCATAAAATATTACATGTGTGTGGGTCTTGATGCATTATCTGCAGAAATAATTGAAATTTTCTTGTGTTTACAAAACAACGAAAGTTTCAAGAAGTGAATACCCATATGCCTTATATTTGAATGCTATATGACGTATTCTGCATTAGTAATCTAATGTTTTGTATATGTGTATTGTTTATTTAATTTATGTATATATATATATATATCTACCGCCAGTCAGTTTGTATAATTTGTTTCTTGTGAATGAGTTTGATCACTGCACATAAAGAGATCGCTTTCGTGCGTCCATTCGCTGTTTGTCATCTTTTAAGATAAACAGGATGACAATGAGTGCACCAAGGATAAAGCATTTTTTTCTTTTGTTGTTTTTTAGTGTTTTGTTGGTTGTGGGTTCGTTTCATTTGAGGTAAGGTATGAATGTATCGAGTCTATTGGCAGCAGCCCCACAGTAAACAGTCCAAAAAAAAGTAAAAAGAAATAATCATATTTAAGTATCTTGGTTGGTTCTATGGCATTTCAACCCTGTTTGGTTATTTAATGCCCAAGTCAGTTTTTTTTTTTTCATTCTTTTAAGGCAATTAATGGTTTCAAGTAATTTGTTCTATTCAATAATTAATTATCAATAAGTCATTTGTAAACAATTTTATCTCTAAGTAACTATTACACAAAATAATTTGCCCTAGTTTAAATGGTTTCAAGTATTCCTATCTAATTACTAATAATATATATAGCAGTATTTGGTTGGAGTTTTTGTTAAGGATTGTCAAATTGCATAAAATACGCCACAAAGTTTGTGGGTCATTTTCCAATCATCTTCAAGAGATAAACATTCATATTTAATTGAAATATCCATATATTTAAAAGACCAATACATTACTGTAGTTGAAAATCATTTGAAATATTATCTGAAGCATTATCAAAGATATATTTGACCGATTTTATGTATTAAAACAATGTAGAAAATAATCTTCTAAATTCTCTTAATGAAATAGGCTTTAATAAGTGAAATGTTTAAACGTTAAAACATCTTTATGGGAGCGGTACTCCATGGTGTAATGGTTATCATTGAAAATAAATACAGCAGACACAAGTTCAAGTCCTGGAACTAGATGACTTGCAATTTCACATTGGTGCTAACACCCTTGGGAAAGTTGAATATAACAATTCTCCTTCCAGCTATGGGTAGATAGTGCATTTTGGCTCTTTAATATGCTATGACAGCCGTCTAGGAGAGGAAAACTGAATTCAACCTGTTAACTTCCATTAGAAAATTGGACCTTGTTGTCACATCTTGCTCATTTAGGGATTAGATTGATTGAGTTGATATAGTAATATATTACTCAAAATCCTGGAGTTCTACAGTTCCTGGCTTTGCTGTGATGTACTGGCTAAAACTCTCTCTGGGTGCAACTTAAACTTGTCATCTAAAGTCTGTCCTCCACTTACAAAAGATGTAAAATTTAGTCACTTGTTTTATATCTCTTATCTGTAACCTATAAAGCTAAGCATACCTTACTCATCGACACTAATCCTGTAATTTTGCTAACCAGTAACAAAGGGCTTATTAAGTACACTGACTGTAAATTCGCCGCAAGGGGGTAAAACTCCCTTCACCAAATAAAGGTGTGGGGGGTGTCCTGTGTTATGCTCTGATTGTAGTTGATAGTCAGCTCGAGTTTGGAGTTCTGAGGATTGTAAGTACCTTTGTTAATTGCATTACTCCAGGTCCACTCTTAAGCCGAAAGTGGGTATTGTTAGGGTCCCCATTTAATAAGACGAGAACTGTTCACACCATTAACTTATTATGTAATTTTGTTATTATTATCAACTTGAACCATACAGCTGTGTACAAATTATGTTGTATAAGGATAAGAATACTTAGGCCTAATCCATGGCCAAAACAACGAATGTCTGTTAAACAACTACACTAAGAATGTAAATGATGAAACGTAAATGAATACGATTTATCTAGGCCGACAAAATAATCTAGATGCGATTACATGCCATTAAATCAATCTCATTGTAACCTGGTTTGTGGTCATTGGGAGGGGGCTATTTGTGTTGCATGTCTTTTGACAGGAATTGCTTTGGTGGTGCCATTTCTCTTCACATCTACAACGTACTTTTAACTTAGTTTTCCTTCTCCTTAGACTGGGTTGCCATACCAAGGTAAAGAGCCCCGTCTACCTGACTAATTTTACCACAGCTAGGTTGGAGAATGGTTGGATTCATACCTTTCCAACGGTATTAGTGCTATGTAATGAAACCTAATGCCATGAGCCACTCCTTATGCCATGAAAGTCCGATATCATATATAATGTAAAACGCATTATTACTTGTGTAATGAAAGTAACTGTAAATAATCTTGCGGTTTGGCCTCTTAATTAGAGAGTAATAACTTTATACAACGCTGCTGTTTAACAAGTAGCATTGCATCCAACAAAGCCCTTCATCATTTGATGACTAGATTAGGTATTGGTTTTTGGGGCCAAAGCATCATTCCACTAAATCAGAGCCTCCCAGCAGTATTTCAGCAATACCACCAAACTTTGGTTGTGTTTTTTTGTTTTTCTTTGTCACACGTGGGATTTGCCATAGAAAGAAATCTTTGAATTCAAGATAGTTGTTACTCTTAAAAATCGAACGCTTGTGTCACACCACCCTGCTCATTTTGGGAGGGTGGCTAAATGTATACGGCTTATTTCCATCTTCATAATTTTCATAGAATTTCTAGTCAGTATGTCTTGGTGTATTAATAAATTCTTGTCTCTTTTTCAATCCATTTCTTAATAAGATCCTCTTTTAGCCATTATTGTCTGCCCAGAAATTAAAAAATATATTAAAAGAAAAAATCCTTGGAGTAAATGCATTTGAGCTTATTCTAAGAATTGCTAAAAAAAATTTGTTTTTAAATTTCTGAGCTGTGAAATCGCATGTGGGGCATCAATCGACTATTTTTCATTTGGTATTTATGGCTCTGCGATTCATCCATTTTAAACGAAGGCGAGCGAGAGGCGAGAGAGAGTATTTTCAGTTTGAAGAATATAGATTTTAGCTTGTTTGTCTCAAAGACTCCGAACCATTTTCTATTCTTGACCAGTTTTGTCTTTCATGTAAAATCAGAAATGTTCAAATACTATGATACATTGATGCCAACAAACAAGTGTTAGTCGAATAAAAGCGGGGTGGGGATGTGCTGTATGGATCATATATCAAGAACTGTTAGCAAAATCATCAATTTATCTTAATAAAAATTGTTTAAATCTCAATTCTCTAGAACCAAAACATAGATTGTATAATACTTAGAATGTTTAGTAAAAGAAATTTGAAATGAATAAAATGGTTTACTAAATATAATACTTTACTAAATAAAATATATCTAAAAAATCAAAATTAATATAAAATAATTATATAATATAATAATAAAATTATATATATATATTATATATTATATAATATATATATGCAGTTTTTGCATGTATGAAACTAACGTGACTTCTATTGCCATCAAATTAAATGATATGTATACCTTTTTATATATTTTAATTTTATATATATATATATATATATTATATATATATATATAGATATATATATATATATATAATTATATATATATGGGAGTTTATTACTGTGGTAATGGTCGATGTATAAATGTTTCGGTCTTTAGACCTTCTTGACAGGAACATGAGCTGATTCTTGTATTGAGATTCAGCTCTCTTATATATTTATACCAGTTAGTTCAGTCGCATAGAGCATCTGTCTGGAATCACAATGTTTGTGTGTTTGATACGCAAGCCCTCGCTAACTCCAGTATAGGCAGGAATAGCACAGGTTGATCTGTGTGGTAAAGTGGAGAGTGAGGGTAGGTGTGGCACTCCACCTTAGATGCAAAAGCAATCTCCCTGGGTCTAGCCCTAGTGCAAAGGGGTTACTCTCTCTCACTGGTATGGCTGATACCTAGTTTTTAATTTCTCATATAAAAAAACAAAGTATTTTCAAAAGGTGAATATATTTTGATTGTGAAGCAGATATTAATATCTGTTAACTTCATTATGAAATATAGAGCTGTTAAAATTATTTGTAATAGATTAGGAATACTTGATACAGTGTAACTGCAAATTATTTGTATAAAAGAATAGCTCTTAAAGCTGTATTATTTGGGTTAGCTCAGTCAGTAGAGAGGGGGGAGGGGGGGGGGGGGGGGGGGGGGGGGGGGGGGGGGGGGAGGGGGTGTCGGCTAGAAACCATAAAAGGTCCTAGTTCGATACTGGCCCTCGCCAACTCAGTGTATGAGTAGCACAAGGATCTGTGGAACTAGGAGTTCATGGTAGCATGGCACTCCAACTCAGATGCAAAATAATCCCTTGGTCTGCGCTAGTGAAAGGGGATAAGACTCCCTCACTAATTGGCTGATACCGACTTTAGCACCTCGAGCGACTTTTGACTTAATTTGTAGTATTACTTAAAGCATAGAATAGTAACAAAATTATTAGAATTGGATAGGAATCTTGAAACCCCATAATTGCTTGAAAAAAAGAAAAAAAGAAGCCTCTTTATGGTATTCTGGATAGGCCTAACATGATGGATTGTTGTAGATCCATCTGATGAAAAGACACTTTGATTTGAAAATCTTTGGGAAAATTACAAAGTCACCAAAGTTTTGGGTGTTAGAATTTTTTCTTTTCTTTTTCTTAAACTGTAATTATTTGTTTCTATGCTTAGGGGGGGGGGGGGGGCGGGGGGGGGGGGGGGGGGGGGGGGGGGGGGGGGGGGGGGGGGGGGGGAGGGGGGGGGGGGGGGGGGCGGGGGGGGGTGGGCGGGGGGGTGGGGGGGGGGGGGGGGGGGGGGGGTGGGGGGGGGGGGGGGGGTGGGGGGGGGGGGGGGGGGGGGGGGGGGGGGGGGGGGTGGGGGGGGGGGGGGGGGGGGGGGGGGGGGGGGGGGGGGGGGGGGGGGGGGGGGGGGGGGGGGGGGGGGGGGGGGGGGGGGGGGGGGGGGGGGGGGGGGGGGGGGGGGGGGGGGGGGGGGGGGGGGGGGGGGGGGGGGGGGCGGGGGGGGGGGGGGGGGGGGGGGGGGGGGGGGGGGGGGGGGGGGGGGGGGGGGGGGGGGGGGGGGGGGGGGGGGGGGGGGGGGGGGGGGGGGGGGGGGGGGGGGGGGGGGTTTTGGGGGGGGGGGGGGGGGGGGGGGGGGGGGGGTGTCTTATTTGGTTTCCCAATATTTGGCCTCTCTCTCTCTCCTTACCCTCTCTCTTTGTCTCCATTCCCCCTTCACCCTCTCTCTTTGTTCCACTCTCCCCTTACCCTCTCTCCATCTCCCCTTCACCCGTAAGAGTTAAGTGATATTTCATTAAAGTTAGTGTTGAAGCCCTATCAGTAGCACTGACAACAGCTATAACTTGGCAGAATTCTTTGTTTTGTCTTGAAGAGATCAGATTTCCAGCCATTGAAATCTGTCTATAGCAGTCATAACTTTCCTATGCATATAGTGGAGGCGCGTGTGTAATGGTTAGAGTCGTATGGGAAATGGGGGGGAAGCGAGAGAAGGGGAAATGGAATTGTCAACACCGAGTTCAATTCCCTGGACGAAGTGCGTTGCATTTTCACTGGCGGGCTAATAACCTTTGGAAAGGTATGATCCAATTCTCCCTCCAGCTATGGGTAATAGCAGTGCAGACTGGGCTCTTTAACCATGGTTAGGTAACCTGTCCAGAAAGGAAAACTCTGAATTCAAAACCTGTTAAACTCCGCTTGTGTCACATCCTGCTCGTGCGGAGGGGTTGGTAGATTATTTATTAAGCTTTTTGTGGGTGAGATATTACTACAACTAGGTAAGGAACTGTCGTTCTCTCTCTCTCACTCTTTTAATATATATATAATATATATATATATATTTAAGTTTCTGGTATAATATCTCTTAATCCCATAGCATTGTATGTATATGCTTATTTAAAGAATAATTTTAGATCTATTAGACTGAAAATGATCCTGTAAACATATTCACACACAACAGGGCATAGATGTGGCATACACACATACAGTATACTTATATGACTCGAAACGCACATAATATAACACGCGACGTACATAGATATACACATAGACACATAACATGGCCTTCTATAAACATAATAATGTTACCATAACAGCACATGTAACTATTATATAATTATATATATATTATATATATATACTAATAGTACACACACATGTACCACTGATGGAATCACCATAAACAAATTCTTATGCGACAATACGCCCCTTCTATTCTAAGTTAATCATAAAGAAAGAGGAGGTAATGCTATCTGATGTTCCTGAATGAAATTTTCTGCATATTTCAAATGTTGATCACATTAGTCCTAACCCACTCTAAAAGGGGGTGCCCTTGCCTAAGCCACACCCCACTACCCCTACCCTGCTTGATCTTACCCCCCCTACTACCTACCTCACCCTCGCTAAATCCTCCATTTTTGTTCAGTTCCTTAAGTTGTTCAGCTTTCACACTTGAGGCATTTTCTTGGTGCGCTCGCCTTCCCAACTGCCGGGGGCTTGATTTCCTTTCACCATTAATGCCGCTAATAGATATTGGGCTATTTATTTGCTCTCTAATGACTTCTCTCTTTTTTTTATCTGGGGTTAAATAGACATTCTGCATGATTCGAAATTGCTCACCGCTTTTACTGCAGGCATCAGGACATGCTGTTGATCTGCCTAGCTAGTGAATCGTGCTATGTAGAGTTGTAATTACATTGTGTTAATCGACGTGAATGAGGCATAGTCTATCCAGAGATTGCTGATTGGTTTGTTTCCTGCATCCCTGTGCACAAATATCTAAAAAAGGATGCAGTAAAAATCTGCCCGCATCCATGTGTCCCAGTGTTTTTCCTTTTTTTTTCTTCCTCAATAGTTTCTAGAGAATGAATTACACAAAGATAGCTTACAAGGTTGGAGTTCATGAAGAGACTTGATAGTTTCAAGACGTCTGTGGGAGTCGATTGTCGGTCAGAATTGCAGTGTGATTGTTAGAGCCCAGTCATCTGAGTGAGGACGTAATAATTATTTAGGCAGCCGTCAAGCATGTTCACCTGCTCGTTCGCGAGCAGAGGTAGTATGGGAATGTAGAAAGTGAGGAGCGAACCTAGAGGTGATGTCGGAGCCAGAGAGCATACTTCTGCAGTCCACACATAAGATGAAGACAGGTCATGTTAAGGCGGACAGTACCTCTGTTCAATCCAAAAGCACCACGGTTGATTTGCCAATCGTAGTTGAATAGAGTGCACGCAAAATGAGAATGATGGAGTAGGGCAGAAAGCAGGATTTCAGCTGTGTTGAGCGCTGCGACTGCAGTGATGTTGATAAATGTTTTGTGTATAAATTGTTTAAGGGTACTGAAAAGTTCATAGGCTGACATCAAATTTGTTCCTGGCTTGGACGTTAACTTAGGTTTGTCGTATTCACACACGGTAGTATCCACGAGCAAAGACGAACGATGATCGCGAGGGGAGCAGCGCTGATCGGACAGCACAGTGATTGAGTTACAAGATGCAAGTTGTATACCGACAAGGAGGGAACAGTCAAAAAGATACAGTCCGCGATTACTCGAGTATAGACGACGATTAAGAGGCCATGAAAAGTTCTGTGTGGTCAAGCGCGAATATATAACTATCGTTAGGTAGTTCGGAGCTTGTGTACGAGTCACTGTGATTGATTCATATCCGGGTGCATCTGGTGGATCTGATATAGTGTGATGACTGAGCGTCCATTATGTGTAAGGCATAAACGGAATCAGTTTGCCAATTGTTAAAACTCATGATGGCTAAACTGAGGAAGTGTTTTCGCAGCGACACAGGAAGGACTGATGAGATAACGATAAGTGGCTTGGTATGTGACGAATCTAGTTCGGCGCGAACGCTGAGCAGTTGGTCACTTTGGTATGGTATGAGGTCTGTGTCTGGTAAATTCGAGAGCGCAGTTAGGCATGCGAGAATGCGAAACGAGGACACGAATATGCTGTATTTTAAGTTCAGCAGAAGTATCATTCCACTCAAGTCAGTGAGCTGATAGATTTGTTGGCAGTGTATGGTTGACGTAGTCTATAAGTGTGAGCGTTGTAGAGCACAACGATCGTCGGGAGTATACATGTTGTCAGCTGTGAGGCACGGAACTAGTGCGCTGAACGGCGACAGAGCTGGGACAACGTTATTTAGCAAGAGCTCAGAGTGGAAGCGATGGATTGGCCAGAACACTGGGTAGGGATGTTGGTATCTTAGCTGATGGCCGTGTGAGGAACATAGAATAGTGCGATTAAGAGCGGCATTTATATCTATTGTGTAACAATGTGATGTAGATCATGAATAAACGAGACCACTCGAGGGTATTGCGCGACTACTTCGTGATGTGGAGAGAAAGCTCCAGCAACTCGAGATGTTATAAGGCAGATGGATGGTTAGACATTAAAACTCAGAGAGAACCAAGCCTCTAACGTAGTTTGTCTCGAGTGTAGGAGGGAACTAGACGTCAGAGAGGCGCAGACTGCCACGATTATTACTGTAGGTAGGGCTTACGTCTGACAGACCGTAGATATGTGATGATCGACACTGTTAGTCAGCGCAGCCTAAGAGGTGCGGACGCAGCGCACCGGAAGTCGTACTACAGGAAGATTGGATCACGATGGAGATTACGAGTCTAGTTGTGGTCATCGAGGTTTATATAAGGCAAAACGTCAAAAGTATTGGTACGTGTGAGAGAGACGGATTAACTAGCAGCAATAATCGTTGTATAGTATTAAGGACCAGCTAAGTAATGAGCCATATTCATGTATCAGTATATATCATGAGAGTTATACAGGGCGAGAATTAATGTAGATGTGACTTATACGAAGCCATATTGTATGTGCTTTGTAAAGAACAAAAGAAGCAAAAAAAAAAAACCAGTTCGTCCTGACTCGCTATTAGTGGAAACACCGGAGGTCCAAGCTTTCTATTGATCTGTGAGAGTAACGCATGTGTGTGTGTCGGTTGAAGTGTGGATCTAATAGTTGTTCGATGTGATCATCATCTCGATACCAGTATACAGAAAGATGTCACTTTCAAGGGCATTTTAGGGTTCATACGAAGATAGGATAGCAGGTAGCGAGTACCATGTGAATAAGATAGACGCAGAGGTTAGATGCATAGGGTAACGGATATACATTACTCATTAGATATGACCTAGCTTCGGGTACTGGTTGGTGAATATGATATCGTGATCATCATTATGCGTACTGAGCATGTAGACGTAGTATAGGCCGCAGAGTCATGTCAGCGACTCAGACATGATACTTACCAGATGCGAGAGAGGGAGTCGTAGATGACGTCCGATAGACGATTTGCAGACGTTCTACAGGATCAGAGAACTTCAGGTAGTACAATGTAAGACGGGTTTTCAGCACAGGATAACAACGGCTCGATCGTGGGGAGTTCTTTGTTGGTTATTAGTGTGTTTTATTATCTTTTTGTAAGCTTGTTGGCTTAATAGCAGATTGCAATGCAGCGCATAGTGGTAAGAGCGGTTTCAAGTAACGGTAAGTAAATAAGTTCTGATGAGTACGTGTGTCGAAGAAGGCCAAGTTATAAGCTTGCAAATGTAAGATGCGTATGCACTGGTAATAGTCACTGAATGATGCGAAAGATTGCACAGGGTTAGCTGGGGTCGTTGCAGTTATACTCATATTGAGTACCTAAGACGACACAGCACTGCTACGTCAGCGCGAGTTAAGATACGAGCCAAAATGGCGGTTGCCTGAGGTCAGAGACGAAGTGCGGACGCCGGTTCCCAGCTAGAGGAGGTAGAGGATAGAACGCCGAGTGGCTTCGATACAATCCCGGGACAAATTCCAGAAACTGAGAGCTCAGCGGCAAAATCGGTGAAGGGATAGCAGTGTTAGAGTCGGTGTCAGATTAAAGGACGCAATTACTGATTGCCTCTCATGCAGAGCAGGTCGGGCTTGGGATGAGTCTCGATCACGGATCAGTGTATGAGTATGATCGCTGCTGATAGATAGCGATAAACTCGCCAGTAAGCAGCTGAATTAGTGACAGTTGCTGTGCGTGTGTTTCATGTACATCGACTGACGAGGGATAAAGACTAAGTAATGAGAGGTATCGTCCGGACTCTGAAAGTGAATATGAGACCGACGCAGTGTTAGCAATAGTTTATGATGTAAAACTGACGAGATCTAAATAGAGTGAGGCTCTTCAGGGATCGACAAGGTGCACCAAGTGTGCCCGCGTGGGGGTCAGTTAGAAATGCCAAAAACTATAACTGTTGAGAAGGTAAATTTTGTTGAATTAAAAAGAAAATTCTGTATCATGCAATAGGCATTTGAGACATTCAAGAAATAATGACAGAACTACGATTTGAACGTGTAGGACAATTAGGCCATACAGCGAGTCAGGATGGAGTAGCGAACAAGGACCGGCGATGTGTCACAGGGCGTCGGGAGTTCCGCTTGAAATGTAAAGGGTTCTTTGAACAGGAAAGCGGCTTCAAGGTCGAGGTGAAAGGAAGTATAGAGATCATCTGAGTAACTGGACAGTGTGAAAGATGGTGGACCGTAAGGGTGGTGAGATCGTCAGCTACCTGCAAGACGGAGGCACATAGTAGAGTGAAGCTGACCGTGATCAGTTGTTAACAAATTCAGCAATCATGTAGGTGACCATCAAACAGATACTGTGATATGAGGTTCGCGTAATCGTCTAGAGTTGAGAGTGGACCTTCACGAACTGACGAGACTACCAGATTGTTCGCCGATAAACGCATAGGGTCGAGTGCTAGATATGCTGCACTTCCGACCAGTGATGTAGAGTTGGACACAAATCCGAGAGAGATCAGTATCAGAGATAGTGCTTAGGGCAGGGGTATTAATCGAGCGAGCTCTGAAGTGCTCTGCACTCGAGAATCTAGCACGATCTGCGTATTATAGCGTATCGCCAGTCATGATAGAAAGTTCTCTGCCCAGAATATGGATTGAGATCCGGAGAAGTGATTTAACGCATAAGTAAACACCGTGGCTGCGGCCTATCGTTGCTTGTCCAGCTGATCAACCGAGAGGTGATATCCTAACATATGGAGCTGCTGATGAGGGCTGTTGATCGGGGATCTCGTGATCAGATCGAGGTGTGGCTAGATGTTGACGGTGAAGGGCATGATAGAGCCGACTGAGCTGGCTTGTGATGGGCAGCTAGAGACATAGCGCGGAGGATTTTAAGGCATCATTGGAGAGAGCCACTCTTGAGACAGTCTAGACAAGGATAGCCATCAGGCTAGCGAGCGAGAGTAAGGCATTGCGAGAGTTTGCTGGGCGTTCGCTACTACTATGAGGAGATATACGAAGGTTGCGAGAGCCGATAGTATATCAGTAGATTGGTAGCTGTGAGCTAGCTGAACGATCCGTGGTGAAACGACTTTGTGATCGTTGGAAGATGTATGTGATCGATAGAATAGCGTGTCGAGAGGCAGATAGCACCAATGGTCTCAGACGCGGCAATGGAGATGAGACTGTGCCCGCTGCTGCGGTAGAAGCTAGATGCTGGTAGATTGATAGACGTAAGTGTATCGAGGCTCGCTAGAGTGGTCGTGTGCACGTGATGCACGCTGACCTAGCGCAACTCGGTGTGCGTGCGTACGTTCGACTTGACCACCGAGTGGAGCGGGCGACTGAGGTATGGCTGATGCGGTGTAGGAGCATACAGCTCGGACTGTCGCACGTGAACGGATCTATAGGAATACACTACGGTGATGCCAGTACGTTAGCCTCCACAGGAGGACGTACATGTGAGTTGGATTGGTGTCGTGAAGATTCGTACTCAGGTAAATGGACTGTGGTAAGGCGGGTTGTATAGGTCGCGCGTCGCGCTCAGATGTATTGACTAAGACGAGCCTTGCTCGACAGCTGAGGTCACTCGGCTGTTGAATCATGGGACAGAGGCGGGCTTCGGACAGGTAGTCGATCGTGTTGAGGGCTCCGGTTACATTAGACATGGTGAGGCATGAGCCGCGGCGACTGTGCGGTCATTAGATCAAGATCGCTGTCGTGTTGCGTATAATCCGACTCTGTGAAGACAGCGCACGTGAGCGCCTTTTCTATGCGAATGTGCGCCATGACTCGCAGAGTTTACGCGTGCGTAGGACGAACGGACAGTCTATACTGAGTATTTCTGAGCGTTGGAGAGGCGTGTAGCTGAGTGAGATTAGTACACCTACAACGGTCTTCTCACTAGTCAGGATGATATATAGTAGATAGTCGCAGATATCGACGGAGGATGCATGAATGATCTACTTCATAGCGTTCAGTAGCATGTATAGAGTTCGCTGACATCAGGCCCAAAGCAGACACGAGCTGTGAGTTAGTGCTAAAGCACGAATACGCCCTTAAACCCAAATTATACACAAAACTATCTATCTCGGTGCAAAAGTTAAAATGTTTCCACTATGCAATATTCTTTGGAGGCTCTCAAAATGGCAAACAAACGTGGTGCTTTAGGATTCGAACAGAGGTCTTCATAATTTTGGTGGCATGCAAAGTGCAAACCAGTGATATTTCAAAAGCATATTTGAGTCAAAATATATTCACAAATGGGCAAAAACATGAATTTGCCACAATGACGCCAGAGTTGAAACTAAAAGCCTTCTAACATCCTACCTTGTAAGCTATCTCTGTGTAATTCATTCTAAGACCTATTGAAAGGAAGAAAAACAAGAACAACACTGGGACAACATGGATGCGATTTATGCATTTTTGATATTCTGCGCATCAGGATGAGGAAAACCAATCAGCATCTCTGGTAAGCTATGCTCATTCAACTCGCATTACACAATGTATTAACTCTACATAAGCACGATTTCCACTAGCCTCCGCAGATCAACAACATTCCTGATGCCTGCAGTAAAAGCGGTGAGCAATTTCTGACACCTGCAGAACGTCTAATTTACACAGATAAAAAACAAAGAGAGAACGCTCAATTTAAAGAGAGCAATCATAAATAGCCCAATTCTACTAGGGCATATCAATGGTGAAAAAAGGAAATCAAAGCCCCCGAGCAAATTGGGAAGCGGCTACAAGAAAAATGCCTCAAGTGAAACAGTGACAACTAAGGACTGAAACAAAAAAATTGGAGGCAATTTAGCGAGGGGTGAGGTAAGTAGTCAGGGGGGGGGTAAGCAATCACAGCAGGGTCAGGGTAGTGGGTGTGCTTAGGCAGGCAACCCCCTTTTAGAGTGGTAGGCACTATAATGTTGATCAACAATTTGAAATATGCAGAAAATTACAGGAAACATCAGATAGCATTAGCATCTTTCTTTTCATGATTAAACTTAAGATAAAGGGGGGGGGATGTGTCGTAGACATGTTATTGGTGATCCATCAGCTGGTACATGTGTTGTGTGTACATTTATATATAATAAATTATTATTATATATATATATACTAGTTACATGTGCTTGTCTATGTGGTAGCCACATTATATGTTTATAGAAGGCATGTTATGTGTCTATGGTAATATTCTATGTATCGTGCTTGTTATATGTATGTGCGTTTCCGGCATGTTATAAAGTAATGTCATTGTGTATGCACTCTTGCCCGTTGTGTGTAAATATTTACCAGGCGATCATTTCAGTTCTAACTAGATCTACAATTATCTTTTAAACATAAGCATATCATTCACATGTTCTAAAGGATTAAGAAGATATTTCTCCAGAAACTTTAAAAATATATATATACTATAATATATATTAAAAAGTGAGAGAGAGAGAACGACAGTTCCATTACCTACGGTAGTAATATCTCACCCACAAAAAGCCTTAAATAAATACATCTACCAACCCTGCACGAGCAGGATGTGACACAAAGCGGAGTTTAACAGGTTTGGAATTCAGAGTATTCCTTCTGCCTGGACAGTTACCTAACGCATGGTTAAAGGCCCATCTTGCACTGTATCTACCCCATAGCTGGAGGGAGAATTGGATTCATACCTTTCCAAAGGTTATTTAGCGCCAAGTGAAATGCCAAGCAGCTTCGTCCGGAATTGAACTCGTGTTGACAAGCTCGCATTTCCTAGACTCTAATCCATTACAAACACAACGCCGCCTCCATAATACATGCATAGGAAAGTTATGGACTGCTATAGACAGATTATCATTGCTGGAAAATCTGATCTCTTCAACGACAAAACAAGAATTTGCCAAAGTTTATAGCTGTGTCCAGCTGCCTACTGAGAAAGATGGAGTATGCAAAGCCACTAATTTACAGCTGGGTGGTGTCATATCTGCAATCAGCATGCACTAGTACGAGTAGATCCGTTACGCATGTGGGTAATCCGATACCCGCTCACAATCTTCGTAGTAGCGAGTGAGTGGAGAGATGAGTACCTTCACTACAGTGTAATTGGCAGCGCCACTGCGAGTCTAAATAGATGACGGACTGGAGAGCGCGAGTGGGCGATGGGCGGTGCAAGCAGTTGTGCTGAGAGATCCGAAACTCTGCATCAGCATGCATGTATAGTAGGACACCACCACAGGGGATATAGTAGACGAGAGTCCAGCAAGAGATAGTAGAGAGTCGAATGTACGTACGGCGCGCAGAGGCAGGTAGAGAGGAAGAGAATAGAAGCAGATTACCACAGGATCGAGAGGGGATAGAACAATGACTCGACGAGCACACTATAGAGACAAGGCATAGAAACAAATATACAAATCGACGTAGCGCAGGACAGAAGTGCAAAGAAAAAATTTCTAACAGATAATCCTCATCAATGAACTGCATATTTGTCCGTACATAGTAGTGTGAGAGTGGATGGATATATATAGGTCCGACAGAGAATATGATTAGATTGACGGTAAAATCGAGCATTGTGCATATACGGTACGCTTCGAGTGTTCGTAAAGCGATTATACTCACACTTGAAAGCAGCAGTTATTTGAGTAGAAGAGACGCAGACAGTCGCAGCCATAGGGGGGTCATTGCCGGATATGGCGTCGCGCAGCGTCAGACCAATGCTATCACGGACGCCTGCACATCACCGGGGTAGTCGTGGTCGTGCAGGGTGCATCTGCGAGCAATCAGATTTGATCGAAAGCGATACGGCTAGATGAGTGGAGGTATAGCGAGCTCAAGAGGCACGGATACAGCTCTGAAGATATGTAGGCAGAAGGCGAGCGTGATAGCAGACACGCATCTGAGAGCGGCTTTTGCCAATAATATTATATTAGCATGTAGACATCTCCTAGTGTGTCGTGTCTGATCTGTTGCGAGATGACAATTCTGGGGTTCAAGTATTCTATCCAATATCTAATAATTTGTTCAACTATTCTATGGTTTAAGTAACTATAAATAAAGTCAAAGTCGTCGAAGTGTGCCTAAAGTGGTATCCAGCCAATTAGTGAGGGAGTTATCCCTCTTTTCACCTACGCTAAGACCAAGGAGATTTTTTAGCATCTGAAGTTGGAGTGCCATGCCTACCATGAACTACCTTAGTTTACCACAATCCTTGTTGTACTCATACATGAGTTGGCGAGGGCCAGCTTGGGGCGGCGCGCGTATTTGAGAGTATCGAACTAGGAACCTTGTGGTTCTAGCCGAAACCTATACTGGACTGGCTAACCCAAATAATTACAGCTTTAAGATGTTATTCTTGTGAAGTACAAATAATTTTGCAGTTACACTGTATAAGTATTTCCTATCTAATTCACAAAGTAAATTTTCAAACACTCTATTTGATTCATAAAATGGGAAGTTAACAGATATTTAATATCTGCTTCACAATCAAAAATATATTCACTCTTTTGAAATACTTGTGTTTTGTTTCTTATATGAGAAAATAAAAGAATAGTATCAGCCCAGACAGTTGAGGAGAGTAACAGCAGCCGTTTGCACTAGTCTGATACACGGAGAATTTGCTTTTGCATCTAAGTGGAGTGCCACAAGCTACCACATCGAGCTCTCCCTTACCACACAGATCCCCTGTGAACTATCCTGCACTGAGAGTTAGCGAGGCTGTATCAAACCCCAAATGCATTGTGATTCCAAGACAGAAATGCATCTATCAAGACTGAACTAAAACTGGCTCAATAAAGTATTAAGAGAGCTGAATCCTTTCAATACAAGAACTTAGCTCATGTCCTGAAGAAGGCTAATAGACCGAAACATTAACCATCGACATTACACCAGTAATAAACTCCCCATATCGTATAATATAATATATTATATATAATATATATATAGATACATATATATAATATATAAATATAAGAGAAAATATTTATAAAAGGTATTAACATTATCTATTTAATTTGATGCAAATAGAAGTCACAGTTAGGTTTCATACATGCATAAAACTGCATATATCATATAATATAATATACTATATATAACACCATAGATGTAAGCATGGATTATCGTAGCTCTCGCATAATCAGTGGAGATCGCACAGAGCAGTGAATGTAAGCGACACGGAAGAGCGATGGTGAGAGAGTACGTATTGAGACGTAGAATCAGATATGATGAAGTAAGGCTAACTTCAATTGATCGTGGGATAAGTGAATATCAGTCAATGTATATAACAATAAACTGCCAAGGCTGATAGCGTGCGGAGGGGAAGTGTAGTTGTAGGTAGGTGATGAGTCATTAGATTGAGTCGTATTGAATTTTATTCTGCATGCATAGTAAGCGAGGTTGAAGAGGCACGTAGTGGTTTACGCTAGTAGAGCACATCTATATGCAACGAGTCCATCCGATTACTGCAGTATACTTATCGCTCAGAGGATGACAGTAGATCTCTATCTGTTCAGCGTAAGATGGTATGCTATGGGCGTTACGTGAATTCTGCAGCAGGATATGTTGGGTCGCCGCTATATCATCTGCTGATGGATGGTTAAAAGACAGGAGAACGCACGAAGTGCTGATCGGGGCCATACTTTATCGCCAATGAAGCGCGGATAGTAGATCATAAGTTAATAGAAGAGGCGCGGCATCGGTTAGAATGCCCGATTGCGGCATTACGACGTTCCTGATGTGCGCGGATATGTCGTGATAAGGCGCACAGATTGTCTGGTGAGAGGATAGATCTATAAAGTATAGTATCCAGGTCAGAGCTGTATGACAGCTATGAGTATAATGGCAAAGCAGAAGAGTGAGTGTACGTCGTCCAGGCGCACCGAACGAGGTTTGCACTGAACGGCGAATATGGACTATCGCTCAGAGAGTACCTATATGCATCGCGGAATTCGGAGTAAGAGCTGCGTTGACGTGCATTCACAGTCAGCGCGACAGCAGGCGACACGTGCACCTCACATATGTGATTCATATATGTAAGCCTGCATGAGGAGCGGTGGCATCTAAATACCAGGCACGAGGTCATTTAGAGATAGGTCTATCTTCAGCCACTAATGACATGCGCGTATGTTCAGAGCGGTGATGCCGGAGAGCAGATCAAAGGTGCCATGGTGTCGGAAAGTCGCCGAAGTATAGTAGGAGTTGAGTAACGTAGTTGAACGCATTCGTAGCGGATATAGTCGATTTGCCTGACATACATGACTGAGATCTAAGGCTGGAGGAGGCAGACATGTATACACCGAGCACTACACTATAGCGCACGAAGATACGAAGTAGTATGTGAAGATGAGTGACGAAGAAAAGTGCGCGCGAGCAGGTAGATCGTGCGGAGGAATGAAAGTCAGTAAAGATCTGCTCATTCTGAGACACGAAGAATAGCAGTGATGCGAGAATAGGGTGATGGATTCCTGACGCTATATGCGAACCTCTGATTGATATGAGTGGTTAGCTATCACTGATGGTGAGTATCGACACGAGCAGATGTAGGACGCATCGAGTGCTGTCTTCGTTCGAGACATTCAGTTAGATAGGTTAACCTACGACCGTAGTATGCGATCTGTCAGAGCGAGTTGAGGCGCGATATTCAGATCTACATCGGAGGGCGCTAATGGCCCGACATATCCGACTCTGTACTCATTGGAGGATCTATCGAGAGTCCTTGCTTGTAGGCTGGCTGGTGTACGTGTGTAGAACTTGATCAAATGAAAACTCAGTCGAGATGATTGACTGCTCGCATCCTAGGATGAATAATCATGTGTGGTCCGCCTGAGACGAAGGACAGACGAGCAGACTGACATATCACATGACTCACTGCGTGGCATTCAGCGAGCATAGAGGCTTACTTGGGATCGAGCGGAATGACAGCTGGAGAAGAGCTAAGTAGATGTGTCACCAGCACGTACGACAGGGAGCTACAGAGGCAGTCGCTATTTTGCTGTTGTCGTAGCGTGGTGGCTTAGTAGGGATCAGGTTCTTAATGAGATCAAGTAGTCCAGTACGCCAACAGCAGACATGAGTACTGAGCGATCTGATGACGCGATGTGAGCATGACGCGATAGATGAGTCACGAAGCGGATATAGAAAGAGAGCAGAATTGCGGGAACCCACGGCCGTGTGCGATCGGACGATTTCGACTGGCAGACGTATCGTCAGGATCTAAGTGTGCGAGACTAATGGATCTGACTAGGTAGTTGACACGAAGATTGAGAGGGCATGAGCGGCGTAAGCAGAGAGAGATAGAGTAGAGCGTGATGATGGAGCACCAGAGATGACAAAATTAACACGATGGTAGATAGTAGCAGATCGCTCAACATAGGATACCGTACGAGGGTCGGAATAGGGGCTAGAGTAGCGTCAACCACAATCATCTGGCGAACTTGGACGTCTAGTGCGGATGACAGGGGGACGCTACTGATATTTGTGTGAGGTAGTGAGAATCAGCAGTGACAAGATAAGGGCTCGGATACAAAGATAAAATATGTAGGCTCACCTGAGTGATATACGACTAGTGTATAGTAACACGAAGGTAGCACGGCGCGTAAAGCATGTACCGCAGGACGGACTCTCCGAGCAGTGAGATAGACACAGCAGAGAGAGCGCACAGGCCGGGAGTTGGATGAAGGAGAGAGGTTAGCTGGGCGCAAGGAATGTCAAGTTCGACTGTGCGAGTTATATGGTTTGAATTAGAGAGAGGAAGGAAGAGCTACGCCTATCATCTAGACGTTTCATGAATAATCAGTGGTAGACATGTGCAGAGGTAGCTTGCCAGAGAGGATCAAGTGTATAGAGCAAGATGACGTCTCAGCGGCAATTCTAGGAGTGTAGAGCTCAGGCCAGAGAGACGAGGTGGTGGATCATCACGAAGATGATCAGTCTAAGGAAGAGCAGACCCACTATATGATTCAGCTGTGGCGCGGACAGAATGCGTTCCTGACAGTACGTGTACTTGATTGACGGGCAAGCGGAGAGTCGTACCTAGAATAGCTGTGTGGCCACTATGAGTTCGTAGATCGAGAGCTGGGAAGAGATGACGAGCGAGCCATATCCAGCGTCACCCAAGCAGCAAGGTGCAGGAGAAGATATAGACAGACATCATGAGGAGCTATTGATGTCTGAATCGTCGCACGTGCAGGTAGTCGCTACTAGAACTTGTATATCTCGTGGTGGTTGTAAGAATAGGAGCGAGTGGTGACATCACGAGCGAACGAGCACGATAGGAATATTGCAGGGGATCCTGCTTGTGACGACAGCGCTCTATAGGAGGAAGCCGCCATTGGAAGGGCACGTGCGAGAGTTCATAGTGGCCATAATGTGCAATCGCAGTCTTATAAGCGGCCCATGTATCTGAGGCGTTCTGTAGAGTAATGCATAATGCTATTTACATTGGTGTACGGGCCCGTCCAGAGGGATGAAGGTAAGACAACGAGTGTCCAGCATTAGGCTGTAGGTACAGTAGCTGGATATACTCTATCATGCGCGGCGACTGAGAGTAAGTTATGAAGAGTAGACGTGTTCTTGCGGGTTTCGGATGATGCGGATTTAACTCTCTGGCGTCGCACTAGCACTGAATATGGAAAGGATCAATTCAGAATAGACCAGAGAGCCTGTGAGAGAGCGGTATCTAGCGGTAGCTGTGTCTACTGCGTATGCTCGATTGTTATATATCACAGACAGACGACAGTAGAATCGTGGTGAGGAGTAGCATTTCGTTTGAGTCATTAATGTAGTTAATGCACCGAATGTATATGTAAAGGAGCAGCGTAGTGCATTGTGGCGGGTAACTGCGCATATGCAGGTTCTCGAGGGAAGAGAACTGATGAATGCAGCAGGAAGATCAACGGATTAGCGATTGGAGAAGCCAGAATGCTTATGCGCGAGTGAGCGAGTCAAATCACAGGTAGGCGGGTCTGCTAAGCAGCACGTGCGCTCGAAGAAGGAAGGTGCTGGAGCGGTGAGGCTGAGGTGTCAATACGGCATAAAAGGTTTGCATTTCACACATAGGGCACTAACTAATGACCAGGAGGGATGATAGAGAGTAGTAGGGCGATGGAAAAGTGGCTATTAAGTGCCAACAGCATGGAGGATACTCCAGCGCATGAGCGTGTGGTAAAATAAGTCAGGGTACGAGGACGGGGGGCTCGTTTGAACTCGTAGCTTGGTCATGGCAACAGTGCAATGTCTAGGAGAAAATAGGAATAAGACTTAGAAGTGTAGACGAAGTCGCAGTTGTAGAGAAGTGTGTGAGAGAAGAATGGCACGTTCACCGAGCAATTCTGTCAAAGGAACGCCATAGAGGCAACACAGAGCAAGTAAGCCCCTCCGCAAGTGAATCCACACAACGTAGGTTTAACAGAAGATGAATGAATTGATTTTTAATGGCATGTAGCGTCATCGATAGAATATGATTTGTAAGCCTAGATAGAAAATATCGTAATCAATCATGTCCGTTCGATTGTACATTCATCTAGTAGAGATTACGTTTAGAGAGATTAGTTTGTTTATTATGGCTAGCACAGAGTTGGTAGGCGAACCTAGTATTCTATAATGCTAAATGACAGAATATTGTAGTATTGTGACAACAGAGTCTGAGTTATGGGTAAATACAAGATGATAATTAATAGTGGGACATAAATTAATATAATAAGGTAGAGTGGTGGAAACAGTTTCTATTAAATGGGACCGTGGCTAGACAAGTTACCGACGCATTCGGAGCTAAAGAGTGGAGTCCTGGGAGTGGAGATCGGCAAATTAAAAAGACTTTACAATCCTCAGAACTCCAACACTCGAGTCTGACTATCAATACAATTCAGAAGCATACACAGTGACAACCCCCCCCATCCACTGTTTTAATTGGTGGAAGGGGAGTACGTGTTACCCCCGTTTGACAGGCGATACAGTCAGTGTATTTTCTTAAAGCCTGTTTTCTACATGCGTTTAGAAGATTAACCAGGATTATGTGTCGATGAAATAATAGAGAGCGTTAGCTTATAAAGGTTACTAGATAAGAAGAGTAATTAAAACAGAGTGAGCAAATTCTTGACATCTTTAAATCTTGTAAGTGGAGGAAGGACTTTAAGATGACGAGTTATATGTGCACCCAGAGGAGACGTTTAGCCATACTCACAGTCAAAGCCATTCCAGGACGACTGTAGAACTCCAAGGATTGCGTAATATGATAATACTATCAATCAATCAATCAAATCCCCTAAATGAGCAAGGTGTGAAACAGGTCTAAATTTCTGTAATTGGAAGTAACAGGACTCTGCATCCAGTTTTCCTTGCTCCTAGACCGGCTCGTGTCATAGCAATAGTGACAGAGCAAAAGAACGGCACTACTTATCTAGCTAGCCGCGTCATAGCTGGAAGGGAATTGTTATATTCATACGCTGTTCCAAGGTGTTAGCACAAATGTGAATGCGATAGTCAGCCTAAGTCCTGCAGGACTTGAAACGTGTGTTGCTGTAAATTGTTTGATTCAATATGGATGGAGAGACATTGACACATAGTGTGCCCCTCTGGAAGCATACCAGTTACCACCTATATTCTTGCAGTAAGACACAGGCTGAGGTCTCTGTCGCAGTAAGCCAGAGTTTCGATTGACGATGATAGATGGCGCACCGTCTGATCTGGTCATAGGTAGAAGGACGAGAAGTGAGTACTGAGTAGCAGACTAGATACCGAAAGAGAGAAATTTTTAGTCGTATGCAGCGATATGTAGGATGTTCGTCAGATGAGATAGTATCATATTGAGTGCGAAGCGTATAACTGACTACAGGGGTAGGATTACAAGCGATCATACGTCTGTTGATCGAGTGAAATAATGACGTTACTTATCATCAAAGGTGAGATGTTATCACAGACTGTACATTCTAACGGTAGTGAGTAAGTGAGCTGGGTCTTAATGATGCAGGAGAACATAGATTGATATTTAAATTAAATATGAAAGTGGTTTAATCTCTTGAATCTGGATCGATACAGAGGATAAAAACATAACGAAACATGTCATCGGAAAGATAAAGGAGCGATCACTAGCGAGCACTAGCTGTCTTGAGGTGCGGAGAAGCGTATTGTTCAATTTGACGAATATCACGTTTAAAAAACTCAAGCCAACATATACTGAGCTGTAGTATCTCACTTGCATAGTAACTATTAGTAGTTGATAGTAGGATATATCTTATGAGCTCGATCAGTCCAGTTTGTGAGCTGAGATCGTAGGACGAAGCTAAGACAGTAATTCTTGCATTGGTCTGATGTGGCTGGTGATTCATGTTGAGGCTAGTGGAATCGCCTTCGTAGTGTGAGAGCAGTTAGATAACTCCAGTATAGAGGTAGGTTGACCGAAGAAATGTCGACTATTGTGATGTCTGAAGATAGAGTAGTTGGATGATGGAACAGACGATACGTATGTCTAGTGAGAACCAGAGTCAGATATGCTTAAAGATAAAGAAAAGAGAATAGACTGTCAGCCGCGGACAGCAGCGTAGACGAAGTGTGATGCATACTATTACACTTCCAAGCATATCGATGACCGAGTCTGGTGCATGCATACTATCGCAAGAGCAGAACGAGTCACAGCGTATGATAAACTCGGGAAAATATGAATTATTTCTTTTTACCTTTTTTGGAACTGTGTTACTCGTGGAGGCTGATGCAGATAGAGAAAAGACAGCACGAGCGCTTATAGATAACTATCTAATGAAAGAACACAACAACAAAGAATACACTCGCTGAGAATTGATACACATGAATGGAAAAATAGAGAATTGACTTTACGTGTGCGGTAGGAATCCTCATGTTGCAGACGCTTATGAGGTTGCAAAAAGTGGATCGGACATCTGATGAACTCTGGATCGACGTTAGGGTAACGACTAGCAGAGATCAGGCAATCGATGCTTATTGTTATGTGCCCAGCGGTGCGAAGCCGATGGGTCGCGGACATCGTACCATCTGGAGCCACAGACAGTGAATAGGAGCAGATGACATATATCGCGAGACTGCAATAGCACGTAAACCAGGAGCAGCTTTAGCAGAGATAAGTAACGAGTAAAAAGATATGACAGATCCGAGAGCGTGAGGAACTAGACTGAATTCGACAACGCTAGCTCGAAGAGGAGTATATAGTGCGATGAGAGGTAGGTAGGATCAGTAAGGTCACAATTGAGGGAAAGTGGATATAAACAGACATAAATAATGGAGGTAAACATACAACATAGTACAAAACAATTACATACTATGCGGAATACTTCATATAACGTATCATTCAAAATAAAGGCAGTGATGAGGTATCAGCTGTCTGGAGACTGTTCTTTGGTGTTTGTAAACACAAAGAAAAATTTCATTATTTCTCAGTAATGCAACAACAGACACACACATGTAATATTTATGTTGGGGAACAATAGATAATTATTTTCAGGTTTAGGGGTCCCATAGGCTTGTCCACAGGACAGCCCAGAAACCCTTTCTCCAACCTCTATTCTTTGAACAGTAAAGACACTGAATTCTGACCTGCAAAGGGAAGGGTAAAGACATATCCTATATTCCTATACCACAGGAAAGCTTTTTTTTTTGTACGCCCTATCCACAATAACTGCTTTGTTCATTGAATAGGTTAACTGTTGGGACATATTCATGTTATTGTTATTCTAATACCAACGGTATGTTATTGATATATTAATGTTCTTGTATGTGTAAATGGTTTACCTTGTCTTCCTTCCATTGTGTTTAAAGTGTTAGTAATTCATGATATACTAATGCTAATATTGAATCCTTTGTGAAATGGGAGACCTGACTCATACTTCCCTAACCAAACAAAATATAGTTTCACTATTCCTTTCAAAAAATGAATACTCTGAATACCATGTCAAACAATGTCATCTTTTTTTATATCACAATAAATTTGATCGATTTTAATGGCATATAAAACAGTCTCCAGTTTAATTTTTCTGTTTAAGGTTAGGGATCACAATATATTATATTTTTTGTGTAGTTGTTTCAGATTCTTTTTTTTGTATTTTTTTGCCACACAAGTGTGATATGAATTTATTTCTATGAATGGAATAATTTTGCACCAGTAGCTAAATGGTTCAAGTACCTAATAGTAAATAATAATCCTAGTAATGATTAGACAGGAGATAGGAATAACAAACAGGGAAAATAGTATTCTTCTCGAACATCAATAATCTCATTCAATAACAACATTTGATTAAACACGTTATGGTTTCAATGTGTCTTATCCAATAAATAGATCCCACGACAGGTATTACCCCCTCTGGGTCAGAGTGGCCCTGAAGAATGGCAATGAGGAGTACTACAAGATACACGACCAAAACTAAAGAGTCAGCCATCACTTTAGTCATCAACTTAATTTGAATAGGACAATGTTGCCTCCCTCATTTTTATTTTTTTAAATTATGTTCCAAAACTAAAATAAATATTTTGCCAAACCTTATATAATATGATTGAAAAAGAAAAGCTTATGGTGGGGTTATAAATTATTTCAATTAATATTGCTCATTTTTGAGAATATTAGCTTCTCTTCATCAACCATAAGAAGAGATTTATGAAATGTCTGAAGAAGGAATAAGATTTCAAAATGAGATTTATTTGAACTCATAATGCCAAAAATGAAATTTAGTCTTTATCAATCATAAAATATTGCTCTGTATATAATTATCAATTATCATACATTGAGCTCTCCAATCAGACCACCAAATCTTAAAATATATCTATACTAAAAAAGAAACAAAAGATAAAGGGATGAAGTAGAATCGTTTCCCCCACCAACATAATCTGGTCATTAATAATATATATATATATAAATACAAACATATATATATATAATATACATATACATACATATACATATATATAGTACATAATATATAATATACACCAGATCTATCAAATAAAATATTTCACCTTA
>CM042161.1:19724309-19794999 GCA_023376005.1 Doryteuthis pealeii | reverse complement strand
GAGAGACGATGAGGAGAAGAGATCACTGGTTAAAGGAAAACAAACGAGAGACTGGAGAGAGAGAGAGAGAGATGGAGGATACTGGTTAAAGGAACAGAAGAGCAGAGGGAGAAGGATGAATTGATGAGATGACGGGATGACGAGAGAGGAGAGATTGAGGACGAGAGAAGATACTGGGTAAAGGAACAGAGAGAGATGAGAGAGAGAGACGAGATGAGGAGAGAGAGAGAGAGAGAGAGAGAGAGAGAAGAGAGATACGCGTAAGGAACAGAGAGAGAGAAGAGAGGAGAAGAGACAGAGAGAACGAGAGAGAGAGAATGACGGCGGTAAAGAACAAGAGGAGGAGAGAGAAACTGATAAAAGTAACAGAGAGAGAGAGACGAAGAGAAGAAGAGAGAGAGAGAGAAAGAGAGGAGAGAGAGTAGAGAGATACTGGTAAGGAACAGAAGAGAGAGGAGAGAGAGAGAGAAGAGAGAGAGAGAGAGAGAGATAACGGGTAAAGGAAACAGAGAGACGGAGAGAGAGAGAGAGGAGAGAGAGAGAGATACTGTTAAAGGAACAGAGAGAGAGAGAGAGAGAGAGAGAGAGAGAGAGAGATACTGTTTAAGGAACAGAGAGGGAGAGAGAGAGGAGAGAGAGAGAGAGGAGAGAGGAAGAGAGCGAGAGAGAGAGAGAGAGAGAGAGAGAGAGATACTGGTAAAAGAGAGACACGAGAAGAGAGAGAGAGAGAGAGAGAGAGAGAGAGAGAGAGAGATACTTGCGGTAAAGGAACAGAGAGAGAGAGAGAGAGAGAGAGGAGAGAGAACGATACTGGTAAAGGAACAGAGAGAGAGAGAGAGAGAGAAGAGAAGATACTGCGTAAAGGAACAGAGAGAGAGAGAGAGAGAGAGAGAGAGAGATGAAGATACTGGTAAAGGAACAGAGAGAGAGAGAGAGAGAGGACGAGAGAGAGAGAGAATGGGGTAAAGAACAGAGCGGAGAGAGAAGAGAGATGAGCAGAGACGAGAGAGATACTGGTAAAGAACAGAGAGAGAGAGAGAGAGAGAGAGAGAGAGATACTGGTAAAGGAACAGAGAGAGAGAGAGAGAGAGAGAGAGAGATACTGGTAACAGGAACAGAGAGAGAGAGAGAGAGAGAAGAGAGAGAGAGATACTGTAAGGAACAGAGAGAGAGAGAGAGAGAGAGAGAGATTACTGGTAAAGGAACAAGAGAGAGAGAGGAGAGAGAGAGAAGATGAAGAGAGAGATACTGGTAAAGGACAGGCAGGAGAGAGAGAGAAGAGAAGAGGAGAGGGAGAGAGAGAGAGAGATACTGGTAAAGAACAGAGAGAGAGAGAGAGAGAGAAGAGAGGAGAGAGAGAGAGAGAGAGAGATACTGGTAAAGGAACAGAGGAGAAAGAGAGAGAGAGAGATACTGGTAAAGGAACAGAGGAGAAAGAGAGAGAGAGAGAGAGATACTGGTAAAGGAACAGAGGAGAAAGAGAGAGAGAGATATACTGGTAAGGAACAGAGGAGAAAAGAGAGAGAGAGATATACTGGTAAAGGAACAGAGGAGAAGAGAGAGAGAGAGATATACTGGTAAAGGAACAAGGAGAGAGAGAGAGAGAGAGATATACTGGTAAAGGAACAGAGGGAGAAAGAGAGAGAGAGAATACTGGTAAGGAAGAGAGAAAGGAGAGATATACTGGTAAAGGAAACAGAGGAGAAAGAGAGAGAGAGATATACTGGTAAAGGAACAGAGGAGAAAAGAGAGAGAGATATACTGGTAAAGGAACAGAGGAGAAAGAGAGAGAGAGATATACTGGTAAAGGAACAGAGGAGAGAGAGAGAGAGAGATACTGGTAAAGAACAGAGGAGAAAGAGGAGAGAGATATACTGGTAAAGGAACAGAGGAGAAAGAGAGAGAGAGATATACTGGTAAAGGAACAGAGGAGAGAGAGAGAGAGAGATATACTGGTAAGGAACAGAGAGGAGAGAGAGAGATATACTGGGAACAGAGGAGAGAGAGAGAGAATATACTGGTAAAGAACAGAGAGAAGAGAGAGAGATACTGGTAAAGGAACAGAGGAGAAAGAGAGAGAGAGATATACTGGTAAAGGAACAGAGGAGAAGAGAGAGAGAGATATACTGGTAAAGAACAGAGAGAAAGAGAGAGAGAGATACTGTAAAGGAACAGAGGAGAAAGAGAGAGAGAGAGATATACTGGTAAAGGAACAGAGGAGAAGAGAGAGAGAGATATACTGGTAAAGGAACAGAGGAGAGAGAGAGAGAGATACTGGTAAAGGAACAGAGGGAGAGAGAGAGAGATACTGTAAAGAACAGAGAGGAAAGAGAGAGAGAGAGAGAGGTAAAGACAGAGGAGAAAGAGAAGAGAGTACTGGTAAAGGAACAGAGGAGAAAGAGAGAGAGATACTGGTAAAGGAACAGAGGAAGAGAGAGAGAGATACTGGTAAAGGAACAGAGGAGAGAGAGAATACTGTAAAGGAACAGAGAGAGAGAGAGATACTGGTAAAGGAACAGAGGAGAGAGAGAGATACTGGTAAAGGAACAGAGAGAGAGATACTGCGTAAAGGAACAGAGGAGAGAGAGCAGATACTGGTAAAGAACAGAGAGAGAGAGATGTGTAAAGGAGAAGACTGATGCAAGATGAGCAAAAAGAGAGTGCATAAAGACGATGAAGAGAAAGGAAAAAAGAAGAGGTATATACTTTTTTATTTGACAATACAAAATCAATGGACATCTTAGTCCACCAATGTCAAAAGTTTATTACACTAATTGAACCCCAAATCCAAAAGTCCAGATACCCCCCAAACCACAAGTGACTTTTGAAGATTTTTTGACAACATTTCAAATGACACAAGCAGGACTTGTTAAGCGACAACATCAGAATAAAAACGCTGTGATCCTAACATAGTACACATCTGATGATTATACACTAGTCAGCACGGACATTACCTAATAATTAGTTTAATTACATATTAATGTTAATGACCGAGCAGATCAAAGAACTTTCCAAGGTTCTAATTAGTCAGAGGTCATTACCAATATCAAAAGGTCAATATTAGTTTGAAGGCAAACTTTCGTATCAGACCCCCCGCTCCTCACTTGCAAATGACAAAACCAAAAGAAATCTATACGTAATGAAAGATTTTATACGAGAGTCACTGACCTGGCTTTTCAAATGAAATTAATAGAGTCAAAAGTTTTGCAATATTTTGGCAACGTGAAGCACAATTTTGGTAACTCCAGATGCTTTTGCTGGTGCCAGGAATGTGACAAACCATTCTGGACTATGAGATGCTCAGCTTGCCTGATACTCTCTAAGTGCTACTTGACAGATTTACCTCTATAGCTGGCTTACAATCTACTTTTTAAGCCTACCTCACCTTGCCTGATTGTTAAGGTTCTTGCAGCTTGAGCAACATTTCTTAAACCATTTGGTTAGTGTAGGGATCAACTACACTTTCTTCACAATGACAAATATTTTTAGTTAGGACCCAGTTCAAACTCAAAGTATAAATTGCCAAATTATATTGCACATTCATTTGTACAATTTTCAAATCACACAAGTGGCCTCTCTTTTAGGGTGCAGATAAAGTGCAATGGTGTGGGTGGTGGTGTGTGACACTATGGCCAAATGAATATTTGCACTATTTATTTAATTTCTAAAATTTTTTCACAAATTTACAGGATAAAGTCATCATACCAAGGTGATTCAAAAGTTTTGCAATATTTTGGTAATGTAAGGCACAATTCATCAGCTTTGGATGCTTTTATTGAGGTTGTAATTAAGCATACAGGACTATGAGATGCTAAGCTTGCCTGATACTCCTGAAGTGCTACTTAACAGATTTGGAATCCATGGTTTTAGGCCAACCTCACCATTGAGATTCTTGCAGCACAAATGAAATAGTTATTGTATAGTGATCAACTTAGCCCCCCACCCCCACTTTCACACAAATGTATTTAGTTTTTTCCGCAGCATTTTGGCCCAGTTTGAATTTGTAAAGCATAAGTTCACAACATTAGACTATGTTGCATATAAATTTGTTTGGTTTTCAAATTTGGGGTGAAACAATGCACAACAACAGCTTGAACTGCATTGGGTCATATGACATACAGGATGTAAACTGGCATCAGTTGACTGATGAAGCCAAGCTCAATGCATGGCAAAATATATCTCCTACATATACGTGTCTGAGTTTTGTTCCTTTGGCCATATTTCCCCTCTAATATTAGTATTATCTGCGTTATTCAGACTATTGTCCCCATCTTCATTGTTATTTGTACGTTTCGGCCGATATGCCCTCCGACCTTCAGGTATTTCTTGTCAGACTCGGGAACCTTCTTGTCGTAATCGGGAGCCATCACGGAACTTTGAACCTAACCCTTTATTTAGTCTACAGGGGTATCCTGTTCTTATTCTGCTAACCATAGCTGGGGTAGGAGTTGTGTTAATTATTTTTCTATGTTACTGCCTCTATTCAGGATTGAACCCGGAATCCAGAGATAACTGTCACTTAGAACTGTCTTAACCTAACTACCTTATCCACTAGGCCATGTGTCCAATCTTTACTTCATACACACACATGTATGCATGTATGCATGTACGTACGTACATGTCAATCAGTCGTATGTCACCATCTTAGTAGGCGTGGGGAAGGGAAAGACTAAAGAAATATCTAAAGTGGGTGAAATGTATTGAGTTGATGACATTTTTAAATATAACTCTACAATAAGAAAAAGAAAAAGAAACAGAAACAAAGATAATCAGCGAAACTTGTTCGTCTTATTCTGGATGATGAATGGACGTATTAGATTTCTATAGAATTTCTTTGTACATTACCGCAGCAGACATTTCCTTCTCAGCGGGATATTCTGGACAAGTACCAAAAGAAGAATTAAAGAAGAAGAATTCTAGAAGAGTTCTATACTTTGGCATCAACCATTATCTGACCACCACCACCACCCTCCTCTCCTGCCCCCCCCCCCAGCCCATATTCTTGTTACAAAGTGACAATGCTTTTGTGTGAAGAATGGTTTCATATATTGATAGACTTTTGCTTAGATATGTCTCAGGTAAATTGTGTTTGAATAAAAGGGAATTGATTTTGAAGGAAGTGTCCTTAACGAAGATGAAGAAGAAGAAGAAATGAACAGCCATGAGGATTTTCTTTTATCATTTGTTCCTTTGAGGAAATAAACAAAAGTCAAGTCAGGGAAAACAAAAGATAAAAGGATATTTATTGGGTGGTGGATGGGAGGGGGGTGATCTTAGATAGGGAGGGGAGAGGGATTCATTCTGCTGAAATGGTCTCAAGGGGAAGGGAGAGATGCTGAAGATGAAAAGTGGGAAGAGAGGCAAGAGAGGAAGAAGAGGCAAGAGAGAGAGAGGCAGAGAGGCAAGAGAGGAGAAGAGGCAAGAGAGAGAGAGGGAGAAGAGGCAAGAGAGAGAGGGAGAAGAGGCAAGAGAGAGAGGGAGAAGAGGCAAGAGAGAGAGTTTTACGGCATATCAAACCTTTTCGGGCCATTTATTGCTGAATCAAGTTATTTTGATATAAGTTTGCTTACAGTACCTGCTATTGCTTAAATGGCTCATTGCTGCTTAACTTTGGTAACCAAGTGGGAACCGGTGCTTTCAACGTGCTGTTACAGTTCCAAGTATTCCTTTCTAACATCGATAATTTTATCTAATAATTTATTTGCACCGAGTTGTACGATTACACAGATACTAATAATTTTCAAACATATCTAATTGACCGAAAGATGGGTATTAACAGATATTACAAATCTGTATCACTGTGGAAATGAGAGTAATGCCTATTAAGGGGTAAAATTAAAATAAACGCAGAGATGGACAGAATTGATTTAACGACCTTCAACCCCCCCCCCAATTTTTTTTTTAACCCATCATATTACTCTCTTCCCTAAAAACTTTTTACTGGCACCCAAATAAGAGTTTCAATATATTTATTCTGGATCAACTAAGTAGTTATTTACTAAGCTTTCGTTGTGGAACAAGGTCGGACGTATGGGGCATCCAGTCAGACAAATCTTCTATTAATGCTTTGCCTTGTCTACCTGTCTAACCATTACAGTATCCAGGTTTGGTTTGGTTTGGTTTATTTTGTTTCATGGCATATCAACCTCAGTGGGTCATTTAATGCCGATAAAGTTGTGAAATAAATTCATTCTTAATCCATAATACAATTTTGTTAATCAACTCATGTTTTTCTATTCAACCCATAGATAGGACCCTAACAGTACTACCACTCCAGGTCAGAGTGGACCAGGGAGCAATGGTGATGAAGGGGTGCTCCACATTACCCAAATCTCCAGAACTGGAACCCCACCATCAGATAGAGTTTAACATCATTCCCGGGACATGTAGGCCCTCAGTCACCGCCTTCTAGCACCCATATGATAAAAAGGGGCTGGGGCTTGCCATAAGGGCAATAGGGTTGGGAAAATCATATAGGTGCTAGGGCTTGATGTAACCAGCTGATTCATCGGAGGGGCCTCTCCAACCGCCCGTCTAGCCCAAGAAAAGCCTAAAGTGGAGTATTGCAAGTCATGAACTGCTCATCCACCTGGGCTCTATCCTTAAGCATCACGGCCAACAGGTGGCCCCATTGGGGGAGTCTTACCCCTCTGCAGAGGTGTAGTCAGTGCATTCCAACGCCCCAGCCAACAGGGTGGAACAGTATCCAGGGGTTGACTCTAGATCAGCTAAGAATCTATTTAACAATGTAGATACATTTAAGTCTAGAGAATCAGTTGTCATCTTGCTCTCCAAAAATGATATTCATTCAAGTAGGATCGAACTTGTTCTCTCAATTAACCCCCCCCCATAAACTCTTATTCTCTATTTAACCAGCTAATTCAGATCCTAACAGTCATGTGACTAAAATAACATGAATATAATAAAATGTACAAAGGTTTTTAATTTGAATCAAGGCAATTACATTAAAGATATATATTAGTTATTTACTAAATTTAGTTTAGATGTGGCACAAGGTCAGAAGGGGCGCCCAGTGAGTATGCTAATCTAACTCGCTAACCATTACATCACGTGAGGTGCACCTTAAAGATATATATGAACAGGTAATGTAATACGGTTTATTTTTATTTTACAAAAAGGTGTAAATTTTGCCTTTGACCCCCCCCCTCTTCGTTAAGAGTGGGAATAGTCAACTATAAATCTCTGAATAAACAAACAAATCACAAAAGCTGGGGGGGGGTGATGTATTTGAATGCTTTGCATTGGCCTAAAAAAAAAAAAAAAAAAAAAAAAAAAAATATTTAACATATGGTTAAGCAATTGCAGTCACTAAGCTGAGATTGGCACAAGGACAGAAATATGGAGCACTCAGTGATAATCTCTACTTTACCAGCTTATTTTAAACATAACAGTGAAAAATGGGATACATAAAAAAAAAAAAAAAAAAGAAAAAGAGAAACTAAAATTTTAATCAAAGCAGTTACACTATATTTGGTTTATCTTTGTTTGCAAAACAAACAAAATAGAAAAAGGGGGTGGGTGTGTGGTTTGCCTTTGATCCACCCTTCCCCTACCGCTTCTCCTAGGAGAGGGGGGGGTGGATAGTGAATTTTATATATCCCAGAATAAATATAAAAATCACAAAAGCTTTGCTTTGGTATAAACAAAGGTATTTCACACCTGATAAAGCATGATAAAGTCATTTATTAAGCTTAGATTAGTTTGGCACAATACCTGAAGTATGGAGCACCCAGTGAGAATCAAACTCACTAGCAGTCATTTACTAAGCTTAGTTTGGCATAAGGCTAGAAATATGGGGCACCTAGTGATAATTTGAAAAAAGGGCCTGGTAGTCTGTAGGTTATAAAGGTTACAAAAAAAAGAAAAAAAAAGGAAGCTATGATGAGTGAGAGGCTTGATCACCCCCCACCCGGAGTTTTTACATAAATAATAAAAACCCAACAAAAGTCAAAACTAAAAAGTGTTGGCCAGTCGAAGCTGAACTATGAAACAAACAATCACAACAAAGAAAGTAATGATATATAACATCTATAGTAATATAAGTAAAAGGGGGAGGAATAGGGGGGAAGGAAAATGTAAGAATGACAAAAGGAGGAGGGGGGGTATACAATGAAAGAATGGAAAGAGGGTAGATGGGTGTGGGTGGGGGGGGGGCTGTGGAAGAGCATTGGACATAAGTCACTACAGCAGCCCGAGAGACCCACAAACATGTCTACTTCAACAACAGCAGAAATAGTAGCAGCACTAGTAGTGCCCCAAGTACATACCATAATCTAGTTGCTGCAATAGTACTTTTAGTCAAAGTAAAAACAAACACACACAAAAACACGCTAAGACAGAAATAGTCAAAATAATCATTCTGGTAATAATAATAATACTCGTCTATGCTACAGGAGTTTTTTTTTTAAATACTCATTTGAAAAAATAAATAAATAAATGCTTTGTAGTAATTATAATTGTGACTATGCTGTAGTAATTCTTTTTTTTTTACTAGTATAAATAAAATAGGATCTGTATAGGTGTATATTGGTTTCGTTAATTTGTTATATTTTATTGATATAACAAATGATGAAAGTACAACCTGTCAAAGGGGAGAGGGGGGGGATTGCCCCCTTTAAAAGTTAAATGTTCAAGCTAGAGCATGAACATTGTTACGAGCTGAGCCACCACTTTACACTGCAAAAAAAAAAGAAGAAGAAGGAAAGAGAAATCCGTCCTACCAGCAGTAGTAGTGGCGGTTACAGCTGTGGCAAGGTCACTTGGCTGAAGTGGCCATGCTGTCGCATTATAAAAACCTGCAAGAGATCAGGCGCTCATCAAATTATGGAAGCTTAACCGAATTAATTATTAAACTGAAGATGTTTTAACAAATAAGCCGTACAAGTCAGAAAAAAAAAAAAGAATCAGAGGAGTTGTTTGAATTTATTTTCCTCCAGCCGCCCACCAAATTAGATTTCCTTCTCTGTCGACAATTAGTTTAAAACAAGAGAAGATTTTTAAAAGGTTTGGATAAATTGATCAGGCAAACACAGTTGGAAATATGAAAAATTAATGAATTTAAAAGAAGAAAAAATAATTTATCTTTATAAAATTACCAGTCTCGTTTCCGTTCATAATCGATGGGTTGATTTATATAAGTATTTACCCAACCCCTCCCACCATAAGCATGATATGACACAAAGTCAATTTTATAAATGGAGTACAACTAGTTTAAATTCAGAGATTTTCTTGTAGACCAATTGCCATATAAAAGGATAAAGAGCCCAGTCTGCCCTACTATTTACCCATACGTGGGGAATTTGATTTATACTTTCCCAAGTATTGGCACTATGCAAAATGCACTTAGGTTGTTTTGGGGGGACAATAACCCTTGTGTTTATTTAGGCATAGAATGGTATGTGTTGCCAGTTGGTATGGAATTGAGAATGCAGGAACATTTGTCCACTGAAATCCTTTGAAATGACATTAGTAAACAAACAGAATAAAAGACGGTATTGAGACAGAGAGAGAGAGCGAGAGAGAGAGAGAGAGAGAGAGAGAAATCTAAAATTATTCTTTTTTTTTTAAATAAGTGAAACATCCCTAATTAGGACTGAGTCTATTCTAGTAGTGGCCACTCCAAGCAGAGTTTAACAGGTTTGAATTCAAAGTTTGCCTTCTCCTAGACTGGTTGCCTAACCAAGGTTAAAGAGCCCAGTCTGCCCTACTATTTACCCATAGCTGGAGGGAGAGTAGTTGGATTCATAACTTTCCCAAGGGTGCAGAGTGGCCTATTATCTGTATCAGTTGAACAGTGAGTCTATCCCCTTTTTGCTGAGATTGAGCACCACACCTACTATCAGCATCCAGATCAGATTGCCTAAATTGTGCTACTCATGCGCAGAGTTAGCAAGGACTGGTATTGAACCCAGAACCAGTAGAACCGATATTACACCTTGCATCCAACCTGAAAGCTAAAACTTGATATAAGGAACTCGAGATGAAAAATAGAAAAATGTTATTGATTTATCAAATTCTACTTTTAACCACTTACTAGACTAACTGTAAACACAATGAGTTCCTCTAACAGCCAACCATGATGATATCAATGCTTCCATATACAAAAGATTGAAGAATTATAATTAGCATTTCAGAGCGGTTATATTGTGTACTAGTTGTATGTAACCAGTGTTGCCTTTGGTTCTATAGTATCTGGCTAGACATTCTTTAAATCTCACATGGCCTCACCATTGGTTAGCATTACCTATTGCTCAATGTGCTAATTGTTTCAAAGATTTATTCACAAAATTATTCTCAAATTTAAAATGTTATTCTATTTTTTGAACTTGTAGAATGATGAAAGAATGTGTGTGTCTTTAGAATATTCTGGAATGAAATAAGATTTGTTTCCTTATTTTCTCATATCACAGCCGGTCATTTGGTCCCTAGTGACCCCCGAAATAAATTCAGGGGTAAATATAATTACCACCACTGGATTTCTAGTAAAAACTCTACACTAGAAAAGTTTTGTTTTCAGTTGCATCCAGAGAGAGAGAGAGAGAGAGAGAGAGAGAATAAATATATATAAGATTTGGGTCACTTTATAAAAGAAAAAAAAAAAAAGAAAAAGGAAAATGAAACATTCAAAACAAATGCAGACCCCACAAATTCAGTTGCAAATTAAACTTCTCTTTAAAAGCATCTTAAATGTATTGCTCTATTAAAAAATCTCACTGTGGAGGTGCAGTTTTTGGTTACATACAAATGTAATGAAAATATAAGTAGTTGGGGTGGCCTAAAGTCAGTATCAGTCAGACAGTGAGGGAGTCTATCCCCTTTTCACTAGTGCTAGACAAAGCAGATTCTTTTGGCATCTGAGAAGTACATCACAAATAATAAAATAAATGAAAAATTTTTTAAATTAAAATGTTACATAATTTATGGGTAGCACATGAATTATGTAATTAAGTGGAGCTAAATTTGGAATCAAAGTTTGTTGATTCAAATACCAAGGTTAAATGGAAAGTTACAGTTAACCAGTTAAATTATTGACAGCATTTAACATATCGCTGTATGCCGATTTATGGTTGGCTGAAGGAAGGCGTGAAGTTAGTTCAGCAGATTCCGGCAGTAAGCCAGTTGGAGCAGACATTAAGGATCATCCCCTCTCAAGATGCCAAAAAGAACGAGCAGTCACTGAGCCGCACAGAACCAGAGAAGAAATCAGCACAAGGAATAAATCAACCCAGAAAGATTGGGCTTTCTTTTTTAGCCGAGACGAGGTGCCACATATACGATCAGCTCTCCATTGTACCACACAGATCAGATTACCCAAGCTGTGCTACTCATGTGCTGAGTTGGTGGCACCTTGCAATTCCTAGGTGGTTGCTCGACCAATTATTTTCAGAAAATTTGCAAACTAGATGGTAGGTGGTAAGGTGCAATTATAGAGCATCAATCGAATGAAAATGTTCAAACAAGTCAATCATTTATTATATTTGGGAGGTGTGTGGTGTAATGGTTAGAGTTGTAGGAAAAGGACTCATCAACCCAAGTTCAAATCCTAGATGTGGCTGTTTGCATTTCACATTGTGCTAATACTCTTGGGAAAGGTATGAATCTAAATACTTTCCCTCCAGTTATGGATAAAATAGTAAGATAGACTGGGCTCTTTAACCTTGGATAAGTAACCAGTCTAGGAGAAGGAACCAACCTTTTAAACTCCGATTAGGAAATTGACCTTGTGTCACATCCTACTCGTGCAAAGGGGTTAGTAAATTATACATTATATTTGTGCTGTCTGACTGAGGATACAATTGAAAACAAATCCCCCATACGAATATCAAAACATTTCTTGGGGAGAATTTCATAAGGAATTCACTGTGACCCAGAGAGATAATACCTGTTAGATTTTTATATATGAGTCAAACTGATGTATTTGAAAATTATTTGTATTAGATTGGAATACTTGAAACCATAAGACTGTGTGCAAATTATTTGAATCAAATTTTAACATTTAATAAGGGGTTGATCTACTGGTAAATAAGTAAATTACACTAAACCACCCAATTTTAGGAATACCTTGTTCTATATACAAAATTCAATTTAATGACAGGTGTGTGTGTGTGTGTGTGTGTGTGTGTGTGTGTGTGTGTGTGTGTGTGTGTGTGTGTGTGTGTCTTAAATGTTTATTTGATACACTGACAGGTCATCTAAAAATGTAAATATTCATTCTTGAATTTTCAACCACACATTTTCAAAAATAACATTATCACAATTTTTTTTTTTCAAAATATTTTAAACATAGATACTTACCACAAATCACCCCGCCCCCTCTTCAGATACTTGAGCAGTCGTGTAGTATCAGCTCATAGGTTTTTTTTTTTTTTTTGTTTTTTTTTAGTTTCTTTTTATTACTTTTATTGAAATTCATACATCAAACAAGAACATTCATTTGTTGAACCCATTTCAAATATTTCTTAGAAAAAAAAAAAAAAAAAATGTAAATTATTATTCATTTTTTTTATTAGTATTTCTTATTACAGTTGTTTTTTTTTTTTTTTTTTATTATACTAGTTGTATTAGATAGATTAAATATTCCAATGTTCAAACTAAAGATCCAGATATTAATAATAATTGACAAGGTTTCATCTAAGAAACACAAATAATATTACAAGATCTTTAGTTTGAAATCCATCTTCTAATTTCTAGTTTAATTAAAAAGCAAAAGAAACCAAAATGTAAGAAATACAAGTCAAAATGAATAATAATTAACAATATATTAACACAATGGTCATAAATATTACAAGTATACAAGAATTGGCTGAAAAGTTCATAGTCTGACTAAGATATGCTCATGGAACATGACTAAATGAGGTTTATTTTTCATCTGAGGCTCCCTTGCGGTACACTCACTTCTTTCATCGGTGCTGCAGTGCTTGGATCCCATTGGTAAAAAGAAGTCATCAATAGCAGATATGACACCATCATATGAACTTTTCAGCCCATCCTCATGTGTGTGTGTGTGTGTGCAGTAGGGTAGGTCGATTTTGAAACTAACGTCTTCCATGTTTTGAAAGTTGAAAATTAGCATAAAAAATTATCACAAATTTTTGTTTTTTTCCCCTCAAAACTTTGCCTTCATTTGAGGAAATAGATTTCAATCTTTTAAAATGTTATCACTGTTACAGATTAATTAGTATAAAAAAGTGTCAGTGGTGATGATGGGCAGATTTTCAATTGGATTCTAGTTATATTTTATTTGTTTTGTTTAAAATGACAAACTTTTTTTTTAAATATTGAAATTACTAAATTTTCTAATTCTAAGCTAAATGTTGTGAAAACAAGGAATTTTGGTACATTTTAACTGATGATCTTTAATGGAGCAAGTAAGAAATCTAATTTTTGGTATCAGTATTTATTATACCAACATACAACTTTTAATGTTTGAGAGAATTTGATATTTTTTAAAAAGTCAAAAATCAACCTACCCTTGTGCACAATAATAGGGGGATTTGAAAAACACTAAATCAAATGTAAAAAAAACCTTTTTTTCCTTACCAAAATGATTGTAAAATAGAAAAATGGTCACCTGAGATACTCACATTCCACATAAACGGGTTTAACTCCTTTTAAATTTAATAAACCCTGATGTTATGTATCCTTGTTTGTGGGTAATCACAGTTGACAAAGACCATAACAAGAACATCAGAATTTATAAACAATGCAAAGACAAGAGATCCAATTAAAGAAAGAAAAAACAAAAAAAAAACACCCCACCCCCTACAGGATCTCCAATAACTTACCCAGCTATTGTTTCTGTTCGCCATGAAGACTCTGGACGAGAATATCTACAACTACTGGGCGGTTTCACTAAGGGTCCTGTAATCACAGAATGGGATTGCGAAACTGTATTGGTATTTAGTTCCTGATCTTCAGGTAGGGTGGGAAGTGGCACGGACACGGGGCGCACACTGTTTGAACCACTGGACGAATTACTACTTCCCTTTGGACTTTTTCCCCCTTGCTGTACGTACTGCACGTACAGATCGGACTTCAAAAATAAAGGGTATGTATTATTCCGAATATAGTTCAATACTTCCTCCTGCGCACTGTCAAAGACAGACTGATCCAACGTTACTGACTTCTTTAGGCGCTCGGTGAGCTCCTTTTTAGTTTCCAAGCTAATAAACGGTATAGAATCGCCGCGGAGAAACTTTTTGTGGATCACTTTGATGAGATGGGGAATTTCCTCTGCCGACCGCGCTCGATTCTTAAGGCCCTGGCACGCAAACCAGAACTCCAAAGTGGTCGCAGCACCATGTTCCTGCGCCAGAAACGTCTGAAAAAGGCTCACCCCATCGCTATCGATTAATAGATAGTCCAAGTTCTCTGCCCATTTGAGGTACGGCGGCGTCGTAGCGTCCGTCTCCGTGTAAGGGGGTGTGTTAACAGCACTCCCCTCGGGTGCATCCATCTCCTTGCTATCAGCCCGACCGCTGCGAACAGCCTCATTCAGCCGATGGTGTGAACGGTGATGGCCTACGTGGAGCGGCGGCGGCAATGAGTGAGGCAATGACCCCGAGGCCAATGATGCTGCTCTACTGCTGGCCGGGGCAACAGATGATGAGACACATGCATTATCTTTACAGGGACAGGAAGTACACGTAGCGGTGCAGCATGGACTAGGGGTCTTGCAACTGGTACAAGAGGACGAGCGAACTGTTTCATTCTCTTCACCTGGAACTGGGGGACGCGGTAAGTTTTCATCAAATTTCTCGCTTAATGTCTTCAAACCTCTTTTGTTCATCCTTCTTCGTCTCATTTATATATCCAATTGGCTGAAAAAGAAAGAAAAAAAGAAATTTGTTAGTTAAATCTTAAAATGGCCAAAGAAATAGAAGAAAGAAAAAATGGGGGGGGTGAGAATTCTGAATATCACAAAATATAAAAACTAGTGTGAAAATTCCACAAGGAGGAAAATATTAATAGTTGAATTGGTTGGTTAGTTATGGTTTATGGCATATCAACCCTTTTTGGGTCATTTAATGCCAAATCAAGTCATTTTTATATCAGCTTACAGAACCTGATTTGGTTTAAATGGTCACCCATCTAAGTATTGAACAGGTTCATCACTGCTTAACTTGAGTGAAATAATACCTGGACCTTTCCAGAGAAGTAAAAAGTTTGCGGAAGGTGAACAGTAATACCTATTGCAATTAGCGCTCTTGGACACCCCCCCCAATCCCCCGCCGACTGGATGAAGTGGAGATCAGAAGAAGAATCAGACAAGGATTAAATCCAGGTTATTTCACTTATTGACCTACTTAATAAAAAAAGATAAATAAATAAAAATGCTTAACTGGAGTGGAAATAAAATGTTCAGCCAATTTGATAAAATGTGTCAAAGTGTTTAATTTTATAAAGATGTTAGAGAATTTCAATAGTGTTACATTTGGGATTAAATAATACCTAATAATATCTGTTTTCGTTGTATAATGTTCCACTAGAAATAATAAAACTAGAATGTTTGGCTTAGAAGAAAATAAAATCTTTTTTTTTTTTCATTCATTATGGGTTTATTTATAAGCAACACAGTTTTATTACATTGTTTTTTTTTTATATCTTGGACTTGAAACGAGATAATTTTCACATTTTGTCAATTAAAATTTTAGGATTTATTTTTTGTTTGTTTTCTTAATTACATCTAAATTGTTTTGTCATTCTCAGTAAATAGGATTTTAACAAATAATTACACTTTTTGAGTTTTTAAAATTTATTTTACTTTAAGAATTCAATTTAACAATAACGATAATAATAATAAAGAAAAGAAAGAAAAAAAAAGAAAGAAAGAAGAAAGAAAAAAAACGAGCTAAAATGAATGGAATGACTTAACCTAAAAAACAGCAAATTATTTCTTAAATGGAATTAGCAGGCTAACAAAAAATAAGCAGGAAAAATAAGAATAATATATATATATATATATATATATATATATATATATATATATATATATATATATGACTCAAGGTATGCAAGTAAATTCATACAGTGAAACAACAAAACAAACAAACAAAAAATTAGGAAATTCACTTTTGTAATTAATGGTGGTCTAAAATTTCTAATTAGATCTTATAAAATATACTCAAGCTCCCCCTCCACCTTATTTTTACTCTCAAATCATTAACATATGAACTCTAGACAAGGTTTGCAATAGGGGGTAACAGCTTCTGTTTCTTAATGCCCAAGAAGCAAAGATAGTTTTATGGAAGGTTTGGACAGAAAATTTGGTCTCAAGAGATATTTTGTTTATTTTTTAAAGCCACTAAGGCATCAATATTCCAATGTTCTTTATATTAATCCCTAACTTGTTAAACCCACTCTGGCTTTATTATATATATATATATATGCACACACACACACACTTAGAGATGCTGATAGGTACTTGTCCTGCATCCCTGACACACAAAAATCTAAAAAAGGATGCAGTCAAATCGTATCCATGCATCCCAATGTTTTTCTTTTTTCTTCCCTTACTATTTCAAGCTAACTGTAAATACATTTCAATAGCTTCTTAGAAACAAATTAAAGAGGATAGATTACAAGGTAGGAATTAGCCAGATTTAGCTGGGACTTTTTTCCTGAGGACTCATTGAAAGCAATATGTGCGTGCCAGGACATTATATATATATATATATATATATGAAAGAAAGCAAAAAAGTAATCTTTTCAAGACAGAATTTTCTCTTAAAAAAATATTTTGTAAATTAAGATTCCAGGAAAAAGTAGATTCATGCCTTTCCCACAAACTTCTTGATTCAGCTTCCTAGGCTGACAACTTCTTACCCCCATGAACCCCCTAAAAAGATAAAGTCTCACAGAAGTAAGGGAACTACCAATTTATTAAGGGTCACTAGACATGCTAATCTGATAAATCATGTGCACAGAGCAATTTACCACGTTAGCAGGTTTAATCCCTTAAAGATAATCCACTAAATAAATCAACATCTTCACAAATATCAGCTAGAAAGATAGTTTTGCAAAAGCATGAACAATTTTAAGGAGCTTAATCCTCATTGGGCACCTCCACAGATGTTGTCTTGAGCAAAATCAACATAGTCATAGTAAATATTTGAAAAGCAATCTTCTTATTTGTTCAGGTAAAAAAAATGAACAAGTCTAGCGGATTATTACTACTATATTGTATATTCACTCTTCATAGATTTATGGGAGATTAAATTGAGGCTAATTCAAGGTCCAGCAAATGGCGGGTTGGATTATTTTATGCCAAAGATTTTATAAACAATTGGTAGAAATTATTTTCATTAACTTCATGTCTATCAATAAATTAGAAGAAATAACTTTCATTAACTTCAAATTGTTTGGAGGTAAATTTTGTTTGGTTTTATAAACTGGTAGAAATAGTTTTTATGGTTTGCTTTGTTTTCTTTGATGGCATATCAACCTCAGTGGGTCATTTAATGCTGACAAAGTTTTGAAATAAACCCATTCTTAATGGATATTCAATTTTTTTTATAAACACATTTTTCTATCTAACCCATAGATGGGACCCTAAAAAATACTACCACTCCGGGTCAGAGTGAACCAGGGAGCAATGGTGATGAAGGCATGCTCCACATTCCCCAGAAATTTTCATGGTAGAAAAAATTTCCATTAACTTGCAAACTGATCTATTTGAACTTTAACATCTAGGGTCAAGCTGAATTGATCTTCCAAGTTTGGAATGGAAAGAAAAAACGCAACATAGATGCAATTCAAAATTTCATTTTAACGTAAGAAAGAACAATATTTACCATTTTGTTTTATGTCATCAGTTTAAGATTATATTTCCGAAATCCTTGCCCCCTCAAAAGCTAAAGACTCTTTTGAATTCTCACCTTGAAATTCTGCAGTATAGTCGTTGCTTCTGGTATTACTGCAATTTCATGATAGTAAAATCTTTCAATTTCTCTGAATTTTTGAGATGAGGCTTGATAATTAGTATTATTCAGACTATTGTTCTCATCTTTATTGTTATTTGTACAACATTTCAGCTGATGTGCCCTCCAGCCATCTTCAGGTATCTCTTGTCGGACTCAGGAACCTTCTTGTTGTAATCGGGAGCCATCACGGAACTTTGAATCTAAACCTTTGTTCAATCCACGGGGGTATCCTGTTCTCATTCCACTAACCATAGCCGGGGGACAGGTGTTAAGCTGTGTTAATTATTCTATGTTACTGCTGCCCCTGACCAGGATTGAACCTGCAGTTTAGAGATAACTGTCACTTAGAACTGTCTTAGCCTAGTAGATAATGTGTCCAAGAAATATCTGAAGAAGGCAGGAGGGCGCATTGGCTGAAACATTGTACAGATAACAATAAAGATGAGGACAATAGTCTGAATAATACAAATAATACTAAAATCTTTCAGTTAATCAGCAGTCTCCACATTTAAAGACGTTGAACCTTCAAATTATCTTCAAAAGCAGAAATCATAAGGGGGATCTGGCGAGTGAGCCAACCACAGGATGTCAGTACACTGTGAGATGAGTCATTAAATAAAATCACAAACACAAAATGTTGAACATTCAACACCATGATGCCAACCAAAATGATAAAGCGGTTGATGATGCTCAAAGACTTTCCCCGCCCTCTCAACTGGGGCTGTAGAATACACCAACTGCACCTCAGCAGATGTGTAAAATCCACTCCAAAAGGGGGCCACCTGTAGGCTATGGGTGACAACACAATACCTGACGACCAGATTGCAGTGGCTGAGGCTGTCTGTGACCCACCCAGGTATCCAACTGGTCCGCTGACATGTAATACTCCCAATTCGACCTTACTTGGGCTAGACAGCCGGTTGGAAGAGAGGCTCCTTTGGATCAATCGGTTGGTCATGTCAAGCCCTAGCAACTATATGATAGTCCCAAACGTATTCTTTAAATTATTCTTATGGCAAACATCTAACCCTTTTTTATCATGTAGGTGCTAGAAGGTGGTGGCTGAATGTCAACCACCAATAATTATTAATACACATGAAGTTAATGAAAGTTATTTCTTGAACAAATCATATATATATATATATATATATATATATATATATATATATATATAAAAAAAAGATTTGGCATTGAATAACCCACAAGGGTTTATATGCCATTAAACCAAGTAATCAAAGACATCCTGCTCACCATTACTAGCACCTGCACAGCAGAAATTTTAAATCCAGGAGAGCCGTGTGCCGGATCAAAACAAATGAAACCATCTAAAAAGCATTGAGGAGCTTAACTTTTGAATTCTCATGTATATCAACAGCCTTTTCCAAATCTTTTAGGATTGGAGTGTGGTAAGTATTTACCAGACCCGTTTGCCAGTTAGGATGTGACACAAGGCCACAAGTAGGAGATATCCAGCAAAGATCAAATTTGCCATTCAGTAAAAGACTAGCTTGCTAACCATTACACCATGATAAGTACTAAGCAAAAAAAAAAAACACTTCTTTTTCCAGTCTATGTCAGTAATAAATAATTGGTCGTTAAAGCAGGTAGAAAGAGGCCCACCTGACCAAGAATGCTACATTTGAATACAAGAATAACGGTGGCTACAATTCTTGGATATTTTTTTCCCTAACATTTCAGTATTAAATATCCAATGTCTTCAGGTAGGATATGACAAAACAATGTGATCCTGAACTGTTTGGTTTGTTTAGTGGCATATCAACTCTTAATGGGGTATTTACTACACATCCTATTTATCCAGGTCAGATGTTGAAATTATGTTAATTTCTAAATGTTTGATTAAAAATGTTGATGTGTCGGGGCTTTGTTCAAGCCAAAAAGGTCAAGAAGACAACAAAGCAGTGGCACATCAACATCTTCAGGACAGCTTTCACAGGCGATATCTGTGGTCGAGAATGTTTTTCAAACATTGGACTTCAGCCACGGGAGACGCTGTAATATTGAGAGGCACAAAACTTCAGAGACTGAAATTCCAATGATGATTAAAAATATAATAATTTTCCAACAGATCAGTGACCAGAGTTCAAATCCTGGATGAAACTGCTCTTGGGGTAGGCATAAATCTATCTGTCCCTGCTATAGGTTATTAGTAAGGAAAACTTGGTTCTTTAGCTTTGATAGAGCAATCAATTTAGGAAAAGGAAAATTGAATCCAAACCAGACCTACTGCTTAAAAAAATGACCTTGTATCTCTTCCTGACCTTCGTAGAGGGGTTGGGTAAATATATGCATATGTAGTCTGACCATTTTTCATGGGTTTTATGCAATAAATGAATAATCATCACGGCTTTACATATTTGATGGCTTCTTTGAATGTTTAGCAAGATTCTCTCTAACACAAAATAGAAAGGATGCAAAAAAAATCATCCTCATCATCTCCAAATCTGTTAAGATTACAATAATGATTGGCCTAACAAGTTTCGGCCAGATTTCATAATTACACAGTTAAATTTAGGAATAAGCAAAATAATACAAACTATGAATTTTGCAGGTTGAAATTTAAAGAATTTGGTTTGGTGGTTGGTTTTGAAGGCTATCACAATGCAAGTGTAAAGAAAAAAGAACGTAATTATGGTGTTGTTAACCTGTGATTTATTCTTAATATTTCGAGATAAAAATCTCATCTACAGAAGATCTCTGAAACTGAGGTTGTTGTTAGTGGCTGTCCATTTTGGTTTGTGTCATATCTTCCACACTCTTTGTGTCTGCACGTGTGTGTGTGTGGTGTGTGTGTGTGTGTGTGTTTGTCTGTCTGTTCAACAGTGTCTGGTTAAAATTCCTGGTCTGGCTTACTCTCAAGCATAAACTTTTTATTTATTAAAGAATTTGATTTTAAGTTCGGCATCAATAATTAAATGGGACCCCATCCCCATTTGATGTTAAAATTTTTAAAAATATTATCTTAAATATACAGGGTGTTTCAGAAAAAATGATATCATTTCATAATCTAATAACGTGACCAATTCTCATTCAAATAATCTCAAATTTTAACAGCATATAGGTATTTACCCAACCCATTCACCACCATCATGTGGCACAAGGTCGCAAGTTTGGGGCATCCAGCAAGGATTGAACTCACTATTCAATAGTAATAGGTCTTTGAAACTAGCTTGTTAACCATTACAACATGATGGGGTGTTAAATGATCTCAAATTTTGACAGCATGTATAAAAAAAGAAAAAGAAAAATTATGGGCTGAACTTGCACAAAGGTGTCAAAATTAGGGTGATGCAGAAAAAACAGAACCCAAATTATTTATTAATTTTCCCATTAAACTAACCCTAAACCCCAACCCTAAACCCCCATAGTTAAAATTAACAGTTTTATTACACAATTTGTAGGTTCTGTTTCTTCTGTGTCACTAATTTTGACACCTATGTGCAAGTTCAGCCAAATTATGTTGAAAGTTTTTTTGTTTTGTTTTAATTTTTCTTTTCAAATATAGAAATGCCATTCAGTGGAAAAGAAAAAAAAAATTTAATATAATTTTCAGTTGTTTCTTCCCACGTTACAATTTGATATTTCAACAAGAATTGGTCAAATTATTAGATTGCAAAATGATATAGATTTTTTTTAAAAACATGTACATCTCAAATGACTTCAAATTTTTTGAAACACCCTGTATGTGTGTATTATATATATATATATATATATATATATATATATATATAATATATATATGCAGCAATGCAGATAGCTTTTTAATTAGTGTCCTGGGACACACGGATTTTATTTGAATGAATCTCCCGAGAAATTTGATGGGTTCTAACTAAAGTTTCTTAATAAATTGTTGAGATTTTATGAATGAACAACTAAAGTTGTCTAACCCCTACCTTGTAGTAGGCCATACAGTGTAATTCGTTTCCAAGAAAATATTGAAATGCATTTACAGTTAGAAGAAATACTGGGACGCATAGATACGATTTTTCTGCGTCCTTTTAGATTTTTCTACATCTGTGACGCAGGACGCATACCTATGAGAATTTCTGTAAATGTATTAATCTATTTCATCATTTCCTAATAGAAATATTTTGTATACACACACACACACACACTGCATCATGGTGTAGAATATTGCTAATTTCTTTAGGGTTATTAATACTGGAATTTTAAATGAATGAAATAGAATTTTGTGCACTTATAGTGTATAGTTTTATTTATTTATGTCTTCAATAGGGTCATAGTATTTATAATTACAATCAGGGAGAAAGATACTTGCAGTTTTCCTACCTTCCCAGGGGTTCCTGCATTACGAACATGCTCAAATGTCAAGTAAACAATTATCAACATGAATAGATCTTAAACATCCCCAAAATATTGAAATAGGGGTCCCCAATATACTTTTAAATATTTCTTTTCTTTCAATGGTATATTAAATGTTTACTAATACAAGAGCTGAATAAATTCCATAGTTGAGATATTCCCCCAATCCTAAGAAAGGTATTATAGAGAGTGGGGAGTAGTGATCCATTATATGATTTTTTACAGGGGGGGGGGAGAGAGAGAGAGAGAGAGAGAGAGAGAGAGAGAGTAAAGAGAAAACCTTGTATGCATATGTGAGTTTTAGCGTTGGGAATACAGTTGGAGGGGGGGGTGATAGTCAGAAAGTTGGCTAGATTGTGTTACCAAAAGATGACTGACTTGACGACTAAGCAGAGAGGGACTAGGGGAGAAAAAAAACATGGAAGGAAGCACTGGTCAGACAGATGCCATGTGTATTATTCAAGAGAGAGAGGGGGGGGAGAGAGAGAGAGAGAGAGAGAGAGAGAGAGCAGCAAGTGGTGATAGTGGGAGGTTAGATACATACACACACACACACACACTATGTGGCTTCTCAGATAACTGAAGCCTCACAAATTCTGTAGTGATAAAATAAGAGTAATGATTATAACATATACAGTGTGTGTCCCAAAATGAATGCGCCAAAAGAGAATAGAACATAGTCTCTTCCTGGCAGAAACATTTTGAGATATTTATATCAAGCAAATAATAACGGAATACTCATAAATGCGCAACATGTATTTATATAATGGAAGAATCTGTATGAATAGATATAGGATTTAATACTTAGTGAGGCACAGTGACACTAACATGGGTCATATACAACTGCCTTTTCCAACTTCTTATTTTCTGCTATTCATTTTTTTTCTATAATTTTTTGCACTTGTCTAAAAGGATAGTCCCAAGTTGAATACGATGAAATGTTGATATCGTATAGAAATAGTCTCAAATTAGCCCCCCCCATTTTTTTTCAGCAGCTAATATCTAATTAATAAGAAACAGAAAATTTATATGAAGGAAATTTAATAGAATAAATGGAATTTAAAAGAAAATATTACTGATTGATAGCCTTCTCCCTAGTCTAGTGTTAGTGAAAAGGGGATAGTCTCCCTCGCTCTCCGATTGATACTGACAATAGGTCACTCCGTCAACTTTACTTATTTCAAAGAAAAATACAATATTAGTATTATTTGGATTATTCGGACTATTGTCCTCGTCTTTATTGTTATCTATACGTTTCGGCCGATATGCACTCCGGAAGATTCCAGAGGAAAAAAAAATAAACAATATATTCTCAAATCAATCCCCCCCCCCATACTTTTCATATTTACTGTAAGAGCAATGTATTACCTCCTCAAAAAGCACGATATATTTCTTCCTTAAAACACAAAAAAATTTTAAAATTTGTTAAATTTCATTTACATTGATGGAATTATAAATCTTGTATTCAGGTAAAAACATCAAAATCGTCAGGTCGTTATGTTCATCTTTAATGTCAACATTTACGTTACAGTATCTTCAAATAGCTACTAGTTTATTTACTTAGGCTAAAATTACCGGTGAAAGAAATATATATATATATATATATATATATATATATATATATATATATAATTTATTTCTACCTAGAATGCAAAATTAGGGCAATACCAATTTATGAATGTCTTCAGAGTAATTTCAGCATTTTTAAAAAGGTAAGGGCTGAGTCATGTGACAACTTTATCATAAACTGCACTGTATATTCACTTACTAACTGATTAAAAGTTTTTATTTTTTATTTATTCATTTTTAGAATTAATGCTGTTGAAGGAAATTAGATGTCATAAAAATGTTTGGGTTTTTTGTTTTTGTTTTAAATTGCAGGTAAATGAAGATTGAAGATTTGTTTAGAATGTGAAAAATCCTAGGATACTTTAATTGGGTTGGTGAGGCTAGTTAACAAAATCCAGTAGGAAAAGAAGATATGAATCAAGGGTGGCTAAGTAAATTGTAGGAAATGAAAGGGGGGAGACAAAAAAGAGGGGAGGGAAACTAAAAGAACAGGAGAGAGAGAGAGAGAGACTCCCTTATTTTAATACTTCTAACCCCTCTTCATGTAATTAATTCATAATAAATATGTTCTTTCATAATTTATAAGGGGTGTGCACCGTATAACGTTAAACTAGGGCCATACAAAGTGTAAATTCAACTGGGGTTCGAGTCTTTATAGTTTTACCAACCAAATCCAGTGATCGCTTAATTGACTCCGACTCCACAGCCCTCAGACCAACGGACAGACAGAAAAGCAAGAGAATGAAGAGAAAAGGGAGAAAAGGGAGAGAGGAGGGTTAGAAGGGCAAGGAGAAAAGAGTGGAGAAGAAGAAAGAGGAAAGATTAAAAAAAAAAAAAAAAGAAAAGAAAGAAAAAGAGGAAAAGGAGAGAATAGAGAGAAAAAAAGTTGCGGTTGAATAAAAAAAATTGGGGGAAAAAAAAAAAAGAAAAAAAAAGATATTTGAAAAATATGGAACATACAATCGGGGAGATTTTTCAAAAAAGAAATGAATTCCACGAAAATGTGTTGTAAATATTTGTAGCCTAAAATATTAGGGATTTGACAAGAATACAGAGAGAGAGAGAATCTCTTTCCATTCAAATTGTCGCTTTTAAATGACAAGTAAACGTCATTATTAGATGAGCCTTTCACCAGTCGTCACACTCTCGTTAAGCGCGGAATTTCTTTCCATAATAAAATGCAACTTGGAAAGAAAAAGAAATTGCTGGCCCTAAAGTAAAGAAGGCCGACGACTTCTAGTAAAACTATTTAATATCCCCAAAAAGAAAACGGTTGTAGGGAAAGGTTGAATGACGCGGTGGGGAGGGGGGGTCATGGAAAACTTTTGTAGCGTAAGTAGTGGGACTGAAAGAGAAAGAGGGGAGGGGGGTTCATAAGTAAGCATCGGTAAGGTGATATGGGGGGAGGGGGAGAGGAAAGGAGAAAGAAAGAATGAGTTTGGAAATACACAACAACTATGAAAGAAACTAAGAAAAAATACGGCGGGGTGGGGTGGAGGTAAAAAGCAGCAGCAGCAGCGAGTTCTGGTTTACCCCCACCACCCCGGTAACGAACATTCACTGGATATCAACCTTGGACGTTATTCATTCCGTTAAACCTACATACATTCCCAGGACCCTGACTCGACATCTCATCTCTTCGATAGAAATAATAACTTGAAAATGTTGAATACCTTTTTTACACCTTTTGATCAAATTTATCTAATAAAAAATAAGGGGAGAGGGTTGAAAAAGTTTAAGATATGCACGCCCCTCCCCCACCCCAATAAATTATTTAGAACATAGTATAAGATTATTAGGATCGAACCTTTCTCTTCCAACCCGAACGTTGCAATGAAATAAAATGATTAAAAATAAATAATAAAATAATGGGGGGGGGTAAGAATTAATGTCAATATGGAGGAAAGAGGAGAATAAGCTAAGATAAAAAAGAAAGAAAAGAAAAAGAATGAAAGAAAAGGGAAGTAGACGAATGTGGATAGAAAGTTCTAAGAATTAGGTGAATCAAAAAATGGTACGGGAGGAACATCTCTAAAGCATCTGCGCGGGAGTGGGGTAATTTTTTCTCAATTTCAGTTATTAGAAATTGACTTACACTTAAAATACTAACAAAATTTTAAAAAATAGACATATGGAATAAAATAAAAATAAATTAATTTAAATCCTTGATGAGTTATGTCAAACAGACTGATTAAAAAAAAAAGGTATTGAAATAAAAAGGTGAAATTCCACGTGTACCTCTATAAAAAAAAAAAAAGAGGGAGGGGTGGAACGTTTATATTCACATGAAATGTACAGGGGTTTTTTTTTTTGGGGGGGGGGTCTTCGCTTCCACTTACTTTATAAAAGAAGGAAAAAAAAAAAAAAAAAAAAAAAAAAACTTCTTTCTTAGAAAATTAATAAAAAAATCCAAATTATCTCATGTTCAAAGTTTACCTTTTCACCAAATGTTTTTCTTCTTCAAATATTAGAAACAAAAATAATTGTATAGCTGTTACATTAAGATACACCAGAAAAATAAGATTTTAAAAATTAAATGAATAAACAAATAAAAACTGGTTTTTAAAAGATTTGATTTTTTTAATCGGTGAGAAAGGAAATACATTCTCAAAAGACAAAAGATTTTACCCCCATTTTTTATATTGAGACAGAGAGAATCACTTTCAGAATATTGGCTCGAAGAAAAAGTTTCAATCAATATATTTTAATATTAGTGTAAATTTTTTTTTAAATCTAGCTTCTTTCATTAATTATTTTCCAAATTTTAGCACTCAGATTATAAATAATCTTCATAGATATTGAATAGAGATAAGTAAACTCCTAATATTTATAAAAAAAAAAAAAAAAAAAAAAAAAAGGTAATTTTCCTTGGAATTAAAGATATCAAGATTTTATTATTTCTAGTGAAATATCACATAATCAAAACATTAGTCATTATTGCCAAACATTGAAACTCGGTAACCAAATATAAAGAACGTATTTTTGGAGTGCTACATATTTATATTTTCGGCTACAGAGTTTCAATGCTGTTGAGTTTGGCAATAAATAATACCTAATAATAACAATTTTGAGTGTATAAAATTCCAATAGAAAGCCTAAGGAATTGGATAAGCTTTGGGGAAAAGAAAAAAAATGAGAGAGAGAGAGAGAAGAAAAAACTGAAATATAGCGATTTACAGTTAAGAGAAGAAAAAGGTGAAAGAGCAAAATAGATTAGATAGTGTAGTCTACCTACTTATTACCCATAGAAAAATGTATATATTTGAATTTCTAAAAAAAAAAAAAAAAAAGAAAAAAAAAAGAAAAGAAATCTGTATTTAGTATCACACAATGAAATTATTTATATCATGAAACCAGATTGTATATGTTTATTTACTAAACTGAGATGCGGAAAGAAGACCGGAAGTATAGGGGCTACAAGTAAGAATTGAAATCACTAACAATTGTATGTGAATTTAACTTGCTGACCATCACACCATGTGATGTGACCAACCAGGTTTAGATTTAATCACACACCTCAAAACAACAACCTAGAAATGTAGGGGTTCAAGTATTTTTTGAGACTTTGATAAATTTGATTTTAAAAATAATATAGTAGTGATAGTTTTATAAATCAAAATCCTAAAATTTTCAAGCAGCCATGTATGAATGGAAAATAAATAAATAAATAAATAAATAATAAATAGAAAGGAAAAAGAAAAAATTTTAAATTGTAAATATTTCAAATTTGACCATTTGCTCTTTAAAAAAGTCAATAAATATAGAAAATAGGAAAGGGTTATTTAATTCTCTCTATCTTCTCCTTGTGAAGGCAAATACAACACAAGGTGGTCACATTTAACAAAGTGACGGGCAAGATAAAAATTGTCAAGTTTTTTTTGTTTTTGTTTTTTCGCAGGGCAGGTATCAGGAATTAACCCTGACCAATTCAAATCAAACACCAAATAAATCATCTGTAATTATTTGTGTACTAGCAGGACCCGCGGAAAGTCCACAGGATTAATATATAGTTACATAGAATCTATTTTGTGTGCATTAACAATATTGCTGGTAACGAGGAATCTTCAGAGCTCCTTTTCTTTTTCAGCCTTCGACATGTTGTTGCATCTTAGGCTAAATTTGCAAATTGGTCGGAAAATTAAAACGGAAAGTTTTTGGGTGGTCCCCCATGACAGTTTAACTACAGTCTAATGTATTGCTTTAAAAAAATTTAAAAATAAAATAAAAATTACTATACATTTAATGTTGAACAATATTTTTTTTAACCAAGTTTAATTGAAATTAAACATTAAATGTGTCTACCGTTGGATTCAATAATTAATTTCAATGGTTAATTAAATGTATAGTAATTTGTTGTTTTTTTAAGCAATATGTAATTAAAAACAACCTTAATCCCCAAACCCCTAAACCGTAACCCAATTCGCAAAAAGTTAATTCATAGACTGTAGTTAAACTGTCATGGGGGACCACCAAAAAACTTTCCGTTTTAATTTTTCGATCAATTTGCAAGTATGCCGGATCTTATTAGATCTTCAGCAAACCAATATACAATAATTAATGCTTATTATGGCTACCTAGTAAGGATTATATGAAGTTAGCACCGGCCAATTTCATCTGAGTTGAATAAAGGGTTTGATCTGAAGAAACAACATCTATGTTGAATATTTAAATTGAGGAGGATGAGGAATAGAGGAATGGTGGATGACTATCCATTTGGTTGAGGGTAGAAAATGTAGAAAATATATCACTTGGGTGAGTGGGGGTACTCCACTAGGCTGTGGGAAGGGGGTATGTAGATGACCGTAACACGCGAAGAAATGTACAAGCAGAATTATAATATAGAAGCCGTGCTAATTTTCCAGATTTGTTCACCCCCAAATCCTAAGAAGCATATTATAAATAAGAACTAAATAATAAAGTTTTTGTTCCCGGTGGCATGCCTCTCACTAGATTCAAAATGGGGATGATTGATCAAAAAGTAAGTGATATATTTAGTCCAAACTAATGGATTTTACGCCATTACAGAGAAATATTCCCTGGAATGGGTTTGTTTAGAATTTTCTTTTTCCTAATGTCAGCTTATTTTCGCCACAAGCTTGTTGCATTTTTGTATGAACATGTCCGTGTATTTGCTCTAAATGCTGTGTAAATTTTATGTTTTAAGACAATGTAAACAAAATTCGTATTTTTAGTTGATACAAACCAGATAAAAACGAAATAGAAAATTGAACAAATGTTAAAATTGGGTGTAAATTTAGCAGCTACAAATACTAAAAAAATCAGTGCGTATTATACATGAAAGTTTTTGTTTGTTTTTTTTAGAATTTCGCCGCTCAAAATTATAAGATACATATTATTACACGAGTGTCTTATTCCCGAATAGTTTACGATATCTGTAATTATCAAGATAGAAAGTGGAACAAACTGGAAAATAGGGTTTGGGGGAGGTGGGATGACACTTGAAAATTTTGGAGATAAATATGAATGAATTGGGGAGAGAGAGAGAGAATACATAAAACATTTCAAGTTATCTATCATTTACCTACAATATAAAGAAATAATAACTAAACTGTTTTATTATCTAAAGCGATTAAATATCTTACACTTATAGACATATTTCATTTTGCATGCATCAAAAGACCTTGCCTGAGGTTCTTTTTTTTTAATTTCATTTTTATATTAACCCTTTTGCAGGCAGAGCAAAACAATTTTGTCGTCAGCGATAGCTCAATGTAAGGCATTTTTCTACTGATTGTTCATTGACCAATTCAATGTTATGAAATATTGCAAGGCCCTCTCACTGGTGTAGGATTTTATATAGGTTTTGCAAATTCTTTGTATTATTCGGACTATTGTCCTCATCTTTATCAATAAAGATGAGGAAAATAGTCTGAATAATTCGAATAATACAAATTATCAAGCTACATCTCAAAAATTCAGAGAAATGGTAAGATTTCTGTTTAGGAACAGAGCAGAATATCTGTGCACTGGATTTTCTTAGTATGCTGTTAATACAATATCATGTAACAAACAGATAGACACTAAAAGATAGTTTCTTTATCATTATCCCAAAACACAAATTAGAATTAAAAGTTAATATACCTGCTCCAAAATAATCTTTAATAAATTTGGTAAAAGTTATTGAATTCTCCATCCATTACATTTATGGAGTAAGGATTCAGTGACCAGCTGTGACCAAATTCTTTAAGCAGCAGCACCCTATAAAAACAGCAGTTGCACAGCCATGTACATCCCATCTAAGAAACCACCAATCGAGACATACTGGGCACTGCTGGCTAAGTAAGGACAAACTCATAAGTGATGTTCCCCTATGGACTCCTACACATGGACTCACCAGCAAAAAAAAAAACTTCAGCTCTGTTCGAACATTGGATGCCGTTTACAGGACTTACTAAGAGCGATGGCTGATAGGGGCGGATGACAAAGAAATCCGTGCTGTTGATACGACTTGATGATGACATTTATGGAAAAAATGTTTCTCACAAAAAATAAATTCGAAAGTGAAGACTTTATAAGAGCCATATGGCCATGGTTGAAAATCCATATCACGTCTATTTATGGTGTCATAGATCTGAGGATTGCAACAATGTACTTTAAGCAATGAAATAAGACGCTATGAAAGTTCCATCAGTTAAGGTTATTTACTATTATACATCATCATACTAATAAAATCCACATTTTACACTGACAGTTATCTATTTAAAAGGATTGGTTTGGTTTGTTTCATTTTACGGCATATCAACCTCAGTGGGTCATTTAATGCCAACAAAGTTTTGAAATAAATTCATTCTTAATGGATACTCAATTTTTTTTTAATAAACTCCTGTTTTTCTATTTAACCAATAGATGGGACCCTAACAGGTACTACCACTCTGAGTCAGAGTGGAACTAGGAGCAATAGTGATGAACGGGAGCTGCACATTCCCCACACCTCCAGAATTTAATGTTATTCTCAGCCACCACCTTTTAGTACATATATGATAAAAAAAAGGGTTGGGGCTTGCCATAAGGGCAGTAGGGTCAGGACAATCACATAGGTGCTAGGGTTTAATGTGACCAGCCAACTGATCGGAGGTGGCCTATTTAAAAGGAGATGCTACCTCTGTCATATTTTGCATATAAATGTTATACCGTAAACATAACAATTGGTCGCCTTTGAAACTATCTGAAATAATTCAAAAGACAAACAAGGGAGGTAAGTCTGATATGGTTGAATTTTATTTACATTATTCTTGATTCTCCTTCCACATGTTAATCCGTAAAGAGAGAGAGAGAGGGGGGAAGGGAAAGGGAAAGAGAGAAAGGGAAAGAGAGGGAGAGAGAGAGTTAAGGGTCTAAACATTCTCTTGAAAGCAACAATGCTCTCACAGCTTGAGGGAGAGGGTGGGGGCAACTTGCCAGGTTGTGTGTCTAAAGCTTAGTCAGTAAATATCAAAAAGCTACCTTCACCCCCCCCCCCAATATAAAGCAGATGGAAGTGATGCCCCCACCCCAACCAGACAGCGTTCATTGATGCAATGTTTGATGAGGCATGGAAATTGTTTGAAAAGGGCCAAAAAGAAGAAGAACCAGAATAATAAGAAAAAAAAGAAAAGAAAAAAAAAGAAGCCTCTTTTAATCAGTCAGCCATATTGTGTGCAATTTGAATATTTTGACGCCAATTCACATTACATGAAAGAAGAGCAAAAAGGTTTTGGCAACATTACTTATTTTATACAGTTATGTCATATATATGAATATGAGAGAGAGAGAGTTTGTGCATACGAGAGAGAGAGAGAGAGAGAGTTTGTGCATAGAGAGAGAGAGAGAGAGAGAGAGAGAGAGAGAGAGAGAGAGAGAGAGAGAGAGTTGTTATGAGAGTGACAGAACCAGGGAGAGACAGAGTATGAGCACGAGAGTGATGTTGAGTTGAGAATGCAGGAGCATCACTTGCTTGAAATCCAGTCAACAGAAAGGGATCCAGGGAAGAAGAAAGTAAAGAGAGAATAATCAAAAAGGGAAGAAAACAGAAAAAGAGGCGAAAATGATACAAAGAGAAAAAAAAAAAAAAAAAAAAACAAAGTTATTAAGGGAGAGAAAAAGTAAAAGTCATGTAGTCTACCTACCTAATTACTCTCACTGCAAATGGTATCAAGTAATACTTTATCGAAACAGGATTTTTCCTTATTCTGTAGTGTGCCAGGTGGTGTGAGGTTTTATCTTAAAATTGGTACAATCCAACTCCACCCAAAGGTTTTGTTTCTGACAGACCGACTCATCACAAATAAAATTGAAAATGTTCACCCTACAAATAACCCAATGTTCCCTACAATTACACCAAACATGATAAACTTTATCAAATTTTGACATATGTACCAACAGACACAGTGTCAACCATTTGACAAATGTTGTTTACATTTCTCTTAGGTTATTTAGAATATATATAAACAATTATTTTACTTATTCTTTTAGGCTGCAAAGACAGGAAGGAACAATAAGTAATAATGCAATTGCATGGGTGGCTCAGATCGTGAGCGTTGAAAATTAGAGTGACTTGATTAGGATTAGTAGATAAGTAGCAGTATTCCTCTCGACCACTAGAGGTCAGCACAAGTCTATTCCCCCCCCCCAGGTGTCCCGGATATTATATGTCTACTTTGATCCAGTGTTATAATACATGTTAGGGTACCATCTCTAGTTCAAATGGATCTGTTTGAAAATTATTGGTATTCTATAGGAATACATGAAATATTAACAGTGTAAACAAATTATTATTAATAGGAAGAGTTTAAAACGATATAGGTGTGTATAAAAGAGCAGGAATGGGACACAAACAATTTTCACGTAGAATAAAGCTAAATTGAATTAAGTTTTCATTTTCCTAGATTGGTTGCTTATGCTTTAGAGTAATTATTTCTATTTAACTCTTAACATCCTGTTGAGAATTTTTTTAAGTCCTGAGTCCCATTCCTATAAGGATTTATCAAAAAATGCCTAAAAATGGCCTTTTCATTTAAAGTTACCCGTTATTTCCCTTAAATCAAAGACTGCTAAATGTTTAATATTACATTTAAACAAAGGCTATCATTTGGGGCAGATTAGGAAAATGAATGTGATAATTATTTGCTTGCACAGTTACATGGTTTAAAGTAACTAATAATAATCTTTTGTAAATAATTATAGCTTCAACTAACTATTCTTAATACAAATCGAATAATTTTTAGACATCTATCTGCCCATTAGATGGAACCCTAAGAGGTACTATCAGTCCAGGTTAGAGTGAACTTGGGTGTAATGACAATGAAGGGATACTTCACAGATCTCCAGAATTGTTTAGTATCATAGCCAGGATATCCCCTTTCTTAAGAGGAAGGGGTCTTACCCATCTGCAAGTGATAGTCAGCAAAGTCCCGCCGCCGACATGGGGGAGGGGGGAAACAAACAATAAAAGCAGAATGTTTGTATTATCTCCCCCCTTCCCTTTGAAAGGATTATTATGCCGATATAGGATTCAATATAAGCTCTCTTTAAAATGAAAAGAAAAAATTAAACCATTTCTAAAGGCGGGGTTAGAGAGAGAGAGAGAGAGAGAGAGAGAGAGAGAGATAGAGAGAGAGAGAGAGAGAGATTTGGGGGAATCCATCCCTCAAAGAATACCAACGCACAACTGAACTTTTTAATTTTTTTTTATGAGTGTTCACCGGTAACTGTAAAAAGTCAATTGATGTAGTGAGATCAAAAAGAAGCGGTAGCTCTTAAAAGTTGTGGGCTTTGAAGCACAAAAAGGAGAGGGGGAAGGACCAAAGGGGGAGGGGGCGCTGGGATTGGATGGTCAGGTAAGAGAGAAACTTTTTTTTTTTTTACAGTAGGTAGGAGAATGAGGGGAGGGGGTCAAGGTTATCAGTCGGTCGGTCGGCTGACGAGCAAGCCAAACACCAGATTCTCTGACCCCCTTGTTCAGTCAGAGACTGTTGATAGTTAACTGTGTGATTGTCACGAAAGAGTCAAGTCAGGTGACCCATTCTTTTTGAGAGAGAGAGAGAGAGGAGGAAAAAAGAAAGGGGGGAGAGAGAGAGAAATCGTAGTTTTTGGAGGGAGCTTACTAAGTGACCACGACTACCCGTCAGGTAAGTGAAATGGCTAAACAATAAGCCGTTTGGATAAGAAGGTAAATAAGAGAGGAGACCCCCCCCTTTTTTTTTTCTTCAACAAAAACAGGTTCACCTTTTGTTATTCTAGTTGGAAAGTTACAAGTAACAAACACTAGACAAGGAGAAAGAGAGAAAGCCAAGAAGAAAAAGAAAATACTTTTTTCTTTTTACGGAAAAAAAAAAGAGAAAAAAAATCTTTTGTATTTAAAAAGTAAATAAAAAATAAAATTGCAGGTGTTCGGACATTTTTTTTTTAAAAGAAAGGTTACGTATATAAAATAAAAAAGGGTTTTTTTTTTTTTAAATAATATGAAAACATCAACAAGTCGGTTGTTGTTTCACTGGCAAAAAAATCTTTTTAACTTAAAAACTGAAAATAATATAAACTTAGAAATCAGAACATAAAACTAAAAGATTAATAATAAAAATTAAAACAACTCATTTCGAAGTGGATGTGTGTGAACGTTTTGTTGATTGATATATATATATATATATATATATATATATATATATATATATATATAGGGGGGGGGGATGTTGATAAATGTTTTGTTTGCTGTATGTGGGCGTAAATGTTTTGTTTGATGTGAGTGTGTGTGTGTGTGAATATTTCATTGTGTGTGTGTCTGAATGTTTTGTTTGGTGTGTATGTGTATGTGTGCCTTCGTTTTATTTTTGTGTATGAAATACAATCTATAATCTCAAATTATAAAACCCTTTCTCAAATGAGAGATTTTCCCTATTTAATCAAACATCAAAAAAAACAAAACAACCTTAGAATAGATATAAAATAGGTACAACCAAGAAAAAAAAGTAGAAATTTCATATTGAAAAAGCAGAATTAAAAACTTGACCAAATGTCACAGTTGAACATCTTTTTAAATAAATAAAAAGGGCCAAGATGGCGTTTTAACATTGATTTTTCAAAACAATGGCAAAACAAGAAATCAGTGATAAATTTGAGTGCAGTGATGATTTGGAAGGGGAAAAAAGGACACTAGTTAAAGAAAGTTTGAATACTATTTGCACAGACATTGTGAATGTGATAGTCATAGAATACACCAGCCCACTCAGTGGAATCTAACTGCTGACTGAGTAACCTCATGAGAGAGTATTTCTGAATGCCCAGCAAAGTCCCTGCTAATTGGTAGCCAAGTTACAACAAGGCTGTTCAACTGGTACAAGACATTTACAATGGATGAAGACTTTCTGTATACAATTCCACATATATTCACATCTTACAAATCATTTAATACTACACTGAGTTCAATCCTTACTGGTTGTGCTGAACATGAAACCTTATTTAATACTAAACCTTACTCTTTGTACTCCTCACCCTAATGTCCCCTACATTGTGGAATAAAAGTCAATAATCTACATCCCCAAACTCTTATCTATTCATCAGCTTCAGATGTGACTATAAAATGAGGTAAACCCGGTTCTGTGGGTTTCTCCCCCTCCCCCCCAGGGCACCCCCCCCCACAATGCATTAATGTGGATGGTCAGGGTAATCTGACATTAGTCACGGGACAATTTTGGTTCTTACTCACACCAAGTTAAATTGACCATAATTGACCGTGAAAGAGTTTAAATATTGACTAATAATAATGATGCAAATTTCAAGTTTTATTGAATACTCCATAGTTCTGCTCTTGTGCCAGACTTAGCTAAGCATGGTAAATATAACTTGACAACATAATCTGTTTGGTTTCCATTGTAACAGTGGTCCATGATGATATTGATGCTTCTATTTATGAAGGAGTGAAGAAATTGGTTTGAATTCAAAATGTTCCTCTCCTAAATGGGTTGCCTAACACAGGCTAAAGAACCCAATCTGACCTACTATTTACCCATAGCTGGGGGGAGAACAGATGGTTTCATACTGTTCCCAAGAGTATTAACACAGTGGAATCCATGATTTGAACTTGGGTCCCTGATTCTATTTTTTTAAAATAATAACCATTATGCTAAGAGCACCACCTCCTTGGAAGCTTTTAAAAAGTCAGCATTTGATAATCTCGAATTTGGATAATCAAAAACAATTATGTTCAGCCTTAACAAAGCACAAAATTATCATTCAATCGCGTGATGGACTGGAAATTTCTTTATTCTCTAAAGTGTATTGTCCTATGACGTGTGGTTTTTGCTGGGCTATGGTTACATAAATACATAATGAGAATTCTTAGTGATACTGAGAGAGAAAGATTACATGTACGTGTATGGAGAGAGAGAGAGAGAGAGAGAGAGAGAGAGAGAGAGAGAGAGAGAGAGATTTACTACTAGGTTTTGCAGATCAACAAACAGTTTTTGATATCTTTTGAAAAGAGAAAAAATATTTAAAACAACAAAAAGAATAGATACATTAAAACAAGTTGCTAGTATCTTTTGAAGTTGATAAAAGGTAGAGAGAGAGAGAGAGAGAGAGAGAGAGAGAGGGGTAGAGATGAAAGAGAGAGAGGGGGTAGAGATGAAAGAGAGAGAGGGGGTAGAGATGAAAGAGAGAGAGAGAGATGAAAGAGAAAAGAGAGGGGGTAGAGATGAAAGAGAGAGGGGGGGTAGAGATGAAAGAGAGGGAGAGAGAGAGATTAAAAGAGTTGGTATTTCGGAAAGTACTTGTTAAAAAGGTGACTATTATGTTTACTTATTGATGTAGGCTTTAATTATTTGGTGTTTGTGTTCTTTGCAGTGTGAACTAGCGAATCGTCAGATGTAAACATAAGAAAGAGGCACTGACAGTTAGGGCCAACTCTTTTTTTCATAGCAGTGGTTGAATAATAGATTTGCCTTAATTTAAGCTCATTTGTAGACAAAAGCCGAAGGAGTCCATAGCCATTCGGTTCTGATTAATTCAACAGGCAAGTGGTTTGATTTTTTACCCAATCCCTTTTAGGAGAAAGACGGGGAGGAGGAGGAGGAGGAGGAGAGGGGTAACTCGGATGCAAACAATAAAGATGTAAAAAAAACATACAATAAAGAAAAACACTTAGAGAAGGACAGAAGAGCATATCAAGGGGTTTATGTTGAAATGTTTAATGAGAGAGAGAGAGAGAGAGAGAGAGAGAGAGAGAGAGAGAGAGAGAGAGAGAGAGAGAGAGAGAGAGAGAGGTAAAGAGAGAAAGAAAGATGAGAGAGAGAGAGAGAGAGAGAGAGAGAGAGAGAGAGAGAGAGAGAAGAGAGAGAGAGAAGTTCAGCTGAGAAAGAAAGAGAAAAAGGGTAAAGAGAAAGAGTGGAGAGAGAGAGAGGGAGGAGAGACAGAGAGGAAGGTGCAGAGAGAGAGAGAGTGAGAGACACACACACAGAGAAGGGTGCAAAGAGACAAGGGCGCAAAGAAAGAAAAGGAGAGAAGCCTGCAGAGAGAGAGAGAGAGAGAGAGAGAGAGAGAGAGAGAGAGAGAGAGAGAGAGAGAGAATATCAGGTTGTGGAAAGCTGGGATTGAAAGGGAGAGATAAATATGTGGAAATGGAAAGAACAGAAGTTGTAGGAAAAGAGAAAGTTATATATATATATATATATATATATGACTGAAGAGAAATAGAGTAGACAATAAAAAAAGAGGGTGAGTGTGCAATATATATATATATATATATATATATATATGGAGAGAGAGAGAAAGAGAAAAGGCCAAAGTGGTCAAAAGAAAAGTTATTTTTGTTCTCTTTATTCTATGCCCAAAGAGTTGTACATAGAGCAAAGGCCTGCCCCCCCCCCCCCCGGGAGGCGAGTAGAAAAGAAAGAAGAAAGAAGAAAGTGTAGTGTTGTAGCATTGGTTAAGAGGAGTTGGGCTGGGTTAAGTTAAATAGTGATGGAAGGTGGTCAGATGGACCATAAGGGGGGGGGGAAAGCAATTGTGGCCACAGGGCATGTAGTGGTGGTGGTGGGGGGTAGTGACAGCAGCAGTGAAGAAGAAGTGAATTCTTGGCAATTAAAAGGAGGAAACCCCACCACAAACAGATCTTTTTCATGATAAGAACAAAACAACAAATAAAAAACAACTTGAAAATTCTCTCTCAACTTTCGTTTATATATATATATATATATATATATATATATATATATATATATATATATATATATATATATATATATATATATATATATATATATACGAAAGTTGAGATTTTATATATATATATATATATATATATATATATATATATATATATATATAACGAAAGTATATTATATATAGGACAGATAGTGAGTTGGTTGAAATAGTTTGGGAAAAACATGCTTCCTTAAATCACTGCTCAGCTTTTGGTCAGGAGGCACAAAAAAAAAAAGAAGAAATAATCAGCTTTGTTCCAGGAGAGAAAGATCCACCTACAGGCTGAACCTGCCCTTTGTTTAAGGCGAGGAGGGGGTAAGTGAGGACTGGGTTTATTACCCAGGGGCATGAAGCCCCACACCTAAGGGGAATACTTCCTGCTGGGTCCTCCACAATATTAAACCAACCTTGTGTCACATACCAACACTGTGGGGGGGGGGGTTGTGATCAGATAACCTGTGACAAATATTAAGTTTATTTTTCTTTCTTTTCTCTCCATCTACTTGGAATTTACTTTTTTCTAAATTGATAAGAATTTAAGTAAAACAGAACAATGGTGAGTAATGATAAAGTCAGTGGGCATGGAAAATAAAAAGTAAAGATTGTTTACACTATATTAAAATGAAAATAATGATGGATTCCTCTCTTTACCCATGATTTCTCTCACCCACATTACACCCAAAAATCAAAGCCTGGCCTTTAATCACAAGAATAAATTGAAGGCTTTTTTTCCACCTCACAGATGCTGATAGGTACGCATCCTGTGTCCCTGACATGCAAAAATCTAAAAGGACAAAGAAATATATCCATGCACCCCAGCGTTTTTCTTTTTTCTTCCCTCACCATTTCAAGCTAACTGTAAATACATTTCAATAGTTTCTTAGAAATGAATTACACAAGATAGTAGTTAGCCGGCTTTAGCTGGAACCCATAAATTTTCCTGGGGGCTCATTCAAAGCAACTATGAGCGTCCCAGGACGCATTAAATCAAAGAGCTATTAGAATCACTGTTCCTTAATAAACTTTATTCATCAGATTATGTAGAAGATTTAAAGTTAATAAAAAACTAGAATGTTTTTTCAATATTCACAGCCCAAGAAAAAACAACTTCATAAAAGTGTCCTGTGAAAAACACTAAACAATATTGAGTAGTGAAACTCCAGTTGTAGAACGGGGGGGGGGGGCTTTTAGAGTTAGCCCCTTTGTTGTCATTACTGCCAGGTTTACTCTGACCTGGAGTGGCATTACCTGTTATGTAACCATCTATTGTAGGGGTTCCCAACCAGGGGGTGCGAGCATCATTCGAGGAGGTGTGAGAAGCGTCCGTTTAAATTTAGATTAATTTTTTTCTTTTGTAATTAATATTATTTATATTCTAGTTTCTTTATTTCAAATTATTATTATTATTATTATTATTATTTTACAGAGTGAAATATATATACAATCTTTTGATAAAACTGTAGTATGGATTCACATTCTATATTTTTTGAACAAAAGTATAAATTGTAGGGGTACGATGTCAGAGAAAAACTTATCTATAGGGATATGGATCATGTCTTGCTGAAAGCACCTCTTCCCCATTAGATCATCAAAGTTAAGCAGCAATGAGTGATCAATATTTAATTGGGTGACCACTTAAGCAACAGAAGGTACTATGAGCAACCTGGGTACTTTATCAAAATGACTTGATTCAGCATTAAATAACCTGAAAAGGGTTGTCATGCCATAAAACAAAACCAACCAACAGGTCAAATAGACCAGTTTAAAAACTTATTTGTATTAGATAGGAATACTTGAAACCACATAACTAAATTATTTGTATTAAGAATAATTATAGTTATAATTGTTTACAAAGGACTCATTATTACTTATTGGAAACAATATATATATATATATATATATATATATATATATTTCTCCAACCTCTCCGCAAGAGCAGGATGTGACACAAGTCAATTTCTTAAGCAGGGTTTAACAGGTTTGAATTTAGAATTTGTTTTGTTTTTTCCCCTCCTAGACTAGTTGCCATACCAAGATCCAGGTCTGTTCTACTATTTATCCATAGATAGAAGGAGAATAGTTGGATTCATACCTTTTCCAACGGTATTAACATCCATGATTGGAACTCTGGTTGCCATGTTCATTCCCTATGACGATAACCATTACACAATGAACTCCTCCATAACTAGAAATGATAATTGCTTGGAAAGAAAAGATGATATTTATTTTTGCATTAAATATCCGAACAAAGGTTGACATGTTAAACCAACCCACTGTCGTGTCGGCAAAACTTACACTACACAGACTGTATCATCTTATTCATATTATATAACCAGGAGAGAAAAAATAAATAAATAAAAAACTACACAAAAAATATAAATATAAATATACAATGTATGCAATTCTCTAACCAATAGGCATAAAATAACCCTAGACTGGTTGACATGCATTTAAAATAAATCAATTAAAACCAAGCCTACTTTATTCTCCTAAGTTAAAGCATTTTAGTGCTAATGCACTAAGAAAGATTTGGCTAGGATTTGCCATTTCTGTTGAAAAAAAAAAAAAAAAAAAAAAAAAAACTTTTACAATAGAAATAAAGATTTTTTTTTAATTGAAATTAAAGACAATTTTTAGATAGAATAATTTCTATTCTTGAAAATCAGCTATTAGTACATAATTACCGAACCCGTTCTACACAAGGTCACAAATATCGAGCATCCAGCAAGGATCAAACTTGCTACCCATTACACCACGGTGGGACACCCAAATGAGGTAGAATTTTTTCAAAGGCCATCAGATATTTACACTTTATGAAAGTAAATCATATATGTGCCGCTGCAGAGATGCTGATAAGTACGTATCCCGTGTCCCCAACACACAAAAATCTAAAAGGACGCAATAAAATCATATCCATGCATCCCAGTGTTTTTCTTTTTTCTTCCCTCACCATTTTAAGCTAACTGTAAATACATTTCAGTGGTTTCTTAGAAACGAATTACACAGGATCGGTTACAAGGTAGGAGTTAGCCGACTTTAGTTGGGAGCCATAAATTTTCACGAGAATCATTCAAAGCAAATATGTGCACCCGAGGGATGCACTAAATCAAAAAGCTATCAGCATCACTGCTGCTGTATGCAAATTATTTGGATTAAGAATAGTTAGGTGAAGTTATAATTTGATGTGTGTGTGTGTGTGTGTGTGTGTGTGTGTGTGTGTGTGTGTTGTTTTATGGCATATCAACCTTGGTGGGTTATTTAATGCCGACAAAGTTTTGAAATAAACTCATTCTTAACGGTTACTCAATATTTTTTTTATAAACACATTTTTTTTATTTAATGCATAGATGGGACTATAATTTGGTACAAATTATCATGTTACTGAAAAACATAGCAAAAAAATAAAAAGATGAATAAAATTTAAAAAATATATAAAATAACTTTGATTTTAAATAACCCAATGAAAATTGACATGACATGAAATGAACTAACCAATCAAATTAAATGAAAGGTAAATTTATATTTTTAAATATAACCACCAATTGGACTTCTTCATGAGGAAATACAAATTCCAAGGCAACAAGTGGTCAGTGGGCAATTTAGAGTCAAAGTCACACTAAAAAAAACAAAACAAAAAACACTAGTGACCATCAGATCACTTATGTTAACCAACATTCAACCGTATTCAATTCTGAAATGGATGACTATTTACTTACAACAGGTAAAAGTAAAGTCATCAGAGTGGCATAAAGTTGGTATCAACCAGACAGCAAAGGAGTCTATCTCCTTTTCACTAGTGCTAGACCAAGGAGATTGTGTCTGAGATGGAGCCTCACACCTACCATTAGCTCCTCACTTTATCACACAGATCCCTGTTCTACTCATAGGCTGAGTTGGCGAGGGTCGGTATCAAACCAGGAACCATGAGGTTCCCAGTCAAACATTCTACCGACTGAGCTAAGCCGGCTCTCAGGTACTGTAAGCAATTCAAGGTTTATTTGGTTTGGCTTCTTTGTTTAATGGCATATCAACCTTCATGGGTTATTCAATGCCAACCTATCCATGTAGAAGAACAGTAATAGTACTATTTAACCCTAAGTTGGGGGGATGAGGGGTTTCATACCTTTCCCAAGAGTATTTTGTCTGAAAGTGAACATAATAACAAGACTGGGAATTCAAACTCACTACATATTAGCCACTATGCCATGGGAAACCCTCCCCCAAGCCTTGTGTATTTGCTAAACAAAGCTTAGTAAATAACAACTAATGTCAGTGGTCATTGTTCAAGCTGAGGTCAGATTTTCAGATGCTGATTTTCAAGGCTGGTTTGAAAAATCCCTTGGTGCTGGTCACATCGAACATCACCGATGGTCCAGCCTAGCTGAGAATCATAATGCCTTGCTTCCTCCTCTGAAAACACATGCAGTGCCACCCTGAAGGACAACAAAGGTGCAGGAGGAAGAACTACAACCCAATACCACCAAATCCTGACCAGACCTTCAACGACTATGCTTTATCAATCACAAACATCCCTACAGTTAATGGAGACCAACATCTAAATCTGTTCACAAAACCATGATGAAAAAAACTCCTGACTTTAAACTCATAGCACCATCTGATATCTTTAAAAAAATTTCATGTGCCAAATAAATCAAATTCCATAGTGTCTATTCAGTACTTTGAATGCTTAGTTATTTACTAAGCTTTACTTAGTCTAGCAAATAGGTCTTTAGATTGCATACGGTACTTGGTGTTTATAAGTGGTCACTTTCATCTTGGAAAAGGTTCATTGATTCTTAAGTTTACTTGCTGACAGAGTGAAGTCACTCGGAATTTCTATTGGTTTGTTTTACGGCATATCAATCTCAGTGGGTTATTTAATGCCGATAGTTTTGAAATAAATTCATTCTTATTATCTGCGTTATTCAGACTATTGTCCTCATCTTCATTGTTATCTGTACAATGTTAACGCAGATAATACTAATCAACAAGCCTCATCTCAAACAATCAGAGAAATTTATTCTTAATGGATATTTTTTTTTATAAACACATTTTTCTATTTAACCCATAGATGGGACCCTAACAGGTACTACCACTCCGGGTCAGAGTGGACCTGGGAACAATGGTGATGAAGGGGTGCTCCACATTCCTCAAGAACTGGAAGCTCACCATCAGATAAAGTTTAATATCATTCCCAAGACATGAAGACCCCCCAGCCAGCACCTTCTAGCATATATATGATAAAGAGGGTTGGGGCTTGACATAAGGGCAATAGGGTTGGGACAATCATATAGGTGCTAGGGCTTCATGTGACCAGCTGATTGATCGAAGGGGGCCTCTCCAACCACCCGTCTAGCCTAAGTAAGTATCTGGATGAGACAGAATTCTTTGAACAACTCTCATACATGTGTGTGCGAGAGAGAGAGAGTGAGAGAGAGAGACAAAGAGAGAGAGAGAGAGAGAGAGACAAAGAGAGAGAGAGAGAGAGAGAGAGAGAGACAAAGAGAGAGAGAGAGAGAGACAAAGAGAGAGAGAGAGACAAAGAGAGAGAGAGACAAAGAGAGAGAGAAAGTGAGTGAGAGAGAGGGGGGTATAAAATATGTATACAGTTAATAATGAAAAATACAGATGTTTATTGTATATTTCTAATATTTGTAAATTATTCTCCTTATAGATCATTATAGCTTGGTAAAAAAAAAGTTCCCCCTCAACAGAAATTGGTCAGTGAGGGCCAATAGAATAGGTCAGTAAGATTATCAGATTGAATCTCAGTAGACTTTCTTTGCTTCGTGTGTGTGAGGGGGGTGGGGTCGTGTGGGCAGATACTGGGGTAGTGGAGGGGGTATAAGAGGTTATGAAAAAGCGGCCACAAGAAAAAAAATCCTGAACTGTTGGTGAAATGATTTGATTCCTACAATCAAAGCAAAGCAACAAAAAAATAAATAAAAATGGCTGACATGATTGAAGAAGTGCGTGTTAAAATGTGTTTGAATTGTAGTGAGGAGACTTGAGGAATGTGTGGATAATGAAAGTAGAGCAATATGAACACTTAAGCACTTGCATTTAATTGCAATTTCAGCACTTAAGCACTTGCATTTTCTTTGTTTAATTATTGGGAGATATGTCATCTTCATTGTAATTTAATAATACATGGATTTATAATTATCTCCCTCTCTTGGGTCTTAGTCAATTACTATTGCATATTTATTTATGCAACAACATACACACACACACAGCATATATATATATATATATATATATATATATTATGCATCACACTACATACATTTGGTGTGTACAATATATAAATGTACAATATACAATCACTACACATATACAAAACAATACAAACACTAGGAGAGGGGGTGAGTAGTGTAATGTGTAATGTGCTGGACTGCAACGTTGTAGTAGGGTAAATTTGAACTCGAGACGTACTATTACATCCACTTTCAAACTAATACCCTTGGGAAAGGTATGAATCCCTCATCCCCCCAGGTATGGGTTAAATAGTATCACTACTGTTCTTATACAAGGATGATTTTGCCATTAAATAACCCACATAGGTTGATATGCCATTAAACAAAGAAACCAACCTAAACAAATAGTATATACTCACTACATATATACAATTTATATATACACACATACACACGTCGAGTATATATGATATATACCATATATTATATATCTACACCCACATATACAAGCACAGTGTTTGTTTAATAAAAGAAGTTAACCTAAGGGTTAAGAGATTAGAATTAACACAAAATTTTATGCTAGATTATTAGTCTCAGGATGACACAGTACTCAGAGACAACACGATAGTTGAAATGTGCTAGCCTCATTCAAGGATCTACTCCTTTGTGTTATATTTAGTATTTCATTTTTCAACCAACAAATACATGTTCATTATTGTGACTTACCCCACATAAGTAAGAAAAGTGAACACAGACTCAACAATGCTTGGGAATTGTCAGTTTCTTGTTGAGTTGGCCTGATGATCATATAGGCAAGAAACTGATCGTCATTGAGTGCTGTTGACTATATGCTATCCTAAATTTGATAAAATTATATTATATATATATATATATATATATATATATATATATATATATATATATATATGAATAAAAAGGCCTTAAATAACAGGGGTATCGCGATTATGGACGATTTCAACACACACACACAATGATTCTTTGGCTGTAAAAACCCTGGCCGACCCCAGAGTCATCATCTAATACAGACTGTCAACTGCACACCTATTGTTTTTTGCTGCACCATGTATGTGTGTGTGTGCGGTTTTTTTGTTTTTTTTACCCCTAAGCAAGGTCAGTTGGCCACTGAATTTACAAAATGACAAAGATTTAAGAAAGGAATATTACAAAGGCACAACAGAACAGATATCAAAACCAGAGCAGAGTAAGCCACTTATAAACTCTGCCGTTCTCCTCACGTCCAAGGATAACAGGGAGAAAACCATTTCATGTAGGAAGTTTGATCCGCAGTGCAGATGGTCTAGACAGGAAGCTGTAGTACAGCATCATTAGCAGAAGAAATTGCATCAAACAGAGACATCAGTTGGTTGGTAGGTGATTCACTCAGATGAGATCCATTTATTGGTTCCAACTCTCTAAGAGTTGGTCTGCTTCCTGCTGTTGCCTAACTCCATCATCATCTTTGTTGGTGTCATTTTCTTCATCTTCTAATGTGTGTGTGTGTGTGTGTGTGTGTGTGTGTGTGTTGTTTCTCATTGCACATGCATAGTTCACCACCACCGCCATCATGCCTCTGCAGATATGTAGGTGCTCCTGTTAGTCATAGATTTAGTGCCACAGTTTCCAATTTGCTATCCTTGATTGTCGCTTTGAACATATGCCCAGAGAAAGAAAACATCTTAGTTGATGTTTTCTGGAGAAGTGGTCACATTAATGATTGATACCCGCACCAATTGTCCTCCTTTCTCTTGTGATTGCAAATAGAGGTGGTTTCTCGTAGTGCATTTGTTGCAACCCTGCCAGGCTGAAGACTATCCCTTCTCTGTTTCATCTACTGACCAACCAACGTCTCTGTTTGATGCTGTTTCTTCCATTAATGATTGATGCCGACTTGTAAATAACACAAAAAAGATTACTGACGTGGGGAGGGGAGAGTGTCTGGAACAGATCAATGTCATTTCAGTCTATTTCAATTGGGTAAATTAATTTGATATACAAGGAAATTGGTACAAATTAAACTCTTAAGTCATGATACCAGTGTGTGTGTGTGTGTGTGTTGTGTCTGTGTATATGTGTGTCTGTGTGTGTGTGTCATATGGGCAGGTTCCTCCTCTCTTCTTATTTTGTCTATATTGGATAGAATACAGAATTTGATTCTTGTAGGCCAGTTAGTCCGTCTTCAAAACACACACACACACACACACACAACATAGTGTGTGTGCGTGTGTGTGAGACACCCAAGTCTGGTAAGTGTTATAAGACGTTCAGCCAAATGATCACATATGAGTGTGTTGGTTGTCACTCATAACTTTTGTTTCCTGGGTAGGACACTAAACTGTACCTGATGGTGAGGTTCCAGTTCTGGAGCTCAGTGGAATGTGGAGTACCCCTTCATTGCCATTACCGCCAGGTCCACTGAGTGGTAGTACCTTTTAGGATCATACTTTCCAGGGTTCACATGCCACAGCTTCACTACCAAATGTAGTTTAATATCATACCCAGGACATCCTTTTTTTATGGGAATGTCTGATCCCTCAGTAGGGGATGCAGTGGGATTATTATCTTTTCTGATAGGTCAACATATTTTATGGGCACTATGCTCAAAAGTGACATCCACTGTCATGTTACAATTGTGGTTCACTTGAAGCCAGAAACACAAAACTTTTAAGTAATTAATTTATTTGGCTGGTGTTGTAAGTATCACTGACACTTAGATAAGATCTTTGTGGCCTGTTAGATGAAGAATAACATAAAAAAAAGAAAAAAAAACAAGATGGATTCATTTTTCACTGGTGAGTGGGGAGGGGGTAGATATTTTTTTTTTTTAAAGATAGAAAGAATAAAAAAAGAAAAAAGAAAAAGAAAAAAAAAAAAACGAAACAAAGATCTGTTTGTTGTTCAATGGAAAAATTTGACTTGCCACATGTCTTATTAGCAAAGAACGACTTAGAAACAAGATAGTTCCATTTGAAGACTTATTCTATATAGACGCTGAGAGGTACGTGTCCTGCATTTCTGATGCACAAAAATCTAAAAGGACGCATAAAAATCATATCCATGTGTCCCAGTGTTTTTCTTTTTTCTTCCCTTTCAAGCTAACTGTAAATACATTTCAATTTTTCAAACATTGAAACAAATTACACAGGATAGGTTACAAGTAGGAGTTAGACAGCTTTAGTCGTTACCCCGGATCATAAATAAAAACCCTACAATTTATTAAGAAACCTTAGTTGGGACCCATAAATTTTCCTGGGGACTCATTCAAAGCAAATAAGTGCATTCCAGGACACATTAACTCAAAAAGCTATCAGCATCACTAGTCTATATAAACATTTGAATTTCCAAGACAACAAATCTCAGATTTATCCCAACAGTTATCCTCATCTTGATGGTTGTTATTTACTAAACTCTTCCTTAATCTTCTACACAGAACTTACTTATTCTGACAATACTTGTTTGAACTAAATGGTCACTCATCTAAGTACTGAAAACGCTTATTGCTACTTAACTTCAGAGATCTGATGGGAATCAGTACTTCCAGCATGACATTTTGATTGTTAGTCATTTCAAACATTTTTTATGTGTCTATCGTATTCAATAATCCTTGAGATTTCAAATAAAGATGTTTATTCAAACATTAAAAGTAAATATTTCTATTCTAGAAGATACTTCATTAAGAATTGAATATAATATGAAAGTATTTGATTATTAAATTCAAGGCTTCAAAATTTGACCCTAAAAAAAAATAAAAAATAAGTGTCACTAATTAGATGACGAGGCATTTGGCAAATTAAAAGTCAAGAGGGGGAAATTTTCAAAGATCATTATTTTTCTTTCTCTATCAATGATATTGAGCACTCTTTAAGGATAAATGTAACAAGCTATATTATCGAGATATATATATATATATATATATATATATAATATATATATATATATATATATATATATTATACACACACACACACACACACATACTCCATATTAAGTCATTAATGTGTTCCAAAAACCTTAACATAACTTGGTTTTTAACATTATTTGGACATAATGTCTTAAAATGAGAACAAACCCTGAAAAATTAGCATATCTATCGCAAAACTTTAAAGAACCCTAAAAATGTATTTTAGTCCTAATTTTTCTAAAGAATAATGAACTCAATAAAATGTGATTTATCTTGTGATTTGCCCTTAAAATTCACCTTAAATATGACAAACACCTTATAATTTGTGTAAACACGCCAAAGAATGTAAATCTTATTAAGGTATTAAAATATAAGGAGTAATGGTAGTGAAGGGGGGACTCCCTAGAGTTTCAGAACTGAAGGATCATCACTGGATGCAGTATAGTGTCATATCCAAAACATTTCTTTATTTTTTTCCAAATATGTTTACTCCACTCCAAATAATACAATGACATGAACTCCATTAAAATAATTTTAGCTATCTTGTGATTTGCCTTTAAAAATATCTTTAAGTATAACAACAAACACCTTATAATTTGTGTAAACAACACACAAGAATGTAAATCTTATTAAGGTATTAAAAAATTTCAAGAATACGATTTTAGTCTTAATTTGTAAAGAATAAAATCAATGAAGACAGCAAAAAATTATGTAATGGTAAATATTTGTTTACAATCTTTCCACAGAAATATTTCATTGTACTTTATATACATTTTTTAATCTATTATAACTATGTATTTGAGGACACTTAAGATAAATATGAAAATCTCATTAAATATTTAAATTTTGCTTAATTTAATTTATACTTTGCATTAGGAATATTTATATCATTAAGAATTTCAATTTTATAATATTAGCAGTTTTACACTTATTGAAAATTTGTTAGAAATATGTGGAAAAAAAAATTAAAGACATCGAAAAACACAATCACATTTTTGTTTGTTTGTTGTATAATGCATTGTAGTTATTTACCCAACCTGTTCACAGTGGATAGGATGTGACACAAGGTTGCATGTATGGGGCATCCGGTGAGGATCAAAGTTGCTTTTCAGTAGTAATGGATCTGCAAGACTAGCTTGCTAACCATTCCACCACAATGGAATGCCTTGTATAATGCAGTCTGTTTGTTAGATCTGAAACCCTAGAAACTTTAAATGTTTAATTATAACATCAATTGCATTTTATAATCATGAAAAAGTTGGAATTGAATAAATAGTTTTAGGAGTTTCCTTATAATTTTTATCATGAATGGAAAATTTGGGTTATAATTGTCAGTATCAGCTGAACAACAAGGGAGTCTAACCCCTTTTCACTAACACTAGACCAGGGAGATTGTTTTTGCTGAGTTGGAGCATCACACCTACAGTCAGTTCCCAGATGCTTTACTGCACAGATCAGATTACCCAAGGAGCATAATCAAAGCTGGAAGGTAAATGCTATCAATAAATACAAGGTTCCAAAAATGAGGGTAGACCAACAATACCCAGATCCCATAGAAATGATTGAAGAAGCTAATAGTCACAGTTACAGAGGTCAACTGATACTCATTACATTTGATTAGAGTCAAGCTGAAAGCACCAATTCCCACTAGATCACCAAAGTTAACAATTGAGTGACCACTTAAGCAACAGCAGGCACAGTAAACAACCAAAGTCCTTTGTTTATCAAAAATGACTTGATTCAGCATTAAATGAGCCGAAAAGGGTTGATATGCTATAAAACAAAAACAACCAACCACCATTGCATTTGCTACCATTTGTTTGAGATTTGCAGCCATTTTCTGAAGGGGGGGGGCACTCTTTCCTTATGAAGAAGACTGAAGAATGGATCAGCCAAAATGGGTTTGCAACAAAAACATCTTGAATGATAATGACTTAAAAATTATAATTATTATCTATATTAGGGTTTATGAAGATTTTTTTTTTGTCATTTTTGGAGTCAAAAATTTTAGGCCTCCATAAACACAAATAGAAATTCCATGTAGCAGGAAATACATTTTATTTACAAAAGCAAAATGTAATAGAAAATATAAATCCTGACTAATGAATACACTAGCTCCCCCTGGTGTCTATCACCCTGTCAAGTTAAACTTTTAAATCTTCTTTTAGTAGTTTGTAATTTTATGCCAGTGGAAAATGAAAATAAAATTTCAAAGCCTATCTAGAGTTAACTATTTCTACAAAAAAATAAAAGGAAATAAAAAAATTGTGGATGCCAGGGCTATGGAGTCAGAAGCAATTAAGGGGTCACTGGAGTTGAGTCCAAGTAAAACTGTGCAAACCCCAACCAGTTGAATTTAAACGTTATATGGTTCTAGTTTAGTCTGTAAAGTTATATAACTTCTTATAAATAGATTTTTTTTAAATCATGGTTTTATATCTGTTAGGCCATAATCACTTAATTACATAAAAGTCCGAATCGGGGGGGGGGGGGTGCTAAAAATAGAAGCCAGAGTCACCCAGAACGCTAATCTAAGAAGACTTCCTCCTTCCTGTCTTCTACAAAAAGAAAAGACTTCCATATTTTCATATCGGTACCAACTAACCCCAGAATTGCAAGTTTCAAGCCAGGAGGATAAAGGATGAGTATTGGACATGTAGATTTTGGTAAGGTGGGGGTGGGGGAGGCAAAGCTGGAATGCTAGTCTCACCCACCACTCAAAATCCCATCTCTATAGAAAAACTAACAAATCAATAAGCAACTCAAGCCCGATCACGGTGACAACCAACCTATGTCCCAGGTAAAGAAGGCGGCGGAAGTCATAGTAGTAACAGTGGTTATTGATTATTTTTTGGAGGAGGGGGTTATTTATCCACCCCTCCACCCCCACAATGGGAGATTTTGACACAAGCTCAAGATTAGTAGGGAGACAGTTATGTATTTACTTAACTCTTCCACTACAGGCAGGATGTGACACAAGGTCATTATTTAAATGAGAATAGTTGATTTGAATTCAGTTTTCCTTCTCCTAGACTGGTTGCTATTACCAAGGTTAAAACCCCAGTCTGTTCTATCTACCCATAGATAGTGGGGAATAGTTGAATTCATACCTTTCCCAAGGTAGCCACAACCAATAAGTACAACTCCTTATAGATTGTCCTGGAGCAACACACATAACTCCAGCACCTTGTAGACATGTTATGATGTTGGCGGAATTAAAATTTAGTTAATAAAAGTGGCGCAAAGGCAATTTTGACATTGGACAAAATAACTAAATGGGGGATTACTATAAACAGGCTTTAAGTATATATAATAAATATATATATATATATATATATATATATAGTCGTTGGGGCGGCCTAATGTCTGTATCAACCAGACAGCGAGGGAGTCTATCCCCCTTTCACTAGCGCTAAACCAAGGTGAGTGCCGATATCGAACCAAGAACCTTGCGATTCCTAGCCGAACACTCTACCGACTGAGCTAATTATATATATATATATATATATATATATATATATATATTAGGCAGGTCAAGTTACCAGCAATTTACCTCATGAAACAACTAACACTGTGGAGGAACACCCTTTAAATCAAAACGTTTGCAAAAAGTTTTAAAACTATCGAGTGTGAAAAATTTGAGCAAAGCCATGATTCTTAATTGATTATTTTATTTAGGAATGTTAATATATTGAGAAAAGAAAAGCGATTATGTTAGAATTAAAATTAATTAGAACAAATCACAACATTTATTGAAATTAACAATCTAATTATCTATTAACATCATTATCATTATTTATTTTATACACACACACACACACATCTATATTACACCACACACACACACACACACATCTATATTACACACACACACACACACATATATTATAACACTATATTTACACACATTTCACAAATCACACACACCACCTCAATACAACAATATGCAACAACATTTATATTTTTAATGGATTTACAAATTATTTCAACATTGAAAAACCAACAGATAATTATACTAAATTTAATACAATACACCAATATTATCTAATTTATAATAAAATAATTAGTAATTTAAAAATTACCATTAAATTATTCAATACCAATTATATTGACCAGGTTGTAATAACATTAAAATATAGAATGTAAAAAATCTCCAATGTTTTAATTTTAAATTTAATAAATAGTAAAATACCATGCTAAAGATCATCTAGGGAAAATTGAAGTATGTACAACTTAAAAAGGCATAGAATTAATGCCTTAAATCACGGTTTTTTAAGAAAATTTAAGGTGGTTAAAGAATTTGACCAAAGAAAAAGCAGATTTTCCCAAAAAGATAAAAGTATGATAATCATGAAATGACCTTTTAATTGCTAATAGTGACCAATTACTCTGAATTCGGGAGTGACTAAAAAACTTATAGAAATATATGCAAGTGAAAAATACCTTTTAAAAAGTGGTTAAACATTTTGTATTATTTGGATTTTTCAGACTGTTGACTTCATCTTTATTGTTGTATGTATATATACATGTGCGCATATAGGAATGTAGATACAATAGGTGAGTGAGTGAGTGAGAAGAGGATATTGTATATGGATCCACACATAATATTTATCTGTTCACTCATTTTCACACAGAAATCTACCTTCTTTTGTACACCCACCCTCCCCAACCTCCACATACCTATACAAACTAATCTACAATATTTACAATTCATATGCACATGCATCTACACATTAACCTACAGTATTTACACCCCCACACACACACTCACATCTCTTATTCACTCCACCCACCCACCTCCGACCCGAGAGAGAGAGAGAGAGAGGAAAGAAGTGTGTGTGGGGGTGACAAGCAGGCAGGCATGCATATATTTATGTTCTTCGGTTCAGTCAGAGCACAATGAATAGAACTTAGTGCATTTGAACACCCCATTCAGAACAACAAATCTATGTGTGGATACCCGATAGTCGATGCAGCACCCACAGAAACATCTAAGCAGCATGAATGGTACAAGTTAGGCAGATCGGGGAGGGAGAGAGTGTGTGTGTGTGTGTGTGTGTGAATGTACACAGCGGCTGGGGAGTTGGGAATAGGCAGTTTTTAGGGTAAAGGTTTGGATTCGGTACGGAGAGGATAAAAGAAGGGGAGGTAAGAATAGGAAGGGTCACCAAAAATTAGCATAACACAAACCCTATCTAACACTTCATATTCAACCCCCCCCCCCCGCGCACAGTCGAGTTGAAGCAGTTAAAGTTAATCCATCGTAATCAGGCATTCATTCTAGCCAAGAGGATAGGAAAATCAGATAAATATCCAGCACTAATCCAGGATAAGACTTCAGCACTGAACTAATCACACGCACGGAGAGGAGCAGGAGGAGGAGGAGAATAGAAGTGGTGGTGGTGAGAACAAGAGAAAGACAGAAAGGAGGAGAAGGGGGGGGATGAATACATCTACGGAAATTATGGGATGGAGGATTTTTCTAAAACGTTGTAGGAAGTCGGTTCGTTTGAACTCGACTCGTTGTTGTCTTCAGGCTAAATTCCGCAACTTCTCTTTCGGTGAGTATACAAATCGGTGCCAGCTGATGTTAAAGGGAATGGAAGAAGAAGAAGAAGAAGTCTGCTTGGTGCAAACACGCATCTATCCAAGGACACATAGACTAAGTTTTCTCCTACTCGATCTATTTAGGATTTGTCGATTGATTTTTGGAGGCTAAGATATGCCTTGATATTCCACAGCCAAAATAACCAAGAGAAAGATAGGTTTTAACTGAGAGAAGAGAGAGAGAGAGAGAGAGAAAGACACAAACACACACACACACACACACACACACACACAAAATACTCAATTTTAAAAAAGGTAAATATAGATCTATATATCGGACTCTGAAAAGTGCACATAGTAACAAAAAGGAAAAAAAAAAAGAAAAAAAAATTCTGGTGAAGCAATTTATATATCAGAGGATTTACTGATTGGTTGGTTTTATGGCATGTCAACCCTAGCTGGGTTATTTTATACTGAAGTTGCTCTTTGTTTTCAATAATATGGTTTCAAGTAACTATTCCTATTTAATAAAAATCTTTTTTTTTTTTCAAAAGTTATATAGTTTCAACAAACTAATAATAATAATAATAATAATAATAATAATAATAATAATCCAGGGAGTCCCCAATGTGGAGTGGCTAACATACTAGACTGCTACATTGCAATAATAATCGTTAGTAAGCAATTATAGTTACAAGAAACTATTGTTTATTAAGGATTATTATTATTAATAAGTTAAAACTATATAACTTTGTGCAAACAAATGATCTTTATTAAATAGGAATAGTTAGTTGAAACCATATTGCTGCAAATTATTTGTATTATTTTAACCATTCCTATTTAATAAAAAAATCATTTGTTTGCAGAGTTATAGTTTCAAGTAATCCTATTCATTACTAATAATTTGTATATAAATATATGGTTTTAAGTAATCCTATTGAATAGAAATATTTAAATAGATCTATTTGATCTAATAAATGAAGGTGAGACTTTACATTACCCACAGCTCTAGCACTGGAGTCTCATCACAGTGATGTCATTTTAGTTAAATGGGGAGGGGAGGGAGAATGAAAAGAAAAAAGAAATATTAAAATTCGTATAATCCAAAATATCTGATAGATAGTTTAAGTTTGTAACTTGAACCAAGTCAGGTTTCATCTACAAATTTTTAATTATCAAAATTTAAAAAAGAAAAATTAAAACAAAAAGTCACAGGAAGATTATAATTAGCATTTAATACTTAATTTCCTAGAGAAATTCTAATAAACAAAAACTACACTATTATGAACTTGCAAATTAGACAGGAAATGGTTTTATTCACTAACATTTTAACACATACACCATATATATATATATATATATATATCAACAATTTACCACAGAATGTTATATATAGTTTGAATTTATGCAATCATTATACATTTATTTCAATATAATATCCACAGATAAACCTATTTGAATTAATAACGTTTGGTTTATTTGGTTAATGGCATATCAACCTTCATAGGCTATTTAGTACCAATGACATTATTGTGTAAGAACAGTAATGGTTCTACTCAACACATAGCTAGGAGGTGAGGGTGTTCATACCTTTCCCAAGAGTATTAGTCCTAAAGTGAATGTAATAGCATAACTGGAGTTCGAATCCAGCATATTATATACAGTTTCTAAGATGATCATAAAGGAGACTTCATTTTAAATAATGTTTAGGATAACTAATTTTAATCATTCCTTTACTGCAAGTTACTGCCTGGTTTACACTATGCATGGCGTGTGGAAGATGGCTTCAGGTTCATTCACAGATATCAGATAACCTTAAAAAAAGCAGGAAAATATCTTTAATAAATGTTTAATTCTATTTTTTCAGTTTTGGAGTGGTAGGACTATTTCATTATTATTATTTAGTTACTCACACTTTTTTTTAAGGCAGTCTGGCCATTCATATCAAATAGATTCCCTCTTAACGGCTTGACACCTGGCTGTGACGAAGAAGGTCTAAGGAGAGAGAGGAGAGAGATCTGCCTTTCATAATGATTACCAAATGAGGAGTTTACCAACACTGGGTAGGAGACAACTACCCCCTTAACCTGTTCAATATTAAAGACAAATTAGGTGTCTACTCATACATTTTCACAAGATTTTATCCTTTATTTTAAATGTGGTTTGAGAGCAACATATGACCCTCAAACCTGTCACAGGAAATACTGAAAGCCACGTGTAACTCTCAAAATAGTGAAAGGGTTAAAGTAAGGTGGTTACCAAGACAGAAGGCAAGACATTATGATAATAATAATAATAATAATAATAATAAAAGACCCAGAATTCCAATTAGTCTCTAAATAAATAATTCCTGAAGGATTAATTGATTTTAATGGCACGTCAACCCACCTAGGTTATTTTATGTCTACAAGTTAAGAAATTGCATTCATATCTACATTTTTGTATAGTTGTTTCTTAGATTTTTTGGCATATGGTCCAATTGAATATGAATAATTTTGAAGGATTAATTTGATCCATAGATGGGGACTGACTCAGAGTGGTAGTACTTGTGTCAGAGTGGACCTGGGAGTAATGGCAATGAAAGAGTACTCTACACTCCCCAGATTTCAAGCTTCACCATAAGATGCAGGATCATTCCAAGAACACCCAGTTTTGTTTTGTTTTTTTTAGGGGGGGGGGGTACCCCTTTCTGCAGGGTATACAGTTGCTGTATTCTATGCTTAGAGATAGGGAAAATTGAAATCAGGGCAAAATGATAGAGCCATAACTGAACTGACAGACAGATGGACATTTGGTGAATAATAATAATAATATATGTGTGTGTGTGTGTGTACATACAATTATTATTGGATCCTCATGAGAGACAGAAGGGGAGAAAAATAGGGAGATAAAGAAATGAAATGAGAGAAGAGAAGAGAAAAAAGTGCCCCAAACCCAAATTAGCTTAGATAAAAAAACAAAAAATAATATAAACAAATAAATAAAATAAACAGAAGCTCTAGTCTCCAAGAGTAGAATATGGTAAAGTTGTAGCCAAGATGGCTATGCGTTGCCCAGAACAGTTCTAGATTTTTAATCAATGACAGTTTTCATGGATAGATATTTCCCCCTCCCCCATGACTTATTGAGGCCATAGGGATGCAATGCCAAGTAATGTACCCCCCTCTATGGTATATCTCTGACCAATGAAGGTTTTCCCTAGAACTGCCCATCATTATCAAGGCAGCATGGATTCCTTTGAATCTCTCACCATCAGCCCCTACCACTGTTCTTGGTAAATCCTCTAGATGGCATCCAGAGTCAGCACAGAGCTGATAAATGTAAGCTTTTGCTTGTTGGTCAATACTGGTGTGTCCACATGTAGGAGTCCATTTCTTACAAGTTTGACCTTAGTGCCCAGCATGTTTTACTTTAGTTTTTTGTTGGCAAACCTATATTAATGGGTAATAACTTAGGGTTATTTCCTATAAGTCTAACATAAACAAAGGGGAACCACTCTTGACTGATAAATTATTTATTTATTGATCTACTAGGAAAAAAAGAAGACGGGTTAGGGTTAGGATTAGTTTAATGGGAAAATAAATAATTTATCAGTCAAGAGTGGTTCCCCTTTGTTTATGTTAGACTTATAGGAAATAACCTAACTTAGAGTTGGAACCATAAATAATATGAGACATTAACCTAATAAAGATGTTTATTAACTTAAGTCATCAGTAAAACAGCTCAATGTTATTAGCATAAAATCATGCATAGGGGGTTGAGTTTTCAAGTAGTGATGGTAATTGTTTTGAAGTTTTGCGGGGACAAATTTGTGAAAATATTTCATCAAAAATACAAGAAACTCCAACGCTTTTTGATTAAAAGGATTTGAATAATGAATTTTATTTAGATAAGGAAAACAATATTATTATTCTTCCTTATTGCAAAGCATACACTGTCCACAAAAAAGAGAGAGACAAAAAATGTGTGGAATTTTAGTAAGCAGCTGTAGAGAATGCGACACACAGACAAGTGTGTCCATACACTTACTATCAAAACAACAATAGTACTTTCATTAAATCCTGTGTGTCATTCATAACAACAACAAAAAAAACATTAATAGCCAATGTTCGAGCAATACCTCATAATATCACCAGACTTGCGTTTTCAAAATACCAAATTCATATGAACATGCCATAAAGGAGGGTTGGATATTTTCTACCTGTGTTAAAGCCCCGTTGAAAATTAGAATTTTAAAATGCTGATTTTCTAGGTAGGCAATATTTTCCCCTCCCTGGATGGATATGAGCAACATAATATGCCTGACACCCCCCCCCATTTAGCTAAAACTTAAATCAATATTAAATCTAAACAGATGCAAATTCTATTTAATCTTAATATTTCGTCCTTTTTTATTGTCATACCAAGTTTAATATTAGAGGTGACAAATTCTCAAAATAAGTGAATTATGGGAATTCATTATGTAAAATAAAATAAAAATGCAAAGGATGCATTCTTTATATGAAATTTGGCAAGGTTTGTTTTTACAACCATCTTCAGGGGAATGTAATTGATGTTTAATGTTTCATCAGAAAAATAATTCTAAAATAAATATATATATATATATATATATATAAGTCCAAATAATCAAATAATACAAGAAAAAGAAAGACAATACATCAGCCTCCTAAGTAAGTATGATGTATATTATCTGGATATATAAGTAATTCATAAATATTAAGTATTAAAATGTCATATATCGATCTTTAATCCTTTGTGGTTGTTGTTTCTAATTAAACCTTACTACAGTAGTAATGATCTGAGGGATAAGATTACCAACCCATTATGGCAAACGTCCATGTGTGTGTGTGTGTGTGTGTGCATATTCAGGGTGGAGCAGAAACACCTGGGTTTTAAATCTAATATGTAATTCATAATATCATTTTTCAAATGGACAGACGTTTCTGCACTATCATATATCGTTTTGAGTTTGATATTTTCATAGTGCTCAATATTGGTGATAGAGCATGTATATCTCCCATGATGCTGATAGCTTTTTTCCCCCCCATTCTTTTGGGATATTCCTTGGTATGTGTTTCAAAATTATCAGTATTCAATAAAACCATGGGGGAAAGAAAAAAAAAAAAATTACACAAAAAAAAAAGTAAATATAAACATACAATGAACACAATTCCCTAACCTCTGGGTATAAAATAATCCTCAATGAGTTGACATGCCATTAAAATCAATGAAACAAGCACTAATTGTATTGTCAACATTTGATTTTCACGCACACACTAATATATACACACAGAGATGCTGATAGGTACACAACATGCGTCACAGACAAACAAAAATCTAAAAGGATACAGTAAAATCATATCCATGTATCCCAGTGTTTTTCTTTTTTCTACCGTCACCATTTCAAGCTAACTAAATACATTTTAATAGTTTCTTAGAAACGAATTACATGGGATAGGTTACAAGGTAGGAGTTAGACAGCTTTATTTGGGATCCATAAATTTTCCCAGGTACTCATTCAAAACAAATGTGTGTCCCAGGTCAGACTAAATCAAAAAGCCATCAGCATCGCTGTTTATATATATATATATATATAAATAAATTATATAGTCTCCTGCCCTTCCCAACTTATGAGGGATAAACATTTGTTTAAAGATGAGAACTATTGACCTACCTACACAAGTGATTTGTTTATAAATGTTAAAGAGTTTGTGTAGAACCACCCACACTTTTTGGAGGAGTTGATAAGAATGGTGCATCAATGTGCTACAGATTCTTCCAAACAACATTCCTCAGATTTTGAAGACTAGAGTTTTTCCATCTCCTAAATGGGTGGCCCTACCAAAACATATATATGAGAGAGAGAGAGAGAGAGAGAGAGAGAGAGAGAGAGAGAGAGAGAGAGAGAGAATAGTAAATAGTTCCCAATTTGTATATTTAAATGCTTATATATCTTCAAATTCTTTCTTATACTCACGCATGTACACATGTTATGGTTGATTAGTTGGTTGTTTTACAGCATATCAACCCTTTCGGGTCATTTAATACCGAAATAAGTCATTTTGATATCAGATTTTTTTACAGTACCTACTATTTCTTAAATGGTCACCCATCTAAGTATGGAACAGGATCATCACTGCTTAACTTCAGTGATCTAGTAAAAACCAGTGGTTTTTCAACATGATTTGACCGTAAGCGCACACACATGTAAAGGATAAAAATGTTATGATAATGGGGGGGGGGAGAAAATCAATAACAATAGATCAATTCTGGTTGATGCTACAAGTTAGCAACTAAGCAGTTGCGTTCTTTGAATGGCACTAGACACAAACCAAAGTGGCAACATTTAGTCACAGCAGGAGGGTGGCATCTATAAACACTGACCCTCAATTTGCCTGACAGTCAGCAGTTTTTTTTCTTTCTTTTTGCCAGAGGATAGCCAAAAGTCATGCTAAATTATTACAGGAGAGCGTGCAGCAGGAGCAGCAGTTGTAATAGCAGCAACAACAACAGCATGTGATATTTGGTGGATAGCATTTCAGAAAGAAAGAAAAAAGATTTTTTAAAAAGAAAGAAAAGAAAAAAAGAAAAAAAAAAAGAAAAAAAAAAAAAAAAAAAAGAAAAAAAAGAAAAAAGAAAAGAGGAAATCAGAGCCGAATAGTTGAGTGGCTATGTTGATGAATCAATGACTTAGTTCTTCTATCATAGTCCATGTCATGATTCTTCTTTAGGCAAATCAATACAATTCAGCTACACAATATTCAAGCAACGCAACCCTCTGATATTGCCAACTTTAGTTATTTAAGATAAAAACTGCTCCACTCTTATTAAGAGTCCTGGCTTTTGGGGACTCAGTTTTCTTGATATCCGTTATTCTCCTTTTGAAAAACTTATCTTTTAACCTGTAATGAACTCATTTAGCAAACACTTAAAATTTATATAAGTTTACGTATATATATTTAATTATGTAGATATTTTTTTTTTTTTAACTGCAAGCCTGTGGGTTTCATGCTTTTACATTCATCAGGCAGAATGAAAAGATTTTATGAAAATCTGAACATGGTCAAAATTTTGTTACATTAGGATGTTAATTTGCATATCAGTATGAGTTTGTTCACTTGTAAATATATGTGTGTGTGTGTATGTAATATATATATATATATATATACACACATACATACATACATGACAGGTGTGTGTGTGTGTTTGGATAATATTATGTAATAGTAATGAGGCATATACAAAATCTTTAAAAAAAAAAAAAGAAAAAAAAATAAGATCAATAAGAGTGATCATTTTATAATGAAGGATAAGTGCTGAATAAAAAAAAATTTAAAAACACAGAATGGCTAAAAAAATTTATTGTTTTTGAAATATACACAAAAAACTTTGATCACAAGTTAACCCCACCCCCCACCTCAGAGGAAACAATCTTCACATAAAGATGTTAAATGGTATCTTTACTCAGAATGTGATCATCTTTAACATAACAAGATTTATATATTGCTATTAAAATTCAAAAAATAAATAAAAATGTTGGTGTAACATTGATCAATCAGGGAGTAAACAGTATAAAAGGGATTTGTTTTCATGTCTGCATTTTCCAAACACTACATACATCTGGTTAAACAATCTGGCTAGAGAAATGTCACAATTCTGGATTTTTTTTATACAAATGTAAATTACAAGTTTTAAACTCTGCATTACAAAAGTGGGTGTGGATAAAAAAAAAAAAAAAAAAAAACGTGTTGAAAATTCTGTTGCACATTTCAAATTGAAATAAATTATTTTCAACAATTTGAATTCTTTTACTTTCCTATTCTCAAACACCTTGTCAGATGTTAAATATTCATATATAGTTAGAACTTAGCATAAATATTATCATTAATTCAACAATATTATTTAGCAATTAAGATTACAAGGAAGAAATTCTAATTAGAAATTAATAGTTGTACATAAACTTGAACAGAGCATATATTTCACACATGTAAATATTTAAATCAGTCATCCCAAACTTAGGAAAAAAAAAAAAAAAATAATTACAGATTTTTTTTTTTAGAAAGAAAAAACAAACAAAAAAAACACTCACCGGAGAAGAGTATTGGAACAAAGCTTCAATTCTAAGTTTTTTTTAAATTTCTATTTTGCTATTTTCCTCAGAGCTAGGGAGGAGGTGATTCATGCCTTTCAGCAGAGTATTTCAAAGGGCTGCACTTCTAGCTTTGAAGACAGGTTTGATTTTCTCTTAGACTGGTTGTCAACAAAGGCTTCAGAGTTAAATTTGATCTTCTATTCTCCCCATAGATGGGAAGGTAAGAAAAGATTCATGCCTTTCCCAAGGGAATTAGTGTGTAGTTGAACACGATTCCATTTGCACCAGCACCTCTTACATATTTAATGTCTGACGCTTAAATAAAAGGCCCAAAATATTTGAATCGTACTTAAATGCAGAGAAGTAAGTTTGTTTTTTGTTGTCCCGGTTCCATAGACAAAATACTTTTGAGTGAGTCATTAAAATTATATTCAATTTTATAAGAAACTTCTTTTGTTTTTGTTCTTTTGTTGTTTTTGTTTTTTTTTTTTAAAACCAAATGATAAATATATATAATTCTAAAATTGGATTTAGCAAATTACTTATGTTAAACTGTTAGTAGGTCAGTAGATCAAGTCAAAAAATAAAATAAAATTCTAACTTGTCACAAAGAAGTGTGTGAAAAATAAAAAAGATTTTCTCCACATGAAACTGTCAAAGTGAAAATGAAAAAGAAAATTTAAAAAAAGATTTTATAAATACTACTGACCGATAATAGTCGTTAGATTTAGTGTATAAAATTTATACACTAAATGTAACAATTCTAGTAGAAATAAGATATGAATTTACCTTACCCCTCCAATCATAAGCCAAGCTTAGAATATTCTGACTGCATTCCCTGCAGAGGGGTAACACCTTACCAAAAGGAATATCCTGGGTATGACATTAAACTGTATCCAATTGTGAAGTCACTTCTTCATAGCCATTACTCCCAGGTCCACTCTTACCCGGAGTGGTAATACCTGTTAGGATCCCATCAAATAGACTTGCTTGTAAATTATTAGTATTAGATAAAGTATTTACCAATAGTTGGGGGGAGGAGGAAGAAATGGATTAATAAGGGGATGAAGCAATATCCCCATGAGCATTAACATGAAGTAAAACACAAACAGCTTCATCCAGAATTTCAACTCTGCTTACTGTCCTATATTATATAACCATTACACCATGTGTTTTCCACACAAGATATAATCAGACAGTTTTACTTATAAAATCTGGAAAATTCTCTAATGGTCAAACTTTTTGCACAGTCAGAGACAACAGGTAAATAATAGATTCAACAGTGTGGTTTGACCTAGAAAAAAAAAAAAAAGGTCATGGTAGCATGATCAAAGAATATTCTAATGTTACACATGGTCTAATAAAACCAGAGCACATCATCTAGTCATGTGATTTAAGTATTTGTCAAGATTACATTAACTGGAAAAAGAGAATGGAGATATAGCTTAAGAGCTTAAGTCCTACTGTCCAAACTTAAACAAAAACAAAAACAAGATTCCACACAAGAATTGGATCTTGAAAGTCGACTGAAAACCCACAAGCTGTGATATGATCATCTCTTAATTCAGAATAAGAATTTTGCCAACGATAAACTTCCCATTATCAAGTCATGCTGATAACAAAGATTCCTTCAATTCACACCACCCATCCCTATCGACCATCACCCTTGACAGGTTCTCTATACAGCATCCAACATTCACACAGAACTAATGAATGTAAGTTTTTGCTAGGCAGCCTACACTGGTGTGTCCAGGTATAGGAGTCCACAGGAAAACGTCACTAATGAGTTAGTCTTGCTTCATTTCTAGCAGGTTATTATTTATACAATTCAGACTATTGACCTTATCTTGGCCATTATACCCCTAAGATTTTGGCTGCTGTAACCTCTGACCTTAAGATGTCTTTGTCATGAATTTCAAACCAAAAACCTTTATGTAATCCGCAGGGGGTAGATGGTCCTCATTCTGCTGTCCATACCTTGGAATATCTCAAATCCGTTAATCCACCATCTTAATTATTTTCACCTTGATAATGTTGCTTCTCTTTCCACTGAACTCGTGACTTCCAGGTAAATTCCAATTTGAAGAATATGGTTTGAAATTCCCTGAGGGTTACAGACTATGACAAAAGACACCTGAAGAACGCCAGAGAATAGAGTGGCCAAAACAATGGAAGTATAACAACCAAGATGAGATTTGGTTTCTTTGACTGATGGCATATCAACAGTCATGGTTTATTCAATACCAAAGTCTTCCTTGTAGAAGAACAGTAGTGATACTATCTAACCCATAGTTGGGGAGTTCATACCTTTCCCAAGGATATTAGTCTGAAAGTAGATGTAATAGTTCAACTAGAGTTCAAACTTGTTTACCACGATGTCACAGTCCAGCATGTTAGCCACTACGCCATGGAGGACCAAGAAGAGGACAATGGTTTGAACTAGGTAAATAGTAAGGTCGTCAGGGTGGCCTAGTCGGGATCAGCCAGACAGCGAGGGAGTCTATCCCATTTTCATTAGTGCTAGATCAAGGAGATTGTTTTGCAGTTTGAAGTGCAGTGCCACATCTACCTCACTACCGCACAGATCCCCATGTTACTCATACGCTAAGTTGGCGAGGGCCGGTATTGGACCCGGGACCTTGTGGTTCCTAGTCAGACACTCTACTGACTGAGGGGAGGTAATGTAAAGTTACTCAAACAGAAACTAAGGTTATTAAACATGTTCTGAACCAAATTCCCTTCAAGTTACTATTCTTGACAATTTGACAATAACAACAGTTATGTAGGAAAAATAAATAACATTGCAATTAAGAATGATCCAGGAATCCACAAGATGGCCAAAGTAAAGTCTGTCCAGTATTTAAGGTGAGTGACCATTTAATGATGGTAGGGTAGTGTAAGCAACGTTTTGAGGCCTGTGCATGCCAGAGACTGAACAAAGGTTAATAAATTAACAAGAATGAAGCGAGAATTATTAAGCCGTGTCCAAAATGCAGGAAATCAACCCTTAGTGCCAACCAGAAAAAACAATCTCAAAGTTTGTCAACCATTCTCACACATTCCACACAGACAGTTGGATACATGACATTTGTAGGGTAAAGTCTAATATAAATTAACTACAATTAGTGACTTTGTGTGTGTGTGTGTGTGTTGTAATGGTGATGAGTAGTGAAAAGAATGGAATAGCCAATCCAAGTTCAAATTCCAATGAATATTATTCATTTCACACAACTAAAGAAAAAAAGCAGAAATCTATCTCTTCTTGCAACTATCAGTAAAAACAATACAAGCAAACAAATCTTAACAGCATGTCTAAACCTTTCTAGCGTCATTTCATTCCTAGAAGGAAAGGCGATCGTGTTCATTCATATTTAAGTTAGTTTATGTAGTTCTTCTTAAGATCTTGTCACAGTTTGTCTTAAATGAAACTTGGAAATAAGAGTCATATCTAACAAACACAATTACTCAATACACATGCAGATGAGAGGGTAGAGCAACAAGTACGCAGTCTGACAGTTATTGGCCAAATTTTGATCTGAAATTTTCCCTGTATAATAATCTCTGATTAATATTGTTTGTTTTATGGCATATCAACCATGGTAGGTCATTTAATGCTGGCAATGTTCTGAAAGATTTGCTGCGATAGTTTGGAGGAACATTTTTTTTTAACTTTTTTTTTTTTTTGTAAACAAATTTTCTATTTAACCCATAGATAGATCTCTGAGTCAGAGGGACCTGGGAGTAATGGTGATGAAGGGGTACTCCACATTCCCCAAAACTCCAGAATTGGAACTTCACCATCAGATAGAGTTTAACATCATTCCCAAGATATGAAGACCCTCAGCCAGCACCTTCTAGCACATATATGATAAAGAGGGTTGGGGGCTTGCCTTAAGGGCAATAAGGTTGGTACAATCATATAGGTGCTAGGGCTTGACATGGCCAGCCAATCTGATTAATATTCAGCAATAATTTAAGTACATTGGTGAAAGGAGATTATGTTGAAAATATAACGGTTGTTATTTACAAACCTTTTTTCATCATTTGGACATGTCTCCCTTAACTTTTTGGTTACAAAACAATCAACAAGGCGGACAAGTTTTCAAAGGGTAACAAATTAGGATAACAAAAGTGTAGGATTACCCCCCCCCCACAGGGTTGTAGAGTCCTCAGATCTCCAGGACACTACTCAGTATTTTCACTGATCTCATGTGTTGAGTTCAGGATGCTCTCAATACCCCCCCCCCTGCCAGTTCCTTAACTTCCTCCCCCATCTCTTTCCCATGTTCTTTAAGATTGTTCAAATTTCTCATTATCACTGTCACCTTCATATTCTTGCACTTATTCATTAGAATAATACCTGTAAAAAATAAATCTATGGAGTATGTTAAGTTTTTAAATGCCATCCTTGGCCAGTTGAAAAGGACTTAAAGTAAGTAAGTCCTGAGTTATGGAATCCTTTGGGAAGCGAATAAGTCCTATCCTGCGTATTGTTAAAGGTCCAGTGATTTAATCCTATGTCCATCGTCCACGAAGTTTGAAAGTAGTTATGTCCAGTACTGCTGGTTTAAGTATCATATCAGCAGCAGAGCAATGCCAGTGATTGGCCAAGAGAGATTATATGGTTCTTGCCGAGTCTATAAGTAAAAGCGGGCATCTGGCACACACCTTATATACCAAAATGAGTCAACAGTCTGTACAGAAAACTTCCAACTTGAAGTCTTCTGCTTAGGCAACTGAGGATGGTCTATCCACAATCCAAAAATGGTTGAGCCAAATTAGCCGCCAAAACAGCTGGTATTTATAGAACTCAGGAATACTCCATTTATGTATTTGGGATATTCCATTCATCAAGTTCTGATTGGCTGCTTGGTTTCTGTGATGTTATGATGCTTGATAAATACTTTGGCATTCTGCAGTAGGCTTGCAACAAGGTAAAATCCGTATTAAGTTACAGCTTCCTTGTTGCCTTGTCTTACCAATTCAACGGTAATTGGAACTCTTCTACAAGTATGATGTTACAGTATGATACAGTACCTTGAACTCTAATGCTTTAATATAGGAAATGTTAAACATACTATTTATTTCCAATATTGATGGAAAGCATTCAACATTTCATACCTACCAATTGTGTCATCATACCTATCAAAATATACTGTGACATTTACAAAGAACTTATATTAAAATATATCCTGAAAATATAACCAGAAAGAAAGGTTAATCAAATTATTATCTATGAAATAGAAAAATTTGACATTTAGATGACAATTTAAATTTATTATTAGTCGAAATTGATAAAATTGTACCAACTCGAACTCCAATTATCCAAAAAGTGTTTCCGACTCCACAGCTTTGCTTAGTTTTATAAAAAGTATAAGTAAGTAAGCAACAAAAATAAGATGAAAGAATAACTAATAAAAAAAATAAATAAATAAATCAATAATGACAATGCTTCATCTATAAAAAAAAAAAAAAAAAAAAAAAAAGAAAAAAAAAAAAAAATGAAAATTAAGATTTTTAAACTAAACTTTTTTTTTTTAAACATAGAAAAATGTATTTTTATTTATAAATTAATCAAAAACATACTAAATAGAAATGTTGACAGAGTATGATTTTAATTTATTCATATCCTAACTCACTAGATTAATTGCTTTCAACTTGAATACAACAACCCTGGGTACCCAATGAGGATCGCAACATACAAATCACTTCATTTTATATATATATATATATATATATATATATATATATATAAAAAAAAATGAAAACTTTAATTTATCAGAAATTTATTTTGGCTAATTTCGCCTCTTCAAGTCTGATTTCATAATGAACAAGAATCAAATATTGGATCCATTCAAATATGATTTTGTCTTCAACAATTTTGTTTGAGTTCTCAATTTTGGTTGAATCCTATCATGGAAACACTTGATACCACACACACACACACAGGAACATATACATAACACATACACACCAAAATCGGAATTTATCTAGACTGTATAGCGGTACAAGATTGAAGGTGTTCATTCAACTGTGTCTCTTTGAAAACTTCATCTTGAATAATAAACTAAAAATAGAAAATCTGCAATAAAAATTTTTTTTTGAATTCTACAGGAGCTAAAGCTGCTTTAATAGGTTAAAAAATAAACTCTAAAATTTAGAGGGAAGAAGGGAGGTATAAGGGACAAGGGGAGCAAAAGTTTGAGGGGAGCAAGTAAAGGAGGAGAAGAGGGGGAGAGAAAGGGGAAAAGGAAGAGAAAAAGAAGGTAGATAGAAAGAGATATGATGGGGAAATATGACTGGGGGGGGAGAAATACAATGAAGGGAGAGAAAGAAAAAGGAAAATGGGATGGCAGAGAAGGGGAGGTAAGGTACGTAGAAGGTCGGGGGGGGGAAGAATTGAAAGTTACTTTGTAGAAATTGCAATGTCTCAACACACATACACAATAAAGAGAGTAAGAGGTAGTGCTAGTAGTAGTCGATGTACCGTGTGACATGTTTGGGGGGGGGAGAGATAATAATGCAAAGCTGTGACTCAGGCTATATAAAAAGATAGCAATTAGAATATTAGCATCATCTGACTGCAAAGACAACTCCCTTCAATCCAAACTACCCTATAACCCCCCCCCCCGCAGTCAACCCTGGGAGGGTGATCAGAGAAAAAAAGGGGGGCAGGGAAAAGATAAAAATTGCTGACAGGTATCAAAAGATGCCACAATCAAAAGCAACTCAACCAATCTTTTACAAAAACAGTGCAAATAGGTAGATATGTGTTACAGGTAGTCATTTAATAAGCTTAGTCTGACACAAGGTCGGAAATATGGAGCTCCCAATGAAAATCAAACTCATTGCTCAGTTGTAATATTTTTCTAAGCTTTTCTTGGCATAAGGCCATGAGGGGACTCCAATAAGAATCCAAGTTGAATGTAATAACAAAAGTCTATAAAAGAATTATCAAAGAAAAATGTTGAGACTTCAATGTTCTCTTTGGGATAAAAATACTTTATCATAAAACATTCTCATATTAGAATATAAAGAAAAGTAAGTAAAATCGTCAGGGTGGCCTAAAGTTGGTACCAGCCAAACAGCAGGGGGAGTCTATCCCCTTTTCACTAGCACTAAACCAAAGAGATTGTTTTTAAGCATCTGAGGTGGAGCGCCACACCTACCATCAGCTCCTCATTTTACCACACAGGTCTCATACATCGAATTAACAAAAAGGCCGACATTCGGGAACCAGGGAACCTGGGCATTCAAATCGAGACCATACTCTTACTGGTGCAACAGGATGCCTGGGATGATGATGAAACTATTAAGAGCGTGCGCGAAGTGCCGTAAAGAAAATGAATAGATTTAACAATCTATATATATATAAAAGAGCTTGTGTCTGTGGTATTAATGTAATAATATGATTAATGTGAATTTATTGTGTACAGTGCTCAGAGTGCCCACAACTCATCAAAGTCTCATGTGCCAGTACACAGAATAATGTCTTTGTGTCAGCAGGAACATGAACAGGTTCACAGTAGTAATATGCATGCTATGGTGTCTCGTGCACGTGGTGATGTGGAGGAGTTGGCATTCAGGTATAGTGTTGCGGACTACAGGAGAGCATGGAGGCTGTTGAAAAGATTCAGGTGCCTCCGGCGCCTTACAACAGGAGGCAGGGCAGTTTCATTCATGTCTCCGCAATTCTGTAGTCGTTGAACAGAAAATAGATTTCAATTGAGCATTAAATCATGCATACACTTTTCAAATATGTGCTAAAAATATAGAGATATAAAAAATTTAGTTTTTTGATTGGTTTATTGATTCCATAATGTTTATAGCAGATTCAATAATTAAAAATCTAATAAGTTTGTTCTGGAACTCTTTCAAAGTTTCTTATAAGTGAAAAAAAAAGCAGTCTTTAGAAAAATAAGTTATTGTTCAAAACATTCATGAGTTGTAGGCGTTTATAATTTCTTAAATTATTTACTTTAAATGTAAACAAAAAGATTAATCTCATAGATAGAGGTGAATATTATAATATGCAAATCTTAGTTTTCTTGTATCAGTTAGAAGTAATTCTCTTTACTCCACTCTTCCCCCTTTCTCTCTGGTCCTTGGTATTCTTAAAATCCTTTTAGTCCAGTTATAGATTTTTTTGATTTTTGGATTAGAAATGGAATCCTAAAAACACCCAGGTATTTTACTAAAGAGATGATCACTCAATTGAAGGCTTCATATTTTATCTATTTATACTCAATTTTCACCATGGTTATGACCTTCATCAAGGTAAAAAAAAATAAGATGGTACCTGTCCACACTGAACACCAGCTAACTGCTTATACAACATACAAGTGTGTGGAGGCAGGTCACATAACTCCTTTGACCAATAGAAGCACCACAAGCAGTACCCCTGAAGCATATTAAATAGCACCAGTACCCGTATTCTTTCACTCTTTCTCCTTGGGTAGCCAGCCACACAAAATTTCTGCTGCTACGGTGTTGTAAACAACACATGCGTGGGACCCCTGGCAAGCCAATACAGTTTATGCTTCCCTCTTTGCAGTGCGTCAGCCTAAGCATACATGGTGCCCTAATACCGACTAAACCCACAGACCATTGATTTATAGAAAGTTCCTTATCACTGTCAGTGCGATCATAAAGCATTACCCACAACGATGCTATTTGGCTCCAACCTTTGTCGGCTGCTTTCACAGCATAGCTCCACAGAACAGTACCATGAGCTAGCATCTATACAACAGGCACACCTTACTTACTTGCCGAGAGTGAGAAAGAACATGTCCGAGCTAACTAAGACAAGCCTTACAGTAGCAGTGTTCCACATCCTCCACCGACTCTCAGTCCATCCCTACTCTTGCAAAACATACATAGATGTGTG
>CM042161.1:19677269-19724209 GCA_023376005.1 Doryteuthis pealeii | reverse complement strand
AATATAATGCAAATAAATTTTCTGACTCTAACTGCTCTGTTCCCAAAAAAGCAGTCTTTTTTTTTTTTTTTTTTTTTTTTTTTTTTTTTGCAAGTTTAAAAATATTGCCTCTTGGTCTCTAATGGGTATAACCTGAATCGAACTACGTATTTCTTTTCAAAATACTCCATTGGACTTAGTCAGTTCACGTGTAAGTTGGCAGGTCGCGACGAAAACTACGCAAGGGGGCCAGATGGCCCACCTGATATGAAGTCATTTATAGGTGTGGAGCCATACACAAACCAAATCTCATGTGGTGTCACATTGGCATTCCTTTCACCACCACCCTTTCCTTCAGGGAGTAGCCTCAACGCCAGCGGAAAGAGTTTATTTTTTATTATTTCCAAACTACTCATTTACTGGTCATAAAATGATTGTCTGAATTAAGTTACAACTCTTCAAAAAAATATGATATGAACTAAAAAATGAAGGTGAAAGAATTAATCAAAATTAATAGTAACAAAATGCTCGGTCTAAAAATACAAGACCTTTTTTCTGGATATAGAAGTAACTGTGTTTCTGACTTAAAACACTTGATGGGAAAATTAGTATTATGAATTATTTATATATGTAATAACAACAATTTCTAATAGGGTAATGTCATAAAATACTTTTGATTAACACTGGTGGTAAACTTCTACTTTAAATTCTTACTAGTTATATCGTTTCCTTCAATAATTCAGACTGATTTCAACTTTTTCCAGGTAAACTGCACCAAACCTGCTGCACATTGTCTGCTCTAATCTTTACCTATTAGTTACTTTTAGGATACTGGTTGTTTTCTGCACACATATATATATAAGGCGTGTGTTCAAAAAATAATGTCATTTTGTTAGGACAGGTATGATTACCAACACAGAACACAGTGATCATACATCAAAATGAAGCTGGGTCCTCTGTGACACATCCCTACTTCTTCACATAGGTGAGTCAAAAAGTATAGCCATTTTGTGAGGACAGGTTTATAATTACCAACCAGAACACATGTATATTAACATCAAAATGCATAGTTGTTTGTCTCTTCAGCCCCAGAAAGAGGCAAACATATCCAGTGACAAGGAAGTGAAAATCATGCACGTTGAAGAAGTGGCTCAATAGAGACCGGTCAACACACTTTATGGTGGTAGGGATAACATGCTCTCTTCAAAGGTTTGAACATTGCTATTGAGAGAAAATGTGACTGTGGAGAAGTAGGATGTGATCCAACAGACAGGACCAGCTTCATTTGATGTATGATACATGTTCCATGTTGTTGTAATTATAACCTGTCCCCTAAACAAAGTGTAATTAACTTTTTACTCACCCTCTGTGGTGTCAATATATATATTATATATATATATTATATATATATATACATATACACACACACACTTAAAATTCTCTTAATATTAGAAAATATATCATTTATAGTCTAATGATGGTTTTGTAGGGTCTACATTTCCACTTAATGGTATAATAAAAAGATATTTGAAATATAAATAATTTCACTTTAAAAAAACAAAAAACAAAAAAAAAAGAATGAATGTTACAGAACTTAGAGTTGATTAATTAATAAATTTTGCCTCCAGGTTGATTTACTAATTTTGCACTGATTTCAAATTTTTCATAGCAGGTGCTCTCATTGGTGCACATGGGTTGCACAGATTTTAGTCACCTGTTGGTGCATTTTTAAACATAAGTAATTGATTCTGGGTCTTTTTTCCTGCATTTATAATGTCTTTTGCTTTATTTAATCGCAGTTATGGTCTCGGTGAATAAACGAAGTGCATCCTGTGCAGTCAAGTGAAAAACACTGCACAATTATTTATTAGAATATAAGGTAGGAGTTACCTGTAGGTTGGTTTATTTGTTAATGGCATTTCAACTCCTTATTGTATTATTTAATTCCAAAATATGTATGCAAATTATTAGGATTAGAGAGGAATACTTGATATAATTGTGTGCAAACAAATGATTATAGACAAAAGGGGGAAAAAAGACTGATTAAAAAAAAATGTGATGGAATATGAAAATAGTTATGATTACAGTCAAATATTTACAAATGAATCAAATTTTGGCATTAAATAACCTATAAGGATTTCATGTGCCATTTAAACAAACCAACAAAAGGTGACTTAACTTTGGTGTTAAAGCAAGTGTTCCTATTAAAACTCTTAAAGCCTATACCAACCTCATTCCACCCAGCCGGAAGTCTCATTCGTTTTCCTAATCGCCCCAAATCATATCCTTTGTTTAAATGTAGTATTAATATATTTAGCAGTCTTTGATTTAAGGGAAATTACAGGTAACTTTAGATGCAAAAGTCTTATTTTTAAACATTTTTTTAATATATTCTTATAAGAATGCTCAGGACTTAGAAAATTCTCAACAGGATGTTAAGAGTTAATTATAAGTTAAAAATATTCAGTTTTCCAATGAGGGGTTCTTTAACACTGATATAAGTAATATTTTGTGAATGTCTTGAATCTTCCTAATCTGCAAACACAGGTTGAAAATTAATTTCCTCTCAAAAAACGTTGATTTAATCAATATACATAAACATGTGTTTATTCTTCTACGGTTTTAGAGATTTTTGTAGGAAAAATGACTTTCTGGTCAAATTTACTGTAATGTTTTTATTGACTTTAGATACATCAATTTGAAAGGTTAAATAATCATAAAATCACTTATTCGATCTGGTTGGAGAATAGGGGTGATAATAAAACCATACCCATGGCATTGATATACATGTTTTTTTTTTTTTTTTTTTTTTTTTTATCCCACTGTATCCTTCTTTCTCTCAAGGTCAATTTCTTAAGCAGTGTTTGAATTCAGTTTCCTTTTCATAGTCTAGTTACCTAAGCAAACTTAAGGGCCCAATCTGCCTTACTATTTACCAAATAGCTGGAGGGTAATAGTTGGATGAATAACTTCTAAGGATATTAACACTGTTTCTCTGAATTTTTGAAAATGAGCTTGATAATTTGTATTATTGCCTCGTCTTTGTTATCTATACAATGTTTTGGCAATGTGCCCTTCGTCCTTCTTCAGATGTTTCTTGTCAAACTCTGGAGCCTTCATGTCCACTTTGAACTGAACCCTTTATTCAATCCACGGGGTAGACTTCCGTTAACCATAACTTGGTACAAATGTTAAGGATTCTGTTGTCATCATCAGAATTGAACCTGCAACCTTGAGATTATTGTCCACAGATATAAGGGTTGAGTTTATACAGTTCTAAGTCACACACACACACTTACGGTTAATGAAATGAGAACTGTCTACTCTTAAGAATTGAATAAAGAGTTTGGTTTGGCTAACATTGGTTTGTTGGTGTGTATGAGCCCATAGGAGAATGTGTAATATAATAATATGGTCACGGTACCAAAAAGGGGTTTGTTACGTGGCGGGGATCGTCACCGTGTCTTTGTGGCAAATTCTGGAACATTACGTCACCACTCAAGTAGCGGTTGTCATTGTAGTAAAGAAGGCACAACAGACATGTAAGATATATGGTCACAAGGGCTTAGCATTTATCAAGCTCGTGTCGTGGGCTCTGTTTCGGAGAGAAGGAAAGACAGAGAAAGAGAGGGAGGGACACTGTTAAATTACTGTCCTTGTAACATAGTGCTAACTATATCGCTGTCCCAACACTAGGACCAGCAGCCCTGTCCGAACCCTATGCTGCCGAAAAGCAAAATAAGGCCGATATTCTTCTTCCTCGTCACCACGTCACTTCTGCTCGACACCTGGAACTTCTAGTTAGCTTTCAATTCCTCTTCCAGGGTCCAACTTCGGTCAAATTACCGGTAACCCGTGTGTTGTCCACTCCTTTTTTAACCTTTATTTCTCTTATTCTTTTTCCTCTCTTTCTCTAGCCGTCCGCACACAGTTTTTATTTCATTCTCGAATTCTGCTTAGACCCTAATAATTACGCTACAGAATGTCACTTATTAGTTTGTAGGGATGCTGCTTGTAGGAATTATTAAAAATAGCATGTCGCATCCTCGTGCAGTTCCCATCTAGCTTTTTCTCTAAACATTTCTTAGTCAAAGTGGTGGAGCCCATAGTAGTACTGACATGACTAAGCTTAAAAGAATTTGTATTTTTTATTTTATCACTCCTTGTCCAGTCATCTTCAATGAAGCATCCCTCAAAGAAAGATTGCTGCGCCGAAATATACAAATATCTGTTTAATAGATATTACCTGCCAAGAATTTTTAGAATTAATGTTGTTTGTTAAGTAGGCATCAAAGTTCCCACCCACCTGCTGGGTGTCAATTCCAACATTTGTCTTGCAAAAGAAGATTCCACTTCCTTTCTCTCTCTCTCTCTCTCTCTCTCTCTCTCTCTCTCTCTCTCTCTCTTCCACCTTTTGGTTTACTTCAACGGTTTTGCTCTTTTCTAACTTGTTGAATGGTACATCTTCATTTATTTATGATTTCTCTTTTTCTGTCATCTTCAAAATCTTATGTGTAAATGCAAACAAAAAGAAAAAAGAAAGCTCATTAAACCTGAAATCTACCTTTCACCCCCTCCCCTCCCCTACACACTTTTAGATTTTTTTTTTTTTTCTTTTTTTTTTTTTTCAAGTCTTTGCTAACACATTTAAAAAAAGAATTGATTTAAGCGTTACATATTTACCCAATTCAATGCAAGGTTTTAGAGTTTACCTTCTAATCTGGTTGACTCTGACCCAGAGTGGTTGTACCTGTTAGGGTCCCATCTATGGGTTAAATAGAAAAATGTGTTTTAAAAAGAATTGAGTATCCATAAGATGAATTTATTTCAAAACCTTTCAGCATTAAATGCCCACTGAGGTGATATGCCACAAAACAACGAAACCAAGAACAAGAATCTGAGATTGGTGATGCCAACCAGATTTCGGGCCTGTACGGTATTTTATTTTATAACTGCGGAGGATGAATGCCGAGATGATTTCGGTACGCTTTGTATACAGAGTGCAAAATCTAGGGATCTGGAAGCAACCTTGATCCAGGATTTGGAATTTGATTGCCGTGTTATTTCCTACGCAGATATCGGCATTCGCCTTCTTCATTTGATGCTGACAAGGTTTTGAATAAATTCATTCTTAATGGATACTCAATTCTTTTTTATAAACACATTTTTCTATTTAACCCATAGATGGGACCCTAACAGGTACAACCACTCTGGGTCAGAGTCAACCAGATTAGAAGGTAAACTCTAAAACCTTGCATTGAATTGGGTAAAATGTAACGCTTAAATCATTTTTTTTTTAAATGTGTTAGCAAAGACTTGAAAAAAAAAAAAAAAAAAAAAAAAAAAAAAAAATCTAAAAGTGTGTAGGGGAGGGGGAGGGGGGTGAAAGGTAGATTTCAGGTTAATGAGCTTTCTTTTTCTTTTTGTTGCATTTACACATAAGATTTTGAAGATGACAGAAAAAAGAGAAATCATAAATAAGATGAAGATGTACCATTCAACAAGTTAGAAAAAGAGCAAAAAACCCGTTGAAGTAAAACCAAAAGGTGTGAGAGAGAGAGAGAGAGAGAGAGAGAGAGAGAGAGAGAGAGAGAGAGAGGAAAAGAAATTGGAATCTTCTTTTGCAAGACAAATGTTGGAATTGACACCCAGCAGGTGGGTGGGAACTTTGATGCCTACTTAACAAACAACATTAATTCTAAAAATTCTTGGCAGGTAATATCTATTAACAGATATATTGTATATTTCGGCAGCAATCTTTCTTTGAGGGATGCTTCATTGAAGATGACTGACAAGGAGTGATAAAAAATAAAAATACAAATTCTTTTAAGCTTTAGTCATGTCAGTACTACTATAGGGCTCCACCACTTTGACTAAGAAATGTTTAGAGAAAAAGCTAGATGGGAACTGCACGAGGATGCGACATGCTATTTTTAATAATTCCTACAAGCAGCATCCCTACAAACTAATAAGTGACATTCTGTAGCGTAATTATTAGGGTCTAAGCAGAATTCGAGAATGAAAATAAAACTGTGTGCGGACGGCTAGAGAAAGAGAGAAAAAGAAATAAGAGAAAATAAAGGTTAAAAAAGGAGTGGACACACAACGGGTTACCGGTAATTTGACCGAAGTATGACCCTGGAAGAGGAATTGAAAGCTAACTAGAAGTTCCAGGTGTCGAGCAGAAGTGACGTGGTGACGAGGAAGAAGAATATCGGCCTATTTTGCTTTTCGGCAGCATAGGGTTCGGACAGGGCTGCTGGTCCCTAGTGTTGGGACAGCGATATAGTTAGCACTATGTTAAAAGGTACAGTAATTTAACAGTGTCCTCCCTCTCTTTCTCTGTCTTTCCTTCTCTCCGAAACAGAGCCCACGACACGAGCTTGAAAATAAATGCTAAGCCCTTGTGACCATATATCTTACATGTCTGTTGTGCCTTCTTTATCTACAATGACAACCGCTACTTGAGTTGGTGACGTATATTGTTCCAGAATTTGCCACAAAGACACGGTGACGATCCCCGCCACGTAACAAACCCCTTTTTGGTACCGTGACCATATTATTATATTACACATTCTCCTATGGGCTCATACACACCAACAAACCAATGTTAGCCAAACCAAAATCTTTATTCAATTCTCAGAGTAGACAGTTCTCATTTCATTAACCGTAAGTGTGTGTGTGTGACTTAGAACTGTATAACTCAACCCTTATATCGTGGACAATAATCTCAAGGTTGCAGGTTCAATCCTGATGAATGACAACAGAATCCTTAACACTTGTACCAAGTTATGGTTAACGGAAGTCTACCCCGTGGATTGAATAAAGGGTTCAGTTCAAAGTGACATGAAGGCTCCCAGAGTTTGACAAGAAACACCTGAAGAAGGACGAAGGGCACATTGCCCAAAACATTGTATAGATAACAAAGACGAGGACAATAATACAAATTATCAAGCCTCATTTCAAAAATTCAGAGAAACAGTGTTAATATCCTTCGGAAGTTATTCATCCAACTATTACCCCTCCAGCTATGGGTAAATAGTAAGGCAGATTGGGCTTCTTAAGTTTGCTTAGGTAACTAGACTATGAAAAGGAAAACTGAATTCAAACACTGCTTAAGAAATTGACCTTGAGAGAAAGAAGGATACAGTGGGATAAAAAAAAAAAAAAAAAAAAAAAACATGTATATCAAATGCCATGGGTATGGTTTTATTATCACCCCCTATTCTCCAACCAGATCGATAAGTGATTTTATGATTATTTAACCTATTCAAATTGATGTATCTAAAGTCAATAACAAACATTACAGTAAATTTGACCAGAAAGTCATTTTTCCTACAAAAATCTCTAAAACCGTAAAAGATATACACATGTTTATGTATTATTGATTAAATCAACGTTTTTGAGAGGAAATTAATTTTCAACCTGTGTTTGCAGATTAGGAAGATTCAAAGACATTCACAAAATATTACATACAGCTAAAGAACCCCTCATTGGAAACTGAATATTTTTAACTTATAATTAACTCTTAACATCCTGTTGAGAATTTTCTAAGTCCTGAGCATTCTTATAAGAATATATTAAAAAAATGTTTAAAAATGACTTTTGCATCTAAAGTTACCTGTAATTTCCCTTAAATCAAAGACTGCTAAATATATTTAATACTACATTTAAACAAAGGATATCATTTGGGGCGGATTAGGAAAACGAATGAGACTTTCGGCTGGGTGGAATGAGGTGGTATAGGACTTTAAGAGTTTTAATAGGAACACTTGCTTTAACACCAAAGTTAAGTCACCTTTTGTTTGGTTTGTTTAAATGGCACATGAAATCCTTATAGGTTATTTAATGCCAAAATTTGATTCATTTGTAAATATTTGACTGTAATCATAACTATTTTCAATATTCCATCACATTTTTTTTAATCAGTCTTTTTTCCCCCTTTTGTCTATAATCATTTGTTTGCACACAATTATATCAAGTATTCCTCTCTAATCCTAATAATTTGCATACATATTTTGGAATTAAATAATACATAAGGAGTTGAAATGCCATTAAACAAATAAACCAAACCTACAGGTAACTCCTACCTTATATCTAATAAATAATTGTGCAGTGTTTTCACTTGACTGCACAGGATGCACTTCGTTTATTCACCGAGACCATAACTGCGATTAAATAAGAGCAAAAGACATTAATAAATGCAGGAAAAAAACACCAGAATCAATTATTTATGTTTATAAAAGTGCACCAACAGGTGACTAAATCTTGTGCAACCCATGTGCACCAAATGAAGAGCACCTGCTATGAAAAATTTGAAATCTGTGCAAAATTAGTAAAGATCAACTGGAGGAAAAATTTATTAATTAATCAACTCTAAGTTCTTGTAACATTCATTCTTTTTTTTTTGTTTTTTGTTTTTTTTAAAGTGAAATATTCTCATTTATATTTCATAATTATCTTTATTATACCATTAAGTGGAAATGTAGACCCTACAAAACCATCATTAGACTATAAATTGATATATTTTCTAATATTAAGAGAATTTTAAGTGTGTGTGTGTGTATATGTATATATATATATATATATATATATATAATATATATATGACACACACACGAGGGTGAGTAAAAAAGTAATACCACTTTGTTTAGGACAGGTATAATTACCAACACAGGAACATGTATCATACATCAAAATGAAGCTGGTCTCTGTGGATCACATCCCTACTTCTCCACAGTCACCATTTCTCTCAATAGCAATGTTCAACCTTTGAATGAGAGCATTTATCCCTACCCCATAAAAGTGTGTTGACGGTCCTTTGAGCCACTTCTTCACTGCAGATTTCACTTCCTTGTCACTGGAATAATGTTTGCCTCTTTCATGGGGCTGAAGAGACAAACACTATCATTTTGATGTATGATACATGTGTTTGTGTTGGTAATTATACCTGTCCTAAACAAAATGGCATTACTTTTTGACTCACCTATGTGAAGAAGTAGGGATGTGATCCACAGAGGACCAGCTTCATTTTGATGTATGATACATGTGTTCTGTGTTGGTAATCATACCTGTCCTAAACAAAATGACATTATTTTTTGACACACCCTTATATATAATATGTGTGCAGGAAAACAACCAGGTATCCTAAAAGTACACTAATAGGTAAATAGATCTAGAGCAGACAATGTGCAGCAGGTTGGTGCAGTTACCATGGAAAAGTTGAAATCAGTACTGAATTATTGAAGGAAACCGATTATAACTAGTAAGATTAGTAGAAGTTTACCACCAGTGTTAAATCAAAAGTCATTTTATGACATCTACCCTAATTAGAATGTTGTTATTACCATATATAAATAATTCATATACTAATTTTCCCATCAATGTTTTAACGTCAGAAACAAGTTAACTTCTAATTCCAGAAACAAATCTTGTATTTTTAGACGAAGCATTGTTAACTATTAATTTTGATTAATTCTTTCACCTTCATTTTTAGTTCATATATATTTTTTTTTCAATTGTAACTTAATTCAGACAATCATTTTATGACCAGTAAAATGAGTAGTTTGGAATAATAAAAAATAAACTCTTTCCGCTGCGTGAGGCAACTCTGAAGGAGGAATGGTGAAAGGGAATGCCAATGTGACCACCACATGAGATTTGGTTTGTGTATGGCTCCACACTATAAAATGACTTCATATCAGGTGGGCCACATCTGGCCCTTGCGTAGTTTTCGTCCGACCTGCCAACTTAACAGCTGAACTGACTATCCAATTAGTATTGAAAAGAAATACAGTAGTTCGATTCAGGTTAACCATTAAAGACCAGAGGCAAAGATTTTTTTAAACTTTGCAAAAAAAAAAAAAAAAAAAAAAAAAAAAAAAAAAAAAAAGACTGCTTTTTGGACAGAGCAGTTAGAGTCAGAAAATTTATTTGCATTATATTTAATACTATGGCCCTTCACAGAGACATTGCATAGACAATTGACTCCCTCTCTCCAAAAGGTTGCCGACCCCTGCTTCATATCACTCCTGACTTGGAGGGTAGTCAGAAAATACAAAATACAAGCTCTTGGTGAGATTTGAACTATTGTTACTCTGCCCCCAGCAAGACACATTTAAATCAACCAGCTGCTCTACCCAACTGAACTCAGTGACCAGAGATCAAATCCTGGATGTGGCTGTTTACATTTCACTTTATGCTAATACCCTTGTGAAAGACATGAAGCTATCTCTTCCCCCCCCCACTTCCAATATAGGTAAATAGTAGGGCAGATTCCGTTCTCTAGCTTTGGTTAGGCAACCAGTCTAGAAGGAAAACTCTTAATTCAAACAAGTTTTACTCCACTTAAAAATTTACCTTGTGTCACATCCTAGCTGAGGTGAATCAGTTGAGTAATTAGAGGAATCCAATTTCCTATCAACCAAGGTTTTAGCCAAAAAACTTAAATTTGAAAAGAAAGAAAGAAAAAAAAAAAAAAAAAAAAAAAAGATACAGACTATAAATTGCATATCTCCTTTGTAACTTAAAGTTAATCCTTCTAGTCATCTATATATGACTGTAACTACCTACCTACATCCAACAGGGGTAAGGTAAATACACCAAAAGAAATATTGGCATGGTATCATGGTGATGTTTGATCTTGGAAACCCAGAGTCACAGATTTTAGGAGGGATAGGATTGCAGAGGAATTACAAAATCATATATATATATATATATGTTAAAAAAAAAAAAAGAAGAAAAAAAAAAGATATCCCAAGTCACAGTCACAAACCCATTAGACCCTTTCAATGCAAGAAGATGCTGATTATTCCTTTGCAGAAAGATAAGATCTCCTTCTCATTGGTATGACACTAAAGTGCATCTGATGGCAAGGGTCAAGTCCTGTTTACTCCTTCATTGCCATTACTCCCAGGTCCATTCTGACCTGGAGTGGTAGTACCTGTTAGGATCCCATCCATGGGTAAAATACATATATTTAAGAATTATTTATATTCAATAGGACTGTGTGCAAAAATAAAATAAATACTTAAGAAACTAGTACATAAAAAAAAACTATGTAAACATGAACATAGAATGAATGTAATTCCCTAACCTTTAGGCATAAAATAACCCTAAATGGTTTAACATGACGTAAAAAAAAAAAAAACAATCAAGGAAGAATAGTTAAACTTTCAGGACAAAAAGGAAAAACATGAGTTTAAATTTCACCAAGAGTTTATCAATTATTATTTCAAATCTGTACTATTCCTGATTGATTTTAATGGCATGTCAACCACTAGTCATGGGTTATTTTAAGCCTAGAAGTTAGAAATTCACATACATATTTTTTGTTTAGTTATTCCTTAAGTGGGTTTTTTTTTTTTTTACACAGTTTTAATTTCTAAAACAGAAATATTTTACCCATAAATGGACTAACATGCATGACTCCGAGGCTGTGCAGACCTGGGAGTAATGACAATAAAGGAGTACCCTACATTCCCCAAAACTAGAGCCACACCATCAGATCCAGTTTAGTGACATACCCAGGATACACCCCCTTTTTTGGGAAGAGCTCTTAGCTCTTAGCAGAGAAATACAGTGTATCCTAAGCCCCAACAACAGGACAGTACCTATTCCTACAGATTGACTGCCTGAGAGAGAGAGAGAGAGAATTGAAAAAAAAAAAAAAAAAAAAAAAAAAGTGAAAATTAAGAAAAAGAAAAATACTCGACAAAATAAATGACCCACTGACACATTTTTGTTTAAAAAAAAAAGAAAAAAAGCTGAGTCGATATAATGAGCAACATGGTGGTTGTGTTTCAACTGCACATGATTAACCACTATCTGCATTACCTTCACCCCCTTACATACAGTTAAACACCACCAACAACATCATTATTATTATTATTTCTACAGAAATAAAATCCCAATCAACCAATTCCAATATATAAATGGTTTCTATCCCAAAGAAATTTTCTTTTCAGAAATATAAAAGTTGCCATTTCTTTCCTGTCCCCTTTTTTTAACTATCACTTCCTGTTTCATTGTCTTTTCAGAAAATAAAAGAAAATTTGTATTTCTATTATCTGCGTTATTCGGACTATAGTCCTCATCTTTATTATCTGTACAACGTTTGCGGCCGATATGCCCTCCGGCCTTCTTCAAGAAGAATGTAGGAGCCTACATTATAACATTTTAGTTAGTTTAGCAAACTATCATCAGGGCATTCATTTATACGAGGAAAAAAAAAGTGGTAAGTTGGGTTTCTTTTTAGCGTGTAGTGGCTTTTGAATGTGTGTGTGTGTATAAAGACAAAATAATGATATAATGACAAAAACAATATCAATTTTGACACAAGTATATGGAGTTCTGAATTTTGTTGATCGACCCCTTATTTTGGAACCTGTACACACATATTGATTTGTATATGTGATTATTTCCTATAATCCAACCAGATTATCAGTATTATCTTGAGAAAATTGAAATTCATATTCAGAGCTGCACTGTCGATGCAGCCTAGAATAGGCATACTGCATTCCTTTTAGAGGGATTAGGATGTCCTCCCCAGTATGACATGAAACTGCATCTGGAGCTGAAAATCCAGTTCTGTAGCTTTGGGGGAATGTGAAATTACTCCTTCATTGCCATTACTTCCAGGTCCACTGACCCAGAATGGTAGTACCTGCCAGGGTACCATCCGTCTAAACTTGAAACCGTATAATAAATTATTTTTATTAAAAATAGTTACTTGAAATTATAATTTTTTATTGCAAATTATATATTAGGCATTAAATAACTCAACAAGAGTTGATAGGCCATAAAAGCAACAAACCAAAGCATATTTAGATGGTTGCAATTTTCTATAAATATCTCGGGTCTAAAAACCGTTGACCCTGAAATAGAATTATGATCTTATCTACTCATCCCCAGCCACAAATATATCATTATATATCTATATTAATCAAAAAGCTTTGTGGCATTTCTTAACGTGACTTGAATGCTTACATAAATGGCTCAGCACGTTAAAATAATTTGCAATTAATTTTTATATACACTTCTCATTTTGCTGTCACAATTATTGTGAACTTTAAAGTGAATGAAATATTTGAGGAATTTGTTAAAGAAATCCTATTTTGATTATGTTGGCTGGTTGGTTTTACAGTATATTAGCCCTCGGTATAAAATAACCCAACAAGGGTTGATATACCGTAAAACCAACCAACATTATCAAAATAGGATTTCTTAAAAAAATATCTAAAATATTTCATGATTATATATATTAGTGGTGCTGATAGCTTTTTGATTTAGTGCATCCTGGGATGCACATATTTGCTTTGAATGAGTCCCCAGGAAAATTTATAGGGCCCAACTAAAGCTGTCTAACTCCTACCTTATAACCTATCCAGTGTAATTTGTTTCTAAGAAACTATTGAAATGTATTTACAGTTAGCTTGAAATAGAGAAGAAAAAAGAAAAACACTGGGATGTATGGATACGATTTTATTGCGTTCTTTTAGATTTGTGTGCGTCAGGGACACACAACACGTACCTATCAGCATCTCATTATACACACACACACACACACACACACACACACACATTATATAATGTATATATATGCACACACAGAGACACAGACACAGACACACATATATACAGTGATGGAAATAAAAATTACATAAAGTACCAAATCTATCTCCACCAATCCTTTGAAACATAAAACATTGCTATTGCAACTAAGTATGAAGTGTTTAATAATAGAGTTTAATCATTTTAAACATTATCTCAAAAAGATATTTTTGAACCATAAAATGGAACCTTAACTTATTCCATGTTAGAGTTGACCTGGGAGTAATGGCAATAAAGAAAAGACTCTACACTCACTAGACATAGAGAACTGGAGCCTAACCACAGGATACAGTTTAGTATCATACACAGGATAAATAAAATTAGTGAAATAGATCACTAATTAGGACTGAGACTATTCTAGTAGTGGTCACTCCAAGTAGATTTAACAGGTTTGAATTCAGAGTTTTCCTTCTCCTACACTGGTTGCCTAACCAAGGTTAAAGAGCCCAGTGAAATAGATCATTAATTAGGACTGAGACTATTCTAGTAGTGATCACCCCAAGTGGATTTAACAGGTTTGAATTCAGAATTTTTCCTTCTAAACTGGTTGCCTAACCAAGTTTAAAGAACCCAGTCTGCCCTACTATTTACCCATAGCTAGAGGGAGATTAGTTGGATTCATACCATTCCCAAGGGTATTGGTGCTATGTGAACAGTAACTTCGTCCATGATTTGAACTCGGGTTGACAAGTCCATTACACCACGCACCTTCATATTGATATTTTGTGGAGGGATGTCTTACCCCCTGCAGACGATGCAATCATTGTATTCTCGACCCCCACCAACAGAGCATATAAGCTACAAGAAATCATCAATTGGTTAAAGATTAAATTCAACTTTTTTGGCTAGTCTTACATTATGTGCGTCTCTTTTTGTTTTATTATATACAGCAGTAATATATTAACAGCATCTTTTTAGATGAAGTATTGACAATTATTATTAACAGTTCATTTCCTTTACAGAATTTCTTAAAATAAGAATTTTAAAGATAAAGAGATAAATAAGTGGTTTGTTTATAACTATGTATAATATCATTATTCCACCTCCAACCACCACTCCAACTCTGCTTCAAAATAATCAATATTAGAATATTATTAATTCTGCAGTTTTATCTACAAGACAAATCCATTGAAATGCTGTGTCATTCTGGACAGGAAATTAAAACTTAACTCATTTCTTTCATTTCTCTGGCTTATTTACACCAATAAGATTTTTTTTTTTAATTCTATTATTATTATTATTATTATTATTATTATTTTATTATTATACTAATACTGTTAATATTTATTTTTATTTGTTTTTTTCTTTCATCTTATTTTTATTACTTGTTAGTTAGCTCAGTCAGTAGAGCATTCGACTAGGAACCACAAGGTTTTGAGTTTGATACCGGCCCTCGCCAACTCAGGGTATGAGTAGCATAGGGATCTGTGTGGTAAAGCAAGGAGCTGATAGTAGGTATGCCGCTTCACCTAAGATACCAAAACAATCTCTTTGGCCTAGCGCTAGTGAAAAGGGGATAGACTCCCTCGTTGTCTGGCTGATACAGACAATAGGCCATCCCAATGACTTTACTTACACCTTATAGTAACAGATGTAATATAAGATCTAAATTAGAGGGAAAGTTACCATGATGTAATGGCCAACATGATGGACTATCATATTGTTGTAAGCAAGTTCAAACTACAGTCACACTATTTACATTCAATTTCAGACTAATACTCTTGGGAAAGGTATGAAACCCTTTAATCCCCCAAACTATGGGTTAAATAGGCATAAATAAACCACAAAGATTTATATGCTACTAGCAACAGCTACCCGTATTGTTATTTAAATTTTTTTTTTTTTAATTATCTTCACGAATATAAATCAAATCTCTATTATTCTTGCTATAAAACCAAGCCCTGGTGATATTTAATGTGTATATATATTTACTTTGTCGTTAATATTTTTATTTTCAAAGTTTCCTCCAGACATACAGATACACGCAACTACCCTTTATATATGTATAGATAGAGAGATTAAACAAAGAGACCAAACAATTGTGGTTTTATTTACAATATAATATAACATAACTGGAATGAGAATGAAGTGTAAATAAAGGAAACAAAGAATTCAATCTGAACAATACAAAGATGCTGATAGGTACGTGTCCTGCATCCCCGACTCACAAAAATCTAAAAGGATGCAGTAATAATGATATCCATGCATCCCAGTATTCTTCTTTTTCTTCCCTTACCTTTTCAAGCTCACTGTAAATACATTTCAATAGTTTCTTAGAAACGAATTACACAGGATAGGTTACAAGGTAGGAGTTAGAAGGCTTTAGTTGAGACCCATAAATTTTCCCGGGGACTCATTCAAAGCAAATATGTGCATCCCAGGATGCACTAAATCAAAAAGCTATCAATATCACTGCAATACAAATAGATGTAATTATTTTATATAAAACACATTAGTTTTTGCAGATTTTTAAACCCAAATATTTGAGATATGTATTATTCACAAGAACTACATAATCCACATCACCCCCAGCCCTATTCAGATGAAATGACCTAAAGTAAGATATACCTATAATCCAAATTAACGTGCATTAGAGAAAGATTCCTCAGAATGCAGACTTATTTAGAATTTCATTTCTCCTCATCTGAGCAGATTTTTTGTTGCAACCTTTTTGTATTTTTTGTGTGAACATGTCAGAATGTTTGTTCGAAATTCTGTGTGAATTTCACTTTTTTTAAAACATATAATGTAAACTATATAAATTCTTATTTTTTAGTCAGCACAAACCAATAAAAAAGTTAAACAAATGGGAAATTTCCATTAAATGTAGCTGCTATAAATTCTTAAGTGTATGTGTGTGTGTGTTATATATGATCATTTTTCCCCAAAAAAATGTCATCGTTCCAAAAAGAGAGTCAGGTAGTAGGTTTACATGACCAGTCTCATCCAGGAATTGAACTGTGTCCATGTCTTATGAAGATAATCATTTAAAAATCCATAAACATGTCCAAATAAAATGTGAAAACCTGTTTGCAATTCAACATTTTTTAAGTCAAAATTTTAAACTGCCACAGCATACCATAACTTAAAGCAGGTACAGTTAGTATTCAAGTTTTGTACCAAGAGAACAATTTATTACTAAATACAGTTGGAATTTAATTCCTCATAAAAACTTTTGGTTATGATCTGGAAAAATCCTAAGAGATTACAGAATGAACTGCACAGATAAGGAAGGAATGCCCCATCTGAAATGTGGAGGAGAAAATATTATATATATATATATATATATATATATATATATATATATATATACAAAGATGAGGATATTAGTCCAATTCAATATTCCAGAATTCCAAATAACATTGGTAGATTTTTTTTTTCTGTTTATTTTAAGATGAAACACTGTCAACCGTTACAATTACTAGAGTAAGTCAAAGTTTTGCAATATTTTGCTATGTACTTGTTTTCTGTGTGTATATGATTAGTGACACATTCACCTTTATGTTCAATATCTTTTTCAGCATCCTGGTAAGTTCTAGATATTTATTTTAGTATTTTTACTTTCTTTTCATTATTATATATTGGCTTTTCCCATCAAATTCTGTCTCCATATCATTTTTTTTTTGGGGGGGGGGAAATATGTATGAGTCTTATCACAACATTATGCGCATTATTAAGTTTTAATTCCAATGACAAATAATTGATGGTAAAAGTTCAATTTTGGAGGATTCTCGACGATATGCTGTAGAATAATCAAATTAAGTTCAAATTACCGTCGAATTGGTAAGACAAGGCAACAAGGAATTGTAACTATACGAAACCTATCTTGCTGCAATACTACTGCAAAATGCCAGGTATTTATGAAGCCCACAACATAGAAACCAAGCAGCCAATCAGGACTCAATGAATGGAATCACCCAAATACATGAATGGACTATTCCTGATTTCAATAAATACCAACTGTCTTGGGCACTGCTTCAGTTGGGCTTAGCCAGTTGCTATTGGTCAAACCAACAGTAGAATGACTGACTGACTTCAAAAGATATGCAAGATCTTCAAATGAACACTAACTCATCTTCCGTCAGGTTTTGTGAAAACATTGCAAAAATTTTCCTTTAAATACGAACAATAATCCTAAACTTGAATAAAAGTGACTCTACATCCTTTATCTTTTAATAATTACCATCTTGCAAACCATAAATAATATGAGTACAGCAAGTACTGCTAATAATAATAATAATAATAATAATAGAGATGCCGATATATATAGGTTTTGCGACCCTGACAAATAAAAATCTAAAAGGACGCAGTAAAAATTGTATCCGTATCCCAGTGTTTTCCTTTTTTTCTTCCCTCATCATTTCAAGCTAACTGTAAATACATTTCAATTGGGACCCATAAATTTTCCTGGGGACTCATTCAAAGCAAATATGTGCATCCCAGAATGCACTAAATCAAAAAGCTATCAACATCACTGATAATGATACATGTAAGTGTATATATATATATATTATATATATATATATATATATATGCATTTATTCTCACCATAGGCTATGACATGACTAACAGATGCTGACACCAATATTATTAGTATTACTTACATATAGATTGACTTACCTATAGAGTGTATTCCTTATAGCAATGGAAATTATACCCTCCAGATTATGGGTAGTGCAAAAGACATACTTATCTGCCCTTTCCAATGAAGCAAAGAGACCAGGTTTAAGGCCCCAAATAAGAACCAAAATATAAAATGCTTTAACACATACCCTAAGTGAATAAAAGCAGTGGTTAAAGTGTATCTAGTTATCTGGTTCAATCCTAGATTGTTCACAAATTAAACAGGATGAAAAAAAAAAAAAAAAATACACACAAAACAATAGAATAAAATGGGGGGGGGGGGATATACACAACAATTCATCTATCACTGATATGTTAAAAGTGGCATGCAGACAGACTCCTCCGTAAAATACTTTATGGTGAACCCACAGAGGGCACGCGAAAGACAAAAGCCACCACCCCCCACCTCAGTGGTTAAAAGACCATATAAAGATGACTCTGAAGAAATGTATCATCACACCTTCAAGCCTGGAAGATCTGGCTTCCAACAGACAAGGCTGGTGAGACGCGTGCTGCACAGGAGTTAAGCGGCTCAATAGCAAGATTAACAGGACCACAGAACGTTGACGTCTTAATCGTCATGAACCACCAAATGCAGATGGGAATTTCCCTTGCGTGTGACCGCATCTGCAAATCCAGAATTGGACTAACTAGTCACCAGAGGGTTCACAACAACATGGAGTGACATCATAGTCGTCTGCAACATACTTCTAAAAGGAAATGATCACTGATATACACTGAACAATGTCTTTTTCAGGTTATCTAACTTCTTCTAGAAGTACAATGTATGTGTGCACTTTTCCTAAGATCAAAATGTTATATCTGTTGCCAGAGGAATCTAAATAGTGGGCGTCAAATTGTCAAAAATATCACCAAGTATCATTACACAGTACAAATATTGGATGTGATTTTCATTAAGGATTTTTGATAAATTTCATTTTTTTTATATTAGAGCAGGTGAAATGTTTTGTAATATTTTGATACATGATAGTTTGCAGCACGTATATACCACGTGACCAAAGCTGTTCAAGCCATAGAAGGTACTTGCTGTGATTAGTAGCAATCATTTGTAGTTGGTGTACTGAGATGTTGTGGATTGCATCATTGTGTGTGATTTAAAAGCCGCACAGATGAACTTGCAATGTAGCCTAATTCAGAAACTTGGAGTTCAAATTGGGCCATAATTCCGTGGAAGCAACCAAAAAGATTTGTGTGAAAGGTGAAGGTAGACGATCACAGTACCATAACTAGATGGATCAAGAAATTTTGCTCGGGTTGCAAGAACATCAATGACAAAAGGTCAGGTCAGGTAGGCCTAAAAGTGTAGAATCCGAGGCCAGGTTCCGAGCCATACAATACAAATCCAGTGGGTAGCATTTAGAGAGTATCAGGTTAGTTTAGCATCTCACAGTCGAGGGTGATTAAGTCACCTTCACAATCACTGCAAAAGAATCCACAGCTGTTGTACCTCACGTTACCAAAATATTGCAAAACTTTTGACTCGCCCTGGTATCATAAGGAATTTAAAAAAAAACAAAAAAATCTTTTCACCTAATTCATTTTTCAAGATCTCATTAGAAAATAGTTTAGACTATTCCTTTCCAGCATTTAATAACAATTTCGGATTCCATTCAGCTTTTCACCTCCTTCCCACCTTCCTTGTGTGCTTAATGGTCATGTGACCAGGTTGCCATAAGTAGGTCTGTTCAAATCTCCCACCCACTACCTCACTGAATCATGTTTCTCTGAATTCACTCTATAAGAAGATCAGCGTCATAAACAGAGAGAAAATATTGATGAGATAGAAACATTGAAGACATTAACAATATAAAACTACTTAAATATTTTACATCATTTTTTTTCCTTGTCAAATTCAAGTCATGTGACCCTAATTCAAATCAAAAACAAAAAGATCACATTATAATATATATATATATATATATATATTATATATATATATATATATATATATATATGCAATGCAAAAATCAAAATATGAAGTTTAAAGGACCAATTATTATTCTTTTTTTTTTTTTTCAAATTAAAATAGCCATTACTCCCAGGTTCACTGATCCAGAGTGGTAGTACCTGTGAGGATCATTGGCATTCCATTGCGATATTAATGGTTAGCAAGCTAGACTAACAGATCCATTGCTAATGAGAGGCAAGTTCAATCATTGCTGGATGCCCCATAATTGTGACCTTGTGTCATACTCTATTTTGGGTAAATAACTACTTGATAGTGTCTCCCCTATAGGTCAAATAAATCAGTTTGAAAATTCTTCAAAGACAGAAAGAAACATATGTAAGTTGAATCAACTTAATTTTAATTAGAGGGGCTACCTGGCATTACCTGGGTGGCGGGAGTAACATTACATAACAGTATAGTAAAAAATGTTCTACATATTAATTCATTTTTTTGTCCATTTTTACTTGGAAGTGGATCTTAGTAAAAAAGAAAAAAAAATTCTTTTAATTCAGAGTACCCATAATTTGGCTAAACAACTAAACTAATTTCAATTTTACTCCCAGGCAAATTTAAGAGCACCTTATGATAGAAAAGTTTATACTAAAATATCTCATTTTCTCCAATAATTATTATAAACAGAGATTTTTAGCTGAACAACAAAAAAAAAAAATCCCCTGAGCAATCTGTTGGAGAGTAGCTAGCACCCCTTCAGTACTCTACCAGATGAACTGGTGTATAGCCTTAAATAGCCTACTATTAAAATGAATATATAAGCTGAATAATATTCAGACTGATCTTACTGCCTTTGACCCTCCTCTATTTCTTGTAAGCTTTGTGTTAATTTTTTGTACTTTATTGTTCTGTATTTTTGTATGTATTCGTATGCTAATGCTGAATAAATATATTTAACACTCAATTTCTTCTGTGTATCATTCCACCTTGACAACCCAACACAATCTCAGTAACAAACAGGGATTCATACTTGAATTTATAAAATTATCATTATTATAAAATGATCATTATTATACATTGATGTATTATGACAAAGATTCCTCATCTTTGTTATTATAGTCAAAGCGTTTCAGCCATTCTACTTTCTGTGTCATATTCACCTCTTAGGATTTTTAAATAGAACCTTTTATTCCATCCATGGCATGAAGCCGATATATCTTGTATCAGTTAATCCATCCACTGAAATGTGTCCCACTGAACTGCATCGAGCGGTGAGGTTCCGGTTCTGGAACTCTGAGGAGTATCATCACTATTACTCCCACCTCCAATCTGATATGCAGTGGTAGTACCCGGGTCAAACTGACGTTTCAAATGATGTTTCAACTAAATACAATTGATATTGCAACAAAGTATGAAGTGATCCACCTGTTTAAATTTATTGTGTGGATACATTTTTATATCTTGTATTATATATGAAAGATCATAATTGATAGACACATGATGGCTTAAAATAACCCAACAAGGGTTGACAACCTGTAAAAATCAACCAACCATAATCCACTGAAATAAAGTATATTTTTTTTGTTTTTTGTACTATCCAAACCAGGGATTGAACTCATGATTCAGGTAATTAGATCCCATTTAAATAATGCTTTTATCTATAAAGCAGGTGTCCCTTTATGTCAGTTACCTGAAAACGGATGGAGAGTAAAACTGACAAAATTCTATCACTATAACAACAAATAAAAAAAATAAAAATAAAAAGGTTTTGAAAGAATCCTCAATGTATTTATAATCTTCATCTAATTATTGTGGACTGTATATCTGAAGTATAAATAAAAAACGATTATGAGGCTAGCTTTGATTTTATGGTTGTGGTAGGAAGAGAATGGCACATCGTAGCAAGATTTTAATTGAAGCAATGCACTTGAAGTAATCTTAGAAAAGAAAGAAATTTAAAGTCCAATTCATAACTGAATGATAAAGTTATTCAAATTCTCGATACAAGGAAGACAACTAAGAATTCACTTCTTCCTAAATAGAAGTATTGATATCATCATGGACCACTGTCACAACAGGTTCACAGATTTTTAACCATTTTAGGTAGAATTTTACAACTAATTATCTAATCTTCAGAAAATGCAAGAAGTAACCAAATAGAGAGAGAGAGAGACTTGTTTTGTTTTGGGTTTTTTTTATTTTTTTTTTTTAAATAAAAAAATTAAACATCATTTCTTATTATTTTAAATGAATTATACACGCAGTGAAGTGTTTGCACTTTTCTTGGAAAAAATAAATTTTTAAAAAATTAATAAAACATGTTGAAAAAGCCAAAAGTTATTTTTTGATGACCTCTCGAGACATTGCACATGACATTTTTTCTTTTTTTTTCTTGAGTCTTAAAATTACACCAAGAAAAGAAAAGAGAACAAATTTTAAAAACAGTTTATCTTAATCTTAATTATAAAAATGATATTTCATTTTATTACAATAAAGAGAGCAAGAATAAAAGAAACCATTTCAAATCTATTAGTTACATACTCTAGTGGTAACAAATGTAAACATGTGCGTGACTGCATACACACACACACACATATATATATACATACATACACACACACACTATGTGTGCATGCACGCGTTACATACAAAAGCACCCACAAACATACTTATGTCTTTAAATCTAATATTAGCTAACGTACATTAAGGATTTCGGGGGAGGGGGGTATTTTTTTATGTGCTAACATTTTTACATACATAGACACACACACACACACATATACAGTTCCTCCTCGATTTTAGATAACATCAAAACAGGAGTACTTCAAAGACACAACAAAGAAAAACACATTAAACCATGAAGGATGAAAAGAGGGAGGGAGGGGGGATACGAGGGTAAAAAGCTCTTCAAACAGAACACTACCGCAATATGATCATTAGAACACCCCCTCCCCACTCTCTCTCTCCACTGAGCTGTTTTTTTCCTTTTCTTACCAGCAACTAGTAAAAAGCTTCTCCCCCCCACACAACACAACTTTCCTATCTGTTGTGTGTGTGCGCTTGCATGCATGCTGTGTGTGTGTGTGTGTGTTGTGTATTGATCCATAATAATCGTCAGGTCATCTCAACAGAAACCTTAGGAGACAATTCAGCTTTCTCTTATGATGAAATCACATCTGATGCACCAAAGAGTAGGAAAAATAGGTTTGAAAGAAGAAAAAAGCATAGAGTAGAAAAAAAGTAAGAAAAAAAAAAGAGGGGAGAGTAAGGAATGAAGACAAAATAAAAAAAAAAAAGAGGGGAGAGTAAGGATGAGACAAAATAAAAAAAGAGGGGAGATAAGGATGAAGAACAAAATAAATAAAAAGAGGGGCGAGAGTAAGGATGAAGACAAAAAAAAAAAAAAGAGGGGAGAGTAAGGATGAAGACAAAATTAAAAAAAAAAGAGGGGAGAGTAAGGATGGACATGAAGACAATAAAAAAAGAGGGGAGATAAGGATGAAGAAATAAAAAAAGAGGGGAGAGTTAAGGATGAAGACAAAATTTTAAAAAAGAGGGGAGAGTAAGGATGAAGACAAAATTTTTAAAAAGAGGGAGAGTAAGATAAGGATGAAGACAAAATTTTTAAAAAAGGGGAGAGTAAGGATGAAGACAAATTTTAAAAAAAGAGGGGGAGTAAGGATGAAGACAAATTTTTAAAAAAAGACAGGGAAAGTAAAGAGAAGACAGAAGACAAAAATTTTTTAAAAAAGAGGGCGAGAGTAAGGATGAAGACAAAATTTTAAAAAAGAAGAGTTGAGACAAATTTTAAAAAAGAGGGGAGAGTAAGGATGAAGACAAAATTTTTAAAAAGAGGGGAGAGGTAAGACAAATTTTAAAAAAGAGGGGAGAGTAAGGATGAAGACAATTTTAAAAAAGAGGAGAGTAAGGATGAAGACAAAATTTTTAAAAAAAGGGGCAGAGTAAGGATGAAGACAAAAATTTTTAAAAAAAAGAGGGGAGAGTAAGGATGAAGACCGAAATTTTAAAAAAGAGGGGAGATAAGATGAAGACAAAATTTTTAAAAAGAGGGAGAGTTAAGGAAAATAAAAAAAAAGAGGGGAGGTAAGAAATAAAAAAAAAGGAGGAGAGTAAGGAAAATAAAAAAAAAAGAGGGAGAGTAAGGGAGAAGTAAGGAAAATAAAAAAAGAGAGGGGAGAGTAAGGAAATAAAAAGAGGGGAGGAGTAAGGAAAAAAAAAGAGGGAGAGTAAGGAAAATAAAAAGAGGGAGAGTAAGGAAAATAAAAAGAGGGGAGGAGAAGGAAAATAAAAAAAAAGAGGGCGAGAGTAAGAAAATAAAAAAGAGGGGAGAGTAAGGAAAATAAAAAAGAGAGGAGAGTAAGGAAAATAAAAAAAAGAGGGGGAGAGTAAGGAAAATAAAAAAAGAGGGAGAGTAAGGAAAATAAAAAAAGGGGAGAGTAAGGAAAATAAAAAAGGGGAAGTAAGGAAAATAAATCTTTAAAAGCTCAGAGCAACAACAACAACAAAAAAATTAAGAAAACACATTTCCTTTGTCAATTCATCTGTGACGAGATAGCACCACACAAAACCAATTGCCAGCCAACCACAATATAATTACACATGTGTAGACTAATAGAACTGCTAATGGCCAAGATAGTTGGATGTTTCTCACCAGTACCAATAACCCAAATTCAAGCCAGTGTATAAAGGGGGTGGACTTTTTACAAAGCTGATTTTCAAAGCAAGCAAACTATCTCCAATTACCCCCAAATATGACCTTGTCTGACAAGAAAAATAATTCAGCTAAAAGATACGCATTTAAACTATGCCTCCTGGTGTAAACTAAATTTGGTAAAGCACAAATCCATTAGGACAAGATCCAGAGATCAGGGAGCCGAATTCTAAACCTCCTTAATAGCTTAATTTCGGTTTTTTTTTCCAATTCAGGCTGCTCAATGGTCGTAGAAAAGTGACCTGTGCGATATGACCAAAAAAAATAGAAAGAAAAGAACATTTTTAAATATACACTCAAGAATTGATAAGTAAATATTCATTCTAGTTAAAAACATGGAGACATGCATTTTTGCACGCAACAAGACTTTTTTTTTTCCATGCCTCATATTACAATTTTTTTGAAACATGGACGAATATTAAAAAAAAAAAACAAAACAAATCACCATTCATAAAAATGTTGACAGTGGGCAAACAATCCAATGAAAATAGAGAATTGCGCAACCAAGAACGTCTTTCATACTCCCCCCCCCTTTCAGCACCCCACAAAACGACCTTAAACATGGGGCAAGGAAGTATGTTTGGTCATATGACCAACGTTTTGTAAACCTTACAAATGAAGAAGGCAAATGGCTTCCTTCGGGTAATGTTTAAGTTTTCTTGTCATTTTAGGGAGGAAAAGTGATGAAACATTATCATGATCTATATTGCATGAATTCTATAGAATCAAAATGAACTGTATTCAAGACACTTGACACATGGCATAAAAGGACACACCCACACCACACACAATTAACAACCAACACATTTTATAGGACGTTGTTATGACAAAAAAAAAAAAAGACAACAAAAAACCAATCTTGCTTAAGTCAAATATTAAAACCTATTTTCAACATGCATATTAATTCGAGTAAAAAACCCTTTTCTTAAATGATGACACAATGGAAACAAACTTTAATACACAATTATATTTTATAGGGACATCAAACTTTTTGGAATTAGTAGTTATGGAAATAAGAATTCAAATAATACCCAACAGTTTTTTCAAAATATCACCCTACAAAAAAAAAAATTAAAAAATGGGGTGCTTCTAGAAGTTGTAGATAAGAAAATTCCAATTAACACGATTTAAATAAGTACAAATAATATAAGGTATTTTTTAAATATAAATTTCGATAGGATTTCTTAAAGAGTTTATATAGGTACATTATTAAGAGCACCACAGTCCCAGCATTTCATGTGGTGCATAGTTAGCAGATCATTTTTAGTGGAATGCGTTCTCACTGGGTGCCCGATACTTCAAGCCTTGTGCCACAGCTAAGCTTAGTAAAAGTAAAGTCGGCAGATTGGCCTATTGTCAGCATCAGCCGGACAGCAAGGGAGTCTATCCCCTTTTCAATAGCGCAAGACCATGGAGATTGTTTTTGCGTCTGAGGTGGAGCGTCACACCTACTACCGGCTTCCACTATACTGCACAGATCTAAGTTGTGCTACTCATGCGCTGAGTACCAAACTCAGCGCATGAGTAGCAACGAGGGTTGATATCGAACCCGGAACCTTGCGATTTCCTAGGCGAATGATCTAGTCACTGAGGACTTAGTAAATAACTAAAAGACGCACATTAAAAAAAATCTTACAATGATTTGATATATTTTCTCAGATTAAATATTTTGGGTCCTCAATATTTTTATTAATATTAACCCTAGCGATTAATTTTTTTTAATAATTGTCTTGAAAAGAACATTATTTAACATAAGTTGGCATAGCAATATGAGACCGGCTAAAAAAATGTGTCGATAAAAATACCTCCACGCATAAATATATACCTAAGTCATTCACACAAACTAAAAACTGGTAATCCAATTTTTCGTACCTACTAAAATTAACGATGGTAGGTAGAAAGGATAAAAATAAATTAGCTTATAAAAAAAACAAAAACAAATAAATAAAATAAAATAAATAGATGAATAAAGAGAGAAAAAAGCACTTGCAAGTACAAAACAATTGAAGGAGGGGGGGCAGGAAGAATGAAAAAGAAATCCACAATATTCTTTTTTCATAGATATATTTTTTTTAAATCTGTAGGATGAGCAGATTATTATTATTATCCATCAAATACAGAAAACAATTTTTAAAACACCGATAATTATTAATATCAACATTGTCGATAATTAAAAAAATCCCGAGTGCATGTAAACTAAGAATTGTAAAATCGCTACTGTGTGTTTTTTTTTCTTCTCTTTCCTTCATTGCGACAGAAAACAGTGAAATACAACCTGTCCCATAAAAACTGGTAATATTTACTGTACAAAGTCTATATCCAAATGTAACAAACATTATGGGACATAGGTAGTAGAACTTTTTATATTTCTCTCTGATACAAATTAATACACACTTAAACACAATGGAATAAAAATGAAGTACACAGTTCAGCCATAATTGATTGGGACATATTTGCCTAATATTTCCTACATAGATGTAACATGAATTATGGGACAATAGAAAAAAAAACCTTTATATTTTTTTACCAAACTGAAAGGAGGTAAAAGAATATTTTGCTTATGGGGTAGATGGAAGTCTTTAGGACTGTTTCAGTTTAAGAAAGAATTCTTGACAGGGAAAAATAATCCTTGAAAAAGAAAAATGAACCCCTTTTTTTTAAAGTCTTGTTGGGATGTTATGTGCTTGAAATAATGGGAAGCTGCTTAGGACGACTAACTGGAAAATGTTTAAAGAAGAATAAATTATAACATCTCTTTCGCTCTCTCACACACACACATACACACGTTTGTAAATGTTGGCAGATTCGTTTGGTTTTTTCCTTTCTCCTATAATTAAATTTCACAGACTTAATTTTCTTTGAATATTGTCTCAGTAAATGAACTCTTCACTTAACTATGGGAAGATTTTTTTTTTTTAAGACTACGGAGAATTAATGGCTACACACTTTCATTTACACCAATACCTAACGTACATGAAGGCACTTATGTTCCCTACACATCTGTATATACGTTTACATGCATAAACAGAGATATATTTTATACACATATGTACATGACTCGCATTCACACACAAGAACACTATAGAATATGCACACACAATATGTGTATTTATATTAATAAGCGGTAAATTAGATATGACACAAGCGACCACCGGTATTGAGCTCCTTGTTAATAACTGACAATCCCTATCAATAAGAAGTGATCTGTGAGACTACCACCTACGACTTATCAGGATGTGTGTGCCTTATTTGGTCATTTTTGTTTCAATCCTCAGGTCCCGCCAGTTGTGGCCTTGTTACCCGACTACGTTTCGTCCGAGATAATCAAAATTCCTAAGTAAGTCCACAGCGATACACGTGTTGTACCCCTCTCACGAGTTGTCCATTACCACCTTCCAAAATCAATCCATATTCACTTGTAACACCAGCACAAAATCGATCTATTCACCCCCCACTCAATTATAACCGTATATATATATCACTCACCATATCTATCATATATAACAATAATAAAAAGATATATCTATATCATACTATCACTACTATATTTATATCGCAACGCTCTCTGAGCCGACACCGCATAAGGGTCCAGAGAAGGAAACGAGGTTAGCTCTCGATTAAACAACAAAGAAAAGGAAGAACCGCACAACTACTAGCGCAAAAGTACGGCACCTACTTTACCGAAATCAAACAACCCGCGGTGTGCAGGAAGATTGGAAGAGGGAAGGGGGTTGGCTTAAGAAAGGAGGTTAAAATAGAGACAATATGATAGCTTATGGAGGTGTAGAAAGTCCAAGCTATCGAGTGGTGACTAAGAGTTGAGCGTAGTAATTTAGTAACAATGGGGATGCGTGTTTGGTGGTGTGGGCAGTTAGCGGTCGTAAGGGGCAGGACGAGTGGGACAACGGCCACTAAAAAAAAAAAATAAAGCTTCCTCCCTCCTAATAGTCTTAGGGTAGATCATACTCTCACCTACACGTTGCGAAGAGATCATCTAGCCATTTTGTGGGAAAAAGTGGGAGATTACTCTCTAAAAGAAGTCACCAAACACAACATCGAACGTAAGCTAGTATTCGACCCAACATGAATATAGTATAGGTTACGGCCTGAAAATGATAAGGTCAAATGCGAGAGGAAAAAGAGCTTTTTCGAATGAAAGCTTTTACTCGACATGCTGGGTCGGACTAACCTCCACAATTACATAAAATATTTAGGTTTTAGCTTAGATATGTTGTGAGCCCTCGGCTTGATTAACACATAAGGTAGCACCTTAGATAGCGGATCTTCGTCTGAACAGCATTAATTAATATCTTCTGAATTTCCTCATATCACACTCTGCACACCACTACTATATTTTTTTCTTAAAATTTTTGAAGAAAAGACAAAACATTCATCCCAACGTCCTACATTTTATTTAATCCAGGACATCGGGATTTTTGGATGGAATCATCTTTGAAGAGTTAAACAAACAAAATTTTGAACGTGAAATATCTTAAATTACTTTCCAATTGCTAGATTCAGTAGAGATACCTCGGACGTCAAACTATATATTACCTCATATCATTTAACAATGGAGACAAAAAAACAAACAACTAGAAATAAATAAAAAAAGATCACACAAGACAAAAAATAAACATAGCTTCCACTGCTCTTTTCTTTATTAATTACATATCACATATGTCATTTCGTGGATATACATATAATATTTTATTGTTTTTTTACAATGTTTGATAAAAATTAATTAAAAAATAAATCAAAATATAAAATTTCATCAATTTTTATTTCTTCATCTTTTTCAAATTGCTCTTCCTGAATAGGGTGACAGGTTAGATATTGGAAAAAACATGTATACCTTACTTTGTCTACGCCAAACAAAAAAAAAAATAAAATAAAAAAATCTACCAAGATTCCCTTTTAGCCCCGACCCTCCACACTTTTTTAAGCAGTTACCGAGAACTATATTATGAGGGGTAAGCAGCAGGCGGCCGTCTGTGGCTGTATAGATAATACCTCTGTCCCATTTATACAAAACTGTTACATTTAGTGTCATATGAAAACTGATACCCTATTGCAAAAATCTAACATCTCATATGGGACAGAGATAATAAGATATTCTATTTTAAGAAAATTACGTACTACCCATGTCCCATAATAATTGCCTACATTTGCATATGCTGTATTTTATAAAACTAATGGCTATAACAACCAGGTACGGGACACAAGTAAATAATCTAAAGAAATATAGGTGTTTATTTTTAAATAGAAAAAAACAAAAAGATCTGAAACTTGTATCATAAGTAAAATTTGGAAATTTTTTGTCATTTAAATGATCAAAATGACTAATAACTACTACCACACCAACACTCAAATACAATGGGGACGTAAAAAATAAATCGCTGTGGATAAGTGAAGAACCGATATTATCCTTATTTTTTAACCGGGTAGACAGACCAAAATACTCTCCATCAACACAACACAATCAAATAACATACAGGCATCCTTTAGAAAATCGGTTCCATAAAGACGAAAAGATCACCAAACTCATGGAATATTTTAAATTTTATTATTTCTTTTCTCCCAATTATATTCATCGACATAGTCTTGTCTTTTTTCAACTTTCCTTTCTAATTCGTATTTTTTCTATTTTTAGCTTACTCATCCTCTGCTCTGGTCGAAAACGATAGCAATCAGAAATATCGGAAGAGACCTCAATTTACAATGGATTAACTAACAGATTAAAAAACCGAACTCCCCAATTTGTGATGTCCCAGCCCTTATTTTTACCATAATACACAACAGACAATGCCAAATCTCTATAAGCCCTACTCAAGCCCAGTTTCGATAGATCTTATTTGTCTTTTTTTTTAATATTTTGCCTTGTATTTATTTCAACCCATCACCATTATTCTACCGAGGTTTTAGTTAGTTTTATCATCTTTTTTAATCTTATATATTTTAAAAAACAAGAAAATTACACAACAACTTGTGGCGATAATTAAAACCAATTATATGAAACAACGGTTTAAATTCCCAAGACAAAACAATTCAACGTTAGAAAAATCAATCTCCATGTCTTGTTTTGTATATATATCTACACAGAGATGGAGGGGGGACGGAGGATTTCTCTTACACTAGATTTAATTGTTAAGGTATTAGATTCATATTTACCTACATATTTAGTCGCGGTTTAAGAATGAAAAAAAGACACATTTCAAATAAATAGAGTTACTTATTAATAATAGTAACGGATTTTTTTAAAACCTCCTTTTGCGAATAAAACAAACGATCCTTAAATGTTATAAAATGAAAAGATCTTAAGCAAATCACATGGAAACTCTAAAAGACGGTTATTTAATTTACGTGCACAAAACAATATTTTCACAAAAATATGGCTAGAGAATATAGGAAAAAAATATGTATGAGTGTATAATTACTATATATCGTTATATATATAAGTATACCGAGGCGGCTACACATTATTCTATACGTACGTATTTCATACAACATAGAAAACTAAAGAGCATATACCTGTTAGTTGGTTTTTTATTCTTTTTTAATAGCACTTGGGATCGAACTAGTTGACTATTAACTGGAAAAATGATATTAGTAAACATCGAATAATACATTTCTACTATTAAGGGGCGATAAAAAAAATACTACCCCTACTAAAAAATTAATGAGTAGCGGTAGTAAAAAGAGAAAAAAGACATTTAAAAAAAGATATTCCAAAAAATAATTAAAAAACGAGAAAAACAGTTCGCTCAGTAATGTTGTTTTCATAGCACAACACACGCTCATATAAGTAAGTTTTACCGCAACATAATGTAAACAGTATATTATATATATTATATATGGTTTATATATATATATTATATATTCATTAAAACTGTGTGCTGCTTCAGACGATCTGAGGTCGGGTTTACAATGCAATCAAAATCCCAATGCGGAAAGAATCGAAATTCATTCTAATTTAATCATTTTTTACTTATTCTACAGATCCGTTTTTAATAAATGATGGGGATATCACGTTAATTAAAATCCGGCTATTTAAAAAAACCGAGAATCCCCCAGTTGAAAGCCTAACTACATTTTTCCTTTTTTTATCTATAATTTTTTCTCTCTCTTTTCTCTTTTACCGAGATAAGATATAAGACTAGAGAGATAAATAGAATATAATTAGATAACACTAAATACTTAAAATATAAAAAAGGACTTTGATTTTTCTTTCTTCACGCCTTAGTATATTATATAGATTTTTTTTTCTGCTGCCCCCCTCACCTGAAAAACAAGGACGGATGGAAGAAAAGAAGAAAAAAAAAGGAATTTCAAAAAAAGAGAAAAAAAAAAAAGCTATCAAAAACCCCAACATTGCAATGTCGGTGTGCTGCTACTTAATTTAAACGACATGAACTTTGATAAATCCAAATCCAAGTCTAATGTTTTGTTGTTGTAAGAGATGAAGCACTATGGTAAGACGGCAACGACTCTATGACATGAAAGCAACGCATGTCACAGGGACTTAACCACACGATATGCCGCCATAAACTGTATGCAAACATTAGCGGCACGTCCGGGTGGTAGGAGTGAGAGATAAAGAGGGAGTGAAGGAGAGGAGGAGGCCCGGTAAAGGCGCAGTGGGAAAAGCCCGCCGCGCAGTAGTGGAGGCTGCTGTTTTCCTACTGCTTTCCAACTGCCCGACCGGCTGCTGCTGCTGCTGATTGTTTGACTAGCAGCCTCTACTGCTCGGATTGTCTATTTCGTTTTTTTATTTTGTGTTTTTTCGTTTGTTTGTTTGTTCCTCCTACTCTCTTTTTCCACTTTTCCCCCCTTCCTCTCCTTGTACCTCTCTTCTTCCTTACTTCTATAGAAATGTTTCTCCACCACAAAACCTAATTCCGGGCCACACAACACACACACACACACGTGTATGGGATCTTTCTACACAATTATTATTCCACTACATTCAAGTTTGTTTATCACTAGCGTTGCTTTACACACATAAAAATATATCCTTACTCTAGAATGCTCTCTTAATCAAATCTAATGAGACCTCAACTTTTCTTTCTTTGTTCGTCTTAACTCCTGGGATCGGGCTCGGATTCAAAGTCTGGCTCAAAGATCAGAGAGTAGTAATCTGTCCCACGAAGTAATCAAACTAAATTGATAAATAGAGTGAATAATTTTGACAAGTCACAACTTTTTCTCGTGATAAAAATTATATATAATAAAATCATAAACAAACATTTTTAATAAAAGTTTTTTGTTAACTATTAAAAATTAATTTATAAAGGAATTACAAATATGATATAAAAAAAGAGCTTTGATCATATTTGTATTCATTTATTTAGTTTAATTAGTGTTTTTTTTTGGTGTTTTTTTTTAATGTATTTATCTAAGGGAAAGTGTATCTATGCACCGTCTCAGATCAAGTATATATCCCCCCCCCCCTCCCGGATCAGCAGAGTGAAGTGTTACGCGAGGGGATCGGGAATTTACTTAATATCAAATACAAGGAAGTAAAAATGGAGTGAATACTTATTGACAAGGTCACTGTTCATTTGGTGGCGCGGTGGTGGGTAGAATGGGAGAGAATGAAATCAGAGAAAAGACTTGAGACCATAAAAGAGGCCACACAGCGATCTTGTTAAGAATCTCGACTAGAAATACTCAGAAGAGACCTGGAAACCCGAAGAGGGATTGCAGACACTAGTGGAAAACACCGGTTAAAAAACTGGGAGGAAAAAACTTGTAAAAAGAAGAACATATTTATTAATAAACATTTTTGATAAAGGGTTAACTTCCCTTATTTTCAAAAAATGAATTTCTAAAATGTGTATTACAAAATAATCACCTGGAGAAAAGACCGCTTATTTTATCTAATTATTTAATACTAATTTTTATTTATTTATTTGTTTATATTTTATTTATTTTTAGGAAGTGTTTATATTTCTCTTCAAAATGAATACCTGTTTTCATTAGAATATTTTTTTATAGTTTAGGATCTTCCCATGAGCACAGATACTACAGTCTAGCCGAAGTGCCCTGTATACATACACAATCCCATCAATTTTTACCAGGAGTTATGCCAGAGAGACGAGGAGAGAGACAGACAGACAGACAGACAAGACTTATAAAAGAAAGAAGGTATAACAAATGTTAAATAGTACACGTGTTCTGTTATAACACAGGGACTTAACACGTGCAATAAATTCCTGAATTAACCTTACTGCGCACTAAGTGTCATGGCTGTCATGACGTATGGTGTATGTAAACCTCACCGTGAAGCCGTCTCGTTTCAGTAAAACAATTGTTCCCTATAGTGAGTTAGACCCGCACAAGGTACATGTGGCCTCTGTACCAGACATGGACATGCAACGTGCACGTGGAGCGTAATGGTTAACGTCTTAAGTAATGGACTGGACGAGGCTGTTTGCGTTTCACTTGACGCTAATGGCCTTTGGTAAGGCATGAATCGATCTTTTCTCCCCTCAAGCTATGGGCGGAAAATAGTAGGGCAAACTGGACTGTTTAGCTTTGGTTGGGGTAACTAGTCTAGGAGAAGGAAAACTAAAGTCAGAATGTGAAGAGTGTTGTTGAGGAGATTCTGTGGTACATTGGTGCACCATTTCTTCTGTTATCACGTCTCCTCCCGCCCCCCCCCCCCAAAAAAAAAGGTGGGCTGCATCGACACAGACCATCCACCCATCTAAACAAGTCACCCTGATAGATAAATACAACGTTCACATATTTTACTGAACTGTTTTCCCTGTCGTACGTAGAGATCGACCAGATGAGTATAATATATATATATATTATACACACACAACACACACACACACACACCAGATAGGTAGGCGGTACGCGTCCTACCGTCCCAGTGTTTTTTCTTTTTTCTCTCCCCTCACTAATTTCAAGCTCTTCTCCAATACTTGCTGAGAAACGGCAATTACACAGGGATTGGTTATAAGGTAGGAGTTAGACGGCTTTAGTTTCGGACCCATTAATTTTCCCCACCGCAACGTGACTCATTCAAAGGCAAATATGTGCGTCCCGCGGGACGCTCATAAATAAAAAAAAAAGCTATCAACATGCAATAATCATATATCTAATTATATACATTACTCATTTTCCGATTCTTAAAATAAATTTATGCCTCTACATTGTATTAGGAGCACTTATGTATTTTTGTTTTTCCTCAACACTTACCTCTGCCGAATATTGTGGCGTGGCTTTTAGGCCAACGATCTCGATTTATACCCACCAGGTAAGGTTAGTTAATACACACACACATAACTATAATCATCACACTTATAGTAATATATATATTACTCATATAATATCTCAAAGCCGAGATGTTCTACCATTGTTATTCATTGTAGTTAGTCATTAACGTACGTTAATGCCAAAAGGGTTCTCATATATATCTTGGTAAAAAGTTATAGTAGCATTAATAGTTTTGTAGAATAGGAACGGAAAACGTTTATTCCCACCAGGTTTCCGGATCTGTTCTTAACACCTACCGTCTTCAGGGGGGGGTACCTACACGGGGACACTACACTGATGGTAATAATCTAACTACGTAGATTGCTTAGAAAAATTATTTTCTCCCTTAATATACTATATTATAGTATCATTTATAGTCTAGTACTAATACCTTATAGAGATATCTATATATTACGTAATACTATTATATGATTAGTTCATGTTAGGGGGATTGCGCCTAAAGTCGCGGTACAGCCGACATGAACGTGGCGGGGGTAGTCTACTCCTCATTTTCTCACTTGTGCCATAGACCCAAGCCCGCAGTATGTATTTTGCCAACTGTGCATGTTGAGAGTCGCCACGACCTATTCACCTAGTTACGGTTCCTAGTCGTACACACCTCTACTTTGACGGCTCTAAAGCCCACGGCCTATACTATATATATATATAAATAATGGGAACTCTTCTCTAATCAAAGGTATTGTGTGTAAATATTAATCAAATCACAGCTGTTAGTTCTCACGCTTCTCTCACGATTCATCGTGTGCAAAGGGCAACAAATAAAAACTTTCTTTTTCCGTACTCACTGTTAGCTGATCTAATTATTCGCTTACCCACTTTAAGTAATAAATAAATAAACTCTCTTACCTCATTCAGAAAAATACTTGTTATATTCAATGTCAAGAGATTTTTTTTTCCAAGATTAAAAAAAAGTAAAAGAAAAGAAAACAAACGGGACGCTAGGGGACTGGTGGTAATAAATTAAAACATTTATGTAGTGAATTTGAATAGTGAAAAAAAAAAAAAAAAAAAAAAAAAATATTAAACGCTTTCCGTTATCGGCCCGTTGCACTTCCTTGAAAACGGAAACTTAACAGTTGCGTACTGATGAATTCTTTAATGTCTGTGTTCTGTCAATTTTCTCAAATATTATTTATAAATAAATAACAGCTCTATTCTGGTGGATATTGAGCACTGCTTACAAAAACACGGCCAGGAAACTCTTTCTTTCGTTGTATCTACTATTTGTTATAATGGCCAATACAACTACACACACCCACCCACACACACAACCACACCAGAATATAACAGCCGAAAAGTATAAATGGGTATCTATAACCTAAAAAACATACACACAGTATGGCAAACGAGTCTATTACCGGGTGTGCTGCACACACACCACACACACCACACACACCACGAGGTCCTGGGAAGCAGAAAGATCGTTCGAAGCCATGTATGGCTTTATTGAGCACCCTACTACTTCTGCCCTTATACTGTATTTAGCCCCCCTCCCCTCTCACTCATAGTTTTTTAGATATGCTATGTGTGGTTTATTCCAGGTTTAGCGGTCTTTACCAGTTCTTATCAGACATAGACAATGTCGAATATTTTTGCAGCTTTTATCTTTACCACCACACACAAAAACAATTCGGGGCTTAAACTTGCAAAATTCGGTCGGAAAATTTAAAATATTACAGGGTGGACCCAGAAAAACAGCAGAAAACCAAATTATATTATGCTTATTCTTCCCATTAAGAACTAACCCTAAACCCCCAACCCACCTAGTTTAAAATTTAACAGTTTTATTACAAAATGTAGGCGGTGCTGTCTTTCGTTGGGATAGTCACCCTTAATTTTCAACCGATTTTGCGAAAGTTTAGCTAACCAATTTCGTAGTATATTTACATTTTGTTTACTTTACCACACTACACACATTCAGTCATTTTAGAATACACTTGAGAATCATAATATGCAATGTGAAAGCACTATGCTAGCCCCTTCTATCCAAGCAGCACTCCGCAGAACATGTATATAGAAATTTAAAAATTTATCTTACTCACATAAACACATACAAATCCATACACATTTTTCGATTGACGTTCATTTTAGATCTCAACTAGTTTCTTAATTGAATTAGTTTTTCGCCATTTCAGATTTTTTTCCTTGGAGTTTTTTGTTAGGATTTCCCAACGAAATGATTCAGTTGCCATTCTTTACGGCGCTATTTATCAACATTCGTGCTGAGATCGATCTACCGACAACAGTGTCATTCTACATTAAATATATACACACATACATACGTTTCAATTAAACAGAGAGTCAGTTTCTGTCTTTCCACTCGTGAATAAAAAACAACGGTTTAGGCTGGAACCATTTAGAAGTTGTTATGCAAGGCTGACGTTTTTTTAAAAAAGATACTTCTTCACTTTACCGACCATAGACAGCGTAAGTCAATGGGGGCGTTATGTTTATTAAAAAAAAAAGCACCCAGTATTCGACATTGTAATTACATTACAATGATTAAAAACAAAAAAGGAATAAATAACACGGTCAATTTTATTATTTACGAGTAACTCAAGGAGGTAGTCCCGCTCTGAAAATAAGTTTCATAGGTTGCTGACCAATGCATTACTCACTAGAAATGAAACCAAATTATGAGGTTTATTTCTTCCACCAGTACCTTTGTGGTCCATCACACTTTCTCCCTCCATTAACGGATTTGCCTAAAAGGCCTCCACATTGCCAAGTCAACAAAAAAGTAGTTTTTCATTTCTTTCATTTATACGGCCAAACGCAATAATGAACGTCATCATATTGAGACTATTACTACTACATGTAGCTGCAAATTAGAAATCCTCTTCACACTCGCCCCAATCCGTTTTTCGATATTTTTTCTTATAAACATATACACACACAAAATACATAATTGTTACTCATATTGAGCTCTCATCCCCCTCTTTCCCTCTCCCAAACACCATAAGAAATAAAAGAAGAAACATTCAAACATTAAGACCATAGTCAACATCAACTATACATCATATTAACAATAAATCTGACTGCCCCAAGTTTTACCATTCTATATCTCACCATTACACATACCATACACTTTTACATAATACACAATATATAGTATACAGTGGAACTTTCGTGTGTAATATACTCGACACTGACAATTGACAAACATGCGGACACCCATGGAAAAACGATGCTTGATTTTTTACTGGGTTACTGGTATGTGGGATGAGGGGTCTGAGCGGGACCCTTTATTTAGGGGGTTCCGAGGGGTTACGTACTTTCGATCTATAGATCGAGATCATTTACTTTGTATTTTTGAACACGTACACCCTAATTCTTCAAAAATAATACATTATTCAGGGTCAACTGCACTGTGAGTTACCGTCACTAAACTTTGTTGATCGTGCTGTGGTAAGCTCAACGACGGTCGCCATGATGTTGTGTGGCTACTGCCCCAGCGTCGCCTGACCGCCGCGCCAAAAGTAATAATAAAGGAACCAAAAATCAATAAAACAAAAAACAACGGAAAGAAATAAAAAAAGGACAAAAAAATGTGTGAAAAAAAAAATGGTGTGAAAAAAAAAAAACAAAAAAGTGTGTGAATCTGCTGTGTAAACTGCGCAAAAATTCCACACAGTGAGCCCTCAGAAAAACCAATTTTATTGCTCAAAAAAAAAGCGGATTGACATTTGTAATGCACATCACCTCCTTAACAGTATAATTAAGAATCTCTACGTGGTCTCCAGTAAAAGTATGACCGTTATCGATCTTGACAGATGCAACACCACTCTGAAGGATTTAAAAACTAGACAGACAGCCTTATTTTCACTAAGAGGACAGTTCATATCGTCCAAATATGGAAATTGCAAAAATGTAAATTCTAATATCTCCGCGTGTTGCTTATCCGTCAAATCTCCTTATTTTTTTATAATGGACCCATTTTCGTTTATTCATTAGAAAGAAGAAAAGGAATAAGGAAAAAATGGCATGCATATCACACGAAAAATAAGAAATGGGTTTGCAAAAGAGTTAAGGGAATAAAGATAAACTATACAGTGAGGGATCTAGAAGCAAAGCTAGGAAATATACCGAATGAACGCTAATCGTGCAGGTACTTCAATCAATAAACATAACGAAAAGGAAAAGAAAAAGAAAAAATAAAAAAAAAAGTAGTTTTACATAGAAGGTTTGGTTATACTTTGTTTACATTAGTTGAACTATTTAGCCAATAGCTGCTTAACTAGTTAAACATATCAAACGTGTAATACATTAAATCGTCATTCACTCTGAAAAGATTACTGTGGTATATACCACATCGGTCATCTATGCTTTTAGATTTATTATAAGGCTATATATATATAGAGAATATATAGGTCTAATATTACTATAAGGTGGCATTCTGCGCTTAATGAATATTGAAACTCGATTTTCATTTAAAAAACGAATTTAAATCGATTATGATACAAGGTCAAATGTGATTTTGATATTATACAGTCATCCGAAAATAACCTCTGTGTTTTATGCACGCTAGCCAGTTTTATAGATAACAGTACTGGGAGCACCAATAATTAATAATATAATAATAATAATATACACTTATTTCATATAATATTGGATTTGGATTTATCAAAATTCATCGTTTCTAAATGTAAGTAGCTACTGACATTGCAATGTTGGGTGTGATAGCTTTTTCAAAAATAAATTCATTTTTAATACATTTTAAAACAATTGAATTATCACCCAATTATTTTTACCAAAAATGTTGCTTTATTTGAAGTAATTTACGGACTAAAACACATACATTAATTTAAGATTTTAAAAATCATAAGTTTTCTTACTTTAGAAATCAATAACAAAAAAAAAAACATTAAATGCACTATGCACATAAAAAATTATTAAATTGTTGATATTTATGAAAACGTAATATAATTTTTTTTCGTTCTAAAAACGAAGTGCGTAAAAACTTTGTTTACATTACCTTATATAAGGTTTAACAAGAAATGCCCCGGCATCTATGGGAGGTCAAAAGTGATAATTTACCAAACCCAAAAAAATTATCAAAAATCAGGGAATTATATCTTCATTTTAATAACATTTTCAGTGTTAGTTATTAATCAACGAATTCTTTCTTTTAAATTACTTGGAATCATTTCAATCAAACTGATTCAATGGACAAATAAATCAAAATTTCTTAAAAAAAAAAAAAAAAGAATTAAAAAAAAAAAAAAATTACCGCTCACTGCATCCATATGAGCATTTAGAGCAAGCAAACAATCTATATACTTAATAGATAAATTTATGAAATATGAAACTCCTAATTTAAGTTTTGAATTTCATATTTTTTAGATTTCTCTAAAAACAAATATTAATGACTAGTCTACTTTATTTTTTATCTAATTTTTTTTTTTTTTTGAGAAAACTCAATTGAAAAGTTAGGCCCTCCATACTTTTTAAACAGAACAAATATCGATTTACAATTGTTTTACTTATCAATATTATAGGGCAATTATATACTTAAAGAGACAGAGTAAAGAAAAAAATCCAAATTTTTTTTTTTTTTTAATTTAATTTTCCGATTTTCGATGAATACTTATTTTCCACCAGGGAGGACTCCCTTATTCTTTTTTATAGTTCTATTCACACCTGAAGTTTCTTTTATATTTATACTGTTGTAATTGAGTTTCAGAAATATATAATACGAGCACAATTATATTCTGTCATAGCCCCACAAAATAAGAGCTTCTGACGCAGTTTGATGAGTGATAGGTAAAAGTATACCCATGTTCAGAAAAATAAAAAATCAGAATACAGTTTTTCGTCTAAATAAACATAAACACTACATCTGCATATACTAAACATTAACTTCATTGAATTAATCTAATCAACACTTGATGAATTCCCTGATTTTGCCCTGGTTAAATATTTTTTTTTCAAATCGGACGTGGCTACGGGATTTATATTCTCGAAATCACGACCCATTTGACAACAAACATTTGCGCACAATCCCATAACTGACTACACCATTACTTCGGTCTATATACTTAACCCATATTATATATGAGCCATACCACCACATATGATACACACACACAAAATATTACATGTTATATTTGTATAAACTCAGCTGTGTTCTACGTTGAACCACGTCGTTTTTTTTTATTTTGTATTTTGAGCCACTGGTCGAAACAAAAAAAAAAACAGAATTTTTACATATTCAACTCGTCCGCTCCTATTACATTTGTACTTGTCCCTGTTCAATTAATGTACCGACCCTATCTTCAGGTGAACTTCAACTCCTTTTTCAAGGTATAGGAATAGAGTTAACCTTATGGAGAAAACTTAATACTGGTCTATTATGGAAGAGAAAAAAAACATGAATTGAAAGTGATTAAGGAATTTGGCGTCTTTTTATATAGATAAATAAAATTTAAAATAACTACACATATATTATGATAACGCTTCTCCTAAGTATAAGGGATGGGCAGCACTCTATGACGGCCTTTACATATACAAGCGATCCCGCTTAAAGATTGTGTGATAGTAAACAGTTAAAAATCCCCTTATGCATTCTGTACAGTGAGGTTGAAGCACAGCTCCAACCTGGCTATTATGGTGTCGAACTGACACCCAAAGCGAATTCGGATATTCATCAGATTCCGGCTATGTATTGGTAACCATATAGAAATACCGTAGTTTTCTGCTTACAAATGTCTAGCCTCACTGAAGAGACTTTGATCAATATCTTCTGAACACCCACCTGAGGTAGATCATGTGGAATGACTCTCTCTCATTCATATATATAATATATATATATATATATATAATATACCTAGCGCGCTCTATATATCTGTGACTATTAATTTACTATTATTATATAATAATAAACCAACGAATAAAAATCTAGCATCAGAAAAAAAATAGTTTTAAAGATTAATCTTAATAATACTTGTATGTCACGCAACAATCATCTTTGCATCACGACAATATTATTTCTCAGTTAAACTTTCATTTCTTTGGACTACTTATTTGTGTAATTCTCTCCGCGTGTTTTCTCACCTTCTATAGTGTCTGCTCGCATGAATAAGTGAGTTGCGCCAAATAATTATTGTATATTTAAAAATATTGATATAATACAATTTACATGTTAGTATTAAAATAATTAATTAAAAGTATAGAAAAAGAAGCAAATTACCGTTAATTTTATCTTCATACTAAAGTATTATAAAAAAAAGAAAATCCCCACCAGCCTACCACCTCTAACGAACCAGATAATATTATAAACGGTTTTGTAACAAACCAACTTGAGCTGTAATTTGCTATCCGAGTGTCATCGTGTACAATATAAAGGTAAACCGGCAGTGGGAGAGGTCATCTCTCGAGATTTCAAGGCATTCTCTCTCCCTTTAACAAATGCCTAAAGAGAGAGTGGGGTGCCACTTTTATTAAAAGAATAGGAAAAAAGATAAGCGTGAAGATCTAACCATTATGCACTACCGCATATAGTGGTGAAGCTGGATCAGGGTACGGGCCCCAGTGGGCGTATTAAGAAGCAGGACAGAAGAGACAGCAGAATAAGCACCAGACGCTAGCCTTGAGAATATTATATGTTCATTTACTATACACACCCGAACACACACCAACACACTACACAACCATTGATCTTGTAACTCATAAGAAAAATAGTAGACGGCCAGTGATCTGCAGCGAGCACGCTTCTCACTGCGCGTCTAGTGTCCACTCTCACAACAGCAATCTCGAAATGTATAATATCGCCAAGGAGACGATAGTAAATTCCGCAGCCCAGATCGTGATATAGTTCTACATCTTATGTTATTGAGGCTTCTATCCTACTCGAACCCGCACCCAGTGCCTTGCTATATTCAAGCCATCTTTAGCACACTTACCACCCAATATACTTGATACGATACACACTCACGTGTGACTATGACTATCCATATGGAGCCGACTAGTATCCGATGAAAAAATTGCAACTAACAACGTCGTAATAAACAAAACAAAACAACAATGATTCCGACATCTCCAGGAATACCTGCCTGCAACAATCCGTTTAGCATCCCAACAAAATTTAAGACAAAATGCTTTCCTTTAGAGAAAATCCAGGAGAAATTGAAATACGTGTCACCTTCTTCGCAAAAATCATATTTTTAATGCTGAACTGGCCTCTCCTACTTTGTAAATGGGGAGAGCGAGTGAATTGGCGAGGGTAATTTCTTTTGACGGACGAGACAAAAGGTTTACTTTTTTAACACGTTACTAATTACCTTCTTAAAATACAATAACAATCGAAGAATACAATAAAGAAAGAACATTTCTTGTCCCATAAAATTTTTATGGAAGCAGTAGGTTAAGGATGAAAATCGCATCTATGCCAAAACTGTTAATAGGGTCCACCCAGTTGAAGAATGGCTCTTAAACTAAAAATTTTAAAGGTTTAATTTTTAAATAATCTACAATAAACAACAAAAAAACACCAGACCCCCATTCCCCCAGTCCAAAACTGACACGCACCTTATTCTTCATATTCTATCAATCTTTTATAAATAATCCATTAATATGATATCAAAGTAAAAATAATACGTATCCAACAATCATGAGGTACTTTTCTTTTTCTAATTTAAATTCTTAGTAAATATTTTAAATATTCTCTTATTAAAAAAAAAATTTTAAATTAAAAAAGAAAGAAAAACAAACAGCTACCAGGCATAAACACCAAAACGAATAAATTATACAAACTGTCGCGCCTCAACAGTTTTGCACCAATTTTAAAACTTATCACATTCGGAGACTTGAATTGTTAGTATGGATTTCCTATTTTTGAATTCAATAACAAAACAATACAACTTAATGCACAATCTTGTACCAACAAAGATAACATTCAATGGATTAGACTGAAATCTCGGTTTTGGAAAGACAGCTTATACTTTCTCTTTTTATGAATATATTTGCACTTTTCTTTTTTCTTAATCCGTCTTAACTTTTTCGCGGTGTCAGATTACTTCCATTTACAATAACGCGCTAACTCCGTCGTGACCTCCACTTGTCGGTTCGTAAGCATAAAAATGGACCTAGGTTGACCAGATAACAGCACTATTGCAGCGAGAATTTAAAAACAGAGAAGCCTTTTCAACTAAATTAATGTGTATCAATTCTATTTAAAAGAAAAACTAACAGGTTATTAAAAAATATATTGAATTAAAATAATAAAAATAGTATCATTTTTAATCCAATCTTTCTATTTGAACTGGGGGTTTTTACTTCTCTTTTTTATACAAATTTAGCCAATCTTAAAGTAACAACGAAATCTCTCGCTACCTTTGTCAAGTTATCAGAGGTAGAGTACGCCAGAAATTTGTTTTGTAGACACTTGTTTTATATAGAGCCGAGCTCAGACCCTGGGACACAAACCACGGCATCAGTTTAGTGTGTCTGATGTTGTAGATATGTGTGTTGTATTTTACTCACTTTTAGCCTGACTTTGTGTAAAGCAGCTCAGATACCCAAAACTTTCTACGAACTTTTGGAAAAGAAAAAATCCCCATGACTTGCTCGTAAAGCCTAGTGACTAAGCATTAGCACTGTGTATCCACCTTGGACTCCTCACGTTAACCATACTCAATAATGTATTCGAGCTCAAAATTTTAAAGTGAGTACGTAACAATTACTATATGCATACATCATAGTCACCAAACTAACTGTTGGACTTACAAATTTACCCCACATCATTATACTCCGTAGTTTACCCCTATGACACCCTCCCCCCGCATCTATCGTTTAATGGCCATCCAAACCATCCCTTTAAGTTGATGGCCTCCTTGGCAATTTATAATGGCTATCGAATTTTAATTTAATAAGAAAGTCCCCCAGGCTTATAACACCTAATTAACCTAAATTTCATGCCATTTCTGCCAACTTTTTTTACGTCTGGTGATATTATACTATTTAGCCCAATGCGTAGAAATCCCTAATGATGAATGACTATAAAAAAGATAGAATTCTTTTATTTAGTTATTACAAGGACTTGATTTAAGAAACACATATCCCAATAAGAAATCTCCTCCACCAGCAACATATTTTAGAGCAAATACATAGACTAAAAGTCAAGTTCTCGGTGCTTCAATACGCACCTTCGGAGGTCTACCTTTATTGCCTTCGTCACTAGAAGCCGTTGAAAAAATAGTCGGCACCGTTCCTATAGCAATCATAAGTTTACGTTTCTCTCTTATGGCACAACATCAGTGTTCACCTATGATATTGATTTATACGCAGCTGTTGATCTTAGGGTTAATAATAGATTAACTAATTGTCAAAGAAATAATCCCGAGAAAGTGACTATCTAAAGTTAAGCCACCTATTGTCTCATTTCATATACACCTAATTTTTAATTTCGCCACCGATTCCTCTCCACTAGAACCTTCCTCATAAAACAAATATAGACTAGTGTCAGACTCTTTTTATAGGAATATTATACAATCGGGACCGTCCACCCAAAGTTTTTCGTTTTCCCAGCGTTTCTTCATCACCTGGCGAAAAAATGCTTACGCCGGGGCAAAATCTACAATGTGATGACAGGTACTATTATCATGTCCAAATATTTTAAGCTCCTACCATCGCAGAACCCACAAATGTAGATATTACACTGTCAGCTCCTTCAACCTCATCTAATCATAGGTTACCATAGATCTTAATATTTTGTTTATTTTCTTTTACTCTCTGTTATTCACAAAAATATGGTGTCCCGTGTTTATAAGATTCCTGCCGTCTCGTCTGGGATTTCGTTAAATATGCATTGATATTGACTTGTGATTTGGATAAAACCGCAAAAGGCACAAGTGTCAAACACAACAAACATACAGAGATTCATATTTTAAAAATAAAATGAACTAGAGAAAGCAAAAAATAATCATGCGGCCGGGTACTGCCCTTAATTTTTAGCGAGGTTATCCTTTTGCACAAAACTGGTCCAATCAAATACGCACAAAGGTGTACAAATCTCTAGTATAACTAAAAATTCTAAGTTTGTTCTATTCTTTCCCATCATGATGGTAAGGTACCCCCACGTGACCAACGTAACAAGTCGATAATTCAAAAAACGTGAGACACAATTATACCTCTGAGGTTGTAATCCCTAGTAAAAACGTTTATGACCCTGAACAGGACTTCAAGTATGTTATTTACAGAGCGTCTAGTATATTAACGTTGCAGTAGATGATTTTTGGAAAATAAATAAAATCTCAGGCGAAAAATCACACCTACACAAAATCTGCGCTGATTTTCTACATATTTTTTTAGACTATTGATCATCCGATGTGTGCGAGCACGGTGCACCCTTTAACGTTCTAAAATTCCTAACAATGTTAAATGTTCTACAAGGTGCAATAAATAATAGGACGAAACTGCGGTCCAAACTGATCAAGCGCAAAGAACTACACTATTAAAATTGATTCTGACACACAAACAAACTGCCACCTATTCCCCGCCTAAATGACATACGAGATTAACTACTCATTTAATAATCTCTTTACAGGCCTTCTCCAAGTTCCACGCGTGTTAGACAGTATCATTGAAACTGGTTTGTTATTGGCTCTAGAAAACCTGTGAGTGCAAAATGATTCAAGTAAAGAAACAAAAACTGTATTTATCCCTTATTTTCTATATATTGATAATTCCAACCTCATTTTCCTAAATAGTCTCTGCGGTCCACGTTTTACAGGGATTTGACAATATCAAATACTTGCTTGACCAACCGTTAGTCATCCCTCTATCGTGCGCCAC
>CM042161.1:19653978-19677169 GCA_023376005.1 Doryteuthis pealeii | reverse complement strand
TAGTGGGAATTTCAGTGGAAATGGATTAACTGATACAAGATTAATACGGCTTAATGCCATTTGATATGGAATAAAAGTTCTAATTTAAAAATCCTAAGAGCGTGAATTTATGACACAGAAAGTAGAAATAACAAGATTGAGGAATCTTTGTCATAAACATCAATGTATAATAATGATCATTTTTATAATAATGATATATATTATAAATTCAGTATGAATCCCTGTTTGTTACTGAGATTGTGTTGGTTGTCAGGTGGAATGATACACAGAAGAAATTGAGTGTTAAATATAATTTATTCAGCATGCTAGCATACGAATACATACAAAAAATACAGAACCATAAAGTACAAAAAAATTATACACAAAGCCTTTACAAGAAATAGAGAGGGTCAAACGGCAGTAGATCAGTCTGATATTATTCAGCTTATTATATTCATTTTAATAGTAGGCTATTTTAAGGCTATACACCAGTTCATCTGTAGAGTACTGAAGGGTGGCTAGCTACTCTCCAAACAGATTTGCTCAGGGGTATTTTTTTTTTTGTTGTCAGCAAAAACTCCTGTTTATAATAATTATTGGAGAAAATGAGATATTTAGTCTTAAACTTCTATTCATAAGGTGCCTTAAATTTGCCTGGGAGTAAAAATTGAATTAGTTTCAAGTTGTTTTAGCCCAAATTATGGGTACTCTGAATTAAAAAGAATTTTTTTTTCTTTTTTACGAAGATCCACTTCAAGTAAAATGACAAAAAAATGAATAATATGTAGAACATTTTTTACTATACTGTTATGTAATGTTTACTTGCCCGCCACCCAGGTAATACCAGTAGCCCCTCAATTAAAAATTAAGTTGATTTCAACTTACATATTTCTTTCTGTCTTTGAAGGAATTTCAAACTGATTTATTTGACTATTAGAGAACTATCAAAGTAGTTATTACCCCAAATAGAGTATGACACAAGCTCAAATTATGGGGCATCCAGCAATGATCAAACTTGCCTTCTCATAGCAATGGATCTGGTTAGTCTAGCTTGCTAACCATTAATACCACAATGGAATGCCAAGGAATCCTCACAGGTACGACCACTCTGGATCGTGGACGAAAAAAAAATGAATTAATAATTTGGTCCTTTAAACTTCATATTTTGATTTATGCATTGCATATATAATATTATATATATATTATAATGTGATCCCTTTTTTTTTTGTTTTTGATTTGAATTAGCGGTCACATGACTGAATTGACAAGGAAAAAAAAATGATGTTAAAATATTTAAGTGTTTTATATTGTTAATGTCTCAATGTTTCTAATCTCATCAATATTTTCTCCTGTTTATGACGCTGATCTTCTTATAGGAGTGAATTCAGAGAAACATGATCAGTGAGGTAGTGGGTGGGGAGACCTGAACAGTGCCTACTTATGGCAACCTGGTCACATGGCCATTAAGCACACAGGAAGTCGGAAGGAGGTGAAAGCTGAAATAGAGGTCCGAAATTGTTATTAAATGCTGCGAAAGGGATAGTCTAAAACTATTTTCTAATGAGATCTTGAAAATGAATTTAGGTGAAAAAGATTTTTTTGGTTTTTATTTTTTAAATCCTTATGATAACCAGGCGAGTCAAAAGTTTTGCAAATAATTGTAAAGTGAGGCACAACAGCTTTGGATTCTTTTGAACAGAGATTTGTGAAGTGACTTAATCACCCTCGACTGTGAGATGCTAAACTAACCTAAATACTCTCAAATGCTACCCACCTGGATTTCTATTGTATGGCTAGGAACATGCCTCGGATCTACACTTTTAAGGCACTACCTGACTTTACCTTTGTCATTAATGTTCTTGGCAACCTGAGCAAACATTTCTTGATCCACTCTAGTTTATGGACTGTGAATTCGTGTTACCTTCACCTTTCACACAAATCATTTGGTTCTCCACGGAATTATGGCCCAATTTGAACCCAACAAGTTTCTAATTAGGCTACATTGCAAGTTCATCTTGTCGGCTCTTAAAAAAAAAAAAAAAAAAAAAAATTCACACACAATGATTGCAATCCACAACATCTCAGTACACATACTACCATGATTGCACTAATCACAGCAAGTACCTTTCTTACGGCTTGACAGCTTTGGTCACGTGGTATATACGTGCTGCAAACTATCATGCTATCAAAATATTACAAAACATTCACCTGCTCTAATATAAAATAAAAAAAAATGAAATTTATCAAAAATCCTTAATAAAATCCCATCAATATTTGTACTGTGTAATGATCTTTGGTGATATTTTTTGACAATTTGACGCCCACTATTTAGATTCCTCGGCAACAGATATAAACATTTTGATCTTAGGAAAAAGTGCACACATACATTGTACTTCTAGAAGAAGTTAGATAACCGAAAAAAGACATTGTTCAGTTGTATATCAGTGATATTTCCTTTTAGAGTATGTTGCAGACGACTATAAACGTCACTCCATGTTGTTGTGAACCCTCTGGTGACTAGTTAGTCAATCTGGATTGCGATGCGGTCACACGCATAGCAAGAGAAATCCCATCTGCATTTGGTGGTTCATGACGATTAGACGTCAACGTCTGTGGTCCTGTTAATCTTGCTATTGAGCCGCTTAACTCCTGTGCGCACGCGTCTCACCAGCCTTGTCTGTTGCGAAGCCAGATCTCCAGGCCTTGAAGGTGTGATGATACATTTCTTTCCAGAGGTTCATCTTTATATGTCTTTTAAACCACTGAGGTGGGGGGTGGTGGCTTTGTCTTTCGCGTGCCCTCTGTGGGTTCCACCATAAAGTATTACGAGGAGTCTGTCTGCATGCCACTTTTAAATATCAGTGATAGTGAATTGTTGTGTATATCTCCCCCCCCCCCCCCGCCATTTTATTCTAGTTTTGTGTGTATTTTTTTTTTATTTTTTTTTCATTCCGTTAAAATTTGTGAACAATCTAGGATTGAACCAGATAACTAGATACACTTTAACCACGCTTTTTATTCACTTAGGTATGTAGTTAAAGCATTATATTTGGTTCTTATTTGGGCCTTAAACTGGTTCTCTTTGCTTCATTGAAGAGGCAGATATAAGTATGTCTTTTGCACTACCCATAATCTGGAGGGTATAATTTCCATTATTATAAGGATACACTCTTATAGGTAAGTAACTATACTGTAAAGTAATACTAATAATATTGGTGTCACATCTGTTAGTCATGTCATAGCCTATGGGTGAGAAATAAATGCATTATATATATATATATATATATATATATACACACTTACATGTATTCATTATCAGTGATGTTGATAGCTTTTTGATTTAGTGCATATTCTGAGGATGCACATATTTCTTTGATGAGTCCCCCAGGAAAAATTTTATGGTCCCAATTGAAATGATTACACGTTAGCTTGAAATGCATGAGGAAGAAAAAAAGAGAAAACCACTGGGATACGGATACAATTTTTACGCGTCGTTTTAGATTTTTATTTTCCCCAGGCGTCGCAAACCCTAATATATCGCGCATCTCTATTATTATTATATTATTATTATTATTATTATTATTATTATTAGCAGTACTTGCTGTACTCATATTTATTTATCAGGTGCAAGATTGGTAATTATTAAAAGATAAAGATGTAGAGTAACTTTTATTCAAGTTATAGGATTATTGTCGTATTAAAGAAATTTTGCAATGTTTTCACAAAACCTGAACGGAAGGATGATTAGTGTCATTTGAAGACTTGCATATCTTTGAAGTCAGTCAGTCATTCTACTGTGGTTTGCACAATAGCAACTGGCTAAGCCCAACTGAAAGCGCAGTGCCAAGACAGTTGGTATTTATGAAATCAGAATAGTCCATTCATGTATTTGGGTGATTCCATTCATATTGAGTCCTGATTGGCTGCTTGGTTTCATCTTGTGGAGGCTCCATAAAATCCATGGCATTTTGCAGTAGTATTGCAGCAATAGGTTCGTATAGTTACAATTCCTTGTTTGCACTATGTCTTACAATTCGACGGTAATTTTTGAACTTAATCTGATTATTTTCTACAGCATATCTCGGAGATCCTCCAAATTGAACTTTTTACCATCAATTATTTTGTCAGGAATTTAAAACTTAATAAATCGCGCCGCATTAATTTGTGATAAGACTCATTACATATTTTCCCCCCCCCCAAAAAAAAAAATGATAATGGAGGACAGAATTTGATGGGGAAAAGCCAATATATAATAATGAAAGAGAAGTAAAAATTACTTAAATAATATCTAGAACTTACCAGGATGCTGCAAAAAAGATATTGAACATAAAGTGGAATGTTCACTAATCATATACACACAGAAAACAAGTACATTAAGCAAAATATATGCAAAACTTTTGACTATACTTCTAGTAATTGTAACGGTTGAGCAGGATTTCATCTTAAAATAAACAGAAAAAAAGTTCTACCAATGTTATTTGGAATTCTGGAATATTGAATTGGACTAATATCCTCATCTTTATATATATAAATTATATATATATATACTTATATAATATAAATATATATATATAGGTAATAATAATTTTTCTCCTCACACATTTCAGATGGGCATCTTCCTTACTGTGCAGTTCATTCTCGTAATCTCTTAGGATTTTCCAGATTCATACCCAAGTTTTATGAGAATTGAAAATACCAAACTGTATTTAGTAATAAATTGTTCCTCTGGTACCAAAACTTGAATACTAACTGTACCTGCTTTAAAGATTATTGGTATGCTGTTGGCAGTTAAAATTTTTTTTTCTTTTCTGACTTAAAAAAATGTTAGAATGTCAAACAGGTTTTCACATTTAATTTTTGACATGGTTTATGATTTTTAAATGAATTATCTTCATAAGACAGACACAGTTCATATCCTGGATGGGACTGGTCATGTATAACCTGTACTCCACTAACTTTGGACGATGACATTCTTTTGGGGGAAAAAATGATCATATATAACACACACACACATACACTTAAGAATTTATAGCAGCTACCAATTTAATGAAATTTCCATTTGTTTAACTTTTTTATGGTTTTGCTGACTAAAAATAAGAATTTATATAGTTTACATTATATGTTTAAACAAAAAGTGAAATTCACACAGAATTTCGAACAAACATTCTGACATGTTCACACAAAAAACAAAAAAAGAGTTGCCCAACAAAAAAAACTGCTCGATCGAGGAGAAAATGAAATTCTAAATAAGTCTGCATTCTGAGTAATCTTTCTCTAATTGCACGTTAATTTGGATTATAGGTATATCTACTTTAGCGTCATCTTCATCTGAATAGGGCTGGGTGGATGTGGATTATAGTAGTTCTTGTGGAATAATACATATTCTCCAAAATATTTGGTTTTAAAAAATTCTGCAAAACTAATGTGTTTATATATAAAAGACTAATTACATCTATTTTGTATTGCAGTGTATTGATAGCTTTTTGATTTAGTGCATCCTGGGATGCACATATTTGCTTTATGAATGAGTCCCTGGGAAAATTTATGTTCCCAACTAAAAGCCTTCTAATTTCCTACCCTTATAACCTATCTTGTGTAATTCGTTTCTAAGAACTATTGAATATGTATTTACAGTGAGCTGAAAAGGTAAGGAAGAAAAGAATACTGGGATGCATGGATATCAATATTTACTTGCATCCTTTTAGATTTTTGTGAGTTCGGGACGCAGGACACGTACTATCAGCATCTTTGTATTGTTCAGATTGAATTCTTTGTTTCCTTTATTTAACTTCATTCTCAAATCAGTTATGTTATAGTTATATTGTGAATAAAAACCACAATGTTTGGTCTCTTTGTTAATTCTCTATCTAGTAACATATATTAAAGGGGTAGTTGCGTGTACTCTGTTTATAGTCTGGAGGAAACTTTGAAAATAAAAATATTAACGACAAAGTTAATATATATACACATTAAAATCATCACCAGGGCTTAGTTTTATAGCAAAGAATAATAGATTTTGATTTATATTCGTGGTTAAAGATAATAAAAAAAAAAAAAAAATTTAAATAACAATCGGGTAGCTGTGCTAGTAGCATATAAATCTTTGTGGTTATTTATGCCTATTTACCCATAGTTTGGGGATTAAGGGGTTTCATTACCTTCCCAAGAGTATTAGTCTTGAAATTTGAATGTAAATAGTGTGACTGTAGTTTGAACTTGCTTACAAACAATATGATAGTCCATCAGTGTTGGCCATCTACATCATGTAACTTTCCTCTAATTAGATCTTTAATTAACATCTGTTACAATATAAGGTGTAGTAAAGTCATTGGGATGGCATTGTCTGTATCAGCCAGACAAACGAGGAGTCTATCCCCTTTTCACTTAGCGCTAGGCCAAAGAGATGTTTTTGGTATCTTAGGTGAAGCGCCATACTACTATCAGCTCCTTTGCTTTTAACCACACAGATCCCTATGCTACTCATACCCTCGAGCGTTGGCGAGGGCCGGTTATCAACTCAAAACCTTTGCTGGTTCCTAGATCGAATGCTCTACCTGACTGAAGCTAAACTACAAGTATTAAATTAATAAGATGAAAGAAAAAAACAATAAAAAAAATATTTAACAGTATTAGTAGAAATAATAATAATAATAGAATTAGCAAAAAAAAAAAATCTTCTTATTGCGTGTAATAAGCCAGAGAAATGAAACGAAATGAGTAAAGTTTTAATTTCCTGTCCAGAATGACACAGCATTTCAACTGGATTTGTCTTGTAGATAAAACTGCAGAATTAATAATATTCTAATATTGATTATTTTGAAGCAGAGTTGGGAGTGTTTGTTGGAGGTGGAATAATGATAGATACATAGTTATAAACCAAACATCTATATTTATCTCTTTATCTTTAAAATTCTTATTTTAAGAAATCTGTAAAGAAATGAACGTATAATAATAATTGTCAAACTTCATCTAAAAAGATGATGTTAATATATTACTGCCCTGTATATAATAAAACAAAAAGAGACGCACATAATGTAAGACTAGAGCCAAAAAAAGTTGAATTTAATCTTTAAACCAATTCGATGATTTCTTTGTAGCTTATATGTCTGGTTGGTGGGGTCGAGAATACAATTGATTGGCATCGTCTGGCAGGGGGTAAGACATCCCTCCACAAAATATCAATAGAAGGTTGCGTGGTGTAATGCGACTTGTCAAACCGAGTTCAAAGTCATGGACGAAGTTACTGTTCACATAGCAACAATACCTTGAATGGTATGAATCCAACTAATCTCCCTCTAGCTATGGGTAAATAGTCAGGGTAGGGACTGGTTTTTTAAACTTGGTTAGGCAACCAGTTTTAGAAGGAAAAATTCTGATTCAAACCTGTAAATCACTGGGGGTGCATCACTACTAGAATAGTCTCAGTCCTATTAATTGATCTATTCACTGGCTCTTTAACCTTGGTTAGGCAACCAGTGAAAATAGATCATTAATTTAGGACTGAGACGTATTCTAGTAGTGATCACCCAAGTGGAATTTAACAGGTTGAATTCAGAATTTTTCCATTCTAAACTGGTTGCCTAACCAAGTTTAAAGAAACCCAGTCTACCCGACTATTTACCCATAGCTAGAGGGAGATTAGTTGATTCATACCATTCCCAAGGGTATTGGTGTCATGTGAACAGTAACTTCGTCCATGATTTGAACTCGGTTGACAAGTCCATTACACACGCACCTTCATATTGATATTTTTGTGGAGGATGTCTTACCCCTGCAGACGATGCAATCATTGATTCTCGACCCCCACCAACAGAGCATATAAGCTACAAGAAATCATCAATTGTTAAGATTAAATTCAACTTTTTTGGCTAGTCTTACATTATGTGCGTCTCTTTGTTTTATTATATACAGCAGTAATATATTTAACAGCATTTTTAGATGAAGTATGACAATTATTATTAACAGTTCATTTCCTTTACAGAATTTCTTAAAATAGAATTTTAAAGATAAAGAGATAAATAAGTGGTTTGTTTATAACTATGTATAATATCATTATTCCACCTCCAACCACCACTCCAACTCTGCTCAAAATAATCAATATTAGAATATTATTAATTCTGCAGTTTTATCACAAGACAAATCCATTGAAATGCTGTGTCATTCTGGACAGGAATTAAAACTTAACCATTTCTTTCATTTCTCTGGCTTATTTACACCAATAGACAGATTTTTCTTTTTTAATTATTATTATTATTATTTTCTACTAATACTGTTAATATTTATTTTATTTTTTTTTTCTTTCATCTTATTTTTATTACTTGTTAGTTAGCTCAGTCAGTAGAGCATTCGACTAGGAACCACAAGGTTTGAGTTTGATACCGGCCCTCGCCAACTCAGGGTATGAGTAGCATAGGGATCTGTGTGGTAAAGCAGGAGCTGATAGTAGGTATGCCGCTTCACCTAGATACCAAACAATCTCTTTGGCCTAGCGCTAGTGAAAAGGGGATAGACTCCCTCGTTGTCTGGCTGATACAGACAATAGGCCATCCCAATGACTTTACTTACACCTTATAGTAACAGATGTAATATAAGATCTAAATTAGAGGGAAAGTTACCATGATGTAATGGCCAACATGATGGACTATCATATTGTTGTAAGCAAGTTCAAACTACAGTCACACTATTTACATTCAATTTCAGACTAATACTCTTGGGAAAGGTATGAAACCCCTTAATCCCCCAAACTATGGGTTAAATAGGCATAAATAACCACAAAGATTTATATGCTACTAGCAACAGCTACCCGTATTGTTATTTAAATTTTTTTTTTTTTTAATTATCTTCACGAATATAAATCAAATCTATTATTCTTGCTATAAAACTAAGCCCTGGTGATATTTAATGTGTATATATATTTACTTTGTCGTTAATATTTTTATTTTCAAAGTTTCCTCCAGACATACAGATACACGCAACTACCCTTTATATATGTATAGATAGAGAGATTAAACAAAGAGACCAAACAATTGTGGTTTTATTCACAATATAATATAACATAACTGGATTGAGAATGAAGTGTAAATAAAGGAAACAAAGAATTCAATCTGAACAATACAAAGATGCTGATAGGTACGTGTCCTGCGTCCCCGACTCACAAAAATCTAAAAGGATGCAGTAATAATGATATCCATGCATCCCAGTATTTCTTTTTCTTCCCTTACCTTTTCAAGCTCACTGTAAATACATTTCAATAGTTTCTTAGAAACGAATTACACAAGATAGGTTATAAGGTAGGAATTAGAAGGCTTTAGTTGGGACCCATAAATTTTCCCAGGGACTCATTCAAAGCAAATATGTGCATCCCAGGATGCACTAAATCAAAAAGCTATCAATATCACTGCAATACAAATAGATGTAATTATCTTTTATATAAAACACATTAGTTTTGCAGATTTTTAAACCCAAATATTTGAGATATGTATTATTCACAAGAACTACATAATCCACATCCACCCCCAGCCCTATTCAGATGAAATGACCTAAAGTAAGATATACCTATAATCCAAATTAACGTGCATTAGAGAAAGATTCCTCAGAATGCAGACTTATTTAGAATTTCATTTTCTCCTCATCTGAGCAGATTTTTTGTTGCAACCTTTTTGTATTTTTGTGTGAACATGTCAGAATGTTTGTTCGAAATTCTGTGTGAATTTCACTTTTGTTTTAAACATATAATGTAAACTATATAAATTCTTATTTTTAGTCAGCACAAACCAATAAAAAAGTTAAACAAATGGGAAATTTCCATTAAATGTAGCTGCTATAAATTCTTAAGTGTATGTGTGTGTGTGTTATATATGATCATTTTTCCCCAAAAAAATGTCATCGTCCAAAGTTAGATGGAGTACAGGTTATACATGACCAGTCTCATCCAGGAATTGAACTGTGTCCATGTCTTATGAAGATAATCATTTAAAAATCCATAAACATGTCCAAATAAAATGTGAAAACCTGTTTGCAATTCAACATTTTTTAAGTCAAAATTTTAAACTGCCACAGCATACCATAACTTAAAGCAGGTACAGTTAGTATTCAAGTTTTGTACCAAGAGGAACAATTTATTACTAAATACAGTTGGAATTTAATTCCTCATAAAACTTTTGGGTTATGATCTGGAAAAATCCTAAGAGATTACAGAATGAACTGCACAGATAAGGAAGGAATGCCCCATCTGAAATGTGGAGGAGAAATTATTATATATATATATATATATATATATATATATATATATATATATATATATATATACAAGATGAGGATATTAGTCCAATTCAATATTCCAGAATTCCAAATAACATTGGTAGATTTTTTTTCTGTTTATTTTAAGATGAAACACTGTCAACCGTTACAATTACTAGAGTAAGTCAAAAGTTTTGCAATATTTTGCTATGTACTTGTTTTCTGTGTGTATATGATTAGTGACACATTCACCTTTATGTTCAATATCTTTTTCAGCATCCTGGTAAGTTCTAGATATTTATTTAGTATTTTTACTTCTCTTTCATTATTATATATTGGCTTTTCCCATCAAATTCTGTCTCCATATCATTTTTTTTTGGGGGGGGGAAATATGTATGAGTCTTATCACAACATTATGCGCCATTATTAAGTTTTAATTCCAATGACAAATAATTGATGGTAAAAGTTCAATTTTGGAGGATTCTCGACGATATGCTGTAGAATAATCAAATTAAGTTCAAATTACCGTCGAATTGGTAAGACAAGGCAACAAGGAATTGTAACTATACGAACCTATCTTGCTGCAATACTACTGCAAAATGCCAGGGTATTTATGAAGCCCCACAACATAGAAACCAAGCAGCCAATCAGGACTCAATGAATGGAATCACCCAAATACATGAATGGACTATTCCTGATTTCAATAAATACCAACTGTCTTGGGCACTGCTTCAGTTGGGCTTAGCCAGTTGCTATTGGTCAAACCAACAGTAGAATGACTGACTGACTTCAAAAGATATGCAAGATCTTCAAATGAACACTAACTCATCTTCCGTCAGGTTTTGTGAAAACATTGCAAAAATTTCCTTTAAATACGAACAATAATCCTAAACTTGAATAAAAGTGACTCTACATCCTTTATCTTTTAATAATTACCATCTTGCAAACCATAAATAATATGAGTACAGCAAGTACTGCTAATAATAATAATAATAATAATAATAATAATAATAATAATAATAGAGATGCCGATATATATAGGTTTTGCGACCCTGACAAATAAAAATCTAAAAGGACGCAGTAAAAATTGTATCCGTATCCCAGTGTTTTCCTTTTTTTCTTCCCTCATCATTTCAAGCTAACTGTAAATACATTTCAATTGGGACCCATAAATTTTCCTGGGGGACTCATTCAAAGCAAATATGTGCATCCCAGAATGCACTAAATCAAAAAGCTATCAACATCACTGATAATGATACATGTAAGTGTGTATATATATATATATATATATATATATATGCATTTATTTCTCACCCATAGGCTATGACATGACTAACAGATGCTGACACCAATATTATTAGTATTACTTACATATAGATTGACTTACCTATAGAGTGTATTCCTTATAGCAATGGAAATTATACCCTCCAGATTATGGGTAGTGCAAAAGACATACTTATCTGCCTCTTCCAATGAAGCAAAGAGACCAGGTTTAAGGCCCCAAATAAGAACCAAATATAAAATGCTTTAACACATACCCTAAGTGAATAAAAAGCAGTGGTTAAAGTGTATCTAGTTATCTGGTTCAATCCTAGATTGTTCACAAATTAAACAGGATGAAAAAAAAAAAAAAAAAAATACACACAAAACAATAGAATAAAATGGCGGGGGGGGGGGGGAGATATACACAACAATTCATCTATCACTGATATGTTAAAAGTGGCATGCAGACAGACTCCTCCGTAAAATACTTTATGGTGAACCCACAGAGGGCACGCGAAAGACAAAAGCCACCACCCCCCACCTCAGTGGTTAAAAGACCATATAAAGATGACTCTGAAGAAATGTATCATCACACCTTCAAGCCTGGAAGATCTGGCTTCCAACAGACAAGGCTGGTGAGACGCGTGCTGCACAGGAGTTAAGCGGCTCAATAGCAAGATTAACAGGACCACAGAACGTTGACGTCTTAATCGTCATGAACCACCAAATGCAGATGGGAATTTCTCTTGCTATGCGTGTGACCGCATCGGCAAATCCAGAATTGGACTAACTAGTCACCAGAGGGTTCACAACAACATGGAGTGACGTTATAGTCGTCTGCAACATACTTCTAAAAGGAAATGATCACTGATATACACTGAACAATGTCTTTTTCAGGTTATCTAACTTCTTCTAGAAGTACAATGTATGTGTGCACTTTTCCTAAGATCAAAATGTTATATCTGTTGCCAGAGGAATCTAAATAGTGGGCGTCAAATTGTCAAAAATATCACCAAGTATCATTACACAGTACAAATATTGGATGGGATTTTCATTAAGGATTTTTGATAAATTTCATTTTTTTTTATATTAGAGCAGGTGAAATGTTTTGTAATATTTTGATACATGATAGTTTGCAGCACGTATATACCACGTGACCAAAGCTGTTCAAGCCGTAGAAGGTACTTGCTGTGATTAGTAGCAATCATGGTAGTTGGTGTACTGAGATGTTGTGGATTGCATCATTGTGTGTGATTTAAGAGCCGCACAGATGAACTTGCAATGTAGCCTAATTCAGAAACTTGGAGTTCAAATTGGGCCATAATTCCGTGGAAGCAACCAAAATGATTTGTGTGAAAGGTGAAGGTAAACGATCACAGTACCATAACTAGATGGATCAAGAAATTTTGCTCAGGTTGCAAGAACATTAATGACAAAGGTAAAGTCAGGTAGGCCTAAAAGTGTAGAATCCGAGGCCATGTTCCTAGCCATACAATACAAATCCAGTGGGTAGCATTTAGAGAGTATTAGGTTAGTTTAGCATCTCACAGTCGAGGGTGATTAAGTCACCTTCACAATCTCTGCAAAAGAATCCACAGCTGTTGTGCCTCACGTTACCAAAATATTGCAAAACTTTTGACTCGCCCTGGTATCATAAGGAATTTAAAAAATAAAAACAAAAAAATCTTTTCACCTAATTCATTTTCAAGATCTCATTAGAAAATAGTTTAGACTATTCCTTTCCAGCATTTAATAACAATTTCGGATTCCATTCAGCTTTCACCTCCTTCCCACCTTCCTTGTGTGCTTAATGGTCATGTGACCAGGTTGCCATAAGTAGGTCTGTTCAAATCTCCCACCCACTACCTCACTGAATCATGTTTTCTCTGAATTCACTCTATAAGAAGATCAGCGTCATAAACAGAGAGAAAATATTGATGAGATAGAAACATTGAAGACATTAACAATATAAAACTACTTAAATATTTTACATCATTTTTTTTTCCTTGTCAAATTCAAGTCATGTGACCCTAATTCAAATCAAAAACAAAAAGATCACATTATATATATATATATATATATATATATATGCAATGCAAAAATCAAAATATGAAGTTTAAAGGACCAAATTATTATTCATTTTTTTTTTCGTCCACCGATCCAGAGTGGTCGTACCTGTGAGGATCCTTGGCATTCCATTGTGGTATTAATGGTTAGCAAGCTAGACTAACAGATCCATTGCTAATGAGAGGCAAGTTTGATCATTGCTGGATGCCCCATAATTGTGACCTTGTGTCATACTCTATTTTGGGTAAATAACTACTTGATAGTGTCTCCCCTATAGGTCAAATAAATCAGTTTGAAAATTCTTCAAAGACAGAAAGAAACATATGTAAGTTGAATCAACTTAATTTTAATTAGAGGGGCTACCTGGTATTACCTGGGTGGCGGGAGTAACATTACATAACAGTATAGTAAAAAATGTTCTACATATTAATTCATTTTTTTGTCCATTTTTACTTGGAAGTGGATCTTAGTAAAAAAGAAAAAAAAAATTCTTTTAATTCAGAGTACCCATAATTTGGCTAAAACAACTTGAAACTAATTTCAATTTTACTCCCAGGCAAATTTAAGAGCACCTTATGATAGAAAAGTTTAGACTAAAATATCTCATTTTCTCCAATAATTATTATAAACAGAGATTTTTAGCTGAACAACAAAAAAAAAAAATCCCCTGAGCAATCTGTTGGAGAGTAGCTAGCACCCCTTCAGTACTCTACCAGATGAACTGGTGTATAGCCTTAAATAGCCTACTATTAAAATGAATATATAAGCTGAATAATATTCAGACTGATCTTACTGCCTTTGACCCTCCTCTATTTCTTGTAAGCTTTGTGTTAATTTTTTGTACTTTATTGTTCTGTATTTTTGTATGTATTCGTATGCTAGTGCTGAATAAATATATTTAACACTCAATTTCTTCTGTGTATCATTCCACCTTGACAACCCAACACAATCTCAGTAACAAACAGGGATTCATACTTGAATTTATAAAATTATCATTATTATAAAATGATCATTATTATACATTGATGTATTATGACAAAGATTCCTCATCTTTGTTATTCTACTTTCTGTGTCATATTCACCTCTTAGGATTTTTAAATAGAACCTTTTATTCCATCCATGGCATTAAGCCGATATATCTTGTATCAGTTAATCCATCCACTGAAATGTGTCCCACTGAACTGCATCGAGCGGTGAGGTTCCGGAACTCTGGGGAGTATCATCACTATTACTCCCACCTCCAATCTGATATGCAGTGGTAGTACCCGGGTCAAACTGACGTTTCAAATGATGTTTCAACTAAATACAATTGATATTGCAACAAAGTATGAAGTGATCCACCTGTTTAAATTTATTGTGTGGATACATTTTTATATCTTGTATTATATATGAAAGATCATAATTGATAGACAAATGATGGCTTAAAATAACCCAACAAGGGTTGACAACCTGTAAAAATCAACCAACCATAATCCACTGAAATAAAGTATATTTTTTTTGTTTTTTGTACTATCCAAACCAGGGATTGAACTCATGATTCAGGTAATTAGATCCCATTTAACCAATGCTTTTATCTATAAAGCAGGTGTCCCTTTATGTCAGTTACCTGAAAACGGATGGAGAGTAAAACTGACAAAATTCTATCACTATAACAAATAAAAAAATAAAAATAAAAAGGTTTTGAAAGAATCCTCAATGTATTTATAATCTTCATCTAATTATTGTGGACTGTATATTTGAAGTATAAATAAAAAACGATTATGAGGCTAGTTTTGATTTTATGGTTGTGGTAGGAAGAGAATGGCACATTGTAGCAAGATTTTAATTGAAGCAATGCACTTGAAGTAATCTTAGAAAAGAAAGAAATTTAAAGTCCAATTCATAACTGAATGATAAAGTTATTCAAATTCTCGATACAAGGAAGACAACTAAGAATTCACTTCTTCCTAAATAGAAGTATTGATATCATCATGGACCACTGTCACAACAGGTTCACAGATTTTTAACCATTTTAGGTAGAATTTTACAACTAATTATCTAATCTTCAGAAAATGCAAGAAGTAACCAGAGAGAGAGAGAGAGAGAGAGAGAGAGACTTGTTTTGTTTTGGGTTTTTTTTTTTTTTTTTTAAATAAAAAAATTAAACATCATTTCTTATTATTTTAAATGAATTATACACGCAGTGAAGTGTTTGCACTTTTCTTGGAAAAAATAAATTTTAAAAAAATTAATAAAACATGTTGAAAAAGCCAAAAGTTATTTTTTGATGACCTCTCGAGACATTGCACATGACATTTTTTCTTTTTTTTTTCTTGAGTCTTAAAATTACACCAAGAAAAGAAAAGAGAACAAATTTTAAAAACAGTTTATCTCTTAATCTTAATTATAAAAATGATATTTCATTTTATTACAATAAAGAGAGCAAGAATAAAAGAAACCATTTCAAATCTATTAGTTACATACTCTAGTGGTAACAAATGTAAACATGTGCGTGACTGCATACACACACACACACACACACATATATATATACATACATACACACACTATGTGTGCATGCACGCGTTACATACAAAAGCACCCACAAACATACTTATGTCTTTAAATCTAATATTAGCTAACGTACATTAAGGATTTCGGGGGAGGGGGGTATTTTTTTATGTGCTAACATTTTTACATACATAGACACACACACACACACACACATATACAGTTCCTCCTCGATTTTAGATAACATCAAACAGGAGTACTTCAAAGACCACAACAACAAAAAAGAAAAACACATTAAACCATGAAGGATGAAAAGAGGGAGGGAGGGGGGATACGAGGGTAAAAAGCTCTTCAAACAGAACACTACCGCAATATGATCATTAGAACAACCCCCACCCCCACTCTCTCTCCACTGAAGCTGTTTTTTTCCTTTTCTTACCAGCAACTAGTAAAAAGCTTCTCCCCCCACACACACTTTCCTATCTGTGTGTGTGTGCGCTTGCATGCATGTGTGTGTGTGTGTTGTATTGATCCATAATAATCGTCAGGTCATCTCAACAGAACACTTAGGAGACAATTCAGCTTTCTCTATGATGAAATCACATCTGATGCACCAAAGAAAGTAGGAAAAATAGGTTTGAAAGAAGAAAAAAGCATAGAGTAGAAAAAAAAGTAAGGAAAAAAAAAAGAGGGGAGAGTAAGGATGAAGATAAAATAAAAAAAAAAGAGGGGAGAGTAAGGATGAAGACAAAATAAAAAAAAAAGAGGGGAGAGTAAGGATGAAGACAAAAATTAAAAAAAGAGGGGAGAGTAAGATGAAGACAAAAAAAAAAAAGAGGGGAGAGTAAGGATGAAGACAAAATAAAATAAAAAAAAAGGAGGGAGAGTAAGGATGAAGACAAAATTTTAAAAAAAGAGGGGAGAGTAAGGATGAAGACAAAATTTTAAAAAAAGAGGGGAGAGTAAGGATGAAGACAAAATTTTAAAAAAGAGGGGAGAGTAAGGATGAAGACAAATTTTTTAAAAAAGAGGAGAGTAAGGATGAAGACAAAATTTTAAAAAAGGGGAGAGTAAGGATGAAGACAAAATTTTAAAAAAAGAGCGGAGAGTAAGGATGAAGACAAAATTTTAAAAAAAGAGGGGAGAGTAAGGATGAAGACAAATTTTTAAAAAAGAGGGGAGAGTAAGGAGAGGGAGAGTAAGGAAATAAAAAAAAAGAGGGGAGAGTAAGGAAAATAAAAAAAAGAGGGGAGAGAAAATAAAAAAAAAGAGGGAGAGTAAGGAAAATAAAAAAAAAGAGGGGAGAGTAAGGAAAATAAAAAAAAAAGAGGGAGAGTAAGGAAAATAAAAAAAAGAGGGGAGAGTAAGGAAATAAAAAAAAGAGGGGAGAGTAAGGAAATAAAAAAAAGAGGGGAGAGTAAGGAAAATAGAGGAAAATAAAAAAAAGAGGGAGAGTAAGGAAAATAAAAAAAAAAAAAGGGAGAGTAAGGAAAATAAAAAAAAAGAGGGGAGTAAGGAAAATAAAAAAGAGGGGAGAGTAAGGAAAATTAAAAAAAGAGGGAGAGTAAGGAAAAAAAAAGAGGGGAGAGTAAGGAAAATTAAAAAAAGAGGGGAGAGTAAGGAAAATAAAAAAGAGGGGAGAGTAAGGAAAATAAAAAAAGAGGGGAGAGTAAGGAAAATAAAAAAAAAGAGGGGAGAGTAAGGAAAATAAAAAAAAAGGGGAGAGTAAGGAAAATAAAAAAAAAAGAAAGAGGGGAGAGTAAGGAAAAAAAAAAAGAGGGAGAGTAAGGAAAATAAAAAGAAGAGAGGGGGAGAGTAAAAATAAAAAGAGGGAGAGTAAGGAAGGGAGAGTAAGGTAAGGAAAATAAAAAAAGAGGGAGAGTAAGGAAAATAAAAAGAAGGGAGAGTAAGGAAAATAAATCTTAAAAGCTCAGAGCAAGAAACAACAACAAAAAAATAAGAAAACACATTTCCTTTGTCAATTCATCTGTGACGAGATAGCACCACACAAACCAATTGCCAGCCAACCACATATAATTACACATGTGTAGACTAATAGAACTGCCTAATGGCCAAGATAGTTGGATGTTTCTCACCAGTACCAATAACCCAAATTCAAGCCAGTGTATAAAAGGGGGGTGGACTTTTTACAAAGCTGATTTTCAAAGCAAGCAAACTATCTCCAATTACCCCAAATATGACCTTGTCTGACAAGAAAAATAATTCAGCTAAAAGACTAAATTTAAACTATGCCTCCTGGTGAGATTTTGGTGTAACTAAATTGGTAAAGCACAAATCCATTAGGACAAGATCCCAGAGATCAGGGAGCCGAATTCTAAACCTCCTTAATAGCTAATTCGGGTTTTTTCCAATTCAGGCTGCTCAATGGTCGTAGAAAAGTGACCTGTGCGATATGACCAAAAAGAAATAGAAAGAAAAGAACATTTTTTTAAATACTCAAGAATTGATAAGTAAATATTCATTCTAGTTAAAAACATGGAGACATGCATTTTTGCACGCAACAAGACTTTTTTTTTTTCCATAGCCTCATATTACAATTTTTTTGAAAACATGGACGAATATTAAAAAAAAAAAAACAAATCACCATTCATAAAAATGTTGACGGTGGGCAAACAATCCAATGAAAATAAGAATTGCAGCCAAGAACGTCTTTCATACCCCCCCCTTATCAGCACCCCACAAAACGACCTTAAACATGGGGCAAGGAAGTATGTTTGGTCATATGACCAACGTTTTGTAAACCTTACAAATGAAGAAGGCAAAATGGCTTCCTTCGGGTAATGTTTAAGTTTTCTTGTCATTTTAGGGAGGAAAAGTGATGAAACATTATCATGATCTATATTGCATGAATTCTATAGAATCAAAATGAACTGTATTCAAGACACTTGACACATGGCATAAAAGGACACACCCACACACACACAATTAACAACCAACACATTTTATAGGACGTTTGTTATGACAAAAAAAGAACAGCAACAAAACCAATCTTGTTTAAGTCAAATATTAAAACCTATTTTCAACATGCATATTAATTCGAGTAAAAACCCTTTTCTTAAATGATGACACAATGGAAACAAACTTTAATACACAATTATATTTTATAGGGACATCAAACTTTTTGGAATTAGTAGTTATGGAAATAAGAATTCAAATAATACCCAACAGTTTTTCAAAATATCACCCTACAAAAAAAAAAAAAATGGGGTGCTTCTAGAAGTTGTAGATAAGAAAATTCCAATTAACACGATTTAAATAAGTACAAATAATATAAGGTATTTTTAAATATAAATTTCGATAGGATTTCTTAAAGAGTTTATATAGGTACATTATTAAAGAGCACCACAGTCCCAGCATTTCATGTGGTGCAATAGTTAGCAGATCATTTTTAGTGAATGCGATTCTCACTGGGTGCCCGATACTTCAAGCCTTGTGCCACAGCTAAGCTTAGTAAAAGTAAAGTCAGCAGATTGGCCTATTGTCAGCATCAGCCGGACAGCAAGGGAGTCTATCCCCTTTTCAATAGCGCAAGACCATGGAGATTGTTTTTGCGTCTGAGGTGGAGCGTCACACCTACTACCGGCTTCCACTATACTGCACAGATCTAAGTTGTGCTACTCATGCGCTGAGTACCAACTCAGCGCATGAGTAGCATACGAGGGTTGATATCGAACCCGGAACCTTGCGATTCCTAGGCGAATGATCTAGTCACTGAGGACTTAGTAAATAACTAAAAGACGCACATTAAAAAAAATCTTACAATGATTTGATATATTTTCTCAGATTAAAATATTTTGGGTCCTCAATATTTTTATTAATATTAACCCTAGCGATTAATTTTTTTTAATAATTGTCTTGAAAAGAACATTATTTAACATAAGTTGGCATAGCAATATGAGACCGGCTAAAAAAATGTGTCGATAAAAATACCTCCACGCATAAATATATACCAAAGTCATCACACAAACTAAAAACTGGTAATCCAATTTTTCGTACCTACTAAAATTAACGATGGTAGGTAGAAAGGATAAAAATAAATTAGCTTATAAAAAAAACAAAAACAAATAAATAAAATAAAATAAATAGATGAATAAAGAGAGAAAAAAGCACTTGCAGTAACAAAACAATTGAAGGAGGGGGGGCAGGAAGAATGAAAAAAGAAATCCACAATATTCTTTTTTCATAGATATATTTTTTTTAAATCTGTAGGATGAGCAGATTATTATTATTATCCATCAAATACAGAAAACAATTTTTAAAACACCGATAATTATTAATATCAACATTGTCGATAATTAAAAAAATCCCGAGTGCATGTAAACTAAGAATTGTAAAATCGCTACTGTGTGTGTTTTTTTCTTCTCTTTTCCTTCATGCGACAGAAAACAGTGAAATACAACCTGTCCCATAAAAACTGGTATATTTACTGTACAAAGTCTATATCCAAATGTAACAAACATTATGGGACATAGGTAGTAGAACTTTTATATTCTCTCTGATACAAATTAATACACACTCAACACAATGGAATAAAAATGAAGTACACAGTTCAGTCCCATAATGATTGGGACATATTTGCCTATATATTTCCTACATAGATGTAACATGAATTATGGGACAAATAGAAAAAAAACCTTTTTATATTTTTTTACCAAACTGAAAGGAGGTAAAGAATATTTTGCTTATGGGGTAGATGGAAGTCTTTAGGACTGTTTCAGTTTAAGAAAGAATTCTGACAGGGAAAAATAATCCCTTGAAGAGAAAAATGACCCCTTTTTTTAAAGTCTTGTTTGGGATGTTATGTGCTTGAATAATGGGAAGCTAGGACGACTAACTGGAAAAATGTTTAAAGAAGAAATAATTATAACATCTCTTTCGCTCTCACACACACACATACACACGTTTGTATAAGTTGGCAGATTCGTTTGAGTTTTTTTTCCTTCTTCCTATAATTAAATTCACAGACTTAATTTCTTTGAATATTGTCTAGCAGTAAATGAACTCTTCACATAACTATGGAAGATTTTTTTTAAGACTAGAGAAATTAAGGCTACACATTTTCATTTACCAATACCAACGTACATGAAGGCACTATGTTCCTACACATCTGTATATACGTTTACATGCATAAACAGAGATATATTTATACACATACACACATATGTACATGATCGCATTCACACACACACACACACACACACACACACAAGAACATATAGATAGACACACAATATGTGTATATATTAACTAAGCGTAAATTAGATATGACACAAGGCCACCGGTATTGAGCTAGTTGTAATAACTGAATTCCCTATTCAATAGTAAGTGATCTGTGAGACTACCACTACGACTTATCAGATGTGTGTGCTTTATTGGTATTTTGTGTTCAATCCTCAGGTCCCCCAGTTGTAGCCTTGTACCCGACTACGTTTCGTCAATAATCAAATTCCTAGAAGTCCACACGAACACGTGTGTACCCCTTCACGAGTATGTCCATACCATTCAATAACCTTTAGTTGTAACACAGAATGAGATTATTTATATATATATATATATATATATATATATATATTCGACGTCTCTGAGCCGAACGTAGGGGAGAAGGAAGGTAGCCTCGATTAAACAAAAAGAAAAGGAAGGATATAGCGAAGTAGGCACCTATTTACAATAAAACCGCGTGTGGGGAGGGAGGGGAGGGGGTTGGTAAGAAAGGAGGGTAAAAAGAGAAATATCTGAAGCATGGAGGGTAGTAAAGGGGTGGTGGGGAGAGGGTCGTAAGGGGCAGAGAGGGGACAACGGTCATAAAAAAAAAAAAAGCTTCCTCCCTCCTAAAGTCTTAGGGGTAGACGTTGAAGAGACCCTAAGCCCATTTGGAAAAGTGGGAGATACTCTCTAAAGAAGCCAACACAACTCGAAAGAGTATTGACATACATGTAGGTAGGTGTGTAGGTAAAAGGAGGAAAAAGAGTTTTCGATGCTTTTTACCTCGGGAATGGGGGCTACATCCACCTAAAATAGTTTAGCTTAGTTTTGTGGCCCTCGGCTTGAGTAAAGGAGCACTTGATAGGGATCGAACACATAAAATAATATATTTATATCTATATACACTCGCACACACTACATATTTTTTTTAATTTTGAAGAAAATATTCACCCATCTAATTTTATTTTTATCCGACATGGGATTTTTGGAATCATCTTTGAAGAAGTTAAATTTATGAAATATTTATTTCCGTGTAGATAGTGAGAGGTAATATATATTTATATATTAAAATGGAGCAAAAAAAAAAAAAAAAAAAAAAAAAAAACATAGCTTTGTCTTTCTTTTTTTAATATACAATTATTTCGTGGATTACTTATATTTATTTTTTTACAATGTTTGATAAAAATAAAAAATAAATCAAATAAAAGTCATAATTTTTATTTCTTCATCTTCAAATTGCTCTTCCTGAATAGGTGACAGGTAGATATGGAAAAACAGTTACTATTTGTCAGCAAAAAAAATAAAATAAAAAAATCTACCAAGACCCTTTTAGCCCACCCACACTTTAAGCAGGGAGAACTATAATGGGGGGAGGGGGGCGTGTGTGTATAGAAATACCTCTGTCCCATAAAAACTGTTACATTTAGTGCATAAAATGTATATGCAAAATCTAACATCTATTATGGGACAGAGATAATAAGATATTCTTTTAAGAAATTACTTACTACCATGTCCCATAATAATTGCTACATTTGCATATGTATTTTATAAACTAATGTATAAACCATTACGGGACACAAGTAATAATTAAAAATTAGGTTTTTTTTAAAAGAAAAAACAAAAAGATAAAACTGTATCATAATAAAATTGAAATTTTGTTTTAAATGATCAAAATGAGGGGACGTAAAAAAATAAATCGCTGTGGTATGTGAAGGGATATTTATTTATTTTTTTAACGGTGACCCCAAAATCTCTCACACACACACACACAAATAAATACAGATCTTTGGAATGGTCCAAAAAGACGAAAGATCCCAAACTTGGAATATTTTAATTTTATTATTTCTTTTGCTTCCTTCTCGAAAGTCTTGTTTTTTCACCTTTCTATTTATTTTTCTTATTTTTAGCGTGTCGAAAACGAAGCAATCAG
>CM042161.1:19561478-19651478 GCA_023376005.1 Doryteuthis pealeii | reverse complement strand
CTTAAATACAAAGGGAAGTAAAAATGGAGTGAATACTTTTGACAAGTCACTGTTATTGGTGGCGGTGGTGGTAGAATGGAGAATTGGAAATCAGAGGAAGAATCGAGACCATAAAAACCACAGCATTGTTAAGATCGACTAGAATACTCAGAAGAGACCTGGAAACCCGAGAGAATTGCAGACCAGTGGAAAAACACCGGTTAAAACTGGGGAGGAAAAACTTGTAAAGAAGAAATATTTATTAATAAACATTTTTGATAAAGGTTAACTTCCTTATTTCAAAAAATGAATTTAAAATCTATTACAAAATAATCACCTGGAAAAGGCGCTTATTTTCTAATTATTTAATACTAATTTTATTCATTTATTTTGTTTTATTTTATTTATTTTAGGAAGTGTTATATTTTCTCTTCAAAATGAATACCTGTTTTCATTAGAATATTTTTTTATAGTTTAGGATTTCCATGAGCACAGATACTACAGTCTAGCCGAAGTGCCGGTACATACACAATCCCATCAATTTTTACAGGAGTTATGCCACAGAGAGAGACAGACAGACAGACAAGACTTATAAAAAGAAAGAAGTATACAATGTAAATAGTACACGTGTTTGTATAACACAGGGACTTAACACGTGCAATAAATTCCTGAATTAACCCTTATCTGCGCACTATGTGTATGGCTGTATGCGTATGGTGTATGTAAACCTCACCGTGAAGCCGTGGTTTCAGTAAAACAATTGTCCCTATAGTGAGTTAGACCCGCACAAGGTACATTGTGGCCTTGTACCCAGACATGGATGCGTGCACGTGGAGCGTAATGGTTAACGTCTTAAGTAAATGGACTGGACGAGGCTGTTTGCGTTTCACTTGACGCTAATGGCCTTTGGTAAGGCATGAATCGATCTTTTCTCCCCTCAGCTATGGGGAAAATAGTAGGGCAAACTGGACTGTTTAGCTTTGGTTGGGTAACTAGTCTAGGAGAAGGAAAACTAAAGTCAGAATGTGAAGAGTGTTGTTGAGGAGAATCTGTGGTACATTGGTGCACCATTCTTCTGTTATCAACTTCCCCCCCCAAAAAAAATGTGGGGCTGCATCGACACAGACCATCACCACTAAACAAGTCACCTGTGTAGATAATACAACGGTTCACATATTTTACTGAACTGTTTTCCTGTCGTACGTAGAGATCGACAGATGAGTATATATAATATATATATATATACACACACACACACACACAACACACACAGATAGGTAGGTACGCGTCCTACGTCCCAGTGTTTTTCTTTTTTCTTCCCCTCACTATTTCAAGCTCTTCTCAATACTTGCTGAGAAACGAATTACACAGGATTGGTTATAAGGTAGGAGTTAGACGGCTTTAGTTGGGACCCATAAATTTTCCCGTTCATTCAAAGCCGTGGACGGATGCTCTACACTTTGGCTTTATATGGGTTTACTACCCCATAAGTAGTTAATTCAATATATCATAGAGCAAATAAAAACGTACCAAACACATCAGGGGAACGTATATATATATATAAAAAAAGTCTATCCTCATTTCACTTGTGCTAGACCAAGGAGATGCAACTGATATCATCAGCTTACGGTTCCTAGTCGTACACTCTACTGATAAATATATATATATATATATAATAATGTGTGTGTGTAAATATATCAATCACAGCTGTTAGTTTCACGCTTCTACGATCATCGGGCAACAATAAAAACTTTTCTTTTTCGTATTCACTGTAGTGTATCTATTATTCCCTTCCCACTTAAAATAAATAAATAAACTCTCTACCTCATTCAGAAAATATTGTTATTTAATGTCAAGAGATTTTTTTTTTTCCAAAATAAAAAAAAGTAAAGAAAAGAAAAAACGGGAGCAGGGGGAGGTAATAAAAACATTTTAGTGAATTTGAAAAAAAAAAAAAAAAAAAAAAAAAAAAGCTTTCGTTATCGCCCGTTGATCCTGAAAACGTGAAACTAACAGTTGCGACTGATGTGTTTGCATTTTTTCAAAATTAATATAAAAACAGCTCTATCGTGGATATTGAGCACTGTTACAAAAAGACGGCCAGAAAACTCTTTTCGTTGTTATCTATATTTTATAATGCCAATACACACACACACACACACACACACAGATATAACAGCGAAAAGTAAAAGGTATTTATAACTAAAAACATACACACAGTTGGCAAACAGTCTATTACCGTGTGCTGCACACACACACACACACACACACACACGGTGGAGCAGAAAGAGTTAGCAATGTATGTTTATTGAGCACCCTACTACTTCTGCCTTTATCTGTATAGCCCCCCTCCCCTCACTCAATAGTTTTAGATGCTTGTGTGTATTCCAGTTTACTGTTTACCAGTGTACATAGACATGTGATATTGCACTTTTATATCTTACACACACACAAAACAATTCGGCTAAACTTGCAAATCGGTCGGAAAATTTAAACATATTACAGGGTGACCCAGAAAAACAGAAACCAAATTATTTATCTATTTTCCCATTAAACTAACCCTAAACCCCAACCCACCCTAGTTAAAATTAACAGTTTTATTACAAAAATTGTGGGTTCTGTTTTTCTGGGTCACCTTAATTTTCAGACCGATTTGCAAGTTTAGCCAACAATTGTATATACATTTTGTTTACTTTACACACACACACAATTCAGTCATTTAGAATACACTTAAAATCATAAATGAATGAAAGCACCTTGCAGCCTCTTCTATCCAAGCAGATTGCAGAAATGTATATAGAAATTAAAATTTATTTACTCACAAACACAAACCAACGACATTTTGATGACGTCATAGAATCTAACTATTTCTAATTGAATTAGTTTTCGCATAGTATTATCTTTTTGGAGTTTTTGTTAGGATTCCCAACGAAATGATAGTGGCCATTCTTAGCCGATTTTCAACATGTGCTGAGATCGATCTACCGAACAGTATATATACACACACACGTGTGAATAAAAACAAGGTTTTAGGCTGGAACATTAGAAAGTTGTTATGCAGGCTGACGTTTAAAAAGATATTCTTCACTTTACACGACCATAGACAGGTAAGTAATGGGGGGTTGTTTATTAAAAAAAAAGCACAGTATTCAACATTGTATTAAATTAATGATAAAAAAAAGGAATAAATAACATTTTTATTTCGTCTCAAGAGGGTCCGCTGAAAAGTTCATAGGCTGACCAAGATACTATAGAATGAAACCAAATGACTTTTTTTTTTCCTCACCAACACCTCTTACCAAATCGGTGTTGTAGGACCAGTTCTCTCAAAAAAGTCATTGGCAGATTATAGACGTAATCAATAACTTACATACTACATTATACATTTACATACATATACACTATACGTACTGGGACTGTATGTACATGGGTCTGGGGGACCCTATTTTTTCAGGTACGTATTGATTGATAGATCACTACTATTTATAACACGTACACCCTCAAAATAATTCAATTCAAGGGATTGCAACTACTTTTGATGTGTGTGTGTGTGTGTGTGTGTGTGTGTGTGTGTGTGTGTGTGTGTGTAAAAATTCCCAGTGCTCAGAAAACCAATTTATTGCTCGATACTTTTGCACACATCCCTCCATCTATATATTAATCTCTCGTGTTCCTTAAAAGTATGACCGTTATCATCTTGCAACACCCTCTGGTTAAAAATGAGACAGTGAAATGCAAAAATGTAAATTCTAATTATCTGGTGTTGCTTATCCGTCAAATTCTTATTTTTTATAATGGACCATTTCGTTTTCATTAGAAAGAAAAGGAAGAAAAATGGCATGCTACACAGAAAATAAGAAAGGGAGTAAGGGAAAGATATAAAGAGGGATTGAGCACGCGGAACCGATAGCGCTAATCGGTTTCAATCAAACATAATGAAAAGGAAAGAAGAAAAAAAAAAGAGTTAAATGAAGATTATTATACTTTTTTACATATTGAACTATTTAGCAATAGCTCTTAAGTAAACATATCAAACGTTGTAATAATTAAATCGTCATACTGTGGTATATCCACAGGTCATGCTAGTTTATTATAATATATATATATATATATATATAATATATATAAGGGTCTGCTAAAATATTGACTCATTTTCATTTTAAAAACGAATTTAAATCGATTATTTAAAGGTCAAATTTTTGTTTAAGTCGAAAAGTAGTAACATAATGAGCACCAATAATAATAATAATAATAATAATACACTATTTCATAATAATATTGGATTTGGTTTATCAAAATTCATCGTTTTAAATGTAAGTAGCTACTGACATTGCAATGTTGGGGTGATAGCTTTTTCAAAATAATTCATTTTTAATACATTTTAAACAATTGAATTATCACCAATATTTTACCAAAAATGTTGCTTTATTTGAAGTAATTTACGGACTAAAACACATACATAATTTAAGATTTTAAAAATCATAAGTTTCTTCTTAGAAATCAATAACAAAAAAAAAAAACATTAAATGCACTATGCACATAAAAATTATTAAATTGTTGATATTTATGAAAACGTAATATAATTTTTTTTCGTTCTAAAAACGAAGTGCGTAAAAACTTGTTTACATTACCTTATATAAGGTTTAACAAGAAATGCCCGGATCTATGGGAGGTCAAAAGTGAAACCCAAACCCAAAAAATCAGGAAATCTCATTTTAATAACATTTTCAGTGTTAGTTATTAATCAACGAATTCTTTTAAATTACTGAATCATTTCAATCAAACTGATTCAATGGAAAATAAATCAAAATTCTTAAAAAAAAAAAAAAAAGAATTAAAAAAAAAAAATTACCGCTCACTGCATCCATATGAGCATTTAGAGCAACAATCTATATACTTAATAGATAAAATTTATTTGAAATATGAAACTCCTAATTTTAAGTTTTGAATTTCATATTTTTAGATTCTAAAAACAAATATTTAATGACTAGTCTACTTTATTTTTGTTATCTAAATTTTTTTTTTTTTTGAGAAAACTCAATTGAAAAGTTAGGCCCTCATACTTTTAAACAGAACAAATATCGATTTACAATTGTTTTACTTATAATATTATAGGCAATTATATACTTAAACAACAGAGTAAAGAAAAAAATCCAAATTTTTTTTTTTTAATTTAATTTTCCGATTTTCGGTACTTATTTTCCACCAGGGACGCTCCCTTATTTTTTTTTAATTCTATTCACACCTGAAGTCTTTTTATTTATACTGTAATTAGTTTCAAAAGTATATAACTGCACCAATATTTTGTGCCCCAAAAATAAGAGTGGGTGTCAAAAAAAAAATCAGAAAGTTTCTAAATAAAATAACTAATGCATTATAAAATTAATTCATTGATAAATCAACACTGATGATTCCTGATTTTTGGTAAATTTTTTTTCAATGAGGGTGGGGATTTATTTTGTAAAATACGCCCATGACAACAAAATTGGCAAACCCTAATACACACATACTCGTATACAATATATATGCATACACACAATATACACACACACAAAATATATACATTGTAATGTATAAACTTTGTTCTTGTGAACGTCGTTTTTTTTTTTTTGTATTTTGAAGCATTGGCGAAAAAAAAAACAGAATTTTAATATTCAACTGTTGTACTGTCCCTGGTTCATTAATTCCGATATTTCAGGTGAACTTCACCCTTTTTCAAGGTATAGGGAATAGAGACTATATGGAGAAAAATTAAATACTGTATATGAGAGAAAAAAATGAATGAAGTGAAAGGATTTGGCGTTATATAGATAAATAAATAAATAATATATATATAACGCTCTCCTATATAAGGGATGGAGCACTCTATGACGGCCTTTACATATTAAGCGATGTGTGTATGTAAACAGTTAAAAATCCCCCTTTGCATTCTGTAAGTGAAGACAGTCCAATGGTTAAGGTGTCGGACTGACACCCAACCGATCGGATTTCAATTCCGGCTGTAGGTAGCTTACAAATGTCTAGCCTCACTGAAGAGACTTGATAAATCGAAACACGTGTCTGGGATGACATATATATATATATATATATATATATATATATATATATTATATATATATATATAAACAAACGAATAAAATCTAGATCAGAAAAAAAATAGTTTAAATTAAATCTATAATCTTGTATGTCCGCACTCACTTTGCTCCGACAATTTATTTCTCAGTTAAAACTTATTTTTGGACACTATTGTGTATGTGTTTTCACCTGTGTCGAAAGTGAGTGAAAAAATATTGTATATTTAAAAATATATATTACAATTTCATGTTAGTATTAAAATAAATTAATTAAAATAAGAAAAAGAAGAATACCGGTTAATTTTATTTCTATAAAAGATTATAAAAAAAGGAAAATCCCCACACCACCACCTCTAACAGCAGTAATATAAAGTTTGTAAAAGCCAACTTGAGTGTATGCTACAGTCTGTAAAAAAGAACGGGGTCTCTCCATTTCAGCTTCTCTCTCTACAATGTAAAGAGAGAGTGGGTGCCTTTTTTTAAAAGAAGGAAAAAAGTGTGGTAAGTGGGGGGGGGGTTAAGAAGAGACAGAGAGACAGAGAATAAGCACAAGCACTTGTTTTTATACACACACACACACACACACACCTTGATTCTTGTAACAAGAAAAAGTGACGGAGTAAGAGGAGACGCTCTCACGCGCGTGCGCAGCAACGAAAGTAAAAGAGAAATCACAGATGTAACGTTTCCTCCACCCGCCTATCAACTTGCCCTACACCAATTTATCATACCAGTTCCAAGAATTCGATGAAATGCAACTAACAAGCAAAAACTATCCGATCAGGAACCGCTAAATCGTACCAAAAATAAGACAAAATGTTCCTTTAGAGAATCCAGAGAAATTGAATACGTGTCCTTCTCAAAAATCATATTTAAGGCCTCTTTTGTAAATGGGGAGAATTGGGATGGATTTCTTTTGACGGAGAGACAAAAGTATTTACTAATTACTAAATAAATAAATAAGAATAAAAATCATGTCCAAATTTTATGAAGAGAGGTGATGAGATCCACTATGCAAAACGTTAAATCCACGTGGAATGGCTTTTAAAAAGTTTTAATAAACAAAAACACAGACCCCCCCCCGATCAAAATGACACCCGATTCTTCATATCTATCAATCTTTTTAAATAATCATTAATATGATATCAAATAAAATAATACGATCAACAATATTGAGACTTTTTTTTTTAAATTTAAATTCTTAGAATATTTTTAAAATATCTTTATTAAAAAAAAAATTAAATTAAAAAGAAAAAAAAAAAAAACAGGCTAAAACAAAAACAGAATAATTACACTGTGTGCAATAAGAGTTGCACAATTTTAAACTATCACATTCGGAGATGAATTGTTGATGATTTCTATTTTTGAATTAATAACAAAAAATAAACTTTAATCAATCTTACAACAAAGACAACATTCAATGGAAAACTGAAAATTCGGTTTTGGGAAGAAGCTTACTTTTCTTATTGAATATATTTGACTTTTCTTTTTCTTAATCCGCTTAACTTTTTGGTGTAGTTACTTCCATTTACAATAAGGCTAACGTTGTCGGTTCGTAAGAAAAAGGTACAGGTTGATAACAGCACTATTGCAGCCGAGAATTAAAAAAGAAGCTTTCAACTAAATAAGTGTATCAATTATTAAAAGAAAACTAACAGGTTATTAAAAATATATTGAAATTAAATAATAAAATAGTTATTCATTTTTAATCCTATCTTTTCTATGAACTGGGGTTTTTTCTTCTTTTTTTATACAAATTAGCCAATCTTAAAAGTAAAGAAAATCGCTACCTTTGTCAAGTTATAGAGTAGAGTACGCAGAAATTTGTTTTGTAGACACTTGTTTTATATAGAGCTCAGACCCGGACAAACAGGCATCAGTTTAAGTGTGTGTGTGTGTGTGTGTGTGTGTTAAGCAGTCAAATACCAAACTTTCTACGACTTAGAAAAATCCCTCTGCTCTTAAAGCCTAGTGCTAAGCTTAGCACTGTGTCCACTTGACGTACATACTCATAAGTATTCGTCAAATTTTAAAGACCTAACAATTATTTATGCATATCATGCACCCCTAACTGTGGACTACAAAATCATTATACTCGAGTACCCCGCCCCCCGATTTCGTAGTCCAAAATTAGGGTTGCATAAGCATCGACTTATTAGAAGTTATAACACCTAATTTAACCTAAATTTAGCATTTCTTCAACTTTTTTTTGTAATGACTAAAAAAAAGAATTTATTTAGTTTACAATGTGTTAAAACATAAAATTTACACAGTATTTAGAGCAAATACATGGACAAAAGTCAGTTCTCGTGTATAATACGCACCTTCTGGGTTGAAAAATAGTGCGTCCTATACACAAATAATTACGGTTATTCTTTAGGCAAAATTAGTGTTCACCTATGATTGTATAGGTAAGATTAAAATTCAAATATGGAAAGGACTGATAACCTTTGTCTTCAAAAGTTAATTTCACGATTTTCTTGATCATAAAAAAATATAGTCGATTTTTTTTATAGGAATATATACAAGGGACGTCCAAAAAATTTTTTCTTTCCCGGTTTTTCATCTGGAAAAAATGCTTACGCCGGGGCAAAATCTACAAAGGATTACATGTCCAAAATTTAATCTACCGAAAATTACACTGTGTGACCAAAAAAAAAAAAAAAAAAAAAAAAAAAAACGGAAGGACAAACAGACTAAACAGTTTGTTTTTTTTCTGTCCCCAGAGTAAAAGTCAAGTTAAAAAGGGAAATAACTTAACGTTCCGTATTATTAACGATTGTTTTAAACGTTAGTAATGATTTTTAAATATATAAAATCTCGGAAAATATGATACACAAAATTGCGTATTTCTAAACATATTTTTAGATATGATATCGAGTTCAGCATGCCACCTTTAAGACGTTTAAAATTCAATGTTAAATGTTTAAGTGAATAAAAATAGGACAACTGAATCAAAAGAAAAATAATGAGACAACTGCCCTTTCCCTATGAACAACATGTTATTTTTACGTTACCCCAAGTTCCACGGGGTATGCATTGAAACTTTTGTAATGCTACAAAAACTGATTGACTGTCTATAAAGAACAAACTTTTCCTAATTTTTAATATTGATAATTCACATTTATTGGGTCAGTTTTAAGGGATTTTGAAATATCAAAATGTTGGAAAACTTGTCACCTTATCTGGAATGATCTCTGGTTATTACTAATTTGAAAATTAGTAGCGACAATAATGTTACAAATAAAACCGCCATTGTCATGATCTGTTTGGTTCAACGAGTTATTTTCCCCACTGGTACAAGAAACCGGGGTTCGATCCTTGATAATAGCCAAGATCTCGAATACTGATTTTCTAGAGTAGGCAGGTCTTCCTCAACTTTGGAAAAATTGTCGTCATACAAGTAAAGAGAAAATGAAAGATGAACAGAAAAGAGGGGAAAAGAGAAAAGGAGTGAGAAGAGAAAATATGAGAGAAGAAAGAAAAAAAAAGAGAGAAAAGAAAAAAAGATAAAAGGGAAGGAAAGAGAGAACGGAGAAAGGGGGGAAAGAGAGAAGGGTTGAGAAGATAAAACGACCTTAAAGAAAATGAAAAAGAAGACGATGAAAAGTCCTTAAATTTAAGTGTTTAGACAGATGAGGCATTTGTAGAAGAATGGATTGACCTATTGAAAGTGCTAACCCAATCTCTCCCAATCATCGTGACATGTCAGTGACGAGACCTTCCCCCACGCCCCTGAGACATCTGGCCAGGAGACTGACAGTAGAAACATATAGGTTCATGCCTTTTTCTCGAAGTATCAGTTCCAAGTGCACATAAAAGCAACCTTTACCGAATTTCAAACTATCCACCGACTCCGTCCCCCCCCCCAACGGGAGGGCTGATAAATACCACACGACTGTGGATGTACACTAAAAAGAAATTGCTTAGTCTTTAAATTATTGAAATAGATCACTAATTAGGCTGAGCATATTCTAATAGTGACCACTAGCAGAGTTTAACAGGTTTGAATTCAGAGTTTTTCTTCTCTTAGAGTGGTTGCTTAACCAAGGTTAAAGAGGCCAGTCTGCTCTACTATTTACCCATAGCTGGAGGGAGAATAGTTGGATTCATACCTTTCCCAAGGGTATTAGCGCTATGTGAACTGTAGCTTCGTCCAGGATTTGAACTCGGGTCGACAAGTCCATTTTCTACGACTAACCATTACACCACGCGCTTCTAACTCTAAAGTGAGATTTTCTCGGGGGGGGGGGGTCTATTGCTAAAGTTTTGTCCTTGATGCGTGCTCCACCGCATTGGCCTTGTGTCAATCGAAGGTTTTTGTAAATAATTCTAACTCAGAACAGGTGCACGTAACAGGATATTGCTACTTACTATATTACGACTGCTAGACTGTCGAGCGAACAAGACTTTACAGACAATAATATTTGTCTCTTATTACCAAACATTTGCTGGTTGATCCCAATGGACAGGTAACCGGATTTCAAAGGTTAGAGTTTCTTTTTCCTGAGCGGTGCCCGTTTGAAGAAAAGAAAAAAACTTGGATAAGAAAGTAAAAAAAAGAGCCCGTCTTTCAAGTGGTTAATAGTTTACTTCTAAAATCCAAGAGATGCACTTTCCCTACGATGGCACATAGCTAGCAAAATACCCCATCCCAACACACAAGATAGCTATTGAGTTACCAATATTTACCCTCCAAACCAGGCTAGCTATCATTGCAAGCAGTAACCAACCTCATCACCCAGCCAGCTCTGAAACTAACAATATCCACTACCCCCACCACCACCGCCACCGCCCAACTATGAAGCTAGCAACCCCCCCCCCCTTTAATCGGACAGCTCTTCTGAAAGTTAACAATATCCACCTGCCCCTCATCCAACTAGCTAGTGAGCCAGCAATAGCCACCCTCCTCCTCCTTCTCACCCGGCCAGCAAGCAATATCTACTCCTACCCCAAACCCAGCTAGCTAGCAAGCTAACTGACAATATATCCAATCTCTACCCCCCCCCCAACTAGCTAGAACGAGCAATATCCCCCACCCCCACTTCTCACCCGCCCAGCTATCGAGCTAGTAATCTCTATCCACCGGCCAGCTATCTCGAGATATTTCTATATATATGTTAAAAGAGGGGGGGAAACTTTCAATCTTAAGGGTACATACCAAGTGATAGGGGCGTAGTCGCAAGGTTTGAGGTTCCATTCTAAATCAATTGAAAATAGTTGAAAAACTTCAGAAAAAAAAAAACCCTACACTATGAAAATTATTTCTCCACTGCCAGAGTATGGTAAAATTTCAAACCTAGCTCGTTACCACAAACTCGTCTACGAACAAAAAGAAAAACTGTTCAGACCTAAAGAAAAAGAACTATACTTTTTTTCCTATCTTGTACTAAGCGTAAAATCCATGGTAAATATTTCTTAAAGCTAGTGTTGGTGAAATTCAACAAATGGCTTTGTCCACAAGAAAAGGCGCTAAATGTTCCCAAGTCGGACAACTTGTATAATTCACCTAAACCCCCTGACATCAACCGAGTAAGTAGTAAAATGAAGGAAAGGGGGAGACTGAAGCACACACACACACACACACACACCCTTCGACTGATTAAAACTCATTTTCTTCCTTCCTTCATTACATTCTTCCCTCATTCCTTTCTTTCGGTCCTCCTTCCTTGCCATTAGAAGTTGCCTGGAAGGCTTTAGGATGTCATGCCTGGTTGGATAGCGTCAGTCTCAGCTACATTGTCACATATATATATATATCCTGCCTCTTATATACCAAACCGCCCACGAATTTCACCTTCTCTCTTTCTATGATAACACAGAAGGAAAGAGAATAAGGAAAAAAAAAAGGACGTTGGACAAGAAGCAGGTACTTTAAAAACAAAAACAAAAAATATGCAGAGCTTTTCAGAATAATTGATATCATTTCGTAATCTAATAACTTGACAAATTCTTGTTTAAATGATCTTAGATTTTAACATCATGTGTAGAAACAATTGACAATTCTGTCAGTAATGTTTTATAGTTTTTTTTTCTTTTCATTTAACCAAACGTTATTCAATGGACAAGAAAAGACGTTTAAACATGAAACATAAAATTTGGAGTTGTTTTTACACATTAAAATTTAAGATCATTTAAAAGAGAATTGGTCAAGTTATTAGATTACGAAATTATATTTTAAAAAAAAAAAAAAAAAAAAACATTTCAAATGATATTAAAAAAAAAATCAATTTATTTATCTAGGAAAAATTATGTATATAGGGTCTTTCAGAAAAATTGATGGCTAAACTTTTAAACATATTGCTTAAAAAACAAAAAACAAATTACTATACATTTAATGTTGAAAATTATTTTTTTTAAACCAAGTTTAATTGAAATTATACATTCCAATACTAACACAAACAACAGGGCTGACTTCTGATTTAGGTCGGAAAATTAAAACGGAAAGTTTTTTGGTGGTACCCAATGACAGACTATGAATTAACATTTTGAGAATTGGGTTACGGTTTTAGGGGATTAAGGTTGTTTTTAATTACGTATGCTTTAAAAAAATAAACAACAAAACCCCAAATTACTATACATCTAATTAACCATTGAAATTAATTATTGAATCTATTATTGAGACTGTTGTTTGTGTTAGTATTGCTATGTATAATTTCAATTAAACTTAGCTTAAAAAATATTTTTCAACATTAAATGTATAGTAATTTGGGTTTTTTGTTTATTTTTTTAAGCAATACGTAATTAAAAACAACCATAATCCCCTAAAACCGTAACCAAATTCGCAAAATGTTAATTCATAGATTGTAGTTAAACTGTCATTGGGGATCACCAAAAAACTTTCCGTTTTAATTTTCCGACCTAAATCAGAAGTCAGCCAACAACAGAGACTAATGTGTCTACCGTTGGGTTCAATAATTAATTTCAATGGTTAATTAAATGTATAGTAATTTTGTTTTTTTTGGGGTTTTTTAAGCAATACGTAATTAAAAACAACCTTAACCCCTAAACCGTAACCCAATTTGCAAAAAGTTCATTCATAGACTGTAGTTAAACTGTAATGGGGACCACCAAAAAAAATGTCCGTTTTAATTTTCCGACCAATTTGCAAGTTTAGCCAACATTAGGTTTAATGTTTTTCCTTTTCATCTTATAGAAATGCCATTCACTGGAAAGGAAATGTCGTTTAAATATTAAATAGAATTTGGACTTGTTTCTACACACGCTGTTAAAATTTGAAATCATTTGAACGTTAAAAAAAAAAGCAAAAAAGCTGCAGAGTTTGGAAATAAATAATACCTAATAATATCCATTTTGATTGTATAATGTTACACTAGAAAAAATAAAATCTAGGTATCTTTCATAAAATGAAATAAGTAAAAAAAAAATGTTTCTCCAAATATATTTTAGGATAAACTATTTTAAACATGAATTCATCTAAAAGGTGAATAAGTATCAAAATTACTGTGACGTAACCAGTGACGTAGTTTCGGTTACAAACAAAAAGAGACCGAATCTCCATTATTAATATATTATTTTATTTATGTATTCATATTTTATATCCTTCTGGTAGGATCAGAGTGTAGATTATGGAAGAACCATTGTATCGCACTTGTACAAACAGCAGCAGCTAACCAGTAGTGAAACTTGATAAGAGTCTAATATAATGGCGTTATGGTTTCGCTTCACTGAATAACATAAACCTGCCTAAGATTTATCAACTTGCTTTTAATATCATCATCATTAATAAACTGGTGGTTTTCATTGATGTATGAATAAAAGCAATCCTCTTCAGTTATCGACGTTGCTGTGGTCTGAATTCTTCCAAGAATTTCTAATCGACTTCATAGTGTCTTTTCTAGGTTGTTTCATGGGCTCCAAGTACGATTGGTGTCACTGCCAGTCATATTCCATAATTTTGTTCAGTTCTCTGGCAAGGTCCAGGTATTTATCCAAAACACATACGCAAAGAGTAGTGAAAACAGACTAAATTATCGGATATGGAAAAAAATTTGAAAAAAATTCTTAAAAACTTGTTGCGGAACCCTAGGGTTCTGTTGATCCCTGGGTTGGGAGAGGCGGTTGTAGAAAAATGTAATTGTTTACTGAAAGAAGAAAAGGAAGAAAGAGAAAGAAAGCAGAGAAAGAAAAAGAAGAAAAGCGAAAAAAAAAAAAGAGAAAAAGAAGCCCCAATTGTAGAATGATAGCAACAATACGCTCGTTTCTGGCGAACCTGGTTCGATTCTCAGGAAACATCGTCTTTTAATAAATCTTTACAAAACGGTAGAATTGTTGATGGAGGGGGGTGTAAATAAGGGGACTAGATGAGTAAGTAACGAAAGTTTAGAGATTTTAACCTAAATCGACCAAAAGGTAAGTAGACAAAACTGGGTGAGCTGGAACGAACAAAAAAAGGACCAGCCGACAGGTAGATACAAAATATGTTTCCCTCGTATACTCTCTCTCTCTTCCTTCTCTTCTGTCTTCTCTTCTCTCTCTCCTATCTCTTCTCTCGTCAATCGAATACTTTCACTCTTCCTCTCTCTGTCAAACAGGTGCAAAAATTGATAGAAAGGAAAGTGCAATAACTAGGTAGCATTTCTGCTCGTATTTCCACAGGTGGCACAAGGCCTTTTAAAATGAGGGTAGAAATTACGTGGACGCTGTGTAAAGGACAAAAATCGCTTAAATCTCTCGGCACTTTTTTTTTTTCGTTTTTTTGGCACGGCACAGAAATCAAGAATCAACTTAGACTCTCACCCTTCTAGTGCAAAGAGGAGGTGCTGCCAAAGGAAATGGATGTCCTGTAACTAGGATCCACATCCCTGCTAACCCTTAATAACTAGTGCTTGGTTTCTTTCGATTCAAGTCATCCAATGATCAGAAAGGTAAAAAAACGTTTCAACTAAGAGGCGTCCCAGTGTTTGGTTTTTTCTCCTTCCCCCACGATTTCCAGCTAACTGTAAATATATTTCAATATTTTCTTGGAAACGAATTACACTGTATGGGGTACAAAGCGAGGAGGAGGAGAGGAGAGGAGAGAGAGGTGGGACATGGAGAAATGGGAGGAGAGACAGGAGAGAGATGGGACAGAGAGCGAGAAGAAGGAAGGAGGAGAGACAGAGAGCGAGAGAGAGGAGGAGGAGGGGTGGGACACAAGGTTAATTTTTAAGTGAATTTGAATTCGTGTCTCCTAGACTGGTTGCCTAACAATTGTCAAATAGAAAACCAGGTTTTTTCTTAATGTTACATCAAATCTTGAAATACAACCAAAACATCAAAGCAAACAAATGTAAAAAAAAAGAAGAAAAAAACTTTTTAGAATACAAACCAACGCGTGGATAGAATGGATACAAGAGTCCAATAGTAAAACACACACACACACACAACAATACGTGCAAATGTTTCAAGCTACAAACACCGAACAAAAAAAAAAAAACGCGTGGCGCGGGGAGACATTTTCATTCATTCGGCAAATAAATGTAAAATTAATTAGAATTAAAGTTTTTTTTTTCAAATGCCCCACCCCCCGGACAAACGGTCAAGTGAGAAAAACCGCTCAATTATATTTAGAGAGAGAGAGACAGATACAGAGAGAGAGAGAGGGGGGAGAATGGATATGAGGAAGAAGAAGAGACAGATACAGAAAGAGAGAGAGATACAGAGAGATACAGAGAGAGAGAGAGAGATAGAGAGAGTATACGAGGGGAAAAGTAGCCTATAGTTTCTGATGTTCGGAGGGGGGGTTTGGTTCGGGGAGACACCCCCACCCAGATACATAACAAATCAGAGGACGCTTAGCAGTACATCCATGAGCGTATTCTTCAAGTGGAGACACAGATACTACATTCTGATCCTAGAAACAATTGCCGATCCATGTGCAAGTAATCCGACATATATCCATTTGTGACAGGCAAGAATTTAGCTTGTATGTCACCCTGTGCGAAACATCATTACACCGCACAGGCGCGCCTTTTTTGCTATTTCTCTGAATTTTTGAGATTCAGCTTGATAATTTGTATTTGGATTGTTCGGACTATTGTTCTCATCTTTATTGTTATCTGTGGTCAAAGGCGACAGTAACATAGAATAATAATTAGAATAATAACGAACACAGCTTAACACTTGTACCCAGTCATGATTAGAGTAGTATATTCCCGTGTATTGAATAAAGGGCGGGTTCAGATATCCGTGAAGTGACCCGATCACGACAAGAAGGTTCCCGAGTCCGACTAGAAATACCTGAAGAAGACCGGAGGGCACATCGACCGAAACAATGTACAGATAACAAAGATGAAGACAATAGTCCAAATAATTCAAATAATCCAAAAGGGCCTTTTCCAAAAAGTTTTTCTCCCGATAATTGTCAGAAATATAGTCATATATAGGAATTCTCTTGTACGTAAACAAAAGTAAAAACACACACACACGCTATATATATAATATATATATATATATATATATATATATATATATATATGAGTACAGTTGTATCTTGACTTACAAGTTTAATTCGTTCCGCACGTAACTCAATTTATTCGTATATCAAATCAATTTTCCCCATTGAAATAAACTGAAATAATAATAATCCGTTCCAGCCCCCACTCACCCCCAAAAAATAAAAAACACCTTAATTTTTTATACGTTCTAAGTAAGAAAAATGTTGTTGTATAGAAACATAATAGAATAGAATGTTTCTATTGTATAAAAATATGTATGTTTTTCTCAGGTGTAATAAATTTGAAAAATTAGATGTTTTCAGTGAACTTATTGACATAAGCATGTCCGAAGCTCGCTGGCACCTCAAATTTTCAACAAATCGACCAAGTGACAGCTCGTAACTCTGAAAACTCGTAAGTTGGGACACTCGTAAGTCAATGTACTACTGTGTATAATATAGGTTATTAACAAGAAAAAAAAAATTTAATTAAAGAAAAAAGCATGCCAAAAAAAAAAAAAAAAAAAAAAAAAAAAAAAGGTGCTGATGGGAATAAAATATACGCACCTGTCCAAATTGAATAAAGGTAACTGAAGGAAAAAGAATAAGTTTGAATTGAAAAAGAGAAAAATCTTAAACAATTTCGACAATTTCAATGAAAAGGGGGAAAATAAATTGACATTAAAATGGTTAACGCCATTTGTAAATCACTCTCTGAAATTATCTCACCATTTTTCTAACTGTGAATCACGTTAAAGACAGAGTTTTAAAAATTAATTTCAATCTCAGCATGTTATAATTATTTATGTATACAACGCACTATTTTTCAGCCAAAATATTTGAGGTGCGTATTATACACGAAAAATTTAGAATTCACTTTCCCCCCGGCCACACCATATAGTGGGAAACGCGTGGTGTAATGGTTGAATGGGAAATGGACTAGTCACCCCGAGTTCAAATACTGGTGTGGTAATTGCATTTCACTTAGCCCTTGGGAAAGGTATGAATCCTACTCTCCCTCCAGCTATGAATAAATAGTAGGGCAGACTGGCTCTTTAACGTTGGTTAGGCCACCAGTCTAGGAGAAGGAAAACTCTGAATTCAAACCTGTTGAATTCCGCTTAAGAAATTGACCTAGTGTTAAATCCTGCTTGTGCGGAGGGGTTGGTAAATATTTATATATACGGGACGGAATGACCAAAATAAGTTATATCTATAGTCAAATAGACGCTTACTTAGGTTAGACGGGCGATCGGAGAGGCCGCATTCGATCAATCGGCTGGTCACGTCAACCCTCAGCACCTATATAATTGCCCCAACCCTATTGCCCTTATGTCAAGCCGCAACCCTTTTTTATCATATATGTGTTAGAAGGCGGTGACTGAGGGTCTACATGTCCTGTGAATGACGTTAAACTCTATCTGATGGTGAGGTTCCAGTTTTGGAAAGTTTGGGGAATGTGGAGCGCCCCTTCATCACCATTGCTACCTGGTACACTCTGACCCGGAGTGGTAGTACCTGTTAGGGTCCCATCTATGGGTTAAATAGAAAAATGTATTTATTAAAAAAAATCAAGTATCCATTAAGAATGACTTTATTTCAAAACTTTGTCGGCATTAAATGACCCACTGAGGTTGATATGCCGTAAAACAAAACAAACCAATCTGTAGTCCAAACAAATGTGTTTTACGCGGCCAAAGAAAAATATCCACTGGAATGTGTGTTTAGAATTTTGTTTCTCTTAAAATAAGATTATTTGTCGCTGAAAGTTTGTTGCATTTTTGTATGAACATGTCCGTGCATTTGCTCTAAATAATGTGGAAATTTTATGTTTTAAGACAATGTAAACTATATAAATTCTTATTTTTAGTTAGCATGAACTGATAAAAAAAAAAGGCGAAGAAATGTTTAACTGCTAAAACTCTTAATATGTGGAGACAATTGTGGAGGCACGTGGTGTAAATTCTGGACAACTGTTTGCAGCTAACATAACGCTAATACCCTTGGGAAAGGTACGAATTCTTATTTAATAGTTTTACATAAAAAGTTTAAAATTCTATCAAAATCGGATAACTTCCTGATTTTTGGTAATTTTTCTTAATAATCAGAGTTAGTGAATTGGTACTGTAAAAAATATTGTATTTCTGGGTTACCATACTTTCAAAGTATTTGGCGGGAAAAATTTTAAAATAAGATTTTGTGAAAAAGCGGTGTTGTTTTTTTGCGTGTTTTGAACAAAAAAAAAAGAAAAAGAATATAACAAAGATATAAAATATAAACAAGCTAGTAATTTTTATGCACATAGTGTATTTAATGGGTTTTTTTATTATTAATTTCTATAAAAAATTTTTTTTTAAAGAAACTGTTATAAGTGTTTTAAAACTTTTATAACGTGTTTGTTTTAGTATGTAATTTACTTCAAAGTTTTCGTCAATCTTTTTGGCAGAATTTAATGTTTAAAATGTATTAAAAATTGATTACACATGTAATATTTTTATTTTACTGATGCTCATTATGTTACTATTTTTCGACTAAAACTAAAAATTTAACTTTTATATAATCGATTTAATTAATTTTAATTATTCTTTTTAAGTAAAAAAAAAGTGCGTCTTTTTGGTAGACCCTACAAATTACGATCTAATGACTGATTAACGGTATATCAACTCGTCAGGTTTATTTTATGTCTAGAGGTTTAGGAATCGTGTTCATTCTATTTGTTTATAGTTATTTCTTAAAAGATGTTTTGAACACGGTATGATAATTTCATATAGATTTATATTTGACCCAGGTTAAAGTTGACATGGGAGTAATGGCAATGAAGGGATATTACACACGCCCCAGAACTAGAGCCTATGTAATGCAGTCTCATAGCCAGAACACCGTTTTAAGGGGGGGGGGGCGTCTTACCCCCTCTACAAGAGATACAGTTAGCGTATTATAAGCCCCACTGACAGGGATATGATTGAATCTGGCTGCTTTGCAACTGTAACTATTTATGGCTAACTTGCAAATCGGTCGGAAAATTAGGGTGACCCAAAAAAAAAAAAAAAAAAAAAACAACCAAATTATTTATTTCCCCATTAAACTAACCCTAAACCATCCCTAGTTAAAATTAAGTTTTATTACAAAATTTGTGGGTTCTATTTTTTTTTTCTGGGCCACCCTAATTTTCCGACCGATTTGCAAGTTTCGCCCTATTCATTCCTTCTGTAAAAACTTGAATACAACTTTATGTGAACCACAGAAACGTCTGTTCAATAAAGAACTAACTTTTCTATTGCCCTCATTTTGACTGGGTTGATTAACGGTTAAATCTTTCAGAGGGTTGGATGACGGGGTGGCTAGGGAAAAGAAGAATAAATGATACACATTTTAAATTAAGTCGGACGGGGTGAGAGGGGGTCGAACAACGACGCGCGGGCCATATCCGGGGCCCCTCGCCAAGGTTAGCTTCTTTGCAGTTGTTACATTTTTTTCTTGCACAAAAGGTTTCAACAAAAAAATGAAATAAAACTCATTCTTTAGTTTAAATGTTAATTTAAACCAGGGCGTCTCGAAAGTAGTCCATACACCTCCCCCCCCCCACTGTGGGTGAATAAAATGTTGATAGGGTTAATAAAAAGGATTTAGGTGTCTACAGGAGATGAATTTACTAGTTTGCATTTATAGTATCCCTTTATAAATAACCGGATCATTGTAGACTAGTTGGCAGATATTGTCCACCTCGCAGAATGATTGATTGGATGTGAATGGCCAACAGTGATCAGTTGTTCCCATACTGACCCGTTTAAATTATACGGGTCACATAAACAATCTGGGGTTCAACTTGAAAATCGTCGCTAAAATTAAAACGGAAAATTATTTGGTGGTGATCCATGACAGTTTAACTACAGTGTATGAATGAACTTTTTAGCGAATTGGGTTACGGTTTAGGGGTTTGGGGATTAAGGTTGTTTTTAATAACGTATTGCTAAAAGAAAAACAACAAAAATTACTATACATTTAATTAACCATTGAAATTAATTATTGAATCCAACGGTAGACACATTAGTCTCAGTTGTTTGTGTTAGTATTGCAATGTATAATTTCAATTAAACTTGGTTTTAAAAACATTTTTCAATATTAAATGTATAGTAATTTGGGTTTTTTTTAAGCAATACGTAATTAAAAACAACCTTAATCCCCAAACCCCTAATCCGTAACCCAATTCACAAAGAGTTCATTCATACACTATAGTTAAACCGTCATGGGGGACCACCAAATAAGCTTCCATTTTAATTTTGGCAACGATTTTCAAGTTGAACCCTATTATCTTTTAGCTCAGTCGGTAGAGCGTTCGGCTAGAAACCACAAGGTTCCTAGTTCGATACCGGTCCCCGCCAACTCAGCGTTATGAGTAGCACAGGGATCTGTGCGGTAAAGTAAGGAGCTGATGGTAGGTGTGGCGCTCCACCTCAGATGCTAAAAAGAATCTCCTTGGTCTAGCGCTATTGAAAAGGGGATAGACACCCTCGCTGACTGGCTGATACCGACTTTAGGCCGCCCCGTCGACTTTTTACTTTATTATACTAAAGCTGAGCAAATCAATCAGTCTCCTAAAGGCTTTTTACTGTTTAGTTTAATGACACAAAAGTTATACTAAGTTATTCCTTAAATTTATGATTGAGTTATGTTTGAAAAAAAAATCATTTCATCATTAGCAGTAATTGACAATTAAGTCAAACACTGACCCGTCTCTTAACATTGTGCCTATCACCTTCCCCCCATGTATATCTTGATTACCTCCTCGTTATATATGTTAGTTTCTCTGGGAGAGTAGAGAGAGAGACGAGAGAATTTGAAATGTATTTGTATTTAAATTTCATAAGCAACAACCCGTAGCTTAAATGAGGTCAAACGTTCCCTTTTTTTAAAATCTTACAAAACGATTATTTTTTAAATATTTAATTCCCTTTGCAAACTCACTTTTACCTAATCTCAATGGGTCACGTTTTGTCTAGTATTCATTTAAATGCTGTGAAATGTTTATCTAAATAAATTGCATATTTTTCAAATCCTAACGTTGACAACTGAGATTTTTGTAAGGGTATCCACTATTTTGGCTTAAAAATACAAACAACATTCACGAAGCCAATTAATATTTTACAGATTATGTCCGAATAATAATTTTTGCCCTGACATGTTAGCGGCGATTATTGTCTGGGTGGAGGGAGGAAACCTTGCCGGTCCGCAAGATCAAATAATTTGAGTAAGTTTGGTTTAGTCTATTGTATGATACATTTACACTGGTGGAATTTGCAAGCCCCCCCCCCCCCAACCCCAACTTCGGGGTGAGGGTGGGTGAATAAGGAAGGAAAGAGAAGAAAAATAAGGACTCCGATTGTATTAACAATAGAGAAGTTATACGATATCGTTTTCACAAGTTGAAATCCCTCAAGAAGAGATGAAACAAGTGCCGACATTTAAAAAGGGGGAGAAAAAAAGAAAGAAAAACAGACAATAAATAGAAAAAAAAAAAAAGAAAAAAAAGAGAGAAAAGAAAAAAAGAAAAAAAAGAGAGAAAAGAAGAAAAAGAAAAAAAAAGAGAGAAAAGAAGAAAAAGAAAAAAAAAAAAGAGAGAAAGAAGAAGAAAAAAAAGAGAGAAAAGAAGAAAAAGAAAAAAGAGAGAAAAGAAGAAAAAGAAAAAAAAAGAGAAAAGAAAAAGAAAAAAAGAGAGAAAAGAAGAAAAAAGAAAAAAAAAGAGAGAAAGAAAGAAAAAGAAAAAAAAGAGAGAAAAGAAGAAAAGAAAAGAAAGAAAAAAGAAAAAAAAAAGAGAGAAAAGAAGAAAAAGAAAAAAAAAAAGAAAAGAAGAAAAGAAAAAAAAAAGAGAGAAAAGAAGAAAAAGAAAAAAAAAGAGAGAAAGAAGAAAAGAAAAAAAAGAGAAAGAAGAAAAAGAAAAAAAAAGAGAAAAAGAAGAAAAAGAAAAAAAGAGAAAAAGAAGAAAAAGAAAAAAAGAGAAAAGAAGAAAAAGAAAAAAAGAGAAAAGAAAAGAAAAAAGAGAGAAAAGAAGAAAAAAAAAAGAAAAAAGAGAGAAGAAAAAAAGAAAAAGAAGAAAAAGAGAGAAAAAGAAAAAGAGAAAAAGAGAGAAAAAGAAAAAGAGAAAAAAGAGAGAAAAGGAAAAAAAAAGAGAGAAAAGGAAAAAAAAAGAGAGAAAAGGAAAAAAAAAAGAGAGAAAAGAAAAAAAGAGAGAAAAGGAAAAAAAGAGAAAAGGAAAAAAAAGAGAGAAAAGAAAAGAAAAAAAAAGAGAGAAAAAAAAAAAAAAAAAGAAAAAAAAAGAGAGAAAAGGAAAAAAAAAGAGAGAAAAGAAAAAAAAAAGAGAAAAGAAAAAAAAAGAGAGAAAAGAAAAAAGAGAAAAGAAAAAAAATAAAAAATAGAAAAGGAAGAGAAAAGGAAGAGATAAAACAGAGGGGGGGAACAGGGGGCAGGGGAGAGAAAACAGGGGGGGGCAGGGGGCGTGGAAGAGAAAAGGAATCTCCTGTCTAAATTATTTTTTTTATTTATCCAATATAGTGAATGTTATGTTAAGCTATAACCGCAGTTTTTATCTGTTGAGACAACAAAACTTTAAAAAATAAAAACTTTTTATGATCAATAAATCCATAGCCTGATTCTTTGTTATTAGCCGAATTTTTTATTATTAAAGTTTGATCCGAGTGATAAATAAAAGAAGCGTTGAATTAAGTGCATTAACAAGGAAATAGATTGGATTTGAAAATAAACACATTTTTTTGAAAAATATATATATAAACGTCAAAAACTCTAAAATGGTATCTATGTAATTTCGCCAATCTTTGCGCAACGTGCAGGATGTGACACCCAAAATAGTGCTGGTTTGAATTTAGTTTTCATTCTAGAGTGGTTGTCTGACCAAGGACAAAGAATTCAGTCTGCCCTACTATTTGTATAAATACAACCTTTCACCCTTTTCCGTAACAGAAGTATCAGTATCATCATGGACCGCTTTTATAACGGGAACACAACGGGTTCTCAGATTGTCTAGTACCCGGATGTAGGTTAGTGTTTTTATCAGAAAACCCTTTGGGGAGGTCATACGGTCCCTCGCCAACTCAGCGTATGAGTAGCACAGGTTTATCTGTACGGTAAAGTGAGGAGCTGGTAGTAGGTGTGGCGCCTCAGCTCAGACGCAAAAATAATATCCCTGGTGTAGCACTAGTGAAAAGGGGATTGACTCCCTTACTGTCCGGCTGATACCGACAATAAGCCACCCCGTCGACTTTACCCCTTTTGCAAAGATTGGTATCAGCGTATTCTCAGCCCCGCCGACGGAGCTAGTTAAGTAAATGACTAAGGAGTTATCAACCCACAAAAATGTTTATCAGGCACCATACGATATAGTGCCGGTTTAGCTCAGTTGGTAGAGCACCTGTATAGGGAACGCAAGGTTCCGCGTTCGATACTGGTCCCCGCCAAATCAACTCATGGCTTTGATAATCTGATCTGTGCTGTGAAGTGGGAAACTGCCGGTAGGTGTGACGCAAAAACATTCTTCCAGGTCTAGCGCTAGCGAAAATGGGATAGACTCCCTCACTGTCCGGCTAATACTAACAATAAGCCACTCCCACCAATTTAAATCATGGGTAAGTTTAGGCTCTGTTCTTAAGGGAAAATTTTTTTTTTAAATAAATGACAATTTACAATCTTAATATTTATGAAAGTTTAAAGAAAAAGGAGGCGAATTCTGTTGTATCGAGATTTTGACCATACACCTAGTTGGGGGGGGGTCAAGTCCAACTGACCCCTTTTCCATCCAGCCTAACTACATTTAGGTTTTCTCTAGCCCAGGGAGATTTCCCCCCCATCAATCCAAAGGATGAGAAAGTCAGTGGTCTATTGTTGGGGGGGGGGGGTAATATGATAAATAAGTGAAGCTTGAAATGTAGTCCCTTCCCATAGTACAAAGGGCGGTGGGGGAGGGGTACATATATTTTTAAAGCAATGTGGTGATGTTAATGAGACGTCTTTAGAGTGGCATTAGTTTTTTTTTTTTTTTTTTTTTTTTTCATAATAAAATTATTTTATTTCAAACTTGAAATTAAAACAAATAAAAGTTTACCTCCATATCAAGATTTTAGAGACGGGCTTATCGTAACGGTTATTGATATAGGAAATGGAATCAGTGTCTCGAGTTCAAATCCTGGACGAGGCCGTTTCCCTTTGTGTTCATGTTCTTGGTAACATCATGACTCAATCTGTTCTCTTCCCGCCAAGCTATGAATAAATAGTAGGGCAACAACGGGATTTTTAGCCTCGGTTAGCCAACCCGTCTAGAGGAAGGAAAATTCTGAATTCAAACCAGTGAAGGGGTTGGGTAAATACATATCTAGATGGATTCACGAGATTCCTTCGAAAATTAATCAACATTTATTTTCCTCTCCGTGTTAAACCTTAATTATAACATTATTCTGAATTTCCATTCTTAATTTTTTAAATTGATTTTTTCTAGTTTAGTACGGCACAAAGTCAAAACTGCGAGCACCCGGTGAGAATCAAACTCACTAGCAAAGATCTGCTAAGCCTATCTCGTTAATCCTCGCGTAGATTTGCTTATAAAATCTCAAGTATTGGAACCTCCAGTGAGGATCGAACTCACTACTTAGTAATTAGCACTTTGGCGCACTAATGCTCCCTAAAAAGATTTCCCATGTAACGAAAGATTAATTTATGAATTTTGTTTACATTAAACAAACCTGTATTTTTTAAAGGATACAAAAACCAAATACGTATTGTGTGAATCTGTATGTCCGAAGGAAACTTCGAAAATAAAACAATTAACGACAAATTAAATATATATATACACATTAAATATCACCAGGGCTTGATTTTTGAGCAAAAATAATAGAGCTTTAAAAAATTATAATATTATATTATATTTTAAATAATTAAAAAATAAAATTTAAATGATAACAGCATTGATTTTTTTTTCTCATTTAATATTTAGATAGTAGACATTAACATTTCTTTTCAGAGTAGCTGGATCAATGCAAGGTTTGTTTTGTTTTTTTACATAGGGATTTAAATAGGGCATCTCACGAGGATCCAACTTACGATTCAGTAATAATGGATCTGCGGGACTAACTTTAAAAAATTCCTCTCTACCCAGGCTACGCCGGGTAGCCGCTGCTAGTGTCTTAATAATTAATGCTTATTTCAAGAATTTCTTTATTATTTGTCTATTTTGCAATTTTATGGCTAATTTGAGTTTATTGAAAATCAATGTGCAGCCACAGAGTTTTACTCTTCAAGTGTGCCCTGAAGTAAAATAAAAAGTTGAGAAACTTTCCTAACTAATTGGAAAAAAAATAATAGTCACCTATTAATTTTTTTATTGTGTTTTCTTTTTCTTTAGGCGAGGGGAGGAGGGGGTAACAAAAAAAAAGAAAAGGCTTTACGCCGTGGCTTGGTTTCAAGAGGTCGTTCTCACCAGACAGCATATGTCCCTTCGACTGAAAGGAATGGGATTATGAACCTGATATTATATACATGGTGCCCCACACACACGCACACACACGAACATTCACATCAAGTGGGTGATGTCGACGAAGAGCAAGCGATTTTTAGTACTGCCCTCAACCGTGTATCCGCGCGCAAGTGGGTCTCTGCCTTTAAAAAAAAAAAATGACCTTGTGGCGGAAGGGCTAGATGAGGTACAAGACCAGAAGTATAAGGCGCTTAATGGGAACCAAACTCACTAACAATGGTCTGCGAATTGAGCTTGCTAACCATTACACCACGCGAGGTGCCCCAATAGTTATTTACTACTAAGCTGTGACACAAGGCCAGAGTTATGGGGCGCCCAAGGAGAATCGAAATCACTAACAATGGTCTGCGAATTGAGCTTGCTAACCATTACACCACGTGAGGCGCCCGGAAGGGCTAGGAGAATAAGAGATCTTTGCCGAACTGAGCACATTAGGTGTGGGTATTTTGTCATATGTGGGGGGGGGGTATCTGGATCTTCACGAACCTTTTGGATTGGTATAGTACTTCCTGGTACTTATAAAATCCACATTTACCAATCTGAATATTATTTCCGTGTTATTCAAAAATCGACTTTGTTGGAACCAGGAAGTAGATTTAATTTTCAATGTTCCACCATTAAAATAATACAAGATTTTCTTCACCGATCTCAAGTCTGTCGGTGGGGATTAGAATATGCTGATCCCCACTTAAACGGGAGGGGGGGGTTCTGGTATGACACTAAATGACATTTGGTGGGGGAGGCTCCGGTTCTGGAGCTTTGGTTTGGTTTCTTTGTTTAATGGCATATCAGTATTTGTAGGTTATTTAATGCAAAAGCAATCCTTGTAGAAGAACAGTAGTGGTACTATTTAACTTATTGGTTGAGGGGTTTCATACCTTTACCAACGGTATTAGACTGAAAGTGACCCTAATAATGCGTCTAGAGTTCGAATTCACTTACTACACGTCGCAGTCTAGCACATTAGCCACTACACCAGGGAGCCTTGGGGAACCACTTCATTGCCATTACTTCTAGGCCCACTCTGTTCCGGAGTGGTATTATATGTTAGGGTCATATCTAGGAGTCAAATAGATCTGTTTGAAATTTTGTATTCGATAGGAATACTTGATATTATATAACTGAATAAAAATTAAACTATACACACACAAAATAAATATAAACACATAATGTATACAATTCCCTAGCATTTAGGCATAGAGTACACCTAGACGGGTTGACATGCCGTTAAAATCAATAAGTCAGACCCTTACAAAATTATTCAGTTGCAAATGGGATTGAAAATTGCTCGACTTATCAAAATGGGGGCACCCAATGAGATGAGAAATCAATAACAATGATATGTTATCCCAGCTTGCTAATAATTATATCACGTAAGGGGCAAGAGAATTTGAAGTGTATTGCTCTAATAAAATTACGCAAGGATGTGCCCTCTTTTTTTTTTGCTAGCTTGCAGCTACATACAGATATAAACAAATAGTGAAAAAAAGTAAAGTCGACGGGGTGGCCTAATGTCGGTATCAGCCAGACAGCGAGGGAGTCTATCCCCTTTCCACTAGCGTTAAACCAAGGAGATTGTTTTTGCGCCTGAAGAGGAGCGCCACACCTACCATCAGCTCCTTACTTTACCGCACAGATGCCTGTGCTGCTCATGCGCTGAGTTGACAGTTTAGCTCCCCGAGGAATCGCAAGGTTCCTCGTTCGATACAAACAAATAAGAGGTTGTTGGATGTTAGACTACCTTAACTGAAAAGTCAGCCAGAGTCAACTCATCATCAACCGCTTGAGAGATTAGCACTCTATCCGGCGGAGGAGGGGGGGGGGCTGAACAAAAAATACAAACGTCTCGTTTATTGCTGGGAATAAATGGGGGAGATTTTTTCTTTCTTTTACGACAATCACTTTTGAAATACAATATGCAGTAAAATGATGTCATTTAAAAACAAAACAAAAACATGGCAGTTGCGGGGAGGGGGGGTAGCAACGTGCAGATTTGAGAGAGTAAATGAGAGAGAGTGAGTAAATGAGAGAGAGAGAGAGAGGGAGAGGGAGAGAAAGGGACCAATCTGTCATATGCATGTTCAGAATATATAAACGAAACCAAATTGATATGCAAAACAATTTATTGTTGTTCGTGAGGAGTCAAACTTTGTCAGATTGTGATGTTCATTCGAATAAAATAAAAATCATCGATTTATATGCAATAATGAAGTAAATATTATAAGACCCAAATATTTATTTTTTTCTTTCTTTTTAGTCACACGATAAGGGGGGGGGGAGAAAGAGAAAGACAGAAAAAAAAAGACAAGAGGAGATAAAAAAACAGATGCACAAAGGACAGATAGATAGATAGATAGATAAAGACTAAAAGGTACAAAACATAAAAACAATCAAAACACTGGGGACAAAAACTACCCATTATATCTTTTGCTAAAAATAAAATATTAAAAGAAAAGCCAAAAAGCAAAAAACAGAACAATAACTATGTCAACATTGTCGCGTAGCTACCACATTAACAAACTTGTTTTAAACTAACGCATGATTATATATAATAATAGATAATCATATGTATATGCTAGGTTTTTTTTTTAACTCAATATATTTATTATTCCATGTGAAAAAAAAAAAAAAGATTCTTATTAGATATTTTGATGGTAAAAACAGCTAAGATCTTAAAACCAATGTCCATTCACTTTGAGTAACTTCTACTTTCTTACAAACAAAATCACAGAGTATCCTGTACTTTTAGTAAAGCCTTTCAGATTCCTCATTTGATACTTCCTTATCTTTTCTTGATGACAACCTCAAGGAACAAAAATTAATACCAAAATAATATATACATTCTTTTTTCATTCTTTCTCTTGTATCAATCTTATTTACAAGTCAAAATACATAAATTGAATAAGTTATAACGATTCAAAGAGATATACACATCATTTTGGGACACCCTGTAGTTTGGAATATTAACCTCGTTATTGGTTCACATTTCCAACTATTGTTTTAAATATTGACACACACACACACACACACACAACACGTGAACCCGTGGAGTTTCTTATGTAACAACAATCTATGATAATATTGAGGCTTCTATTTAGGAAGGAAGGAAGGATTCTTGGTATTTCATAGTCATCTCCGTTAAAGCGAGAATTTGGGAGCAAGAAAAAAAGAAAAAGAATTACAGCACAGAGTGAATGCAAACCCTCATAAATTATTCAGTTGCAAATAATGACTAAATTAGGACACTTTAATTATGTTGCTCTAAAGATCCCGCTATTATGTGTCGTTTTTTTGTTTTTTTGCTAGGTTAGGATACAATAAACATGGAAACAATAAGAATCTTAGTTAAAGGAATTTGTAAGGCATCGTATTCTCTCGACAACCCGTTATCTTTTTTGCAACTTTAGGTTTGGACAAAAAGTGTGTGTATCTATAAATGTGTGTATGTGTATCTGTCTTTCTTCAGAAAGGCACACACGCATTTTGGATTTTTTTTTTTTTTTTTTTTTTTTTTTTTTTTTAAAATCAACGTACTTTAAAATTTAAAAAAGATAAATAAATCAAACTTTGCTATTTAGAGATTTGTGAAACTACCAACAAATTTAACAATTTCGATGCATTGAACCAGAAAATTAGAGAAGGAAAATAGAAAAATCTTCAAAATATTGAGTCAGGTTGTCGAGTGATAAAAGAATCTTAGACAGCTGGGCTGAGATTCAAAATTTGTTTTCATTTTAACTTTCGAAATAAATGAGTTTATAAATTTTAAATGCTTACAAAAAGGTTATAATCATCATCATTATATAAAGAAAACATTGTAGATTTCAATATATTCATTTTTGGTGGGAGAGGTGGGATATTCTCAAGTGTGACCGGTAATAAAGTCAGAGAAAAAAAAGGCACAATTCATGATGGCTAGTTTGGGTGAAGTTTTGAAGAGAAGGGTTTTTTTGGGTTGTTTTTTTTTTTAATTCGAAGTGAGACGTAAGAGATTTATCGAATTTTATTCAATAAATCCCTTATGTCTTACTTTTGTTTAAGATTCATTTTTTTCTTCTTGTGACTTTTTTCTGGATTCATTTCAAGAATTGTTTTTATTGTTTTATGGGTTATTTTATTTGGAGGTTACTTTTGTTAATTGAGAAAACAACTGATATTTATTTATGTAACTTTTTAAAAATATTTTGAGATAAAAATGTTGGGTTATAACAATCGTAAATCTTAATGTTTTTTTTTTTTTTTTAAATTACAATGGAATTTGGACACCCATTGTAATTTTGATCCTTCAATGTTTGATAGATTAAATTTGATTAAAGTAATTCTGAAACATTTAAACCAATATTTGATAAACATTAAACAAAAATTAAAAATATATTTCAGTACTCATTTTTTTACTCTTGTTGTATCTATGAACAACGAAAACATTTTATAATCTAAATAAAACGTCCGATTGTCAAGTTGTATTTTTCATAGACTTTTTTTTTTAATTCTAAAATGAATTTGAAATATTCTTTTGATGTGTTCCATTACCAGAGTTAAATTTATGCATTTTTTCCAAATATGTTTTTAAAAAATGAATAAATAAAAACAAGTGATAATTCCAAAAATAAGATTCAATAGTTTAATTGAATTCAAGTTAAAAGTTTACAATATTAAAATCACCACGACCAAAAATAAATTCAACTCTTAAGAATTAATTTAATTTCATAAAAGTTGGGTTTATTTTTGGTCGTGGTGATTTCATTTTTGACACAACCTATCATCTAAATTTAATTTCATTTTTATCAATGTTAACAAAAATTTGATTTATTATTATAATTTTATAATTTTAAAAAGATGCATTACAAAAATAAAATACATTATTTAATTTTGCTTTAAAAACATGGAAAATTGTTTTTCAATTAAAAAGTAGTGTTAATGAAATTAAAATAAAAAATTTAAATAATAAAATTGTTTTATATTTTTTAGTATCAAAATCACTTTAAATGAACAAGCAGTCCTCAAATTATTTTTAATAAATCTCTAGATTATAAAAATATGAAAACATTTTTTTTTTTAATTTCATAGATTCAGGTTGACTTGGGTGGAGTTTTTAAAAATAGATAAAAAGAATCTTAATTTAGATTTTGCCGTAAGTAGTAACGATTTCATTTTATTTTTTTTAAAGAAAAGATCACCCCAATTTCTATTGTGCAAATTCAAGAAGTCAAATACCATTAAGTGTGTGTGTGTGTGGGGGGGGGTAATAAAGAAGAGGAAAGATTATCACATTCATCTTAAAGAAGGATGATACCACAATATAGCAAAGGTAGTAATTTCGATTCAAATATGTTCCCACCCCTAAATAATAATAATAATAAATACATGGCGATTTACGATTAGTTTTAATTAACAGTGTAATTTAGATACACGACAGTATCAAAATTATTTCGACTAATAATGTTATACACGTGGGTTGCCGAGATTACTGCCTGCGTGTATGACACACACACACAATTTTGCTAAAAAAGTAGTTAAAAATAAAATTTTAAAATGGCTCAATTGGGATATTTTTTATAAATAAAATACAGCTAAAAATCAGTAGCAGTAAGTTTATTTTATGCTTAGACGTTAGAAAATATCTATATCATTTTATAACTAGGACGGTCCGGAGTCTAGTTCAATGTGTGTTATGTTAAAAAGAAAAATTCCGACGATGGATTTTTATTTAGGGAGGGACAGTTTTTGAGGCCAACACCGCCTTCCACTAATCACGACTACTGTTATAGTAAACTAGAAGCAGAAGTAAAATACTATAGACTTGTTTTTGCATGTTGTTGCTATATTTACATCGCTTTCATTTTGGTACACAGCCAAAATTTTAGAAATAAACAAATAAAATATTACCTATTGTTTATAAAAACAAAAAAGGTTAAAAAGTGCAAAATATTAGTCATTTTATTAGATAACATAACTGAAATATTCAATTTAAAAATATAAAATAAAAAAACTTATTTTTGTTATGTTTTCATTTTCGCCGTAATTAACTATATGCTCTAAAAATTAGATTTTATACTGAGTAACATTGATTTAAAATTTGTTTTCTTTGTGTTTGGAAATTAAATAAAAAACAATGTTACTGGGTGTTGTCAAAAAACTTTTAAAACAGCTTTTACAGGTGTAAGACGAAGAAGAGAATTTTTTCTTCAAAATATAGACACAAGATTAGTTTTTAAAACATGTTAATTTGTTTGGTTGGGGTTTTTTTTTGTTTGTTTGTTTTACAAAAAGGTTTTAGTTTACAAGTTATTACAAAAAAAAAAAAACACTAACATAAAAAGGGACATTTTCGGATATATTTCAGAATATGCACACACACACAAAGAAAAACTAAATAAAATTAATATTTCATTCAAAAGATAAAAAAGTGGTTTGTAAACTTTAAAAATTACATTTTATTGATAAAATATTGTTTTTACTTACAACATTTAATAAGAAATATCCTAAAAGTTTAAATTTCTTCTTTTTAGGCATCTGACCCAGAAAAAGAGAAAAAAAATGCCATTTAATGCAACTAGAAGTTTTCCAATGTTTTTTTTTCCAGGATGTGGGAGGATGATGATCTAGGAGGAGTAAGAAAAAAAAGAAAAATTCCACACACCGAACTAATTTTGTCTTGTTTATAAAATCATATTTAACATCCACAACATTCTAACCAGTAGATTCTTCTTTGATCTTCAGGTGTATTTATTCTGTGAGATTTCTTTTTAAGGTAATCCCAAAATAAACATTAATTCCTTTGGAAATATTCGATAAAGAAATCTACAAAGTGATCAACAAATCTAAATAAAAAGGTAGATATTTTGACCAAAAATGTTTTCCAAAGTATATAGTATCTTTCAGCTTAATTCTACAAAGGTTTTTGGTTTTTTAATAATTAAAATGTACCCAACTAGACTTGTAGAAAAAAAATACCATTTCCACAAGAGAATCGTCCTAGGCTTTCTTATTTCTAACTTTTAAGATTCCTTACATTCTTCAAAAAGATATTGACCTCAAAGTCCAATGAACTTGATATTTTTAATGGATCAAATTGAACTATACACAAATGTAAATTAATTTATTTTGGCCAGATAATATTATTAATAAAAGACATTTAGTTATCTAGCAAGTTTGTCTGAACTTGTAAAAGGAAATAAAAATGAAGGGGAAAAATACAGACAAGATTGATTCAATGTGGTTTGTTTTAAATGTAAACAGGAATTGGCCGGTTGAATAAGATAAACCAAATAAAAGAATAACGATATAGATAATTGACAATAGGGTATATTTAATAAGGGTATTATGACATCATAGAATTAATTAAGGGTTTAATTTGAATTTTCAAAGAGAAATAAAAGAACAAATTTACTCAAGCGACAAATAACCAATTTGAAATTAAATTTATTTTTCCCCAGCAGTAAAAGGTGTCTTCTTTTTTTTTTAAGATCACGAACTTGAGACTTTCAATTTTGGTAAAAAAAACTTAGATCAAAATTTTGAAAATTAAAATATTAAATATATCTTTTACTTTTGTGCTATACGAAATTTAAATTTAAATTCGATTATTTGTTGCTTTTAGTAAACAAAGATCTTAACAATGAAGTGAAGATTTTCTCATGAAAAAAAAAATAAATAAACAGACAACGTAACAAGAAATAACATTTGTGAGAGTAGAAAATATTTTTAAAAAATATTAAATCAATTTACTTACTGTGTAAACGTCTGTGTTTTTTAAAAAGTTGTTTGTCCATGGTAAGAAGTCCGGGAGAAAGAAATATATATAATTGTATTTTGCGAGTTATTTTTACTACAGCAATTAAGATCTTCTAGTTGTACAGACACATTTTTTGAAGACAGGTAAAAATTCCCCAAAAGCGAAAAAAGCATGTTTCTTCACCACCAACGTTTCCACAAATAACTAAAACTGTTTTGGAAAAAAATGAATAAATAAAATAAATATTCACATTTTCTTTATTTTTTTTAATATATATATATATGAGGCAACCACGAAGAAACACTAAAAAAAAAAACAAAAAAAAAAAACCAAAGAAAACAAAACGTGAATATTATATATATATATATATAGTTCTAAAAAATCATTTGCTACTAAAGATAGCTAAAAAAAAAAAAAAAAAAAAGGTTGTAAAAGTTATAAGTAAAAATGTATATATAGATATATTTATAATTTATATATATATTTATATATTTTTTCTTTCTTTTTGGTGTGTGTTAGCGGTTACATTTGGTGGCTATGAGAAGCTTTTTAGTATGTTCCGTGTCGACCAAATTCGTATCCATATTTTCTCAGTGGTAAATCCAAAATAACAAGAGAAAAAAAAAAGACGAAGAAGACTGAACAGGTCTCTCACACGAAGATCGTTTGAATGTTAAAAAAATCAAGTGCTTTCTTTCTACTAGAAAGGCCCCACTACCTTTTGGTTGGCTTACATACACTCACTCTTATCTACCTACCCCTCCGTACTCTGCTTTCATTATATACAGCGTTCTTGAGAGTATGGGTGTGTGTTTTTTTGTATAGTATATATATATATATATATATATATATATATATATATATATATATATATAGTGTGTGTGTAGGTAGGTATGTAGTGTACAAAGTACACAAACTTATATTTCATTCACTTGTTTTTGTTCCTTGAGGAAAAAAGAATGAAGTTGATGAAAGATGTACATTGTACGTAGATTTATTTACACGCACTTAGTAGTACTTTTAAGCTAAGCTAGGGTAGTTTTCTTAAATCTCTGTGTGTGTGTGTGCGTGTTATTAGATTAAGGTAGCAAGTGCGTGAGGTCGGTGTATTAAATGAATGAATGTTTCAGAGATATGGGAGAGGGGACGGCCGGCCTCGAGTAAGAAAGATAAAAAAAAAAGACAAAGAAAGAAAAGAGAATTGAAGCTTGTCTCTCCACCCCTTACTCATATTTTATTAATTACAGCATAACACACAATTTTTTTTAAAAATAAACAAATAAAAAAATGCTTTTTATTTCAATATGAGTCGCACCAACCGATCCTCGATATTTTTTTCCAAACAAAAGGAGAGTGAGTGTTTTTAAATCCAAAAAAGAAAAATAGGTTGAGAAATAAGACGGTAAAAATAGGACAAAAAGGAAAATAAAAGTTTGGTTTGGTTTGGTTTCATTGTTTAATGGCATATCAACCTTTGTAGGTTATTCAACACCAATGTCATCCTTGTAGAAGAACAGTAGTAGTACTATTTAATCCATAGCTGGGGAAATAAAATAAAGGTCCGCAAAAATCCATATAATCTTGACTTAAGTCAATAGTTAATAAATTGTTTCCAAACGGTTGCTGTATGGATTGTTTGAATTCGGGTATTTTCCTTCTTTTACACCGGTTACTTAAACAAGGCTAAAGAACCCTACCTTGCCAACTATTTACCCATAGCTGGAGGGAGAACACATGGATTCGTGCCTTTATCTCCATTAATGGGCATTAACACAAAGTGAAACGCGAACAACCTTGTCCAGGATTTGAACTCAGTCGACTCAAACCTGAGTATGAGACTAAACTGCATCTGGTAGTGAGGTTCCAGTTCTGAATCTCTGTAGGGTATTCCTTCATTGCAATTACTTCCAGATCCACTCAGACCCGAAGTAATTGGTATTTGTTAGGGTCTTATCTATGGGTCAAATAGATATGTTTACAAATTATTTGTATTAGATAGAAATATTAGATATCATATAACCAAAGCTAAATAACCTAATCTACCCAAACCTGGGTATGACACTAAAAAAAATCTGGTGGTGTGGCTCCAGTTCTGGGCAGTGTGGAGTACCCTTTCATTGCAATTACTCCCAGGTCCACTCTGACCCGGAGTGGTAGTAACTGCTAGGGTCCCATCTATGGGTCAAATAGAACCGTTTAAAAATTATTTGTATTTGATAGAAATACTTGATATCAAACAACTTTTAAGAAATTACACAAAATTATAACCGCCCTGTCGACTTGCGGCGTTAGAATGCACCGACTGCACCTCTGCAGAGGGGTAAGACTCCCCCAATGGGGCCACCTGTTGGTCGTGGGTGGCGACCCGTGATGCTTAAGGATAGAACCCAGGTGGTTGAGCAGTCCATGACTTGCAAATATTCCACTTTGGCCCTATCTTGGGCTAGACGGGCGGTCGGAGAGGCCCCCTCCGACCAATCGGCTGATCACACCAAGCCCTAGCACCTATATGACTGCCCCAACCCTATTGCCCTTATGGCAAGCCCCAACCCTTTTTATCTAGAAGGCAGTGGCTAAGGGTCTACATATCCTGGGAATGACGTTAAACTCTATCTAATGGTGAGGTTCCAGTTTTGGAGGTTTGGGGAATGTGGAGCACCGCTTCATCACCATTGCTCCCTGGTCCACCCTGACCCGGAGTGGTAGTACCTGTTAGGGTCCAATCTATGGGTTAAATAGAAAAATGTATTTATTAAAAAAATGAGTATCCATTAAGAATGACTTTATTTCAAAACTTTGTCGGCATTAAATGACCCACTGAGGTTGATATGCCGTAAAACAAACCAAACCAAACCAAAATTATAAATATAAAAGTGCAATGTACTTTTAGATACAAAATAATTCCCAAACCGTTACTGTAGTGGAGTACCGAGTTCGATTCTTACGAGTTACTATCATATCTATACATATTGGTTTAAAAAACAAACTAGTCTCTTTGGCCAGTTCAGCTGAATATTTAATATTTGTGTCCTTGTGCCAAATTGAGTAAATATTTGGCATTTAGTCGTATAAAGAAATTTGGAATATAATGAAAAAGAGAAAAAATGTCCTTCTCCAAAAAAAGAAAACCTGTAGTACAATGGAGTTTATAGGTTTGAGAGTACAATTAGCATTGTGAGTTCGATCCTCACTAGAAACCCTAGCACAAAGGTCTTATACGAGACTAAGTTTAAACTTGGTACAAACACTAAAAGGCAGACATTTATTGGTGTAACATTGCCAAAACCAGACCGAGTATGGTTTTGGCATATTCCCTTCATTCCACCCGGCTCCAAATTTAGCCTTAAGACTAAGCTAAGCATAGAGTACTTGTCTGAATAATTAGTCCCAAGTGTAATATGGTGACGTATGTGCTGACGTTACACAATAATGTTATTAACTTAATTTTTTAAAATTCGTTTTATATTGTTATTACCTGATTGTATAATAACACAAAATGTATTATCCCGTTTCAATATATAAAAACGATACTTATTTTAATATATATATATATATATATATATATATATATATATATATATATATATATATATATTCAATCTATGCAAGTTTTTCACGCCAGTGGTGATTTTCACTGAAGTCTGAGTAGCAATAGGCCCCCGAGGTTTCTAGGACTCTTCTAAGTATTCTAGCGAATTTTTAACGATGCTTTGGTCTAGATGGTCTTGATTCTACCTCTGAGCCCCAGTTCGCCCAGTATCTTTGGAAACCGCTTCAAGGACACCAATTACAATTGGTATCACCGTTACAATATATCCCACAGCTTTTTCATCTCTCTGGCAAAACTTCTTCTTCTTCTTCTTCTTCTTCTTCACCAACCGTCTAAAAAGCGAAGTCTGATAGATATGACTAATCCAGTGTAGCGTAAGCGTATGCGTCACCACATTCCAATTGGGACCATCTCTTCATACATGTACCAACCTTACATTAAAACATCGTTGATGATAAAATAATACCAAACACTTGTAGTTAGTTTCTGTTTTTTTTATTTTAAGATTGATGAGTAATAACTGCTCCAGCTAAGTTTAGGTTCGTTTGGCTCAAGACCAGAAGTATGGGGCGCCCAGTGAGAAGCAAATTCACAAACAATGCTCTGCTGGCCTAGCTAGCTAACCACAACACCGGGAAGCTCCCAAACAGTTTGAATAAAGTCATTTGATATATTTTGGAAAACTTCTGTCTTAATGGGCCCATGATAATGTTGTCCTTGTGCCAACAACAGCAAACATATATTTATTTCTATTTATTTCTTCTTTTTACACTAACCGTACGAGTGCACTGACGAAACGAAAGACGAGTTAGATGAAAGAAAGACGAATTACTCAAGCAACTCGATCCAACAATGTTTATTATTCCGTCTTCTTAGCCTAATTTACATATTTCTCAATTAAATTTACTATTTATTCTTTCTTTACTTTAAACACTGAAATGGAATTTTCGGGGAAACTGTATAGGTTGTTTTTTTGTTTTCTCTGAATCTGTTTAACTTTTCACCCAAGTTTCTCAAGATTCTTACAACAAACACAGAAGAAATGTTATAAATCTTATTACTTTCAAGCCCGTCGCCCACAGTGAGGGAGACGACTACCCCAGAAAACAAAATCCCTTACCATCCTTTGGAATGTGATATAAACTAATGTTTGTATGATATTTCTTACAACATAAACCATTTTAAACCCACCCCTCAATTTTTACCCACCTCGTCCACTCGCAATACCCTAACTATTTGTAAAATATCCTATGACTTCGAATCGCCGAATAGTAAATAAATATGAGCGATTTCTTTTTATGATCCCCTGCCTCGGAAAATAACACATTTCTTAAAACACGAAACTTGGACAAAGAATTTATTCTTCTAATATCCAATGTAATCGACTAATCTTACAAATAATTGTCTTCTCGTATATAATACGACATCCAGTAGAAACAATTATTTGAAAAGAAAAAAGAAAAAATGTGTAATGTTTTAATAAAAAGAATTCAAAAGTCGGTCTAAACAAACAAAAAATGGAACGTATTCAAAAAAAAAGAAAAATTTTTTAAGGATTTGTTATTGTCTGCATTTAAAAATTTTTTAAAATTTTTACTTTTTTTCCATTTATTTTTCATTAAACACTTGCTAAAACATCAAAGGGCACCATGCCGCAACCTGTGTCCTATTTTCTCCTTGAATGGTATCATCCATTGCTATTGACGTGACGTCATGTACCCGAGCAGAACCGACCAATCAGAGCGACGTTTGCTTTTCATTCTTGCTGGTTGAATCTAATATCGGGGGATCTTATAGGGGTGTAAACAACATTCGTACACACACACATTTAATAAGCTTAGCTTAGTTTTAGCACGATTTCAGGAGTACAGTGCACCCAGTGAGAATCGAACTCGTTAAAAATATTCATCGTTAATTATTACACCCGAGGAGACCGCATACTTATTTACGTTGACTAAAAAAAAAAATAAGATTAAAAATTATAGATTTGATATTTAAATTAAAAAGAAAAATTAAATTTCAAATAAAGAATATTAAAATCAAATATAAATTGAATTAAAAATTAATTAAGCGAACAAGATGGAAATAGTAGGCCCCGACAATTTTGACATCACAGACTTATTTTTACAAAATCATATTACTAACCCTGATTGAAAAAAATTACCAAAAAATGATCCATTTTTAATGACATTTTCAGTGGTGATTTATCAATGAATGAAATTTTATAATGCAGTTATTTTATTTCAAAACTTACTGATTTTTTTCTCCCAGGTAACTTAACTTTGACCGCCCTTATTTTTTGGGTACAAAATATCGGTGGGGTATATATAATTAAAAATAATTACAGTATAAATAAAAAAGACAAAGGTGTGAATAGGAAAAAAATTTAAAGGGGCAATTTTGGTAGAAAACAAGTACCGAAAATCTGAAAAATAAATGTAAAAATAAAAAAAATTGAGATTTTTTAATTTTTTTACTCTGTTGTTTATGAAATATAATTTACTTTTAGATTATCAGTGAAAAAATTATACATCGATATTTATTTTGTTTAAAAGTGTGGAGGCCTACCTTTGAAACTGAGATTTCTCCATTAATTCTTACATCATTCTACTAAAGTAAATTGTTATTAAATAAATATGTTTTTAGAATCTAAAAATTTGAATTTTAAAACCTAAAATTATGCGAATTATATTTTAAATGAATTTTATCTATTAATCAGGTATATAAATTGTTTTTCTAGACACTACTATGGATGACTCAAATAGTAATATTTATTTTAAAGAATTTCGATTTATTTTCATTGAATCAGTTCGATTGAAACGATTCAGAAATTTAAAAGAAAGATAAGGTCATTTCTTTATTAATATTTTTTATTAAAACATTCATTGTAATTAAAGATAATTTAAATTCTGTTAATTTTAATATAAACACAAAAAACCCTAAATACCCTGAGTGTTTTTAGTCCCCAAAAGGTGGGGTGGGGGTGGAAGTAACCAAAAAGAAATTTGCAATTTTTTTAATAAAATGACTGATGCATTTCATAATTTATTCAATTAATTTTATAATTGATTAAATAATAAGTTAACACTGAAAATTTTATTAAACTCAGATAATTCCCTGATTATGGGGAATTTTTTGTTTATCCATCTGGGTCACTTATCGGCCATCGTAGTTTTTAACATATTTCCTGCTGATTTTTTTGTAAACAAAAAACGCAAGATATTTTTAGCGCACTTTAGTTTTCTACGTGTTTAGAAAAAAATGAATTTTATTTTTTGTAAATATCAACAAGTTAGAAATTTTTCTGTATATAATGTATTAATGTTTTTGTCATTGATTTCTAAGAAGAAACTTTTATAAGTTTTTTTAAAAACTTTTAATAACATGTTTAGCAAGTACGTAAGTTACTTCACGCTTAGCGTCGGATTTCGTAAATTTTGGGACTAATTTAATGTTTAAAATGTATTAAAATAATAATTACATATGCGTTTTTTTTTTTTTTTGTTTTTTTTTACTGATGCTCATTATGTTACTACTTTTCGACTAAAACAAAAATTTGACCTTGAATAATCGAATTAATTAATTATGGGGAGTCAATGCGCGAAACACAAACGAACGAAAAAATAGCCTTTTCAATTTAGAGAAAACATTTAATTAAAATAAAAGTTCTTTTATTACTTTATATACCGAACATTTTATCAAAATTGGCTCATTAGTTCATTTTTGTTGAATTTTTAAAGAGTTTCCAGTAACCCCCACCCCCACCCCTTATTGCAAGGTATGCGTTTTTGTACATTATGTGTTTATATATATACTAGCAAAAGTACCCGGTCCATGACCGGATTTAAAAAAAATTGGGAACACCAAAGAGAGGGAGAGAGAAAGAGAAAACGGGAGTAAGAGAGAGAATATGATTTATCAATTTTTTAAAAAGAGAGGAAAATGGTTAATCAAATTTTAAAAATCGCTGATAATTCGTATAGTACAATGTTTGTTTATTTTAGGAAATATTTTTCTTTTTGTTTATATTTAAAATATAATTTTTTAAATGTATTCCTAAACTTGGGTGTTTTGAAATATGTTTTTTTTCAAAAACGTTTTGTATATATGAGAAAAACTCAAATTCAATTGCTTGTTGTGTTTAAAAATAAATTCGTTTATTTTATTTTATTTTTACCCCTAAAAAAGTAACAATTTAAAGGAGCTATCTATTAAACTTCCTTATTTATTTATGTCTGTCGGCGGGGACTGTATAATACGCCGACTGCACCTCTGTTGAGGATTAAGGATTAAATATTTACAATTGTCCGTATTCCATTTTTTTTATAATAGTGTTTTATTTATTTATTTTCTAAAACTCTTTTGTACATACGAATTTATCAGTTTAATCTATTTCCTTCTTTAACCCCGAAAAGTAACAAAGTAGCTAATAAGTAAACATTACCTCATTTCGAGTATTTATTTAATGATGTTTATTTCATGAATAGTTTCTTACAAAAAAGATTTTAGTTATACTGATTATTCTAAAATGAAAGTATTAATTAAAAAAAGTTGAGTTATAGTTAAAAGTTTTCCGTTGATTTGTTATTTAATTCGCTGTAAAAAAAATAATTCAATGTATGAGAACACTTACAAATTACATATTTAGAAAGATTATATTATTTTATTTCTAACCAAATGAATATTTTTAAGATAGGAATAAAAAGATTGCGATAAATAAGATTTGATTTTTCGTTAAAATTTAGTATGAAAAAAAAAAATCATACTTCGAATAGGCTGTTCGAAGCAAAATATTCTTAACTCGCTGTAAAAAATAATTCAATGAATAAAAACACATACAAATTACATGTTTAGAAAGATTATACTCTTTTCTTTCTAACCATATAAATATTTAAAAGATTGGACCAAAAATAGGCGAGAGATTCCGAGCTGAACGGCATAGACTGCCATTTTGTTCACTAAAATTTTGTTTACTAAAATTTTGTTCACTAAACTGCTGGTATCGCTATAATAGAAAACAGGCAGCGAACAATATTTTATTAGTAGCAGGAGCTGGTATACGGACAGTCCCGCAAATTGGTTGATTTTGGTTTAATTAATTAATTATATCCCTTAATCAGTAAAGAATCAATAACCAAATTTGGCATGTTTCTTAGTTTATTAATATATCAACACTGAAAATTTCATTAAAATCGATTAATTCCCTGATTTTTCTTTTCTTTTGTGGGGTTGACACTAGTATTCCTAAACATGGACACATGGACCGACCAACAAAGGTATACCTTGATTAGCTCTGTGCGGATACTGGATGTCGTGGAGAAGACTTGCCAGGAGCAATGACTGATAGGGACGGATGACGAGAGAGAGTGAGGGGAGAGAGAGAGAGAGAGGGAGGGAAGGAGAGAAAGGGAGAGAGAGAGAGGAGGAGGAGGAATCCATACTGTGAGTGTGATAAGATAATGATGATGATATCTTAAAGTGCAATTTGAAGTTCTGTCTGACCCCTTACTTTCGACTAAAAGGCCACAAGTAAATCAATATTCGACATAGAGATCTGGTTTGCATACTCCCCCCCCTCCAAAAAAAGAAATTTCCCCAGGGGGTCGAAAAGAGGAGTTTTTGAATTTCAAAAGAGGATACCCTAAGCTTTCAAAAAATACCAAATTTACCTTGGTAACAATTTTTTCCGGTTCACCTTCTTTTCTACCAGACTAATATTACCGGGCAGAAGTCAGATGTTCGATTCACCACAGCTTTAGAAAAAAAAACTATTGGGCTTACCTTCGGAGGGATGGGACATCTTCCGGCACTACATAACCCAGAGACCTGAGAATGAGGTAGTCAGTAAATGCCTGATACCTGGATATCTCTAGAAAGAAGAATACCAACAGAGATAAGCTCTTTACAGCACTATCCACCCTCAGTGCCGTAGCAAGGTTTCTCAGTGCCTTCTGGTGGGTGGGGGGATACTTTTGGTGCACCCCCCACACCTGAAACATTTTGATCATTGTCTTGTGAATCATTACCCACTTAATTTTTCTGTTTTATTCATTTCCTCATAAATAAATGGGAAGTCCTATTGTCTTAGATACATGACAGGCGCCTCAGGTAGTCGGCACCCTGGGCTACTGGAGGGTCTATGCTTAAAAAATCAAAAAAAAAAACAAAAAAAAAAAAACGGCCTTGTTTTTAACTTGGTTTCAGAGGGGAGGTAAGTTAAATCCAATACATACATCCGTAAGTGATGAAAAATACATACCACTCCCCCCCCCTCAGTGTGGCGTGTTCGCGTAACGGTTATCGTCATTTGAAATAGATTCAATGATCCGAGTTCAAATCCTGAACGAGACTGTTTGAGTTTCACTTCGCACTAATGCTCCTCGGAAAGGCATGAATCCAACTCTCCCCCTCCAGCTATGGGTAACTAGTAGGTCAGACTGGGTGCTTGTTAAGGCAAACCGTCTAGGGAACGGAAAACTCTGAATTCAAACCCACTGTGCTCCGCTTGAAAATTGACCTTATATCAACCTACTTTGGAGAGTATCAGGTACCTCTTTACTGTTTATACTCCCAGGTCAACTCTGACCTAGAGTGGTAGTACATGTTAGGGTCCTATCTTAGGGTGAAATAGATCTGTTTAAAAATCATTAGTATTTAATAGGGTCGTGCACAAAAAATAGAAACAACAACACAAAAAATATGTGTATAATGAAGGTGATTCCCTAACCTCGATGCATAAAATAACCCCAGATGAATGGACATGCTATTAAAATCAACCAATCATAATAAATAAATAAAAACTATGAGATTTTTTAAAAAATGACACGTGTGGGTCGTGTATATGTGTTTGCCAGTATAAACTTTCCTATAGATCTAACTTTACCCTATAAACTTATCCCTTAAAGTGATTCCCAATCCATTTAGCATCAAACAACTGCAGACAAATTACTGACAAAATCAAGAAAAATCCTTAGAAAAAAAACCCCCAATAGATCTGACCATCCTATATAATTTATCGTTTGGCATGAATAAACCCGAGATGGGTTGACGTGTCATTAAAATCAATCAATCAATCTATAGATCTAAAAATGGGTTATTTCTCATCAGTCTAACATAAACAAAGTGGAACCACTCTTGACTGATAAATTATTTATCTATTTATTGATCTACTAGGAAAAAAAGAAGACGGGTTTAGGGTTAGGGTTTAGGGTTAGGGTTAGGGTTTAATTCTAATTCCACAGTAAAAGTCACAAGAAAGGGTGCCTCTTTTAATCTTAGATGCAGTTAAAAAGATAAAAGAAAACGCTCCCTGGCAAAAAAAAAAAAAATGCGACGGGGGAACACTTTACTACCAGAAAGCACATCCGGATTTAGACCTTGAGGGACCCGGGGACTCCTGGTTAAAGGGTCCCTCAAGTTGACACTACATAGAAATTAAATTAGGTACACGAGACATAAAAAAATGAAGTAAAAGGAATTTATTAAAATATATAAGTTAGGTTTCAAATAAAATGTTTGAGTTTCTTTTTCTCAATTATATTGTCTATAAGAATAAACTTTACAACATTTTTCATTGCGGTCAAATCGCGCTGAAAACACCGGTTCCTGCTAGATCATCGAAGTTGAGCAGCGATGAGTCTGTTCAGTTCTTTAACTGGGCAGTGATGCTGATAGTTATTTGCTTTGAATGAGTCCCTGAAAAATTTGATAGGTCGCAACTAAAGTTTCTTAATAAATTGTAGGGTTTTTATTTATGATCTGAGGAAACTACTAAAGCCGTCTAACTCCTACCTTGTAACTTATCCTGTGTAATTCGTTTCTAAGAAACTATTTACAGTTAGCATGAAATGATGAGGGAAGAAAAAAGAAAAGCACTGGGACGCGTTAATATTATTTTTCTGTGTCCTTTTAGATTTTTGTGCGTCAGGGACGCAAGACGCATACATCAACATCTCTGATTGGGTTTGATTTGGTTTGGTTTGGTTTGTTTTACGGCATATCAACCTCAGTGGGTCATTTAATGCCGACAAAGTTGTGAAATTAATTCATTCTTAATGCATAATACAATTTTGTCTATCAACTCATGTTTTTTATTTAACCCATAGATGAGACCCTAACAGGTACTACCACTCTGGGTCAGAGTGGACCATGGAGCAATGGTGATGAAGTGGTGCTTCACATTCCCAAACCTCTAAAACTGGAACCTCACCATCAGATAGAGTTTAACGTCATTCCCATTATCCTTAAGCATCACGGGTCGCCACCCACGGCCAACAGGTGGCCCCATTGGGGGAGTCTTACCCCTCTGCAGAGATGCAGTCGGTGCATTCTAACGCCCACCGACAGGGCGGTCTGATTGGGTGACCACTTAAGCAACAGCAGGTACTGTAAGCAACCTTTGTTTATCTAAATTGGGACCAAATGCGTGCATATCATTTGTATTAAATAGGAATGCATGATATACAACGGTTGGGAAAAACATCTAAAGAATAGGCCACACCGAAAATTAGATGAACGCAATTCCCTAACCCCAAGCATAGAATAACACGAGACAGGCTGACATGCCATTAAAATCAATCAATCTGAAGCCTGTGTACTAGACTAAGAAAAACTTAGTAAATAATAACAATATTTAAAATTGACTTACGGCCAAGTCTTACAGAATTCGTCTCAAATTACAAAAGTTAAGCAACGATGTGCCTGTTCATGGGTAACTATTTAGGATCGGCAGATATTGTAATCAACTCGAGGCTTGTGTGAAAGACTTAGCAAATTTTACGAGATAATAACAACATTTAGAATTGACTTAGGGTCGCGTAACACTACGTTGGTTCATGTCAAATTACTAAAGTTAAGCAACAATGAGCCTATTGAATACTTAAATGGGCGACCATTTCACCGGACACCCGTGGCCTGTATACGAGACAATGCAAATCTTATTAAATCTTAGGTGTGGCGCTCCACCTCAGATGTTAAATAATCTTCTTGGTTTAGCGCAAGGGATAAAGGGGACAGACTCCCTCGCCTCGCGTGTAAAGTAGATCAAAATGGGTTCTTCTTGACAAGATCCGGGAGCGACGTTTCGTCGGGAACATTTCCACATTCCATATATGCTGTTCCAACCCCCTAAATAATTGCTATCGGAAAAGCCGGCCATGGGGCTCTCTTTAGTTGGTAGGGGGTAGGCAGGGGGTTGAGCGGACCCAAATTTTACACAGATAAAAACACAAGTACCAATTTCCTCCGGTTTTGACTGGATTTTTCCCACTGTTTTGGGGGGTGGGGTGGGGATGAGGATAGTTAAAACCACCACTCCGTTACTTTTACTCCTATGTGACCGGCATAAAAAAAATCGGTCAAATAAAAGGACAAATCCTTTATTTCAGCAACGGCAAGATAGATAGATAGATAGATAGATAGAAATACATTGAGATACATCTGAACATACTGAGATAGATACATGCATACGAACAGATAGACAGATAGATAGATAGATAGATAGATAGATAGAGAAATACATTGAGATACATATGAACATACTAAGATAGATACATGCATACGAACAGATAGACAGACAGACAGACAGACAGATAGATAGATAGATAGATAGATAGATAGATAGATAGATAGATAGATAGAAATACATTGTGATACGTATGAACATACTGAGATAGATACATGCATACGAACAGATAGATAGATAGATAGATAGATAGAAATACATTGAGATACATATGAACATACTAAGATAGATACATGCATACGAACAGATAGACAGACAGACAGACAGACAGATAGATAGATAGATAGATAGATAGATAGATAGAAAATACATTGTGATACGTATGAACATACTGAGATAGATACATGCATACGAACAGATAGATAGATAGATAGATAGATAGATATACATTGAGATACATATAAACATACTGAGATAAATACATGCATACGAACATAGATAGATAGATTGATAGATAGATCGATAGATAGATAGAAATACATTGAGATACATATGAACATACTGAGATAAATACATGCATACGAACATAGATAGATAGATAGATAGATAGATATAATGAATATAGATAGATAGATAGATAGAATGAACATATATATGTATATAATATAGTGACGTATTTACCCGTGACAAGCTAATTTCGCATATATCGTTTGCTGCGTATCGGTGGCCCAGTGGTGAAGTCTCTGACTCTGCGTGCTGAGTTCCCGGTTTCGATTTATGTCGGAGGGAAATCGTATGTATACATCGCTGATGAGACTTAATAAGGTTGAAACGGCTGCTGTACGATGTTCTCCGTAGTGGGCAATATTTGCCGAGTTCGCTTGTCATGATTATTTTCATTAATTATCAAATTTTAGACGATATACGCATTGTAACTGCCTTCAAGCAAAAAATATAACTTATATATATATATATATATATATATATATATTATATAGATAGATAGATAGATAGATAGAATGGACATAGATACGAACACACTGAGATGTATATATAAAAATATTGAGATAGACACCTGCATACGAACATAGATAGATAAATACAAACAGATTGAGAGAGAGAGAGAGAGAGGGGGGGTACGCGCATTGTCAGTGTGTCAATACTGGCATCAATAGGGTTAAAAACAACTCTACCCATGTATACACCAGTAATTATATACATTGGTTCTCCCTTATCCGCGGTTTCCGTTATCCACGATAAATCCAGGAATTAACAATTTCCACCAAATGACTGCCAATTCAAAGATGTCAAAGTGATTCTTTAAATGCTTTTTATACGTAAGTAAAGTAAAGTCGTCGGGGCGGCCTAAAGTCGGTATCAGCAAATCAGCGAGGTAGTCTGTCCCCTTTATCCCTTGCGCTAGACCAAGAAGATTATTTTAGCGTCTGAGGTGGAGCGCCACACCTACCATCAGCTCCTTACTTTACCGCACAGATCCCTGTGCTACTCATACGCTGAGTTGGCGAGGACCGGTATCGAACTAGGAACCTTGTTGTTTCTAGCCGAACGCTCTACCGACTGAGCTAACCCGGCCTCTCTTGCGCACTATTCTTCATTAGTACCGTTTATAACGGTGTAAGATTTTGTAGAGCCTGCCTCAGATTTTTTTATGAGACTAGTACACCAGTGATGGCACAGATTCTCTTGAACAATACTCATCGAGTTTTGAATTCAGAGTTCTTCTTCTTCTTCTTCTTCTTCTTTCTTCTTCTTCTTCTTCTAGACCAGTTGTAGTATCAAAGCTACACACTCTCAGATCTCCTCAACACTTTTACAGATAAATGTGTGTTTAGGGGGGGGGGAGGTGACTGAGTAAAGAAGGGTTCATGCTTTTTTCCAAATGAATTTAAGTTCGATCTAAATTTGGCTCACCGAGTTCATTTCCTTACGACGATAAATAAATGCATGTATCTATGTATCTTGCAGTTTATTGTACGTGAAACTCAGAGTCATGGGCGGTACTTCATATCGTGGAAAAAAATTGAATTTAGATTCTAAATCGGCTCTGCTTGATAAAGTCATCAGACGCATAAACATATTCGGCTAAACTTGCAAATCGGTCGGAAAATTAGGGTGACCCAGAAAAAAACAGAACCCACAATTTTTGTAATAAAACTGTGAATTTTAACTAGGGGGGTTTAGGGTTGGGGTTGGGTTGGGTTGGGATTTAGGGTTAATTTAATGGGAAAATGAATAGATAATTTGGGTTCTGTTTTTTCTGAGTCACCCTGGAATATGTTTTAATTTTCCGACCGATTTGCAAGTTTAGCCACATATTCGTTACGTTTCGTTTAATAGTGCAACAAAAAAAAAAAAAAAAGAAAGAAACGGCTCCGTTATTTTATTCCCTCTCAAGCATTGGAAAAACATCGAAAAAGATTTGAGTTTGAAGTCATTTTTCTTCAGCGGTATTAGAGACTCTCTCTCTCTCCTTCCCCTTCCCTCAGCGCCCCACAGTGCGAGCTGACTTCAAACTCCAATGCCACTTTCTGACTAACTCTCTCTATTCAATTTTTTATATCTTCATATATATTATGCCTTTCTTTGACTCGTCCTTCTTTATCTGAAACGTGGCTTTGCAGACAGCTATTGTAACGACGAACCTAATGTCCTTTACCTTATATAATTGATAATAAGCGTTGTCCAGTATTCTGAGAGAATCGTCGGAAGTTGGAGTTTAAACATACATCTACTGGGGTCTTTGGCCTTGATAAAGTAACCAGTGTAGGAGAAAGAAAACTCGGAATTCAAACCAACGGTACTCCGATTTAAAAAGGTTGACCATGTGTTTCATCCTTTCGTGGCGGACACACACACACACACACACACACACACACACACACACACACACACACACACACACACATATATATATATATATATATATATGAATGAATGAATGAATTATGAAATAACACTTTAAACCTAGCCTGAAGACGGAGGAAGTGTGTGGCTGCAGGATGTGTAATTATACACACGCAGAAACTTGTTTGTGTAGAATGATCATAACGATTATAAGTGTATAACACAGTGTGCTAAATTGGCCGTTTCATGGATATTTGGACTGAACATTGCAAAATGTTGAAAAAATATCATAAATCATACAATGGGTACATTATTATAGACGAGAATTTCACTAGCAATCCACTTATGACCTCTAAATAGCCTTATGATAGAAATAATGTGATATTTGATAGACTCTTGACATATATGTAAAAATGCCAAAAAAAATCAAAAGAAATTACAGAACAAGGGGTTAATTGAGGAATATTCCCCAAAAATCACCCCCCCTTTCAACATCTATCTATCTATATACATATATAAAGGGCAATTTGTATGTATGTATGTCCGGAGGCAACTATGAATATGAAACAATTGACGACAAGTAAAATATATATACGCATTCACTATCACCAGAGCTTGCTTTTTGAGCAAAAATAATGAAGGTTTGATCTATATTTGTGAAGATAATTAAAAAATAAAATTGAAATAATAACAGCACGGAATTCTTTTTTGCATTTAATATTTTAATTAGTAGACACTATTTTTTTTCTTTTCAGAGTGGTTGGATCAACGCAACGTCTTTTTTACGTAGGGATTTTAATAGGGCATCCAACTCGCGATTCAATAATAAATTAATAAATTGGATCTGTGAGACTTAACTTTTTTTTTTTTTACTTCTCCCACTACCCAGACAACGCCTGGTAACCACTTCTAGTGTAATATAAACCCAAATCCAGATATTGGGGGGGGGGGTGCACTCTTTTGATTCTATTTAACGATCATTTTTAATCATTTGTAACGATCATCAAATCAAATCAACTTTGACGGCAAAATATAAAAAAATTAAAGAACATTTTTCATTGTCGATGTTTTCTAAATAATCAATACAGAATTAAATGCAATTAATTTAAAGCGATAGATTTTGTTTTAGGAAATATATATGAACAGGGGCGGTGTAATGGTTTGCAAGCTGGTCTCGCTGATCCATCATTACAGAAAGCGAGTTCGATCCTCGCTGGATGACCCATAAAATGAATTAAAAAAAAAACACACGTAAAAAAGACCTAGTGTTAATCAGGGTAGTTAAGAGGTCAGGAAAAAGTTTTGGTTCTACTTCAGTGTTCTTATATTTCTAGAAATACATAAAATATTTTGATTTTTTTTTTAACCCCAAAATAGGCAATTCTAGGGGTCTTACCTTCAAATTTGGTTATAAAAAGTAAAATTTTACTGAAATATAGTTATAAAAATATATTACTTAACATTTCAGTAAATAAAAATTAAAAAATAAATTTAAAAAATCAGACTATTTCTGGTAACTCTAGGTGTATTTTGTCTTAAATTAGCATCTACCTCAGGAAGGAAATCATTTTAAAAATTGCAACACAATTTCGAGGATAAATTTCAAAGCACAAATTTTATCATGAATTTTTTGATAAAACTGCCAACTTCGTGCACCGCAACTTAAAAAAAAAAAAATGATAGAAACAAAATTTATAAAACGCATTTGCCCAAAAATTCAGGATTCAAAATATGCACATTTCCTGTTATACTAACGATCTTTAAAAAGAAAGAAAGAAAAGCCAAAGTCTGGCCCACTGTGATATAGTCATAAAACGGTTAAAAAAAATTGCTAATATTATAAAATGAATAAATAAATAAATAAAAAAACACGTGGGCTTACAGTGACCCGGAAACCTCAATTGCACGTGTTCATTTGGTTCACCAGTGATGGACCCCACTGCTAACCCCGAATGTAAATCCTAGATACAGATACAACCTACCTAATTTTCAAATCCCTTTTTCATTACTGTCCACAAATAAAAACCAAGCAACAACACGACTCACTTAAAGCTGTACAAACACACACACACACACACACACACACACACACACACACGCACACACACATACATATATATATATATATATATATATATATATATATATATATATCTTCACCCAACAACAAATTGCTTTAAGATGAGATGCCACCATTGATCAGAGAAGAGGAGTATCGCCTTAGTTTAGAAACTCGTTCAGAAGTACATTACTCAGTATGTTGTGAGTTCGATTTTAAAAAAGAGGACACCGATTTGTGACTTCGTACCACAGCTTGGATGAAAGCGGACATATATCATCATTAGAGCCGCGCTGACGCCACGGATTCCTATAACTCTCTCGCTGCCGTCCCTGTCAGTCATCGCTCCAGATAGGTCTTCCGCACGGCATCTAGAATCTGAATAGAACTGATTGATGTAGGTATTTACTGGTCAGTCTACACTGGTGTGTTCATGTGTAGGTGAACACAGAACACCTTGTTTCTCAGTCAGTGTCTAGAATGTCTTGTTCGTCTTATTTGGATGGTTTGTGTGATAGGACGTAAGTGGCCGTACAGCTGGTTTTGTGGGGTGCTGCGACAAACGAGACACACAACGCCGTCTTCACGCACATGATAGACTTCAACTTCAACTACGCATCATTACTCAAACCCGCATTTATGCGAATCAAAGACCATAAAACAAAGGCCCGGTTTTTTTCCACCTTATGTCAGCCATCGCATATATATATATATATATATATATATATATATATATATATATATATATGGGAGAAATGTGAGGAGGTTAATCCGACAGTATGTGGAGACAAACACAGGATGTTATGGAAACTGTATGTTTATTGTCGACGATGCAACGTTTCGGTCTGTTAGACCTTCTTCAGGACTTGGATGTAGTTCTTGCTTCAATGATCCATTTTGAGAATGTCCATCATTGAAGTAAGAACTATATCCAAGTCCTGAAGAAGGTATAACAGACCGAAACGTTGCATCGACGACAATAAACATCCAGTTTCCATAACATTCCGTGTTTGTCTACCTTTCTCACACACACACACATATATATATGTGTGTGTGTGTGTTTGTTGTGTGTGTGTGTGTGTGTTGTTAAACTCAACGGACAATTCTTGTCGGACGAGTTTTTGTTCGATCCTTCCTAACTGTCTGGCCATCTTTTTAATATCCGGGTGAAATTGGTGTATGAATCCACCAAAGGTTTTACCACGAAGCGCTTTCTGTACTACTTGATGCCATCATCAGCTGATGAACTGGTGAGATATTTCCATTGTTTCTTTTTAAACAAGCTGTAGCAGTATGAATTAGTAGGAGGAGGGTCTCACAAGTTTATAATAATGTTATGGAGAATTGGCGGGAAATTACAGGCATTTGAGAACATGCTGACTGGTTTCCAAGTTTATTTGGTTTGTATATCCGTTAAATGTAGTGTTAACCGGCGTGACAATGTCGTCGTTGAGTGACCAATATACGTGCTTTCAACTTTGGAGACGAATTCTCCTATTGGACATTTAAATTTATACACGAGATTGGTCTCATTAAGACGAGTAGTTTTTGGGGATGAGTTGTTGCGTGTGACAAGGTTGGTGGTTTTAAACTTTTGGTAATAGATAATTGGTTTTACTTTACTTTGTTGTTGAGGTCAGACAGAAAAGATCGAACAAAAACTCGTCAGACAAGAATTTTCCGTTGAGTTTAACAAAACATGTTTAAAAGAAAGAATATATATATATATATATATATATATAAGTCACCAAAAAGTGGAATATAACTAAGTTCAAAACAAACGAAAAATCTGGAAAGGCCAGGTAGTGTAATGGTTAGAATCCCCGCCTATGAGCTTGGTAGTCCAGGTTTCGAGTCACACACGGAGCAGTCTCCCATGTCTATAACCTTGCTGATGAGACCTAATAGGTCGAAATGTACATACAGGGATTGACATTTTCTCGATTTGTTTAGCCTTACATTCTGAACATATATGCCCGCCTAAATTCATTAATTATTAACTAATTAATTTTCAAAATTAGGACGACTTCAATTAAGCACATATCCTCCATATATATATATATATATATATATATATATATATATATATATAACACAGATACAGAAAAAAGTAAATCAAAATTCAAATAAAGTTCACAGGTGGTCTGGCATTCCATGCTACAAGGGTAGGTCGTCTCTTTACAAGGCTCGTAATTATTTGTCTAGCTTTTATTGGGTTTACATTCCTTAAATGTGTGTGTGTGTGTTTTGTACATAATGATTTTACCTTCTGTTTCCATTCTTAACTGGTATCATCAAATCTCAGAAATATGGCAAACCCCGTAATTAAAATTGTACGTAGATGACCACTTTTACATTTCCTGTAATTTCCATTTGTCTTACTATCACGTACATACACACACATATACATAAATATACACATGCACATATAACACGTACACACTACCCAAAAATATACACATGCTACGTATATATATGCATGTTTATCCACACACCCACACCACACACACACACACACACACACACACACACATATATATATATATATATATATATATATATATATATATATATATATATATACCAGGTATATAGGTAGCTGCTGAAAAATATGTATAGCTGCACTGATGAGGGGTAAACCCCGAAACGTGCGTCTGTAGATTGCTATATATATATATATATATATATATATATATATATATATATTATTTGAATATTTGACGTCATATTCCAAGGCGTCTATTTTTCAGCGTTCTTTTTTCAAACTTCAATATTAAACAGACTGATAAACAAGGACTATCACTCGCTTTTCTCGTTATTTTGTGATAAAAAAAATTCTCATTACCTTCCATATACCAACAAATGCCCTGAAGATGATCTAGTTAATAGATCGAAACACTGCAGCGTCGGCCAATAAACTTACCACTTAACTCATTTAAACCTGTGTTTTTTCAATCTTTCTTAATATACTACATACCGTCGGATTCACTTCCTTTTCTTCACACACACACACACACACACACACACACACACACACACACACATATATATATATATATATATATATAATAGTTTAAATGTTGTATATTTTGGCAGCAAGTTATTTTGTAGGCAGGTGTTATTAAACAACAATGAACATTTCTTTTTCATGATCTTGATTTGTATCTTTTCAAATATTCTGGCTATGTTTCTAATGTCAGGATCTAGTTGAAATAGGATTGTTCCCATATTATCAACCCGAGCGCTTTTGACTGTTTCTTCAGTCATCATCGGGGGGGGGGTATATGTTTTGGTGTTAGTTCTTTTTTCTTTTTCTTTTTCTTTTATCTATTTTGTTTTAAATTAGAAGAGTTCATTATTTTTTAGAGGGTTGCTGTGTTTACTGTATTAGTTATTAAAGATAGCTAATTATGACCTATGTTGAATGCTATTTTATTAATGTTAGGGGTTTTTATGCATATCGCTTCAAAAATTTGTAGGCGTTTCTTATTGTTATTTTTATAGATGACTTTAGTATTTTCAGTGTCGGATTCAAGCTTTCCTGTCCAAGATACTCCACGTGGTAAATCTACAACCCCTACTTAGTATTATGAAACTAACGATGGGCAACTTATGGACTCTTCTGGGTGGAAACAACTTCTGGACCCTTTGAGTGCCCAAAAGTTCAGCTGTGAACTATTGTACTACTTACAAGGGTGATTGATACGAGGTGCACTCGCGTAACGGTTATCGTCCTAATAAATGGATTTGGCGACCCGAGATCAAATCCTGGCTGAGACTGCGTATCACTTTGCGCCAATGCCACCAGGAAAGGCATGGACCACCTCCCTTCAGCTATGGATGAATAGTAGGGCAAGGTGGGTTCTATATAGGCAACCAGTCTAGGAGAATGACACCTGTGAATACAAGCCCACTTAAAAATTGATCTTGTGCCACACCTGCTCATGGCGACGAAGAAATTGTAGGAGGCGCGCTTACTGTAACGGTTATCTTCGTACGAAATGGAATCGGTGACCCGAGTTCAAATCCTGAACAAGATTGTTTTTGTTTCATTTTGTGCTAATGCTCTTGTGAAAGGCATGAATCCATCTGTTCTCCCTCTAGCTATGGGTAAATAGTAGGACAACTGTTTTTTTAGCCACCAGTCTAGGAGAAGGAATCTGCTTAGAATAATTGTGAAGATACATTTTTGTACTGTACATGATTAAAAACCATAATTGTTAAATTAAGTTTGGCATGAAATACCCAGCACGTGTTGACATGCCGTAAAACTATCCAGCTAACCGACCAATCTGTTTGGCAGGCAATTCATATCAGTCTGTTTGTCTGTATATCTGTTTATTTTAATCTCACCATATTCAATTTTCAATTATTGTTTTTAACGCCGTTTTACATGTATTGAGTTACGAGTCGAACGGATTAAACTCGTAAGTCAAGGTATCATTGGATTTGGTAATGAGTATAGTTTACAAAAAATGTTGTTCGAGTATTAATTTCTGTATATGTAGTGTACGTAAATATCTTAGTAATTTAAAAAAAAATGCTTACTTGAGTGTTTAGTCCTGAAATTCTTTAGAGGATAAAACTTATTTACCGTCGTAAAATTTGTGGTTGGATACTTTTGGTTCGTCTGTATTCTGGAAGGCAATTCATATCAGTCTGTCTGTCTGTCTGTCTATCTGTTTATTTTAGTCTCCCCATATTCAATTTTCACTTATTGTTTTTAACGCCTTTTTACATATATTTCAACTTGACCCCCCCATCCCCTACACCCTTTCTTCTCTTCAATTCTCCCAAGCTAATAATTCCATTACCTCATAAATTATATATGTCTTAAGCATAGGCTACCTTTGATGTCTTTGGCCACTGCTTTCAAATCGGAACAGTAAATCACATTAAGTCGGTAAGCCCTTCTTTTTTCTTTCTTTCTTCTTTCTTTCTTCTTCTTTCTTTCTTTCTTTTCTTCTTTCTTTCTTTTTCTTTCTTTCTTTCTTTCTTTCTTTCTTCTTCTTCTTCTTCCTTTTTCTTTTCTTTCTTTCTTTTTTTTTTACTTTTACTTTCTTTAAATCCATCTTTCTTCTTTCTTTTCATCTTTCTTTCTTTCTTTCTTCTTTCTTTCTTTCTTTCTTTTTCTTCTTGGGGTTTCTTTCATATTGGTTCTTTTCTCTTTTTCTCTTTCTTTCTTTCTTTCTTCTTCTTCTTTCTTTTCTTTTTCCTTCTTTCTTCTTCTTCTTCTTCTTCTTCTTCTTCTTCTTCTTCTTCTTCTTCTTCTTCTTCTTCTCTGTCTGTCTGTCTGTCTGTCTGTCACTCTCCCTTGTCGTGGACAGAACATAACTCAAGATTAATTCTCTTTATCTTGTTTTATTTTATTTCCATTTCCTTTGAACATTTCGCCGAAATGCAAAGATATAAACGCAGTTTCTCAACTCCAGAAAAACACACGGCCATTTTATTTGTTGCATATCTATTATCCCAGGACAACTCATTAAAAATGCACTTGACAAACAAAAACAAAATAAAATAAAAATTATCATTTCCTTTTTACCTTTCTTCATATCGCGAATTTATGTTTATAAAAACTTCACACTACATTGTCTTTTTTTCGTGGGGAAGGGGGAATATTACATCATACAAGTCTGTTAGCATAACCGACAGCCAGGATTTGACTTCCTGCTACTTCTGGCTTTTATCATTGCTAAAATGACCATGGATGAGATTATGGAGACTGTGACGAGACAGATGATGGAAATCTTTAAAGAAGACTTGACAAAAAAGTGCTATGGATGTTGGATAAATGAAGAATTTGACAAATTTCAATACTGACAAATCTTCTCTCATTTTCATTTTAAAAACGAAATAAAATTAATTAAATCGATTATTTAAGGTGGAATATTTGTCTAAGTCAAAAAGGAGTAGCATAATGAGCATCAGTAAAAAAAAAAAAAAAAAAAAAAAAAAATTCAAAAATAGAAATAAAATTAAAAATTAATTAAATGTTTTAAAAATGTTTTAAAAGATATTTTAAGAAGTTGCGAATTTCTGAATATCCGTATTTTTTTACATCCCTAAATATAACTCACTGTTGTGATCAGCTACTTTTACATTTCTACTGACGTTTCCAGTTCGTGTACGAAAACCACTGTATGGTACATTGTGAAACGTACGCGGTGGACATTGTGAATTTGTAAGAGTGTCTTGCGGACACTTGTTCCCGGCCTCAATAGACGTCATCGTCACTCTCATCCGTGTGACGAAATAAATTGATAAACATGCATTTATATTTTGGGTCTCACTTTATTACTTAATTAGAATAGGCCGGCCTTTTTTCTGGGTTTCTAACCGCCATTCATAAGGAGGCAAAACCTCTCTGCACTTTCTTCTATTCTATTGAAGCCTTTCTAAAGGATCTCTCAACGTTAAAACTTTTAAAGCACATCTGATTGTTTCTGTGATTCACAAAAACCCAAACTAATTTTTAAAATCAGATTTCTTCCATCTTTTTGGTCAGGTGACTTCACGCATTCGTGATCTAAATCGTTCGTTTTCCTATTTCAGTCAGTTGACATATTGGCTCAAAATATTTGATCTCACCAACCGTCAGTCACAACCTCCGCAGGTGTTTAACTTCGGGTCAAACCCTGTTACTAGGTTTTGCATAATAATAATAAAATTAAAAAAAAATAAAAACCAGTACAAATCCAACAAGCTAAAGACACTAGATCAACTCATCCAACTTCAAATACATAAAATAAAATAAAATAAAAATAAAAATTCCCGCGGCTAACAACCAAATTCGACACGCTGCATTTATAAGTTGGAAGCTGACTTAAAACGTCCGCACTTTAACTATAAAAGCAAAACGTACCCAGACCAATTGCTAAGGTAGTCGAGGATTTTGTTCAGACCAGTTTTTGGCAACTCCTATGGTGACACAAATACCAAGTGGTATCTCACTCTTTCCTTCCTTGGGGAACATCAGTCGTGAAGAATAGAGACCTGCTGCATGAGCAACTACCAGTCTTCCATGCCTATGTCGGGATCCGGGAGCAGATCCGGGGGAGGGGGGGTCTCATGAGACTGACCATCATATGATAATATAACTTTAAAGATCATTTCATTATTAAGTAATTATTTACATAATCCCAGTAGACTATCATCGACTTCGACCCTCACAGGTGTCCCGTCGCGGTATAATGGTTAGCAAACTAGTCTCGCAGATCCATTACCCCTGAAAAGCGAGTTCGATCCTTGCTGGATGCACCATACTTGTGACTTTGTGTCAAATCCTACTCGTGGTAAACGGGCAGGGAATATTTTTTTTACTTCGATCCTCACTGGGTGCCTCATATCCCTATCGTTGCAGTAAGTTTAGAAATATCAGGAACCTGAAATGATTATTTCCCAATAAGTGCCAAAGGTTGGTACCAGAATCCATTTAAAAATCCAGAATGCACATGGATGAGCAGTCCATGACATGCAACACCCCACTTACTAGACGAGCGGTCAGAGTGGCCTCCTCTGATCAATCGCTGGTCACGTCAAGCCCTAGCACCTATATGATTGTCCCGAAAGGAAGGAAGCGCGTGATGTAATGGTTAAAGTCATGGGAAATGGACTCGTCGCCCCGAGTTAAAATCCTTGACGTGGTAATTGCATTTCACTTAGTGCTAATACCCTTGGGAAAGGCATGAATCCTACTCTCCCTCCAGCTATGGGTAAATAGCAGGGCAGATTGGACTCTTTAACCATGGCTAGGTAACCAGTCCAGGAGAATGAAAACTCTAAATTCTAACCTGTTAAACTCCGCTTAAGAAATTGACCGTGTGTCACATCCTGCTCGTGCGGAGGGGATGGTAAATAGATATATGATTGTCCCGACTCTATTTCACTTATCGCAAACCCCAACCCTTTTTATCATATATGTGCTAGAAGGCTGTGCCTGAGGGTCTTCATGTCTTGGGAATTACGTTAAACTCTATCTGATGGTGAGGTTCCAGTTTTGGAGGTATGGGGAATGTGGAGCACCCTTTTATCACCATTGCTCCCTGGTCCACTCTGACCTGGAGTTGTAGTACCTGTTAGGGTCCCATCTATGGGTTAGATAAAAGAATGTATTCATAAAAAAATTTGAGTATCCATTAAGAATGAATTTATTGTCGGCATTAGATGACCCACTGAAGTTGATATGCCGTAAAACAAACCAAACCAAACCAACCAGAATGAACAATGCCGATTTTCAAGGTGGGCATTTCTCTATTCACCCGATCCTTGGATAATTTGCCTACAAGACAAATGCGTTCGCAGTCGGAAAGCAATACAACAAATGTAGAGCTAATTCCTGAGGACGGATAATTGAAGGATGAATCTCTCAGCTATCCGACACCGTTGCACTAACAAGGTAAGGTCAGAAGAACGCCCTGACGCCTACAGCAAAAGCCGGAGGGACTGGGTAATTTGTAAACATACCCACATGCAAAAGTGTGTCAGAGTCCACATTGAAAACAACCTTGCATGATATTTGCCTTGGAGGGGGTAGGAGAGAGAGAGAGAGAGTGAAGAATTTTCTCAGCCTCGTTTTGAGGTGTACCAAACTTTGCTGAACTGTTTTGAAGAATGGAAGAAAAAAAATGAGCCTATCATTTATTACCTCACCTCATATTACGAAACTATTTTATAATAATCCAATTTTTGCATGTTTGCATTTTACAGACGATATGGCAATTTCTATCAATAATTTTATAATTTAGAGATTAAAGCAGTTTCAACCCAATTTGTAATTTAATAATAGTAAATTCAAGGTTCACAATCACGCTCACCTTGATCACTATGATTTCTAAACAGGTTGGTTGGTTTTATGGCATATCAGCTCTTTTTGGGTTGAAGTCAGTATTTTTATTTTTTAAAGCAGTTTCAAGTAACCATTGATTAAATAATCATCATTAGTAAATAATTATATCTATAAGTAACAATTCTTAATACAAATAATTTTCACACAGACATAGTTTCAAGTATTACTACCTAATGCTAATAATTTGTATATGGTTTCAAGTATTTCAAACAATTTTATGGTTTCAAGTAAATAATAATAATAATAATAATAATAATAATTGTAAAGTTTTTAAATGCCATCCTTGGCCAAGTTGAAAAGGGCTTAAAGAAAGTCCTATGTTATGGAACCTTTGGTGATCCTTTGGTAGGCGTATAAGTCCTATCCTGCGTATTGGTAAAGGTCAAGTGATTTAATACTATGTTCGGCATCAAAGAACGCTATAGTAATTATGACAAGTAGGGTCGGTTAAGTATTGTATCAGCCCCAGAGTACTGCCAGTGATTGGCCAAGGAATAGATCATTCTAGTCAATAAGTAGGAGTGGAGCTCTATCTCACACCTTATATATTGAAAAATCTCAACAATGATGATAATGATGATGACGACGATGATGATGATGATGATGATGATGATGATGATGATTTTATCATTGTGACTTGGAGATAAAGACGGATCACCTCATCCCAGCCAGGAGACCAGATATAGTATTGACTAATAAAAAAAAAAAAAAAAAGAGAACTTGCCAACTGGTATACTTTACAGTTCCAGCAGATCACAGGGTGAAGATGAAGGAAAATAAAAGATAGACAAATACCTGGACCTTGCCAGAGAATTGAAAAATCTTTGGAGTATGAGGGTGAAAGTGATATCAATTGTAGCTGGTGCACTTGGAACGGTCCCAAAAAACTTGGAAAAAAGAATGAAGAAACTGGAAATCAGAGGAAGATGGTCTCCATCAAAACAAATGCATTGCTACAATTGGCTAGAATACTCAGAAGAGTCCTGGAGACCTGAGGAGACTTGTTATCACCCAAGACTTCAGTGAAAGATCATAAGCTAATGCTGATGTGAAAAACTCTCATAATCTATTAATAATGGAGATTCGCTTCCGGTTTTTGTCTGTAACAAAAACTACGTCACTGCTTACGTCACTATACCCGAAATCGTCATAACAGAATAAATACACTCAAAATTTGAGCATGCAACATTAGACAGTCCTCATTGTTTTTTTAAAACAAGTTTTAATAGATACATCCCCGGTATCATATATTTATTTATAGTTTGTTTTATTTTAATAGATATTCAAAGTTAATAGAACTTAGTTTCGATTTCAAATTATTTTATTTTTTTTACTCCTTTAATAAATTTGATGATTTCATGATTTATGGTTCAAACTCTCCGACATTTAATTTTTAACTTCCACCTCCTCAAGCAATATCTTTCAGAAATGTATTTTTACATCGCCCGGAGGGTGTTTTTTGTATTTTGCTAGTAACAATAATTTGTAAACAATTATAGCTTCATTTAAAATTCTCCACGTAGTTACATTTTTAAATCACACACAATTGGATAATTTCAATTATCTAATTATAATAATCCTTAGTACACAATTATTGTTTGAAGTAATTATTGTTAATAAAAATAATTTGCACGCAGTTATATGGTTTAAAGTATTCCTACCTAATGTCAATAATCTATATACAGCGATACACGGTACTTCTTATATATTTATTTATTTTCAGTATATATATATATATATATATATATATATATATATATATATATATATCCACTCGTGGGTATCTGGGACCCACAGAGCATCGTCAGACCACGTTTACATTTTATTTAGATCAAATCTAAATAAAATATAAACGTGGTCTGACGAAGCTCTGTGGGCCCCCAGATACCCACGAGTGGAAATGGTCCATAATCATGATACCCATGATATTTTAAGGCCTTTTGATTCACACACACACACACACACACACACACACACATATATATATATATATATATATATATATATATATATATATATATGTATATAGTCATCCACAGACACGTGTTTCGACTCAAGTCTCTTCAGTGTGGCAAGAAATTTGTGAGCTACCTACAGCCGAGATAGAAACTGGATCGATTCAGCAGCAGTCGGACAGCTTAACCGTTGTTTTAGTGACCACCTATGCTTATATGTCGATATATCCGATGAGTATATATATATATATATATATATATATATATATATATATATATATATATATATATGTGTGTGTGTGTGTGTGTCTGTGTGTGTGTGTGTGTGTGTGTGTGTGTTATAGATATCTATATTATATATTTATAGGAAAATATTTTTGGTTGTTTAGAATCCTGAAATAATGAGTGAAATAAATGAAAAACTGAGTTGAATATTATGTTCTAAATTCCATTCATTTATCGAAATTTCTAGGAGGCACTTTTCTGTTAGACTGACTGTTGTTTCCTGTTTCTGGACAATTTAGGGTCAGGTGGTGCTTTTGTTTAGCCTTGTCTTTGATGTTGTTTTTTGTTCTGCCTCTGCTTTCTGCTGACTCCACGGCTGGGTTAGAAGTGGCTGTATGGGGGGGGGGTGAGAGTCTGTGGGTTGGTAGGGGACTGCTTTATGTGTGGTGGGGATGGGCTAAACAAAAAACTAGGGTTAGGGTTAGGGTTTAGGGTTGGGGTTTAGGGTTTAAGGTTAGTTTAATGGGAAAATAAATAAATAATTTGGGTTCTGTTTTTTGGGTCACCCTGTACACAGGGTGACCCAAAAAACAGAACCCACAAATTTTGTAATAAAGCTGTTAATTTTAACTAGGGGGGTATGTTTAGGGTTAGGGTTAGGGTTGGGGTTGCAGTTGGGTTTTCGTTGAATAACGCCCTAAGCTGGTTGTTTTTTTTTTGTTTTTGTTTTTTGTTGTTTTTTGTTGTTTTTTTTTTCAAGTGAAACCGCTTCGGCTACGGACTTCAATCGTAACTGGGTTTTTTTTTCAGCAGCCACCGGTTAACGGTTTTTGAGCCAGGAGGCCGGGACGGAACTCCGTGAATATTACCATTATTTGTATTAAATAAGAAACCATATAACTGCAAATTATTAGTATAAGATAGGAATACTTGAAACTCTATTACAGTATGCAAATACAAATTATTAGTATTAGATATAAATAGTTACTTGAAACCATATATTTGATTGAGAAAAAAAAGACTCAATTAATCATTCAATAACCCAACAAGGTTTGGGATGCCCTAAAATCAACCAACCAGCCTGAAATTTATCATTAAAAAAACAGAAAACAGGAGTAGATGCATGCCTTGTTTTGCAATAAAATTGGTTTTTTCTTACTTTTAACTTTAAAGGCCAAATAATTTGATGTAAATTGTCTGTTTGTTCAAATATTTATGGGTTGGAACAGAAGTAAGAGGGATGGGAATAATATTGCCTTTGACAAATTGTTTTCTTATGGGGGAGGGGTTGTGATAAATGTTTACTTACATCGTCAATGGCTGCCCTATTACTTCTCATTAATCTTCTATCAATATATCTTATCTATTTATTTATTTATTTATCTATCTATCTATCTATTCATCTACACACATGTACAGACATATTGATAGCAACATCTTGTCAGGCGACTTCCACTCCTTCATTCATTGTCCGTTTGTGAGCTCGTTCATGACTTTTTTTTATCCTGTCAGCGACTTGCATAACTCAAAACAAATATGGCACTCAAACGATCAGTGTTGACTGAGTCGACAGACGTGGTATACGCATCATTATGAACTCTCATGTGACGCTTGAGACCGCCAGTTATTCGGCACTCTTTAGTGCACCAGGAACATAAAAAGTCCTCAAGTCGGAAATCATGTTGGGAATCAGAATGTGGGTATGGGAGAGACAATAATTGCTGTCGGGTTGTTTTCATGTGGTTTCTTGTGATTGACCAGGCCTGCCTTTGACAACAGGGTTCGATCTCACTTATCACAGATCAACACATTACCAAAATTGACCGGCAGAGTTTCACGTTTTCGGCACGCTCTCCTGAGTTTTGCCCGGGACACTCGTGCTGCTTCAAACAATTCCGTACCCCGGTATATATATATATATATATATATATATATATATATATATAGAGAGAGAGAGAGAGAGAGAGATAAATAGATAAATTGGTAATTTTTCCGAGTTGAAATAAAGGAAAATTATTATAAAATTATTTTATTTATATTATAAAATAAAATAAAAATAAAACCTTGCTTAGAGGTGAATCAAATCTGGAATAATAATTAAAATAAAATAAAAAGAAATGATCAGACACACAGACATAAGCACCACGCACACACACATACGCTTACATTCACGCACACAAGCACGCGCACGCACACACTTACACACACAAACACACACATAAGCAAGCACCCCAACCATACACATACACACACGGAATTTGGAAGACCCAAGACAGAACGAATCTAGCAGCCGCTAAGACAACTTCAGTTCCAGTATTCTTCTGGGGATGGGAATTTCTTCCCGAAATATTGAGAAATAAATGACAGGTTAACAAAAAACATCATAGTTACCTTCTTTTTTCTTCACACTCGCATTGTGACAGCCTTCAAAACCAACCAACAAACCAATATATACACAATGCTTCAAGCAAATTACAAAACCCTATATATATATATATATATATATATATATATATATATATATATATATAAATATATATATATATATATAGTTGAATGAAGTGACAAATAAAAGTTTTAGCTTTTATTCATTTATTTGGGAACGATATTACTACCAATGGTTTCCTGCTAAAAGCATTCATCAGGTAAACGAAATATTTTTTTTTAAATGACAGAAATGGTGTAAATGGTTAAATGTGTACGTTTTTTAAAACCATTGGTAGAAATATCGTTCCCAAATAAATGAATAAAAGCTAAACCTTTTATTTGTCACTTCATTCAACTATCAACGCTCTATCACAGATATTGAGCACTCTTCTAATAACACTGTACGTTGGATTACTATTACTTTTTCTAGTATACTAGTGCCAACCATACACATTTATATATATATATATATATATATATATATATATATATATATATATATATATATATATATATATATACCCATGGACATAGATACGTACATATGTACATGCGTCTCTCTTTTAGCGCATCAGTTATAGTCAAAAGAAATAGAATCAGCGACCGAGTTCAAATCCTGGACAAGGCTGTTTGCATTTCACTTTTTACTAATGACCCACCTGTTCCCCGTTATGGCAATCCTGTCGGCTGGGACTATAGAATAAGCCAACTGCACCTCTGCTGAAAGGTAAAACCTGACCCAATGGGGCCACCTGTTGGTTGTGGTTAGTGACCCATGAGGGTTAAGACCGGAATCCTGGTGGTTGAGCAGCCCATGACTTGCAACACTCCACTTTGGTTCTTACTTGGTATGTAAATGCTCATATATATATATATATATATATATATATATGTGTGTGTGTGTGTGTGTGTGTGTGTGTGTGTGTACAGATATATATACAAACACATAATAATGGAGATTCGCTTCCGGTTTTTATCTGTAACAAAAATTACGTCACTGCTTACGTCACATTACCCAAAATCGTCATAACATAGAATAGATACACTCAAAATTTGAACATGCAATGACAGTCCTCATTGTTTTTTAAAACAAGTTTTAATAAATACATGACTGGTATTATATATCTATATATAGTTTGTTTTATTTTAATGCGTATTTAAAGTTTACATTTCAAATTGTTTTATTTTTAATCCTTTAATGAATTTGGTGATTTTACTTACTTAGGGTACAAACTCGCTGACATAAAAATATTTTACTCCCACCCCTCAGGCAATATGGTTCAAAAGTCTACTTTTACATCGCCCGGGGGGGGGGGGCTTTTTTTATTTGTACAAAGGGGTATTGTATAATAATGTGTACGGGAGGTATTGTATAATAATGCATTTGCTCCAAGTCTCTTTAGTCAGATCTTAGCCCTGAAGAGCACCAAGCGAAACTATTAGTAGGTATATCTGACTCATTAGGTTTATCTTTATATATATATATATATATATATATATATATATATATGTGTGTGTGTGTGTGTGTGTGTGTGGATGGGTGGGTGTGTGTGTGTGTGTGTGTGTGTGTGTAATAAAAATATTGGATATGATCTCCAACAAAATGGGAAAAAATAGGAGTTGAAAAATTGTAAGTAAAGTAAAGTCGTCGGGGTGGCCTAAAGTCGGTATCAGCCAATCAGCAGAGGAGTCTATCCCCTTTTCACTAGCGCTAGACCAAGCAGATTGTTTTTGCGTTTGAGATAGAGCGCCACACCGACAATCAGCTTCTTACTTTACCGCACAGATCACTGTACTACTCATACGCTGAGTTGGCGAGGACCGGTATCTATGAACTAGAAACCTTGTGGTTTCTAGGCGAACGTTCTACCGACTTAGCTTTTTCTTTTTTCTTACAACCTGTTTTCTTCTTTTTTCTTCCTTCTAAGAAGCAAAAAATACACGAATTAGCTTATACCATTTGGGAAAAAATGGCTCCATTTGTCAAGTTGAATAAGAGGTTACTCAGAAATGAGTTTGAAGAGGGAAGAAGTGGTTGTTTTGGTGACACAATTTTATATAGAATCCAAACCTGCACAAAACAAATAATCGTATAGCACCTTTATATATATATATATATGGATGTTTACTTACGTTATCATTCACAGTTCTGTTAATTCTGATTCATCTCTCTCTCTCTCTCCCTCTTCTTATATTATTATATATATATATATATATATAATATATATATATATATATATAAATCGAGTTTTCTTTCTATCCTGAGGTATACTTAACTGTTATCTATTTGCACATAGCATTCCGGAATTTCTTAGATTAAATTGGCATCCGAGATAAGCATTAATCTTACTTTTTTCAGTTTGATTTGCTTTTTGTTTATCTCTCTCTCTCTCTCTCTCTCTCTCTCTCTCTCCTCTCTCTCTCTCTCTCTCTCTCTCTCTCTCTCTGTGTGTGTGTATGCACGTGGTGTATGCATGAATGTATTTGTATGCGTGTGTGTTTATACGCGTGCGTGTGTGTATGTGTGTGTGTGTATCTGTGTATGTATGTGTATATGTGTGTGTGTGTGTGTGTGTGTGTCTGTATGTGTATCTGTGTATACGTGTGTATGTTTATGCGCGTATGTGTATATGTGTGTGGTTTAGCTGAGTTTCTACATTTCTGGATTGGTAATTTTAAATTTGTAAATTCTTTTTCCGAAAAAAAAAGCGGAAAAATCTCCCCAAGACACAAAGAATTACTTTGTTTTAGTTCTGATCATCTCTTTAATGGCATATCAAATTCTTATGGTTATTTGATATATATATATATATATATATATATATATATATATATATATATATATATACACCAACCCCTCCATACGAGTAGGAATGGATTTTAACAGGTTTGGATTCAGTTTCCCTTCTCCTAGTCGGGTTGCCTAACCAAGATTAAAGAGCTCAGTCCACCCGACTATTTACCCATAGCTGGAGCTGTAGTGCTATCAACAAGGATGGTGCAACTACGATGGTTCATGTTTGGTCATATGCTACGGATGTACGAAGAAGCAATTGCACAAAAATTTTTAGAATTTGCTGTAATAGAGTAAAAAAAAAACAACTTGGTGCGAAGGAAATGCACAAACATACTTACTAATTTGTTGGTGAACCTCCAAAAGGCAGGATTGGGTGCCCTGACATCTGGTAAGCAACTGAGGGTGTTGAGGACTGTTGCAATAGGGAGGACAGAGTGGCTTCAAGTGAAGAAGGACTATATGCTCCTGTAGGATGTTCCAAACTATTACTGCGCCAGAATACAGTAGATGATGCTGCTGACGATGATGATGATGATGATGATGATTAGTGCTATGTGAAATGCAAACAACCTCGTCCCGGATTTGAACTGGAGTCGCCGAGTCTATTTCTTCAATGACCGTTACACTATGCGCCTCTTTATGGATTATTTAATGTCAAAATTTGATTCATTTGTAAATGTTTCATTGTAATCATAACTATATTTTCAATGTTTCATTGAATTTTTTTTTTTTTTGTAAATCTTATTTGTCTTTAATTATTTGTTTGCACGTGATATCAAATAATTTGCACACAGTTGTAGCAGTTTCAAAATATCCCTATCTAAAATTAATAATTTATGCACAATAATATACTTAAAGTAATCGTTACTTTAAAATATTACCGTGCATTTGGCAATAATAATGTTTGCACACATTTATAAGGATTCAAGTATTCCAATCAAACACCAATAATTTGCAAACAATTATATGGTTTCAATTAACTAATACAGGGACTGCCAATTTTGTCGTCAAAGGCGTATTTTACAAAATAAATTTACCCCCCTCCGCCTCGATTGAAGAAAATTTACCAAAAAATCAGGGAATTGTTGATTTATCAATGAATCAATTTTATAATGCATCAGTTATTTTATTTCAAAACTTTCTGATTTTTTTTTCTGGTCACTTAACTTTTATTTTTTGGGCTCAAAATATTGATTGGGTTATTCACTTTTGAAACTAATTGCAGTATAAATAAAAATACAAAAGACTTAAGGTGTGAATGGAAGAAAAAAAAAAGGGAGCGTCCCTGGTAGAAAATAAGTACCGAAAATCTGAAAATTAAATGAAAAAAATTTTTGTAGGAATGAGAGAACTGGGAAGATGGAATCTCCCATAAAATAGAGGAAATAATAAAATTGGAATGAGGAGAAATATGGAACATGAGAAAGCAACAATCGATCAATCAGATATGGTTCTGAAAGAAATAAAAAATAAGTTTTATTCGATCCCTCCCCGTATTTCATGCACCTCTTTCTTTCTTTCTCTCTCTCTCTCTCTCTCTCTCTCTCTCTATATATATATATATTATATATATATATATATATATATATAGATATAGAGAGAGAGAGAGAGAGAGAGAGAGAGATAATATATATGTATATGTTCGGCTAGGAATTACAAGGTTCTTGGTTCGATACCGGCTCCCGCCAACAGCGTATGAGTAGCACAATGATCTGTGAGCTAAAGTGAGGAGCTGATGGTAAGTGTGGCGATCCACCTCAGATACTAAAATAATCTCCTGGATCTAGCGGTAGTGAAAATGGGATAGACTCCCTCGCTCTCTTGCTGATACCGGCATTAGACCGCCCCGAGGACTTTACTATATATATATATAGAGAGATAGTAGATAGATAGATAGATGCATCGTCCCATTCCCCAAAAAAGGAGACCTAGGAATAGCTAAAAACTACAGAGGCATAACCCTTACTGCCATTGCAGCTAAGATATATAATGCCCTTCTTCTTAATCGAATCCGACCCGAGATAGAGAAAGTCCTCAGGAAAAACCAAAATGGCTTCCGCAGAAATAGGTCCACAACCTCTCAAATCCTGACTGTACGACGCATCATAGAAGGGGTTCGAGCAAAGAATTTGGAGGCAACATTACTATTCGTAGATTTCTCCAAAGCATTTGATTCTATACATAGACGGAAAATGGAACAAATACTACTGGCATATGGTCTCCCCAAAGAAACTACTGTCGCTATAATGATGCTCTACAAAGATACTAAAGCAATGGTACGCTCACCTGATGGCGATACGGATTTCTTTGACATCGTCGCCGGAGTCCTACAAGGTGATACATTGGCACCATATATATTTATAATATGCCTAGACTATGTACTCCGAACATCATTAGATACCATAAAAGAAAAAGGTTTTACACTAAGAAAGGCAAGAAGCAGGAGATATCCTGCACAAACAGTCACAGATGCAGACTATGCTGATGATCTCGCACTTCTTGCAGATACACCGGCACAGGCTGAGGCACTACTGCATAGCCTGGAGGAGGCAGCAAAAAGCATCGGCCTGCATGTGAACTCTGCTAAAACAGAGTTCATGAGCTTCAGAAAGAAAGGAGACATCTCCACGTTAGACGGTAAGCCCCTTAAGCCAGTAGAACAATTCACGTACCTGGGTAGTAATATCTCATCCACAGATAACGATATTAACACACGAATAGGAAAGGCATGGATGGCCACAAACAAATTGTCTGTCATATGGAAGTCTGATCTCACTGACAAGCTAAAGCGACATCTCTTCCAGGCTGTAGTCATATCAGTACTGCTGTATGGCTGCACTACCTGGACCCTAACGAGGCGCCTCGAGAATAAGCTAGATGGGAGCTGCACAAGAATGCTGCGAGCAGTTCTGAACAAGCCGTGGAAACAGCATCCCACAAGGAAGCAGCTGTATGGTCACCTGCCCCCTATCTCACAGACTATCCGAGTGAGACGGACACTGCTGGAGAAGCAAGGATGAACTCATAAGTGATGTTCTCCTGTGGAAGCCAACACATGGATATGCCAGTGTGGGCCGCCCAGCAAGGACCTATATCGACCAGATATGTAAATATGCTGGCTGCAGCGAAGAAGAACTCCCTGTGGCGATGAATGATAGGGAAGGTTGGCGAGAGATTGTCATGGATATCCGTGCTGCCTGCACGACATGATGATGATGATTAATATATATATATATATATATATATATATATATATATATATATATATATATATATGTGTGTGTGTGTGTGTGTGTGTGTGTGTGTGTTATATCTCTTTGCATATCGAGTATATAATTGGAGAGAGTAGAGATTAGGGACGGTAGCGAGAGAGAGAGAGAGAGAGAGAGAGAGAGAGAGAGAGACCTCTCTTACTGATTTAAGTCGTTCCGCTTGTAATTCAATTTCCTTGTATATTAAATCAATTTTCCACTTTCAAATCAACTGAAATGCCATTAATCTGTAACAGCCCCTTCCCCAGCACCTTTTTTCTTACTTAAACAAATAGCCCTGTATTATATAAAGAATAATAAGATAGAATGTAATGAATTATCTACTGTGATATGTCTTAATGTTTATCTTTTTAACTAATATTTTTCTTTGGCCTAATAAATTTGGAAACTTATATGTTTTTATGAACTTATCAACATAAGCGTGTCTGAAGCTCGCTGGTACCTCAAGTTTTAGTTCTCAACACAAAGCAAAAGATCAACCGAGTGGCAGCTCGTAACTCGAAAAACTCGTAAGTTGGGAGACTCGTAAGTCAAGTTACCACTGTATATCATTTGTAAATGAAACTGTGAACCTTCTCACTGACTTCATTCACGTCCACCAGATGGAACCCGAGATATATATAAAAAAAAAAAAGAAATATGATGTAGTTAAGGGAAGGAAGAGATTGTAAAGTGAATATAAATCGCCTAATCCAGTCAAGATTAACAAGTGAGATATATACGAAAGAGGATTAACAGATATTAAAAAGGAATATCTCATATAATCAGGGCTTTAGGATATAGCTTTATATTAGAGTATGGGACAGGGGGGTTCATAAGATGTGAGGTTCAATTCCTGGTGCTAAAACCTTTAATGCATTTGTTCAATCATTGGGATTGATTGATTTTAACAGCATGTAACAGTCAAATCTAAAAACTCTTATTTGATTTGGGGATAAAATCATTCTACAAAAGAAATCTTCAATTGCACATAACGATTCTTTGAGCCATTGTCTTTTTGGGGGTGGGGGTGGGGGTCATATACAGTACTAATTTTTTTTTAAATCAAAGACAAAAATTACTTGTTTTTAAATAATTCGTATTTATTTTTAAAAGACGTGACAGTTGTTTTGAATTAAAATAAAATGAAAATACAGAGAAAAAAAAAAGATATTTTAAAGGGGGGGGGGGGTAAATATTTATAATCACTTGTCGATAAAACAAATTAATTACTTGTTGATAAAAAAAATCATTGGGGAGGGGGGCTGTAAAATATCGCTTTCATATCACATTAACTTGTCGATAAAAATGCCTTTAAACCACTAAACGGTTTATAACTTTTTAGCAAGCGCCGCCTAGCGTATTTTAGGACAGGAGGCCGGGACGACAGCATCCGAAAATCACCATTTTCATTTATGATTTTTCTTCCGACTCATAGGATGAAGTTATGACTAAAAAGACAATCTTCTTGTCTCTTTTTTCTTTTTTTTTTTTTTTTCTTTATCAAAAAAATTAATTATTTGCTGTTAGAAGAGTTAAAGTCGAACATATGAAAATAACTGAAAATGCAATATCAGATTTTGATTTACATATATTTTTTCAATATGTCTACAATATAAAGAATAAATGTGTCTATTTCTGCTTTCTTGGAATAATGATCATTCTAATTGAAGATAAAATGTTTGTATAATAATGTGCAAAAAAAGGAGAAATATATTTTAGAAATATATTTTAGTCGTTTTTAATAACTACTTTACTTTAGTATCAATCACCTATATTATTTTTTTGGCCGAAAACTGTATTGGAAATTTAGCACCCTCCTTTTTAAACGGAATAAATATTAATGTATATATATTTTATTTTATAAGATAATAGCCAATTAAATAATTATCGAAATGAGTAAAAAAATCTCAAAATCTCTTTAAATTATGTTTTTAATTTTAATTTTAATTTTATTTTCCGATTGTCGGTACATATTTACTACCTGAGCAGATTTTTTTTTTCTTCTTCTGTTCCCACCTTCGGTCTTTTGTCTTTTTATTTATGCAGAAAAAAGTATCAATCACATTTATACCACACCAATATTTTGCGCCCAAAAAATAAGGGAGAGGGGTTAAGGTTAAGTGACCTGAAAAAAAAAATCAGAAAGTTTTGAAATAAAATAACTAATAGATTATAAAATTCATTCATTGATAAATAAACACTGAAAATTTCATTAAAATCGGATAATTCCCTGATTTATGGTAATTTTTTCAAACAGGGGAGGAGGGGTTAAATTTGTATTGTAGAAACACGTATTTTTCGACAAATTGGTTATACCTAGTTTGTGTCATCCATATCAAAGACAAGTCATCAATAAACGTCTCTAAATGATTTTTTAAAAAAGATTTGGACGATTTACTAAAATTATATCAAATCCGATAATTAAAAAAAATGGTTGGTTTCTAGAGATTATTTAGTCTTTTGCAAGTTTGTTTGTAAGTTGGTTCACCTCAGCCCTCACGATACTTCATGATCATCAGGAGTACTGTGAGGAGTAAAGGAATTTTTCTGCAGTCAATGAGTGACGAAAGGTATAGGGCCACCCACCTCACTTTGTGTCACATATTGATTGCGTGGGGATGCAATTAAATCCCAATCCTAGTCGGTTTGACTTAGCTTAACATCTTCTTTGGCCCCCACCCCAGTGTTTAAAAAGGTCATTAGGGATATGGTGCTACCATTTAATAATGCAAAATATAAAACTTCAGGAAAAATATTGTTCCATTTTGGTTGTAATATCGGTAACGGTAGGTTGAAAAGCTTACGCCAATTAAGTGAAAAGTATATTTCTTCTTTTATTACCGCTGTCAATATTTTCCACATCATGGGCAGACAAGTTATGGATCTATAATTGCTAGGGATATTTCCTTTTTGTGGGTCTTTCTGGATTAGGGTAGTTATTCCTTTTGTCATCCATTCGGGTACATTCGTTTCCTGTAAGCATCTATTGAGTTGTTGGGCCATTCTCTGGTGGGTTGAAGTGAATTTCTTGAACCAGAATCCGGTGTATGCCATCACTAGTGTTTTCCAGTTAAGTGTTGATTTGAGCATAATTATGTGTATACTTGTTACAGGGCCCTCCTCGATTTCCTTCAGTTCATTTTTGATATCGCTAATCCATTTTGATGCTTTGTTGTGTTCTTTTTTTCTCCCATATATTATTCTAAAACAGTTTTGCTTCTATTGTATCTGGATGTTCAACTGCGTTTGTTTTTGTTCCACCGATTTGTTCGTAAAATTTCTTCTCATTGTTTTGAAACGTCCTATTTTGTTTGTACTGTTTTGTTCTATCTCGGTTTCTTTTAAGTCTTCCTTCTATAGCTAATATCTTTTTATTTACCTCTTTCATCTTAATTTGTTGTTGTCTTTTCAAATTTTTAGTTGAATGTGTATTGGTGTTTTTCTTAAATATTTTTGTTTGTTGTTGCAGCTTTTTTGTCCTTCCAGTCTAATCTCCCACCCAGTTTTTGTGTTTCTGTTTTGTTTTCTTTAGGGCTATGCCAATTATATCCCAAACTAATGCTGCTCCTGCATAAATAAGGTTATTTAGGTTAGTGATGTTATCTGTTGGGATATTCACTAATATTTTGTTTATCTTTTCAGTTTCTATCTTGACTCTTTTAGGTTTTTATACCTGTCGTAGCCGGTGGTTCATTGGAGGCTGAGTGATAGCACGTCTCCAGTGCTCTTCTGAGTATTCTAGCCGATCTTAACAGTGGTGTAGTTTGAATGGTCTCGATTCTTCCTCTGATTTCCAATTCACCCAAATTATTTTCCAGATCTTTGGGGACTGTTCTAAGGGCAGCAATTACAATTGGTACGACCTTTATGTTCATGTTCCTCAGTTTTCTTAATCCTCTAGCAAGGTCCAAGTATTTTTCGTATTCTTTCACTCGGTGATCAACCGGAACGGCAAAACCCACGAGATGACAAGTTCTGTTCATTTTGTTGATCAACACTAGGTTTTGTCTCCTGGCCGGGATTAGGTGATCCGTCTGTATCTCAAAGTCCCAGAGAATTTTGTGTATCCAATTCTTCAGGACAGATTCCAGTTTGTGCATATATCATTTAGTTGAATGGTGAAAATTGAATTTCTTGCACAATTCCCAGTGAATCACCTCTCCCACCCAGTCGTGCCGAGTTTTGTACTCTCTTTATGCTAGTTTCTTTCGCACTTCTTGCAGATACACCGGCACAGGCTGAGTCACTACTACATAGTTTGGAGGAGGCAGCAAAGAATATCGGCCGCTATGTGAACTCCGATAAAACTGAGTTCATGAGTTTCAAAAAGAAAGGAGACATCTCCACACTCGACAGTAAGCCTCTTAAGCTAGTAGAACAATTCACATACCTAGATAGTAATATCTCATCCACAGAAAGCGATGTTAATACACGTATAGGAAAGGCATGGTCGGCCACAAACAAATTATCAGTCAAATGGAAATCCGATCTCACTGACAAGCTAAAGCGACAATTCTTCTAGGCTGTGGTTAGATCAGTACTGCTGTATGGCTACACCACTTGGACCCTAACGAAGCGCCTTGAGAATAAGCTAGATGGGAGCTGCACAAGAATGCTACGTGCAGTCTTGAACAAGTCATGGAAACAGCACCCCAGCTGTATGGCCACCTGCATCCCATCTCACAAACCATCCGATTGAGACAGACTAGGCATGCAGGACACTGTTGGAGAAGCATGGACGAGCTCATAAGTGACGTTCTCCTGTGGAAGCCAACACATGGACATGCTAATGTGGGCCGCCCAGCAATGACCTACATTGACCAACTATGTGAGGATGCTGGCTGCTGCACAGAAGACCTCCCAGGGACAATGAGTGATAGGGAAGGTTGGCGAGAGATTGTCATGGGTACCCGTGCTGCTTGCGTGACTTGATGATGATGATGATGTGCTAGTTTACTGCATTCGCTTATTATGTGATTGACCGTTTTGTCTTTTTATGTGTTTTATTATTACTAGTACAAAATAAAAAAAACACCTTCCGGGCGATGTAAAAATAGATTTTGGAAACATATTGCCTGAGGGGTGGGAGTAAAAAAATTCAATGTCAGCGAGTTTGTACCCTAAGTAAGTAAAATCATCAAATTCATTAAAGGATTAAAAAATAAAACAATTTGAAATGTAAACTTTAAATATGTATTCAAATAAAACAAACTATATATAGATATATAATACCAGTCATGTATTTATTAAAACTTGTTTAAAAAAACCCAATGAGGACTGTCTAATGTTGCATGTTCAAATTTTGAGTGTATTTATTCTATGTTATGACGATTTTAGGTAATGTGACGTAAGCAGTGACGTAGTTTTTGTTGCAGACAAATGCCGAAAGCGAATCTCCATTATTAATAGATTAAATAAAAATGCGATTAAAAATGATTTCTATGGTACATTGAAAATGTAAAATGCTTATGATTACAATTTCCGGTATTAAATGACCCATAAATGTGTCGATGTGTTGTTAAACAAATAAGCCAAGGGGGAAAGGTCATTGTCATTTATAAGGGATTTAGTAAAATGTAAAAAGCCGAGCGGGAAATAATTTAAAGATAGAAAACAGATATTAATCGATATTGAATCGTTGATTCAGTTAAGAGACGTTTGGTAGTTTGGAGGGAGAGAGGTAGGTGTGTGCATATGGGGGGAGGGGGGTAGATAAGGAAAACATTGTTAAAAATACCTGCATTGTGACCTTTGTTGATCGCACGTAACAGGTACATATACACGCCCACTCACAACCAACATTTTTGGACAATTCTCTTTCTTTTTTTTTTTTTTTTGATCAGATCAACATTTGCTGAAAAAATTCACATTTGTTATTGGTTATATATGTAGGGATATAATTAGATAATTTAAATGACCTCGTGGAGTGTTACATGACAGTCACAGAAAGCCATCATTGACCTATTTTTCCCCCTCTATCATTACCATCATGTCACGCAGGCAGCACAGATATCCATGACAATCTCTCACTAACTCTCCTTATCATTCATTGCCACTGGAAGGTCTTCTGTGCAGCAACCAGAATCCTCGCATAGTTGGTCAATGTAGGTCCTTGCTGGGCGACCGACATTATCATATCCATGTGTTGCCTTCCACAGGAGAACGTCACTTACGAGCTCGTCATTGCTTCTCCAACAGTCCTGCATGCCTAGTCTGTCTCATACGAATAGGAAAGGCATGGTCGGCCACAAACAAATTATCAGTCATATGGAAATCCGATCTCACTGACAAGTTAAAGCAACAATTCTTCCAGGCTGTGGTTAGATCAGTACTGCTGTATGGCTGCACCACTTGGACCCTAACGAAGCGCCTTGAGAGTAAGCTAGATGGGACCTGCACAAGAATGCTACGTGCAGTCTTGAACAAGTCGTGGAAACAGCACCCCACAAGGAAGTAGCTGTATGGCCACCTGCCCCCCCCCTCCATCTCTCCCTCTATACTTTGTTCCAAATATTAATTCAGGACAGAGAAAGAGAGAAAACTGGACAAAAAATTAATTGTAATAATCGTTCCGACTGGAGACCTCAAGGTTCCTGGTTCGATACCAGCCCTCGCCAACCCAGCGTATGAACTACCATTCCGGGTAGATATTACTATACCATGGATATATTAATGTTAATATGGATTCTTGGAGAGTAGGGATTCAACTAAATATATTCCCTACCACCAAACGAGAGAGAGAGAGAGAGAGAGAGAGAGAGAGAGAGAGAGAGAGGGGGGGGGCATGAAATACGGGGAGGGATCGAATAAAACTTGTCTCTTTTAAGTTCTGTATCTTATTTCTTTCAGAACCATATCTGATTGATCGACTGTTGCTTTCTCATGTTCCATATTTCTCCTCATTCCAATTTAATTATTTCCTCTATTTTATGGGAGATTCCATCTTCCCAGTTCTCTCATTCCTTTTTTTATTTATACTGTAATTAGTTTCAAAAGTATATAACCCAATCGATATTTTGAGCCCCAAAGAGAGAAATTTTAAAGGCATGTCAACCTATTGGGGATATTTTATGCCTATAGTTTAGATAATTGTGTACATTGTACGTCTATATTTACATTTTCTTTTGCATAGGGTTATATAATATCAAGTAGGGCACCTCACGTGGTGTAATGGCTAGCAAGCTCGCTTCGCACCATTGTTAGTGAGTTCGATTCTCATTGGATGCCCCATACTTCTGGCCTTGTGCGACATCTAAGCTAAGTTTAATAAATAACTATATGATATCAAGTAGTCCTATCTAATACGAATAATTTTAAACAGATCTTCGGGTAAGAGTAGAAATTGAAGGGACATTCCGCATATCTCTAGAACTGGGGCCTCTCCAACAGATACAGTTTAGTGTCATACACAGGATACCCCATTTTTGGGGGGGATCTTACTCCTCTGCTGGGAGATACATTCAGAGAGAGAGAGAGAGACAGACAGACAGACAGAGACAGAGAAAGAGAGAGAGAGAGAGGGGGGCATGGAAGAACATTTCTGCTCTCCCGCCAACCGACCGAACAGATAGCGAGTTAGGGTTAAACAAAATTATTTACCCAACCCGTTCAACACGGTTAGGATTTGACACAAGGTCACGAGTATGAGGCCTCAGCCTAGGATCAAACTCACTTTTCAGTTGTAATGGATCTACAAGACTAGCTTACTAACCATTGCACCACGATGGGACGACTGATAACGAGTCAATGTTTAATCCTGCACAAGAGCATCTATAAGAAATAACAGTGAGTCCTAGTTGTTGGCTGTGGACAGTCACTGCTAATTAAAAATGGTGCTTAGATTTTTTTAAAGTCAGGAATTGAATATTTAGACGCCAAGAAAAACAAACATAAATTTTGGGTCTTAAGCGAAACCACCAACCAATGAGGATGCGGTAATGATTTATAAAAGAAGGAATCTTTTCTGCATCGATTAAACAAAAAAACAACTTTCATCTTTCTTTATATGAGATCGGGCAAAAAATGAACTTGCAGCATTTAAAATAAAAGACTGCTTATTCCGACGGATTTATTTCCATTTTTCTTATATATATATATATATATATATATATATATATATATATATATATATATATATATATATATACCTTATTCTTACTCTAGAGGTTAAGGATCGAGTCCATTGTACATTCATATTTACATTTTTTTTAAGTATTTTTTTTTTGGGGGGGAGTAGTTATTTTTTTCGCACACGTTCCTATCGAATAGTAATAATTTTTGAACAGGTATATCTAACCCATTGATGTACTACCATTTCAGCTTATAGTCGACCTGGAAGTAATGAGAAAGAAGCGGGACCCACACTGCCCGGATTTCCAGAACTGAAGCCTCACCATCAGATACAATTTAGTGTCCTAATCAGAACAGTTCATTTGAAGGAGGTCTTACCTCTCAACAGCGTTTTGGACCTCGTGCTAAGGTCACCATGTGCTTCATAAAGAACTAATGAAATGACATCCCCACATGTTCAACACCTCTTCAACAGGAGATACAGTCAGCGTATTCTAAACCTCGTCGACACGGTGATCTTATAACTGATAGTGTAGTGATATAAATGATAGTTTGCAAGGAGAGATTTATTTTCGCGCAGTTTTTCCTTGTCACTATGACAACTACCCCTGTCGCCTCCTAGCGATCGGTAGAGAAATTCATCCTGCTGGCAAGTGCAGATAATCCAGTGCAAGTCTGTCTGTTCGATAGTGATAAGGAATCTTTTTCTTTTTCTTTTTTTTTTTTTTTTGGAAGAGTCGACAACAGAAGAGGAACAAGGTCGAAAGTTTCTCACTTTCTGAGTCGATTGGAACTTTGATAGAAAACACGTTTAAACTTGATCGGTAATGTGAGGATGGATCAAATATGAAGGCTAATCCTTTGAAAGATTATAAATCGGATAATCTATAATCGCACAGTACGGAAGATGGTGATGGAGAGAGAGAGAGGGGGCGAAGGGAGAAAGAAAGAGAGAGGGGGGCGAGAGAGAGAGAGGGGGGGCGAAGGAGAGAAAGAAAGAAGGAAACCAAGATAGGTATGAAATGAACGAGGTTGGAAAGAAAGAATATGAAAGTATTAAAGAAGAGTAGTCAAAAGTAGTAGAAATTGTAAGAGAGAGAGAGAGAGAGAGAGAGAGAGAGAGAGAGAGAGAGAGAGAGCAAAGTATGAATCTAGAAAGAAAGAAAGTAAGAAACTGGAAAATGAGTACAGACTAAGATAGATAGATAGATAGATAAATAGAAAGAAAAAAAGATAGATAGATAGATAGATAGATAAATAGAAAGAGAGAAGATAAATAGATAGATAGAAAGATAGATAAATAGATAGATAGATAGATAGATAGATTAATAGAGGGGATGGAGTGTGTTAGAACTAAGCTAGGTTATGAATATAAAAAAGGTAGGAAGAAAAATAGCGAAAGAGAATTAGAGATTAGGTCACTAAATTAGATAAATAGGTAGATAAATCAAATAGGTACGAACAGTCTATGAACACACACACTCACACATCATATAATATATATATATATATATATATATATATATATATACAGAGGGTGTGGGGGACAGAGGCGGTAAATTAAGGTTTGAATTAGGAAAGCAAAATTGCATCAGAGCTTACTATGATAGAAAGAGAGATATGAACAGATTGAGAGACAGGGGTAAACTAAGGTCTGAATTATGAATGAAAAAACGGAAATGAATAACAACAGATTATGATAGATAGATAGATAGATAGATAGATAGATAGATAGATAGATATGAACAGACTAAGATAGATAGATATATAGATCGATAGATAGATAGATAGATAGATAGATAGATATGACAAACTGAGATATATAGATCGATCGATCGATCGATCGATAGATAGATAGATGTGAATGGACTAAGATAGATAGATAGATAGATAGATAGATATGAATATAATGATAGATAGATAGATAGATAGATAGATGTGAACAGACTGAGATAGATAGACACATAGATAGATAGATAGATAGATAGATATGAACAGACTGAGATAGATAGATAGATAGATAGATAGATGTGAACGGACTAAGATGGATAGACAGAGAGAAGTGATGAGAGTAAACTCAGGTATGAACATAGATACAGACTGAGATAGATAGACGAAGAGAAAGAGATTAGCTTATTGGCTTCCCCCTCTCTCTCTCTCTCTCTCTCTCTCTCTCTCTCTCTATCTATCTCTATCTCTCTCTTTCTTTCTTTCTTTCTCTCTCTCAACCACCCACCCACTGACACCCACACACACAGACACACACACATTGTTTTTAGAAATTCAAGGCCATGTTCAATAAAATATTTCTTGTTTTGATTTTTTTTGTTCACCCGACTTTCGTCTTCGTTCGATCCCCTCCCCCCCACCAAATGGAACATGGAGGTGTGGGTGTGGGGGTGGGGAGTGGGGGTGCTTAATGGCTGTTGTTGTCCCGATGGATTCTGCTTTCTAAATCTTTATCTTCTTTAAACTTGATTATCGTGTTGTCTCGTATTAAGTTGCTTTGGTTGTGGGTGGCCACCAGTCGGCGGGGGAGGGGGTGTGGGGTGTGGAGTAGGGGTGTGGGGGTTGGGGGGGTGCTTTCCTCCACGCAGATTTTCACACACGTGCACCACTTCAAAATCACTCACTGTTCTCTTACCGCCATTTACCACCTTTCTCAATATTCTCTAAATTTGACTCGATATGACGAAAGGCCAAATAGTAGAGGGGGGGGGAGATTCGGATGAGGAAGATTGTGGTGCTTCAATTTTGAAAGTAAGAGGTCTGCCTGTGTAGAAAAGTCAGTATTCAAAATATTGGCCTTTTACATGAACTTGAACACCACTTGCGCCAAATGATAATGGCATATGCACAAGCCTGAACCTGTCCTAGAGAATGAGACGCATAAAATTCTTTGGGATTTTGAGGTACAAACGGATCACCTAATACCGGCCAGGAGACCGGACCAAGAATTGATCAACAAGAAGAAGAGAACCTGTCATCTCGTGGATTTTGCCGTCCCAGCCGACCACCGAGTGAAATTGAAATAGAGCAAAAAGATAGACAAATACTTGGACCTTGCCAGAGAACTGAGGAAACTGTGGAACATAAAGGTGAAGGTTGTACCAATTGTAATTGGTACCCTTGGAACGGCCCCCAAAGGTCTGGAAAAGAATTTGGGTGAATTGGAAATCAGAGGAAAAAATGAGTCCATCCAAACTATAGCACTGTTAAGATCGGTTAGAATACTCACAAGAGTCCTGGAGACCTGAGAATACTTGCTGTCACTCAGCCTCCAGTGAACCATAGGCTACAGCAGGTGTATAAACTCATAAATAAATATATATTAGTTTATGTATATATATATTTAATTAAATATATATATATATATAACTGTGACCCTGGGTTGCATACCTTTCTTCATGGTATTCATCAGGCTCCCTCTCTTTATCATATATACAGATTCTCTAATAGCCACATACAAAGACACTCCCATTTTTCTGTTTGAATTAACTTTTTTTTTAATCTTTAATTTATTTTTGACACTTCCAATCTCCTTTTTGGCACTGACACATACTTTTAAAATTGTTATAAAATAATTTTCCATATTGATCCCCTTAATCTCTATCCAAGTTGAATCATGTTTTGATTCTTATCCGACCTGAATGTATCAAGTTGATTTATGGCAGATTTAAATCTATATTCAAAATAATTCATCTCTTTTTTTTTTTTTTTCGCTTTGTTTGGAAAATATATTTAAAGAATTATACTGGCCGGTGTCTAGTAAAACAGATCACCTGCAAACGAGGGTCGGCGGAAAAGTTCATAGGCCGACCAAGATACTCTCATGGAATGTGATTAAATGAGGTTTATCTTTTTAACATAGTCCCCCTTTCCGGTCCACACCCTTCTTCCATCGATGTTGTAGTGTTTGGATCCCATTGGGAAAAAAGTCATCAACATGACCTTTCAGCCTATCTTCGTATATTGGTGGCAAAGCTGGCTTCTCGGTCTGTTACAGAAAGAAGTTACCCATATTCGCTGATAGATTATTGATTAAAAAGATAGGAGTCGTCACCAAAGTGTCGCCACTTTAACAATTGCTTGTTGTGTATTGTATAATGGATTCCTCACCAACCTACCGGATGTGGTGAACTTTCGCGTCGGAGTGATCGACAGATGACGAGTTTAAGTACAATTCCCTACACATGATCGTCCTTTATTCTTGTGTGTGGACAGTCACGTGCGAATTAAAAGAAAGTTAGTTTTTTTTCTTAAAGTAAGGAATCAAACCATTGGACGAGTTAAAATTTTAGTTATGCAAATATTTTGTATAGGTGTGTTCTTGAAATCTTTTCTTTTGTCAACATTTTATTTTCAGTCAAACCATTTTCATAAATTATAAATATCTCAAAACTGATCATTAAAAATAATTAATCATTTAGTTAATCAGTAAGTAGCGGTTAGTTGTCTTTGTTTTACGACATATCAACCCTTTTTGGACTCAGATTGCTTACAGTACATGCTAATGCTTAAGTGGTCACTCAATTAAGTATTGAACAGGCTCACTGCAGCTCACCTTCGGTGATCTAGTGGGAACCGGTACTTTCAGTGTGACTTGACCGTAATATATCTATTAATAATGGAGATTCGATTCCAGTTTTTGTCTGTAATAAAAACTACGTCACTGCAAAATCATCATAACATAGAATAAATACACTCAAAATTTGAGCATGCAACATTAGACAGTCCTCATTGTTTTTTTAAAGCAAGTTTTACTAGATACATCCCCAGTATCATATATTTATATATAGTTTGTTTTATTTTAATAGATATTCAAAGTTAATAGAACTTAGTTTCGATTTCAAATTGTTTTATTTTTTTTCCTCCTTTAATAAATTTGATGATTTCATGATTTATGGTTCAAACTCTCCGACATTTAATTTTTAACTTCCACCTCCTCAAGCAATATATTTCAAAAATTTACTTTTACATCGCCCGGAGGGTGTTTTTTATTTTGCTAGTCAGTAGTAATGTACAAAAACACACAAAATCCCGCATACAATGGATTAAAGAAATGAGAAACGTATTGTTTGAATTTTTGTGAAAGGAAAGGGAAAAAAAAGAAGGAAAATAAAACAAATAAACCATACGCAATTAAGTTAGATATAAATCTTATTAATATCAAACGTGTGTATAATATTATCATCTACGTTTTTTATATTATTAAGTAATTCGATTTTATGTATATAAATGTAGTAACTAAGAGGATACGTGAGAGAATTGAATTAGAATAATTTTGATTCATAATAATATTAAAAAAATGTGAAATTGTATGGAGAAATGATTAATTGATATATCGTAGCTATTTAAAACTAATTTACATAAGAAAGGGAATAGATTGAAAAACCCGGTCATGTCTTAACGGAGGTTAAAAGCAAAATTGCACCGGCCTCAAAAATGTAATTCAATCAATTACATCCATGAGCAATCCGTCACATATTTTAAACGTCCTCACTTGTACCAAAAACGCGACAATTTTCAAAAAAGAACGCTTCCAAAACGGTTATGAACCTTTCTCTGTATAAACTTTTCTCATCTCCTGTTATTAAAAAAAAAAAATCCATCTCTATTCAGACGACACTTTTTAAAATTCTAATGTCCTGATGAAGGTTTGATAAAAAATAAAATTACAAACCATTGTTTTTAAAGTTTTTTTCTCCGTATAAATGAATGCCCCGAAGAATGTTTGCTAAACAAACCGAAACGTTATAGCATCGGCTCTTAAATTAAAATGGCATCCATCTGAACATCTTGTCTTTTCAATATATATATATATACATATATATATATATATATATATATATATATATATATATTGCATTTTATACACACACACACACACACACACACACACAGACTGTAAGAAAAAAAACTGGACATGTGTTTGCATGTATTCCATAGATAGAATATGTTTTTACAATCCAATGGATAAATTTCATCAACAGATTAAAAAGTAATGGCCGATGTGACATCTTCTCAAGATTTTGATTCCATTGTTCATTTCGTGGCAGTTTTTTTTTTCACAAGGGCGTTTATCACAACATGATCATTTCAAGTAAGAACGCAGCCAAAGAGACACGATAAGCCAATTGAATAGCAAAAATCCCATCGAATCCTTTTGAATAAAATCCTCTGATGACCACCGATTTGACCACAAATTGCCTCAAGCGCCGCTAAACGCCGCCACCATTTTGATTGTTCTTCCCTTATTCTAACTCGATGAAATGCCCCGCGGGAAAAATCCTTTTGTCTGATTTCGAATATTCAGTTAAGAGTTAATTTCTCGCCTGGTAAAGTGGTAGCGACAGTTTGAAAGAGAGTCAGACCTCAGTGCATTGAGGGGGGGGCGGTAATCATGAAAAGCGGAAGGCAGAGGCGGGGGTTGGGGGGAGGGTGGTGTAAGCGTGCACAAGTGCGCATGTGTCAATGGTTTTCGGAAGAGCGAGAAGATGTCTGAGATTGTTTCAGTGCCATTTTCTTTTTTTTTTTTTACTTTTTTTTTCTGAATATTTTCTTTTTTTGGGGGGGGGGGGGGGGGGCTTGGGAACATGCTGATGCGTGGGTAAGGTAACGGTTATGGTCGCTGAAAATGCAATTGGCAAAAAGAATTCAAATTCTGACCGAGATAATTTGAGAACACTTAGCACTAAGAGTGACAGCATTATTATTATTTACTCACTTTGAGTTTTCACATCAGTGTTAGCTGATGGTCTTTCACTGGAGTCTGAGTGACAACAAGTCTTCTCAGGTCTCCAGGACTTTCTGAGTATTCTGGCAGATTGCAGCAGTGCAATGTTCTGGATGGTATCAACCCTTCCTCTGATTTCCAGACTTTCCAAACCCTTTTCCAATCCTTTTGGGACCGTTCCAAGTGCACGAACTACAATTGGTATCACTTTGACTTTTATATTCCATAACTTTTTCAGTTCTCTGGCAAGGTCCAATATTTGTCCATTTTTTCATTTTGCTTTAGCTTCACCCTGTGATCTGCTGGAATTGCAAAATCCACCAGTTGACAAGTTTTTTCTTTTTTGTTAATCAACACTTGGTCTGGTCTTCTTGCTGGTATAAGACGATCCGTTTTTATTTCAAAGTCCCAGGGAATTCTATATTATTATTATTATTATTATTATTATTATTATTATTATTTTGAGTTTTTCACACCAGCATTAGTTGATAGTCTTTCACTGGAGTCTGTGAACTCTCCTCAAGTCTCCAGGACTCTTCTGAGTATTCTAGCCGATTGCAACAATGCAGTTGTCTGGATGGTCCCAATTCTTCCTCTGATTCCCAGTTCCTCCATTATTATTATTATTATTATTATTATTATTATTATTATTATTATTATTATTATTATTAAATGAAAATAGTTACTTGAAACCATACAATTGTGAATGAATTAATAATATTAGGAATATTTGATGCCATATAATTTTGCGCCAAAAAATGATTAATATTAATCAAAATTCAATCAAACATTTACATATTAATTAAATTTTGGAATTAAATAACACATAAGGATTTGATATGCGGTTAAACGGCACCCCACCAGAAAAGCTGTACGGCCACTTACCTCCAATCACACAAACTACCCGTAAGTAAGACGAACAAGGCATGCTGAACATTGTTGGTGAAGCAAGGACGAACTCGTAAGCGACGTTCTCCCATTGACACGTATACATGGACATACCAGTGTAGCCAACCAACAAAAACCTACATCACAGCTCAATGCGGATTCTGGACCTGCGCAGAGGACCTACTAGGGGCGATGACTGATAGGAACGGCTGGAGAGAGAGAGAGAGAGAGAGAGAGAGAGAGAGAGAGAGAGAGAGAGAGGGTCATGCATATCCGTGCTGTTAGCACAACCTGATGATGATGATGATGATGATGATGAATACTTTGAAATCTGCCAACTATCTTCGTCATTTTCTTTTCGGAATTAGTGGTTTTTATTAGGGTTTGCCAAATTCAGGGAATTATCTGATTTTAATGAAATGTTCAGTGATGCTTTAAAAAAAAACAACACCAAAAATCCCAAATACATTTAATTAACCATTGAAATTAATTATTGAATCCAACGGTAGACACATTAGTCTCAGTTGTTTGTGTTAGTATTGCAATGTATAATTTCAATTAAACTTGGTTTAAAAAAAAAAATTTCAATATTAAAGGTATAGTAATTTGGGGTATTTTTTTAAGCAATACGAAATTAAAAACAACCTTAATCCCCAAACCCCTAAACCGTAACCCAATTCGCAAAAAAGTTCATTCATACACTGTAGTTAAACTGTCACGGGGGACCACCAAATAAGTTTCCGTTTTAATTTTGACGACGATTTGCAAGTTTAACGGTTGTTTCTACAACACAAGTTGTTCAAATTTGAGATCATCTGAACGAGAATTTGTTAAGATGACGTCATGATATCAAATTTTCTGAAACAGTCTTAACAACTCAATTGATATCAAATGTTCTGAAATGATATAGCTTTTTTAAAAAGAAAGATAAAAAAATATATTTTTGAAATTGTATAAAATAAAAATGAAAATAAAAATATGAGAAAAAGAAACGTAAATAAGTTATAAATTACAACTAAACTTAAACAAGACAATCGACCACCATTCGTTCTTTCTCTTTTCTTCCGGTTTTAACTTCATAATAGTAAAAACAAAAAAGACACAACAACTTCCTTACTTAACAGCGTTTCATATGATGCAACGAGACAGGAACCACAAGCTGCAACAAGAAAGTAGGAAGAGGCGACGATAGATCAAAGGGTTTTCTTCTTCTTCTTCTTTTTCTTTTTGAAAGCAAACCTTTTCCCATCCCCTGTCTGTTAACCGGATGGGTATAAGGTCGACCTCGTTGTACGTTTAACACAAAGAACATCCGAAAAATAAAATCAAAATAAAACAAAAATAAATTAAATAAAATACCCCAAGTTTTGCTTGTATACGTCTGTCTGACCGACAAATTTGAGCTATATCGCTAACTTGGGTGACCTAACAAAACACGGATACTTTTACAATAAATAAATAAAAATAATGATTTAGCAAAATCACGAGTTCTCAAAGTATAATACTCATACTGCAGGGACAAGGCAACACTAGAAATTGGCAGTGGCTGGTAATAAACTCACAGGAAAAAGTCACAATTTTGGCTTGGAAAAAAGTCACAATTGATTCATTGGTGGACCAGTTAGGGTAAGGGTTAAGTTTTGTAGATAAATAATGTCTTTAATTAATTCTAAGTAAATATTTTTGGTTTAAGATTGGTTTTTTTTTTCTAAAACATTTTCTGTGACTTTTTTCTTTCTGTGACTTTTTTCTTTCTGTGACTTTTTTTTCTTTCTGTCAGTTTTTCTGTGACTTTTTCCAGTGACCTTTTTTCATTCTGTGACTTATATCTGTGACTTTTTTCTGTGACCTTTTCCTGTGATTTTTTGAGTGACATTTTCTTTTTGTGACTTTTTTCTGTGACCTTTTTTTTTTACCGGTGACTTTTTTCAGGGTAGAATGAAATATAAGGGCTATCCATCCAGGTAATTATTTATTTGATTCCCCACGGTGCCAAAACGCAACATAGGAACCATTTAAAGTGTGTATTAAAAGTAGATTTGATTTCGTCGGCATTTCCCTTTAGGAGCACCTCAAGCGCCGGGTAATAAACATAGCCCTCACCCCTTTTAGCCGAGGTGGCAGAGTGTTGCCCGGGAGAAGGTTCCTCTGAAATTAAACTGTTATTAAATCTCACCTACCTGGCTGCCCATCCAGGTAAACAGCTACCCACTTGTTTTAACTCTTTGCCTTCCAAATTACCCCACGGCTGTACCAAAACTTCTTGGTATTTTTTCAACTGCTTCCATATTGCAAAAGGTTCAAGTACCAGCCTCAGGGTTGGTTCGCTGACAAAACAAAATATGGCAGGGGTGTTCACGTTGGGATTTTTAAATATAAACAAGTTACACGTACAAGAGCCGCTTTCAGTGTTTTACGGTAGGATCACAGTGGTGGACGAGTCGCCGTGGACGGTTTAAAGTAGGCAAAGAGCTAAAGGGGTAAGGTTATGTTTATTTCCTAATGACAGTTTAGAAGCCGTTTCCCAGGCAGCACATGTCCCTCACCTAAAGCAGCAACGCTTGGATTTATTGAACAAACTGAAGCACCCCAGAAAGGCGATGCCGACGAAACTGTGTTTAGTACAACCTCTTTCCTTGGGAGCCTTGCTTTCTGCGGAGTCACCACTTTAAACTGAGCTTATCTCTCATCACAACACTGTAGAGTGGGGAATAATAGTTTATGTCCGAGGCGCTCTCAAAGGGGGGGGGGTAATTTTGACGAAACTATTTTGGCAGCGCTATTGGGAATGCGTTCATTTACCGGGGGGGGCATGTCTCTGCTTAAAAATTAACCTTGTGTCACATCCTGCCTGGGATGTGGTAAATCAAATACAACATCACCGTCACTTTCATCTTCTACAACTTTTTCAGTTCTCTAGGTTTTACGTTATTTTGGGGTTGGTCCACAACGATGCCTTCAGATTGAGAAGTCGTTTTGACATGTGTTTATTCATGGCCAACATGACAGAAGTACATAAAATCAGGGGCGGATAATTTTAGGGTTCAATTAGGGATTAGTCTAAGGGACTCAACTAATACAACACTTGGAAGGTCCAGA
>CM042161.1:19518978-19556478 GCA_023376005.1 Doryteuthis pealeii | reverse complement strand
GACACTTCTCTTATTTACTAAAAACTTATCTTAATGTTGGCACAGGATCGTAAATAATCGGGTGGACAGTGAATTTAGAATCGTCAAGGATCATCCACGAGACGACATTTCTGAATATATCTATTATAAATATTTCATTAGGTTTGCTATGTTTCTTCTTATTTTTCGCATTTCTTTCTTTCTTTCTTTCTTTCTTTCTTTCCACTAGAGTTTCTTTGTTTCTTTTTCTTTCTCTTTTCTTTCTTTATTTCTTTTTTTCCATTACAATTCATTTCTTTTTTTCTTTCTTTCTTTCCTTCTTTCTTTCTTTCCATTACAATTAATTTCTTTTTCTTCTCTTTTTCTTTCTTTCTTTCTTTCTTTCTTTCTTTCTTTTTCCACTAGAGTTTCTTTGTTTCTTTTTCTTTCTCTTTTCTTTCTTTCTTTCTGAGTTTCTTTCCATTACAATTACTTTCTTTCTTCTCTTTTTCTTTCTTTCTTTCTTTCTTTCTCTTTCTCTTTCTTTTTTTTTCTCTCTCTCTCTCTCTCTTCTCTCTCTCTCTCTCTCTCTCTCTCTCTCTCTCTCTCTCTCTCTCTCTCTCTCTTTCTTTATTTCTTTCTTTGTTTCTTTTTCTTTTCCTTTTCTTTCTCTCTGAGTTTCTTTCCATTACATTTCTTTCTTTCTTTCTTTCTTTCTTTCTTTCTTTCTTTCCGATCATCAATTTTCATCTTTATCATTATTTATAACTTCAACTTCCCCCTATAATTCCCTCTCTTTCCCTTCAATTTATATTTGTTTTTATCTTAACGTCGTCAAAAAAAAAGAGAAAATCCGTAGATCTAAAATTGCCATCATTCCCTTTCATTATATCGACATTTCGACTGGGACTATTTGAAAAAAAAATTCCCCTTTGTCAAAACCGTTTGAAAAGAGGCAATTGGATTCTAACACCGATTTCGAATAGCCGTGATTGCTGATTGGTCCGTAAATTGACACTCGTTGTCAAATCGAGGCTCTTATTTCGTCACATGACCGCCCCGCAGCGACCGATCAAAATCAGAGGCCGACTATAGCAAAATACATCAAAGGAATAGTAAATATCTTCTTAATTTCACCGCCATTAGAAATGCTAGTTCGTTAGTCAACTATACAACACAGACGACAACGAAATAAGTTCGTCTACTTCAACTAATTTCGACTATCTCTCGATTTACGACAGCTACTTTTATCTCGACTCTTTTGATCCTATCACTATTTTTCCTTTTCTTTCTTTCTTTCTTTCTTTTTTCTTTTTTTTCTTTCTTTCTTTGTTTCCTTCTTTTTCCTTCTTTCTTTCTTTCCTTCTTTCTTTGGTTCTTTCTTTCCTTCCTTTCTTTCTTTCTTTCTTCCTTCTTTTCTTTTTTCTTTCTTCTTCTTCTTCTTTCCTTCTTCTTTTCTTTCTTTCTTTCTTTCTTTTCTTTTCTTTCTTTCCTTCTTTTTTCTTTCTTTCTTTCTTTCTTTCTTTCTTTTCTTTCTTCTTTCTTTCTTTTTCTTTCTTTCTTCTTCTTCTTTCTTCTTTCTTCTTCTTTCTTTCTTCTTCTTTCCTTTCTTTCCTTCCTTCTTTCTTCTTTCTTCTTTCTTTCTTTCTTTCTTTCTTTCTTTCTTCTTTCTTTCTTTTCTTCTTTCTTCTTTTTCTTCTTTCTTCTTCTTTCTTTTTCTTTTTCTTCTTTCTTTCTTTCTTCTTTCTTTTCTTCTTTCTTTTTCTTTCCTTCTTCTTCTTTTTCCTTCTTTCTTTCTTCTTCTTCTTCTTCTTTCTTTCTTTCTTCCTTCTTTCTTTCTTTCTTTCTTTCTTCTCTTTTTTCTTTCTTTCTTTTCTTTCTTTCTTTCTTTCTTTCTTTTTTCCTTCTTCCTTCTTTCTTTCTTTCTTTCCTTCCTTCTTTCCTTCTTTCTTTCTTATTTTTAAACTATACTTCGCCATTTTCTTTGTAAAAATATTTACCGCCATTATCTCTACAATTTATTTGTCGTCTGTTCTTTCTAGTTTTCGAAACTTGCTACGTTTTTCTACATCATTCCTAATTTCATTCATTATTTACTTTTAAAAAATCTATCATACCATCGTTCATTTCTTTCATATCTATCTGTTATTTCTATAATAAAACATTATTATAATTGACGTGTATCTATCTCAAACTATTTTGCATTTATATATACCATATAAAGTTTATTATATATTTATTATTTAGGATTTTTTTATATCTTAATTTCTTTCTATCTTTTTTCTTTCTTTCTTTCTTTCTTTCTTTCTTTCTCTCCCCCTCTCTCTCTTTCTTTCTTTCTCTCTTTCATAACTTTATTTATTTCTTATAACTTAATATACCATCTTTCTTTCTTTCTTTCTTTCTTTCTTTCTTTCATAACTTTCTTTATTTCTTAATTAAATTATAACTTAATATACAATCTCTCTTTCTTTCTCTCTTTCTCTCTTTCTTTCCTTCTTTAGTAGTTAGTTTATTTGTCTGAATTTTTTAGATGAGCTTGAATAATTTGTATTATTTAGATTTTTCGGACAGTTGTACTCATCTTTATTGTTATATACACAACGTTTCGGTCGATATAAACTTTGAACCAAGTCCTTTTTATTTAAGCCATTCAGCTGGATGTCCCCATTCCGTTAATCATGACTGGGTTCAAGGTTTTAAGCTACGTTAAGTATTCTATCTTATTTTCACCGGTAGTTAGGATTGAACGTGCAACCTCTAAATGATTGTCACCTATTAACTCAACACTTATATCCATTACGCCATTTCAAATGCTTAACAGAATGAGAACAATCTATTCCAGTGGATTAAATAAAGGGTTCAGTTCGAAGTTCTGTGAAAGCTCCCGATTCCGACACGGAGACTCCGAGTTCGACAAAAAACACCTGAAAAAGGACAGTGAGCACTTCGGTCGAAACGTTCTGTATGGGGTGTACAAATTCGCGCACCTGTTGATGAAGGGGATCACAGGAAATTCTTCTAAAAAATCAGCAAAAATAAACTAATAATTTTTTTTTCGTGTATTGATCCTCCATACAAATTTCTTCGTAATTTTTTGTTGGAAGAAAATGAATTTTACATTTTTGTAAATTAGATTATTCAATGGCGTAACATATGTAAAAACAAAAATCGATACTCTGATTATTTCGGTAGTAAGACGTCTTACATTTCCAAACTTAAGTCTCGTACATAAGAAAAAATAATAATCTCTTTTTAAGTCAATCAGAAATTTCCGAAGAAAAAAGACTCGCTTTTTATTAATAAAGATTGTATAATATTATGTCTGTCTGCTTTGAGAGATTGGCAAATGGTGGGGGGAGTATTATATAGAGAATATAATAGTAGGACAGACTGGGTTTTTTTAGTATTTATGAGGCAACCAGTCTAGGAGAAGTGAAGCTCTGGTTTCAAATCAGCTTTATATGTTTAAAATGAGTAAAATAATAATTATTTGCTAACAATTATATACTTTTAATTAACTAGTCCTAACCAGGGTCGGCACGTACTAACCCCGAACACCCCGACAGAGGGGGGAGGGGTAATCATGCTTGGAGTCACCGGAAGTGCGAGTTTAGCACCGACCCTGTCCCTAACAAACCACAATGTTTAAAACTAAGAAAAACTCGCAAATAGTAAACTAATAATGAACTATCAAGTTTCATTTATTTAAGACCCAGCGGAGCGTCACAAGGTTCCGGGTTCGATACCAGCGCTCGCCAACTCAGCGGATGAGTAGCACAATGATATGTGCGGTAAAGTGTGGAGCTGATGATAGGTGTGGCGCTCCACCCAGACGCCAAAATAATCTACTTGATCAGCAAGAGCTAGTGAAAGGGGGATAGACTCTCTCGCTGTCTGGCTGATACCGAGTTTAGGCCACCCCGACGACTTTACTTATATGAAGAATTGTTAAGTATTCATTTTGAGTTGTAAATCTACGACAGCGAGGGATGACTGTGATAGAAAGCAACTGATTACCCCAGGGCATGCAATTAAAATGTAAATACGTAAATGAATAAATAAGATGAAAAAATCAAAATTAATGGTCGACAATCTGAAAATGAAAATCAATTATATAGACTCAAAAAAAAACAAAAAAACTCTTTAAGCCGCCGTGACTATTTTATATTAATTTGTAAATATATCTGTCCAGCATTAAATAAAATTGTTTTGCAAATAATATGTTTGATTTCTTGATTGTTTAAAGGCCTTTTTTTCTTTTCTTTCTTTTTTTCTTTCTTTCTTTCTTTTTTTTCTTTTGGCGCCAAAAATGAGAGGCGGGCAAAACAAATGAAAATAAATGACGACAATAAAAGAACAAAATGACAATCATTTACGAAAATGAACCGGACATTTTGGTTGCCTGCAAGGTAGAAAAATGTTGAAAGCATCGCGTTTGTCTTTTACAGACAATTCTTCTTTTGCAATTAGAAAAGATGAAAAACAATATTCTTAGACAATTTCCATTTGTCAGTTCTATCAATTACATTTTCTTCTTTCTTCTCTATTCGCTCTCTGTCTCTCTGTATCTCTCGGTCTCTGTCTCTGCCTGTCTCTCTTTCACACACAGAGGGACACACACACACACATATATATATATATATGGTAAGTTGTAAACAAGGTTTGTTTAGAATGGCTTTTTGCCGATAATTTTTTGGAGAATAAGTGCTTAATTGGAGTCGTACCTAATTTTGAAAATTAATTAATTAATAATGAATTAGGCGGGAATACCTATTAAATGTATAGCTAAACAAATCGAGAAAAATCAATCTCTGTATGTACATTTCGGCCTATTATCATCAGCAGAGCTATAGATCGGAAGACCGCCCTGTGCGTGATTTGAAACCGGACGTCAAGCTGACAGGCCGATCCCATAACCCCAACACCAAACGAACTTCTTAGATTTTATGATTTGTTTAGTTTTATGATTTGTTTACTCTAAACAAATCATAAAATCTAAGAAGTTCGTTTGGTGTTGGGGTTATGGGATCGGCCTGTCAGCTTGACGGTCCGGTTTCAAATCACGCACAGGGCGGTCTTCCGATCTATAGCTCTGCTGATGAGGCCTAATAGGCCGAAATGTACATACAGAGATTGATTTTTCTCGATTTGTTTAGCTATACATTTAATAGGTATTCCCGCCTAATTCATTATTAATTAATTAATTTTCAAAATTAGGTACGACTCCAATTAAGCACTTATATATATATATATATATATATATATTTAATATACCAAACTTGTTGGTAAATCCTCGCGGTGAGAAAAAAACAGCAAATAGTTTGATTGCAAAAATATACTACCAAACATCAACCGGGGAGAAAAAAATTTTTGAAAAAAAGAAAAGACCAAGATAATCGTACCAACAAAAAAATAATCTATTGGTACAGTATTTGGACAAAAGAAAAAACAATTTATATGTATATATATGTATATAAGATATATATATATTCATATAACCGCTAGGAGAATAAGCTAATAAATAAAAAGTGCTCAATACCTAAGTAGAGCAAATAATAAAGATAAATCTAATGAGTCAGATGAACCTACTATTAGTTTCGCTTAATGCTCTTCATTTCTAGATTCCTTTTCTTGCTGTAGTGTGATCAACTGCGCTTTCAATTTTTGCACAATAAATATTTTTGGTTGCTTCCACAGAGTTATGGCCCAGTTCGAACTCGTAAAAAATAAGTTCGTGGATTAGATTATGTTGCACGTTCCCGGAACGAAGTAATGTATGTACAACGTGTCAATACACTAACTCCCACGATACTACCAACTAAGGGAAGTACCTTTATGAAAAAGATGGGTTATCCCATGGACGAAGAATGTGTATGTCCCCAAATCAGGTAGGTATCGTAAAAAAAGGGAAACGCCCCAAAGAACCCGATAACCCCACAAAAGCAAGGAGGCGGAAGCCGATAACTCCTACTAGCATGCAGACATACATTTTGAGTTCCTCTGAGTAGACATAAGAGAAGCCGCCAAGCCAAGAATCCTGAACTAATGCAAAGCAGCGACGAGAAGTCAGAGCAAAATAAATTGACCACAAAAAGTTAAGTGTTTCTATATAAATTGAACTTTGTTCCTATTGTATATATTTACCAACCCCTCCACACGAGCAGGATGCGACACAAGGTCAATTTTTAAGTGGAGTTTAGCAGGTTTGAATTCAGTGTTTTCCTTCTCCTAGACTGGTTATCTAGCCATGGTTAAAGAGCCCAGTCTGCCCTTCTATTTACCCATAGCTGGAGGGAGAACTGGATTCATACCTTTCCCAAGGGTATTAGCGCCATGTGAAATACAAACATCTTCGCCCAGGAATTGAACTCGGGTTGACGAGTCCATTTCTTACGACTCTAACCATTACACCACGAGCATCCTTTGTTCCCTTTGTATGACTATAACCGCTAAAGAATATTTTTTAGCAATTATTCGCACTATTATATAAACGTTGTTTGAACTTATTCACATTCCTTGTTTATTTCTTTCTTACGATTGAGGAGTCGATATATTTTGCCATACTTTTACCGTTTGAACTGTCTTGGTCACGTAATATACTCACCATAAACTAACACGTCCGAAAATATTGCAAAACTTTTGACTCGCCCTAGTAATTGTGCTGTTCTTTGTCGTGCCAAGGTGTAAAATGTTCTTATTAAGCTGTCTTTTCACAAAGTGAAGCAGTCAAACAATACGAACGATGAAATTCTTTAATAAAGATAAAAGCCTCACTACAATAGCAGATAAATTAATTTAACACGCTCGAAAATTGGCCCAAATCTTCATATTCATAGCGTCAATCTTAATCGAATTTATAAAAATAGATAAGGTGATTGAAAAGTGAGACGATATGTTATCGGTGTGTCGAGTCACTTCGTCTCTTCATTCTAAAAACACACAAACACTTAAACGAATGACTACATCAAAGGAATCGAAAACAATCTTAAAGTGACGGCTTTAATCTAATATCTAGATTTCATTTTCTATCAGCGACTTAAGAGTACAGTTGAAAGAGTTTGAGATATCGGGTAATTGTTCATCGAGTTTTATGTTTAAACTTTTAGTAATGGTTGATTGGTTGGTTGGTTGGTTGGATTTTACGGCATGTCAATCCTTGTTAGGTTATTTTATGCTGAAGACGTTTTTATTTTATCTATGCTGTTGGCAATTTTTTTAACTCATCTTTTTTAAACACGTTTTTAAAACTCATTTTTTATCTATTAGATGTTACCTTAACAGGTACGACCACTCCTGGTCAGAGTACATCTGGGAGTAATGGCAATGGAAGGGTACACCACACTCCCCAGAGCTCCTTAAATCCAATTCCTCACCACTAGATGCAGTTTAACGTCATATCCAGGACACTAAGACCCCTACCAGCACGTATTATAAAACGGTTGGGGGTTTGCCATAAAAGCAATAGGGTCGGAACAATCGTATAGGTGCTAGGGCTTGACATGACCATCCCATTGATCACAAGGGGCCTCTTCGACTGCCCGTCTAGCCCAAGTGATGCGTGATTCCATTCTTTACCGGCAAGAACTGCCAGTTTGTTTTTTTGTTTTTGTTTTTGTTTTGTTTTTTTTTTTTCAAATATTTGTTTTACTTTGAACTATATAAAACTTTATTTCAACTTGGCGTCTGTTATTCAAGTTCATTAACAGTTTCAGTCCGTTCATTTTGTCATCTCATCAGTTAATTCATATCTAACATCATTTGCTGAGAATATTAAAGTGATGAAGATAAGAGGGAAAAACGATGCTGCATTTTCATCTAGAATTCTCACGGTGTGTTGAAAAACCAACAAAGTCTGATGGTGTCATACGGTACTGCTGGTTTGTGTTCTGGTTTAATGGTAATGATGCTTCGACCTCGAAAACCTGTTTAACCCTAGAGTCACCATCTGATAAAGGCTCAGTTGGCAGCACAGCTGTGTTGTTTTTAAAAACACCAGCATATATATATATATATATATATATATATATGTCTCTCTCTCTCTCTCTCTCTCTCTCTCTCTCTCTCTCTCTCTCTCTCTCTCTCTGTGTGTGTGTGTGTGTGTGTGAGAAAGAATTTCGGGATGCTGACAGGGCGTAATATGTATATATATATATACAATTCAGTTGAATGAGTTCAGTAGGTTAGTAGTACTATGTTCCCATTTAGTGTACTTCCGGTTGATCAAGGTTAAGCGGAAGTTGTTCGAAAAATGTCAATGAGGAAACAGTGTTACCTTTGACATATTTTAATTCCGCAGAAAGAAAAACAATTCTTTGTGTCTTGTGATAATATTTTCACTCCTTATCCGAAGTAATTAAAAAACTGACATGTATTTTATCCGGTTGGATGGTCTTTCAATTAAAAAACAAACAAAATTTCTTTAAGTCTCTTAGATGAGATATTCTCTACAAATAATAGAGAACCTGTTTTCTTACTATTTCTATGAATTTTTGAGATGAGGCTTGATTATTTGGACTATTCGGACTATTATCCTCATCTTTATTGTTATCTGTACAACATTTCAGCCGATGTGCACTCCAGCCTTCTTCAGGTATTTTTTGTCAAACTCGGGAACCTTCTCTTCGAACCCGGGAACATTCTCTTCGAATTCGGAACCTTTTTGTTGTAATAATCCAAACTTTTTTCTTGCATAAAAGAAAAAAAAAACTCTTCTGTCTTCAAGTCACGTGACTTATTAAATCATCGAAAAGCCATTTTGAGTAATACCCCTTTATGTCATCTCTTAGGACTATGGTGGGTGGTGCCCATCTCCTCTCGCAAAATGTATTGAGCCAACAGGAGACGCCCGTTGTGCAATGGTTATCGTCATAGGAAATAGAAACGATGAACTGAGTTCAAATCCGGGACGAGTTAATTTTAGAAGATAACAGAAAGAGTGAATTCAATCCTTATTGAATACCCTTCACCAGTAGCCTTGTGCCAGACTAAGATAATTTTAATGAGTACTTAGAAGACAATTCACAAGTATCAGTAGCTCGATTCACTAAATCGGTCACGGGTTAAACTTGTTGTTTCTCTTACGTGGAGGCACTCGTTGTGTAATGGTTATCGTTGTAGGAAATGAATACAGTGACCAGAGTTCAAATCCGGAACGAGGCTGTTTGCATTTTACAGAATGCTAGTATCCTTGGGGAAGGCATGAATACCACTATTCTCCCTCCAGCTATGGGTAAATAGCAGGACAGACTGGGCTCTTTAACCTTGGTTTCACAACCGGTATAGGAAAAGTAAAACTTTATTCAAACCTGTTGAACTCGAGCGGATCCAGATTGTTCACAGACGATGTCATGAACATTATACCATCAAGTAAAGGGCCGGGTTAGCTCAGTCGGTAGAGCGTTCGGCTAGAAACCACAAGGTTCCTAGTTCGATACCGGTCCTCGCCAATTCAGCGTATGAATAGCACAGGGATCTATGCGGTAAAGTAAGGAGCTGATGGTAGATGTGGCGCTCCACCTCAGATGCTAAAACAATCTCCTTGGTCTAGCGCTATTGAAAAGGGGATAGACTCCCTCGCTGACTGGCTGATACCGACTTTAGGCCGCCCCGACGACTTTACTTTACTTTATTTATGATATATATTATATAGCCAGAATGTTCAGCTATTAAATAAAACTTGTTTTGCGTCTTATTGTTATTAGTTCATTTACTGCTACCCCCCCCCAAAAAAAAAAAAAAAAAAAAAAAACAAGATGAACATCTTTTAAGTGTAGCACACTTAAAAGATGTTCACCTTGTTTTTTTGTTGTTCTTTTTTTTTGGGGGGGGGTAGCTGTAAATGAACTAATAACAGATAAGACGCAAAACAGTTTTATTTAATAGCTGAACATTCTGGTTAGATAATATATATCATAAATAAACTATATTAAATTACTTAAATTGATGGTATAATTGCGTCATTTTTGCCTGGGGTAGTACTACATGCTTATTACAAAAAACCTATCATTTGACCGTAGAATCACAATAATATCTTAGACTTAGTTATTAGCTGTGTAAAAATCACGGATATATTTGAATGTATATGATGATTATTTTAGAAAATAAACTAAATAACATTACATAGATATCTTTTGTTTCTCAGAAAGCAAAAGACACTGGTATTTATATATAGATAAGAAAAAGTTTAAATGGCGTCTCCACTCACCAATGATCAACATTAGCATTAACATAACGGAAGGAAAGACAAAGTAAACTCATTTACACATACAAGAACATTTATTATCGTTTATCCAAAATATAAAAAAGGTGATTAAAAAAATGCAAAATACATTTGTTTGTCTTTTATTATCATTTCATTTTTATTTTTTATTTTTTTTAGATTTGTTCCCATAAATGGGTATTTGCCTCATACCCCACTTGTATAGGCTGGGCACAAGGCCTCGTTTTAACGTGGACCCATAAATGTAAACGCTGCATTGTTTGGAATTCAGGTGTTGCAACAATTATTTTAATCTCGCAAAAATATTCGTTTTGAGGCTATTCAATATGGTGTGAAATCAAACAGAGTGCGCCAGTTCTATCACCAAATTTTGGTGGCTGAGAGGTCGTTTATAAATTAATCAAATTTTTGCATTAAATAACCCATGAAGGTGTTGATCTGCCAAATAAACCAAATCAAAATAGTTATGATTAGAATAAAGTTTTGTTTTTTTTACAAATGAATCAAAATTGGGCATTAAATAACCATAAGGAGTTGATATGCCGTTAAACAAATAAACAAAACCGATAGATAGTTATGATTACAATCAAATGTTTACAACTGGATTCTACATTGAATGACCCATAAAGGTGTTGATATGCAGTTTAACAAACAAACGAATAAAACAAACGAAGCAAAAATGATGGATTATTTGGGGTCGTCTTAATGGCTCCGTTTCAATGTTCAATTCTTTTTTTAGTCTGGAAAGGGTTAAACCGGAAATGTCTTTAGTGAGCCATGAACACCGGAAGTGAGGAGTCGTGAACAGGACATCATCAAGCAACTTTCTAAAGAAAGATCACCCATCGGTCAGTCAACCGGAAGATCACGTGGTCTCATAACCTCCGTATTCGAAAAGATTTTTTTCTTCTTCTTCTTACTTACCAAGACTCTTAAGATATAAGCAATGTATCTATTGATATATTTATCTTTTAAATTCTCCTATATATGTCTTGTTTTAGTATGTCATGTTTCTTATTATTAAATAGATTTTCACTTTGATTTATATGAGTATATAAAATGGAATTAAATCCGACAGTTTAAGGTAAAGATAAAGAAAAACTGTTATTTCCTATAATTCCAACATAAACAAAGGGGAACCACTCTTGACTGATAAATTATTTATTTATTTTCCCATTAAACTAACCCTAACACTAAGCATAACCCCTTCTTTTTTCCTTGTAGATCAATAAATGAATAATTTATAAGTCAAGAATGGTTCCCCTTTGTTTATGTTGGAATTATAGGAAATAACCAAAAAACAATATTATAACAAGCACCTGTTTCAACTTTATGATGTTTATAAAATGTAATACAAATGAAATTATTTTAGAAATATAAAATAAAAAACAATAGTAGAAAGCATTGTATCAACATTAGTAATTTTCAGAGGACATTTTTTAATTTAATTTAATTTAACGACTGACACGAGAAGTTCAACTAACGCTTACGATTGATTTATGTAATACTAGCAGCGGCTACCCTACATCACCGGGGTAGAGGGTTTTTTTTAAGTTAGTCCCGCAGATCCATTATTACTGAATCGTGAGTTGAATCCTCGTGAGATGCCCCATTTAAATCCCTATGTAAAAAAATAGACTTTGCATTGATCCAGCTACTCTGAAAATAAATGGTAATGTCTACTATCTAAAATATTAAATGAAAAAAAAAAATTCCATGCTGTTATTTAAATTTTATTTTTTTAATTATCTTCACGAATATAGATCAAATCTCTTTTACTTTTGCTCAAAAACAAGCCCTGGTGATATTAATGTATATATATATATATATATATATATATATATATATATATATATATATATATATATATATATATATATATATATATATATATATATACTTTGTCGTTAATTGTTTTATTTCCGAAGTTTCCTCCGGACATACAGATTCACACAACTGCACTTTATATATGTATAGACTAGCAGTGCTACCCAGCATTGCCCGGAATTTAAAAAGTTAAAAAATAAATCTCTTATCTGTGCGATTAATGAAAATTATTTTTTCTATATATTTGTTTTATTATTTTCTATTTCTTATTTATTCTTGTTTTTAAATTATTTATTTTTTATTCTTTTTCTTGTTTTTATATTTTCTTCTATTTGTTTTTTATTTGCTTTTTATTATGTTTTATTCTTTATTAATCTTTTTTTTACTTTTATAATCATCTTTTAAATTGATTTTTTAAATTAATTTTTAAATATATAATGCACATCGTGGTAAGCGAATTCGAACACCAATCGCAATATTACGTTCACTTTCGGACTACTACCCGTGGGAAAAGTATCAATTCTCTCACCCCTCATGTATGGGTGACATGGTACCACTACTGTACGAATAGAGTGTAACACATGTTGAAGTTAAAAAGTTGAGTTTAACAGGTTTGAATTCAGAGTTTTCCTTCTCCTAAACTAGTTGTCTAACCAAGGTTAAAGAGTTCAGCCCGCCCTAATATTTACCCATAGCTGAAGAGAGAATAGTTGGATTCATACCTTTCCTAAGGGTATTAGCGCTATATTATTTTATAAGGATGACTTTGGCATTAAATAACCCACGAAGGTTGATATGCCTGTAAACCAAGAAACTAAAACTAAACCAAAAAACTAAACCAAACCTAAAATGTTAAACTGTAGATTTTGCTTTAAATATTGTAAAGATTTATTGAGTGTGGCTTTATTAGTTGAAAATAAATTGAAATTTGGTCTTTGGACAAAAAAACGTCCCTCAGCCATGTGCTGAGGGTCGTTTTGGTTTTAAGAAGGCCAAAACGATATTTTCCCTTTTCTTTCTTTTTAACCCCCCCTCTCTCTCTCTCTCTCTCTCTCTCTCTCTCTCTCTCTCTCTCTCTCTCTCTCTCTCTCTCGCTTTCCTTTTCCTTTTCTTCTCCTTTTCCCGCCACTTACCTTCTTCCTTTCGTACAACCCTTTCTTGTTTTCTCTTTCTGATATTTTTTTAATACTTTTGCTTATATATATATATATATATTTATTTTTCATCCTGCCATCCAGTCTCTTCCACCTAAAATAAATACGTTCGTCAATTTCTTTCACTTTTCATCATAATCTCTACACACTCTGTTGTCTCTTTCTCATAATCTTAGTCTGTTTTTTAATAATTAATGGTGTATGAATTTCTGTGTTCATCTCTCTCTCTCTCTCTCTCTCTCTCTCTCTCTCTCAATATATATATATATATATATGTGTGTGTAGTGTGTGTGTGTGTGTGCGTGTGCGCGCGTGTGCGTGTTTGCGTGTGTGTGTATATACATATATATATATATTGTGTGTTTGTGTATATATATATGTGTGTGTGTGTGCGCATGTTTGTGTGTGTGTGCATGTGCGTATGTGTATGTGTGTGTGTGTGTCTATGTTTGTGTGTGTGCATGCGCGCACGTGTGTGTGTGCGTGTGTGTGTATGCATGTGTATGTGTGTGTGAAATGTGAAAGGAGATTATCCGTGTGAAAATTTCCACTCGTTTTTCTCATTTAGCCTCGACCCCTTTTTCCTTTCTCAGACCCCCCGAATCCTCTCCCACCTGCCTCTATCAGCATCCTTTAGAAGGGGGGTCACGATCATTCAACCCTGTTTTAACGACATAAAATAACTAGCAGATCAGGTCGCCCTTTAAATAAAAAGAAAGAAATAAAAAAAGGGGGGCAAACCTGAAACTTTATTTTCTTTTTATGACTTTGAGAATCCAACTAAAAACAAGAAAGAAAAGGATCTCACATACTTCCAAGATTCGTTTTAATGGCCGCATTCGAACAGTTTAAATGGCGGCTGGTCCTTTCTTTTTACTGATTTTCACTTTTGTTCCCTTATTTATTTTCCATGATTTACGGACCATTCCATTCCGAGGATTCTTGTATTTAGCTACGGGTCAATTCGCTTTTACCCCTTAAATTGGGAGCAAATCATAAACACCAGATGGGAACAGAGACCATTTAACCGCGCAAACGTTCGTTGATCTGTTTAAAATATTTACTAAGCAATGTTTAGTACCGGAGTTGATATACGGGAGCCACGGATCCTTTACTTGCTGGGGGGGGGGGCAGATATCTGGGAGCGCTATAGAAACAGAAAAATAACAGAAAAATTAAAAAGAAAGAAAGAAAAAATAAATAAATATCGAGAGTTTAAATGTCAAATATGTTTTTTTTTATATTTAAAATTTTCTTTCTTTTAAGGTTGATTGGTTGTTTTACGGTATATCAACTCTTTCCGGGTCATTTAATGCCGAATCAAATCATTTTGAAAAACAAAGGACTCAGATTGCTTACAGCAGCTGTCGTTGTTTAAGTGGCCACCCAATTAAGTATTGAACAGGTTCATCACTGCTTAACTTCGGTGATCTAGCGAGAACCGGTATTTTCTGGTTTTTACATGTGTCCCACTTTCACACGATATGGCACAAGGCCGTTTTATGTGGGCACCACCCACAAGCCGAGACTCATGGGGTGGTGGGTAGAAAAATTGCTTCGATCCCGTTGGCATTCCCCCTCAAGGGGGGCGCCTCAGGCGCTGGGCAATAAACCGAGCCCTGCCCCTTTAAGTGCAATGAGGCAGGTATTGCCTGGAGGAACGGCCCTCTGGGATCGACGCTAGTAATTTAGTGCAACTCGCCGGTCCAGAGGCCGAAGCTCACTGGACCCCTGTCCCGAAGGACGGGTGGGAACCGGTATTTTCAGCGTGACTTGATTGTAATAACAGCACAAATGATGCTGCGTTCTGTTTGAAACTGATCCTGGAATCAACACACTACAAAACAAGCCGTATGCCCAATTACTCCTCTTCCTTTTGCAAACCATTCAAGTATGACAAGCACGACATTCTGTTCTCTGCTGGGGAAATAAGGACGAACTCATAACCAACATTATTCTATGGACTCCTACACCTGGGCATACCAATATTGACCGACAAGCAAAAACATACATTAACCAACTCTTTGCAGACACTGAGTGCCACCTAGACAACGTACCAAAAGCGATGGAGGATAGGGGTGGATGATGAGAGAGAATCAAGGAAATATGTACTGTCAGCATGCATTGATGATGATGATGCTGAGATCTTATTAAAAAATTCGCCCATAAACCACCAGTGGAGCCTAAAAGACACTGACTGCACCCACCACAGAGAAATACCCCGCCTCCAAAAAAAAAAAAAAGAAAAAAGAAGGTATCCCGGGTAAACCATTTGTAACATTTCAATGATATTTTTTAAATTGATCATTACGACAAATCCTCGGGATTTCAGCTTCTTTTATCATTTTTTCACAAAATCGTGGAAGGCTACAATTCATGATTTAAAAGGACACATGCGACCTCCGGCTGCATATTCTCCACTCCTGAACTAGAAGTAATTTAAATGTATATTGATTTACAAATTTTGTCAAGACAACTTAATCTCATCTTTGTCTCATTTATTTTCCTAGCACAATGTTCCGTTTTATTTTTTTCTGGTTATCCCGGCTTAACTGTATCCGGTGGTGAGGCTTCGGTTCTAGAGCTCTCTCCCAGATCCACTCTGATCTAAAGTGGTAGATCAATACCCCATACTTGTGACCTTGTGTTAAATCCTACCCTTAATAAACAGGTTGGGGTAGATCGGTGAATCAACGGAACTGTATTCTTGGTAGTCATTCGTAGTTTGCACAAACAAAATGGTGAAACTCCCGTGTCGTATATTTGAGCGTTCCTTTGATTCTCTTCCAACTCTCGTCCCGAACTCTCCCTTTTATCTCGTTCTCCGAGATTTGTATCCTCTCATGTCACCAAAGGATTTACATTCCGTTATAGAAACTCCCATTGTTATTTACGATGACACCTGTCAATCAGCCAACTCTCTGATTTAATTTTCTTAAAGCGAAAAAGTTTCCATTTTTTTGACACGGGCCTGTCAATTAATAACCATGGCAACATCCCCATTCCATTCACGACATTTTCTTTTTCTTCTTCTTAATTCTACATTCCAAACTGGCCATTCAGACATTCTTCTTAATGGTCACTGATGTAAACAATAAACTATTTTAACCGTATCAACCACGCAAAAAAAGTTACTCACAACATGCTTGTAAAATACACGGTACCCTAATACGTAACAATATGTTGATCGTAATACAAGCATCATTCAAAAGATAAGAATTTTTAAAGAGTAAAATACATTTTTAAGAAATTTTTTTCTATAAATATAAAGTAAAGTAAGTAAGTAAAGTCGTCGGGGCAGCCTAATGTTGGTATCAGCCATGCAGCGAGGGAGTCTATCCCCTTTTCACTAACGCTAGACCAAGGAGATTATTTTAGCGTCTGGTGTGGAGCGCCACACCTACCATCAGCTCCTTACTTTACCGCACAGATCCCTGTGCTACTCATACGCTGAGTTGGCGGGGACCGGTATCGAACTTGGAACCTTGTGGTTTCTAGCCGAACGCTCTACCGACTGAGCTAACCCGGCCATTCTATAAATATAAACTCTGCATTGTTTGGAATTCATGGTAAAAATTCTTACCAACGTCTATGAGGTTGGGTGTGTGATCGGGTAGTGATTTCTAGAAGAAGTCGGAAGGGAAGAAAGGTGTCTTTTTATAGGATAGTACAAATGCATTGTGGGTAAGTGAGTGGACATAAAAGACACCCGCTTACTCTACCATTCACTGAATAGGCGTCATTCAATCAGGAAGTGAAAAGAAGGAAAGAACGAGGGAAGAGGAAGGAAAAGAGGAGGAAAAAGAAAAAGAGAAAGAGAAAGAAGGGAAATACAGGATAGATCAAGTTTTCTTTTTTAGCTAAAAAGCGACACCAGAGAGAAAGACCGAGGAAACGACTTAAACAATTATTTTGATCTCGCAAAAATATTCGTTTTAAGGCTATTCAAAATGGCGTAAAATCAAACAGAGTGAACCACGCTTGAACAGAGGTCTATCTCTAAATTTTTGGTGGCTGTGTAGTGCAAACTATGTGAGATTTTCAGAAGAATGTGTGATGGGTGCGGAGAAGCATGTTTTAGTAAAAAAATGGGTTAAATATGGGTTTGCTACTTCGAGCACGAGTCGAAAAGGTCGCGTATAGAGTGGAAAGAATCTCCGGTAAAAAAAGTTTCGGGCTCAGCGATTACTAAAGGATATCATTGGTGAGTCTTCTGAGACATGAAAAGACCCATCACTATTGATTTACTTGAAAAAAAAGACGCAACTATAAACAGTGCTTCCTTCTTGTCAACTCCAAAGGCCAAATTCACCTTATTTATTGAATGACCGTCAGAAATCTTTTAAAACTATTTTGAAGTTCCTGCTGCTAATTTGAAAATAAAAATATATTTCTCAAAATTTGAGACTGGATCCGAAATGTTTTAACAATTAGCAATGCATCACTTGACGAGGACATATAAGACTCTTTCGCTTGATGGGTGGTACACACATTGCCCGGTCCCCTTGGGCAATTAAACATTTAACATTAACATAATTTAAAGGCGTGGGTGGCCGAATAATTAGCGGTATGAAGAACAGAACCGACAAACCGACTTCAAATCCTGGTTTGTTTTCATTTCCCATGAATTCCTTCCTGGAAAGGCATGAATCCACTTTTCCCTCCAGCTGTGGGTAAATAGTATGATTTACCTTTGAAAAGTTATTTCTTTTTGAGTATTTGATATCAGGTCAGTTCTGGGATCTTTACTTACTGTTGGTACCATATAACTCAGTACAACCTGTCGCTTGTTATTAGGAGAGGAGATGAGCGCCGCTAATTGATCCTGAAAAATGTTCTGGTTAGGAATTACTCGGTATGACATCCCAACGATATAAGAGGGTATCAATTGTTAAGCTTTGCCTAGTCTGGTACAAGGTCAATAATATTGGGCACTCAGAGACTTATAATTATTCTGTTAATCTGGCTTGTTAATCATTATCCCGTGGGAAACGCGATCGATAATTTGGAAAATTTTGATCGATCAATAATTCATATTTTCTTTAAAAATAAAAATAAAAACACTTTTTGGATGAATATTTAAAAATAATTATTTTGGTTACTATTATCTGCGTTATTCGGACTATTGTCCTCATCTTCATTGTTATCTGTAAAACGTTTCGGCCGATATGCCCTCCGGCCTTCTTCAGGTATTTCTTGTCGGACTCGAGAACCTTCTCGGACTCGGGAACCTTCTTTTCGGACTCGGGCCGAAACGTTGTACAGATAACAATAAAGATGAGGACAATAGTCCTAATAACGCAGATAATACTAATTATCAAGCCTCATCTCAAACATTCAGAGATATAATTATTTTTGGTATTTCAGATATATTTTTCTTTCATTTTACAATAAATAATATTTTTATTATAAAAAAAAATCCTTTATATTTGTTTGACTTTTTTGTTGGTTGGCTGGTTGGTTGGTTATTTTTACCAAACATCGACCGTTGTTTTCTTATTAAATATCAGGGCCAGACCTTGGGCTGGTTTAGTTCAGTCGGTAGACCGTCCGACTAGGAACCACAAGGTTCCGGGTTCGATACCGGCCAACTCAACGCATGAGTAGCACGAGGATCTGTACAGTAAAATGATGTGGCGCTCCACCTTAGACGCCAAAACAATCTCCTTGGTCTAGCGCTTGTAAAAAGGGGATAGACTCCCTCGCCATGAGGCTGTTACCGACTTTAGGCCACCCGACGACATTACTTATAAAACGGGAATTCTTCCAAAGCCGGATGAACGGGAGATCATCAGAGGAAGAATCGAGACAATCTAAAACACAACATTTATTAAATCAGCTACAATACTGAGTGAAGTCCTGGAAACCCAAGGAGACTTGATGTCACTCAAACTCACGTGATAAACCACCTGTTAGATTTGATGTGAAAAAAACAACTCGCAAGGGTTAAAGTAATGCAGTGCAGTCGTAGATTGTTTTTAGATGTATATATAGAATAACCTTTGAAGTGAGAATATTTAAAAACGAAAATACTTTTGATACATCGTAATGGATATTTTTGAAGTGGAGAGTCGGTGTTATAAAAGGTCTAAGTAATAAATTATATAATTATAATCGAAATCAATACTCTGGCCTGTGAGAATTGTTTGTTTTTCATCGCCCACTGATTTGATAGAAACTGGTGTTACATTACTATAAGAATGCATTGGACAATGATTTTTACTATAAAAATGCATTGGACAATGATTTTTACTATGAAAATGCATTGGACAATGATTTTTACTATAAAAATGCATTGGAAAGGATTTTTACTATGAAAATGCATTGGAAAGGATTTTTTACTATAAAAATGCATTGGAAAGGATTTTTACTATAAAAATGCATTGGAAAGGATTTTTACTATAAAATCATTGGACAATGATTTCTATTATAAAATTTATTGTCCAATAATCTTTACTATAAAAATGCACTGCAAATAATATTTACTATAAAAGTTCATTGTAAATTATTTTTACATTAAAACTGCATTCCAAATGATTTATACTATAAAAATGCATTCCAAATGATCGCTGTTAGAATTGAAAGAAGCAAGCTATCAAGTAAGTTCATCACACAAGAAATTAAACGAAATAAATCACGAATGGCTGATTGTAAGATAAAAACATATAAAAAAAAACAAAAACAAAACAAAAACAACACAAACAAAAACAAAAAACAAAACAATAACAACAAAAACAAAAACAGTGCGCAGAAGAATTTCAAACGTTATCAGACTTCTTAGCCTTCTTAATGGAAGCTGCCCGTTGAAATTTAAACGTTACATATTCGTGAAGAGAAATGAATCACGTGACCGCTTTACGTCACTACTTCATTTACTTTTTAATGATGTTAACAACAGAACGAGGCCAAACTGTGCCAGAGTATCGTATTAACCGTTTTCAGAAAAGAAATTTCACTTTTTTTTCTTCTAAATCTGTTAATTAAAAATGATATTACACTTACATTCACTACTATCTATCTTCCTGACATTTTTTAAAAAACTTCGCCCAGCTTAAAATAAATAAACACTTATCTTAATTGTCCGTTGCATTTCTACACAAATCATTCGTTTAATATAATCCCCCAGTTTTCCCGTTACAATGTAAATTGATATTGCAGTTACAAGTCCGGGGTAATTTTAATGATATACAATCGGTTAGTTTCGGATTATAACAAAAAAACAAGCGTTATAATTAATTAGTCATGTGCCTACACAAAACTGAGACAAGAGAAACTGTTGACTTATTTTGGTATATAGTTATTTACTAAGCTTAGCTTAGATATGGCACAAGGCCAGAAGTATGGGGCTCCAATGAGAATCGAACTCACTAACAATGGTTTGCGAAGCGAGCTTGCTAACCATTACACCACGTGAGGTGCCCGCTTTTACTTATAGACACGGCGAGAACCATGTGATCTCTCTTGGCCAATCACTGGCAGTACTCTGCTGCTGGTACAATACTTAAACTGAACATACTGGCCATAAATACCTTGATTCTTGTGGACGATGGACATAGGATTAAATCACTGGACCTTTAAAAATACGCAGGATAGGACTTATACGCAGGATGGGACTTATTCGCTTACCAGAGGATTCCATAACTCAGGACTTACTTACGTTAAGCCCTTTTCAACTGGCCAAGGATGGCATTTAAAAACTTAACAGAAACAATAATATTTTGCAGTTTTAAGAATTACGCTAGCTTTATCCAAGCATCTATTCCATTGTATTGTTTCACCTTTGTTGATGTCAAAGGTCGAACGTGTACACTGTTCAGATTTATTTCGCGTATAAACCTTACAAATTCTTTTATTGCGATTACTGCCGGTTTTGCAGAAGAGTAAGAACCCACCAAAAAGGGGGTTCCTGTGTATGACACTAAACTGCATCTGACGGTGAGGCTTCAATTCTGCAGCTCTGGGAGTGTGGAGTAGCACTTCATTGCCATTGCTCCCAAGTTTTGTGACCTCATAAATAAAGCTGATTCATATCCGATGATCAGCACACACAAATGCTTGACATGCGCACATATATACATACACCGACAGGCGCCAAATTTTTGAAATAAAATTCAGTTATTATCCTGTTGTCAAAGAGTGTTGACTTGTTTTATTCTCACTTAAAGAACTCACAGTTACCCTTTTTTATAAGTTGGGTTATAAAAGGCTTAACCATAAAACCAGGTTCACTCTGACCCGGAGTTAAGATCCGATCAAAGGGTCAAATAGATCTGTCGAAAAATGATTCGTATTCGATATGAATGCTTGATACCATATGACAGTAAATCAGCACCGTACTAAGACGCTACAGTATTTAGCCGTTGAAATAATTTCATGTTGCGTAAACCTAATTCGAGCATCCATTCCTTTATATAGTGCTATCGTAACGTGTCGGAATTCTTTTCAGTAACGCAAACGGAAGTATTCACCCCGACCGTCACTGTTCATATAATATAAACGAATTGAAATTCTACCGGCTCCACACACCAACTTCCGGGAGAAACACGAGAGAAAAAAAAAGGGTTATAAAAATATTTTCGACCAATCAGAAACCGAGTTACGCGACTCTCAGTAAGTCAATTTTGAGCCAATCTGAGCCACCCACGTGGTATATAAGAAATAATATAGAATAGAGGCTAGAGAAGGACACATGTCCAGTATTTTTATTGTCAAGGGATTTTTATAGTAAAATCATCTGCAATGCTAAAATCATTTGCAATGCATTTTTATAGTAAAATCATTTTGCAATGCATTTTTATAGTAAAAATCATTTGCAATGCAATAATGCATTTTATAGTAAAAATCATTTCCAATGCATTTTTATAGCAAAAATCATTTGCAATGCATTTTTATATTGAAATCATTTCCAATGCATTTTTATAGATAAAAGTAAATTTATGGTAAAATTCATTTGCAATACATTTTCATAGTAAAATCATTTGAAGTGCTCAAAACTTTTCACCTTGTGTCACAACTAAGTCAAGCTCCCTGGTTTGACTGTAGTTCTATTGCTGCGGAGTTCTACATCTTTTAGGATTTTGATAACGAGAGATTTTCTCCCCCCCCCCCAAAAAAAAATCTCACTCTTCTTTGAAAGTTTTAGCTTTAACTAAAGAATTTAGAAAAATGTAATTTTTTAGAAAATTCTAACAATTTTGAAATTTGAAATCGCATTTATTTAAAGTTTAACCATGTGGAATGAAATGAAAGATTTCGCTCTCCAGGGTTTTCAAAGCAAAAAAAGTTCTCTCATATTGGTCGTCGGCCAACACGAAAGAAAAGTTTTACCATTTCCGCCATGTTGTTGTTTCAAATTGAACACGTGTTCATCTACAGTCGTTGACAAGGGGTTGGGGGGGGGGGATATCGAAATTCAAAATGAGAGAGAGAGGCTACTCATAAAATTAAATTCACTCTAGTCACACATTTTATTTTGGTTGATGAAGCTCGTTTAAAACAAAAACAAAAGGAAATAAAATAAAACAATAGATGATTTAAAATTGGCTTACCGTATTTCTCTTGCTAATGTTGAAAGGTTGCATCATCCCTTTCCCGAAGAAAGACCCGCCCTGTCGGCTTGGGCGTTAGAATACACCGACTGCACCTCTGCAGAGAAGTAAGACTCCCCCAATGGGGCCACCTGTTGGCCGTGGGTGGCGACCCATGATGCTTAAGAATAGAAGCCAGGTAGTTGAGCAGTCTATGACATGCAATACTTCACTTTGGTCCTTACTTGGGCTAGACGGGCGGTCGGAGAGGCCTCTCTGATCAATCGGGTGGTCAAGTCAAGCAGGGTTATATTATACAGGTAATAGGGTTAGTGCACCCCTATACGTACTACTATATGATTGCCCTAACCCTATTACCCTTATTGGAAGCCCCAACCCTTTTTATCAAATGGGTGCTAGAAGGCGGTGGCTGAGGGTCTTCATGTTCTGGGAATGACGTTAAACTTTATCTGATGGTGAGTTTCTAGTTTTGGAGGTTTGGGGAATGTGGAGCACTCCTTCATCACCATTACTCTCAGGTCCACTCTGACGTGGAGTGGTAGTAACTGTTAGGGTCCCATCTATGGGTTAAATAGAAAATGTGTTTATAAAAAAAATTGATTATCGATTAAGAATGAATTTATTTCAAAACTTAGTCGGTATTAAATGACCCACTGAGGTTGATATGCCGTAAAACAAACCAAACCAAACCAATCCCGAAAAAAGATGACCTCGTAATCACTAAGAACTATAGAGGTGTAACTGTGACTGTCATGACTGCTCGGATTTATAATGTATTGCTTATCAATCGTATCCGGTCGAAAGTTAAGAAAATTGTTTGGAAAAACCAACTCGTATTTTAGAAAAGTCGATCCCTAATTTCACAGATTGCGACTTTTTGTAGAAACATCGAAGGAGTACGTACAAAAAAATATTTCAAGGCAACAATTTTGTTTGTGGCTTTGTCTTTCTAAAAAGATTTGTAATTTTGACTCCATACAAAGAAGAAAGACAAAGCCAATACTTCTAGGATGTGCTCAAACCAAAGAAACTGTTACCACTATAATGATGCTCCACAGTGGTTCTCAACCGGGAGGCATATGGCACCATGTGAATCATGTAACATTTTTGGGGGTTCTGAAAAGCAAAAAATATTGAATTATAAAAACACAATAGGATCTTTAAAGATCGAATGGCTATGGGTGGGGGTCACCAGAGTAAAAAAAGAAAAAGGTTGGGAACCCCTACTCTATAAAGAAAAGAAAACAATGGTTCATTCATGGTGACACTGATTTCTTTGTTATTGTCACTGGAGTTTTGACAGGAGATGAATTTGCAACATTTCTATTCATTATCTGCAAAGATTATGTATTACCAACGCCAATAGGTCCAATGTAAAATTATTTCACACAAAAAAAAAGGCAAGCAGCAGATGATATCCCACAGAGACTATTACGGATGCAGACTACGCAGATGATCTAGAGCTTCTCGCAAATTCACCTACCAGAGCCGAATCTATATGATGTCAGATAAAATTGAGTTCATGTTTTAAACTAGATGGAACCATTTTCAGACCAAATGGTAAGCCTCTGAAATTATTAGACCAATTCACATACCTTCGTAGCAATATCTCATCTACTGAAAGCAATGTAAACCTATGCATAGGAGAGGTATGGACAAGTTATCTATTATATTGAAATCTAACCTTTCTGATAAAGTGGAAATTCTTGCAATCTAGCCGTGGCGGTACTATTGTATAGTTGCAGCACTTGACATTTTAACAAAACGCTTGAGGAATTGGCTTGATGGCAATTGCACAAGAATGCTGGGAATGCTGTTTTGAACACAAATCCTGGAGCAGCACCCTACAACACAATAGCTGCGTGACCGTTTTCCATCTCACAGATCCTCCAATTAAGACGAAGAAGACCCTGGACATTGGTGGGAAGCACGGACCAACTCACATGTGATGTTCTCTTGTGTACTCCAACATATAGACATACTATTGTTGGCCGACCATCAAAAATTGCGTTCATCAATTCTGTGTGGTTACTGGACCTCCCAAGACCGATTGACAATAGGGACGAAATGAGAGAGAGAGAGAGAGAGAGAGAGAGAGAGAGAGAGAGAGAGAGAGAGAGAGAGAGTTTAGGGAATTTGTACTATCTACACGATGATGAAGATGATTTATTATTATATTTTATATTTTTTATAAAATATTTAATTTTCTCCCGTGGGACCCATAACAACACACACACACACACACACACACATATATATACATATATATATATATATATATATATACCAAACTTGTTGGTAAACCCTTGCGGTAAGAAAAAAACCGGCAAATAGATTGTAAAAATATACTACCTAACATTACCAAACATCAAATCTTAGCCCTGAAGAGAACTAAGCGAAACTTTTAGTAGGTATATCTGACTCATTATTATATATATATATATATATATATATATATATATATCGTGTATATTAGGTTTTCAGCCTGCTCTGTTATTACAGCATTGAGCATTCTATGCATATACTTTTCTTATTTGGCGTCCTTCATTAGTCGAGGTTTCGAGTCACACACGGAGCAGTCTCCCATGTCTATAACCCTGCTGATGAGACCTAATAGGTCGAAATGTACATTCAGGGATTGACATTTTCTCGATTTGTTTAGCCTTACATTTGAACATATATGCCCGCCTAAATTCATTAATTATTAACTAATTAATTTTCAAAAATTAGGTATGACTTCAATTAAACACATATCCTCCAAAAATTGTCGGCTAAAAAAAGCCATATCAAATAAACACAGTGTTTATTTACGTACTCTCATATATATATATATATATATATATATATATATATATATATATATTGTGTGTGCGTGTGTGTGTGTGTGTGTATGTGCAATGGAATGTAAATGTCAGACTGGGGAAAGGTTTTATATGAGAACGTAAGTGAAGTTACCCCCTCCCTCCTCCCCCCATTGGGGGGGTGAAGTGTCGGGGGGGGGGGTAGCTCGATAGGAGATAAGGAAATATGACGACCGATTAAAAAGCAGAGGTGGAAAAGCGATCAGGATATAAATTTATTTGAAGTGGAAAGCTACTAGTTTCAGCAGTGGCGCCCCCTGTTGTCGCAGTCTTACATCAATGACAAATATTATCTTACACAGTCGCCAGTAAATTCGGGGCCCGCGCGGTAAAAAAACTTGTCTGCGTGTCGGATGCGTCTCGCCAGGCTGGGACTGCAAGTCTTTCCTTCCTGTTGCTCTGTTTGTCAAAATTGCATTGAGGTGACGGACTCATTGAACAGGAAATGACGTCATTGTCACTTTCTTTTTTTTCCTTTCCTTTCCTTTCTTTCTTTTCTTTCTTTTTTGTCTTCTTCTTTGTCTAATACAGACTTAGGGGATATCGAGATACACCATTTTATGCGAGGGTAACGAATTTCAGAGAAGTTACACTATAATCTCCTTAAGGGTTACAGAAACCAAAACTGATTGCGTTACTGTGTGTGTGTGGAGGGATCCTGTCCTCCCGACACTACCTTGTCCTTACAATTTGAAGGGGGGTGGGGGTGGAGAAGTAAAGACAAGATCATAAGCGACGTGGACACCTACACATGGACACACCAATGTGGGTCGATTAGCAAAAAATTATATTGAACAGCTCCGTGCAGGTGCAGTTACTGGATGTCGTGAGAAGGACTTGCTAGAAAGGGATGACCAATAGGGACAAGTTGAGAGAGAGAGAGAGAGAGAGAGAGAGAGAGAGAGAGAGAGAGAGAGAGATGGAATCCGTGCTATCAGTGCGATCATCATCATCACTGAAGATAATGAACAACGATCAGTCTCAATAGCTGCCCTCAACATTTTAATCTAGTTATTTAATCCAGAACGAGGCTTATAAAAAAAGAAGCCGACATTTTCTTTTTCATTTTAACTTTTTGAACAATTGCTCGTCTTTTTAGCTCAGTCTTAGTAGAGCGTTCGGCTAAAAAACACAATGTTCCTAATTCGATACCGGCCCTCGCCAACTCAGCGTGTGAGTAGCACAGGGATCAGTGCGGTAAAGTAAGGAGCTGATGGTAGGTGTGGTGCTCCACCTCAGACGCAAAAGCAATCTCCTTAGTCCTGCGCTAGTGAAAAGAGGATAGACTCCCTCGCTGATTGACTTATATCGACATTAGGCCACCCCGACGACTTTAAGCATAGTCATTACACGTGTTTGTACAGTACAAATATTCTTCATCGTCTCAGTTGTATTACTGCAACGACAAGTCCGACATTTTCACTCATTAAAATCCTTTATCTTCCACTAGAAGCGGCTATCCAGCGTCGCCTGGGTAAAGGGAGTATTTTTTTAAAGTTAGTTTCGCAGATCCATTATTACTGAATCACGAGTTGTATCCTTACTGAATACCCCAATAAAAATCCCCACGTAAAAAAAACCCATTGTGTTAATCCGGGTTGTAGTGAATGTATATATTTATTTTGTCGTCATTTTTTTTCGTAGTTTCATCTGAACATAAACACATACCATACATACTAACTGCCCTTTATACATGTACTAGAAGCGGCTACCCAGCGTCACATGCATAGGGAGGGGGTGGCGAAAAAGTTAGTCTCGCAGATCCATTATTGCTGAATGACGAGTTGAATCCTTGCAGGATGCCCCATTAAAATCCCTATGTAAAAAAAAGACCTTACGTTGATCCGGCCTGCTGGGGGCGTTAGAAAGAAAACAAAATGCACAGATATTCTGAAAAGAAAAATGAATGTTTTCTATTTAAAATATTAAATGCAAAAAAAAAAAAAAATCCATGCTCTTACTATTTAAATTGTATTTTTTAATTATCTTCACGAATATAAATCAAATCTCTATTATTTTGCTCAAAAAGCAAGATCTGGTGATTGTGAATAAGTATATATATTTACTTAGTCGTTAATTGTTTTATTTTCATAGTTTCCTCCGGACATTGTTGTTGCTGTTGTTGTTGGCATCCTTCCGTATACTAAAGACGATGGCGTAGTGTCCACTTTTTTATATGCAACTGCGTAAGTGGCTGAACAGGCCAATTTTTGATTGGCAATCTCTGGTGCAGTGACTGCAAACAAACAGTGATGCTTGCTGGAGTTGCTGTTCTCTATTTTTTTAAACTGAGTTTAATTGAAATTATACATTGCAATACTTAACCAATGAAATTAATTATTGAATCTATTATTGAGACAGTTGTTTGTGTTAGTATTGCAATGTATAATTTCAATTAAACTTTAAAAAAAAGTATTTTTCAACATTAAATGTATAGTAATTTGGGTTTTTTGTTGTTTATTTTTTTTAAGCAATACGTAATTAAAAACAACCTTAATCCCCTAAAACCGTAATCCAATTTGCAAAATGTTAATTCATAGACTGTTGTTAAACTGTCATTGGGTACCACCAAAAACCTTTCCGTTTTCATTTTCCGACCTAAATCAGAAGTCAGCCGAAAATCTTTACTACATAGTGTAAGGTACAGACGGGAGTATTATTTGGGGTTTGTGATTAAAATTACTTTGAAAGTGAATAAACACAATTACATTATAGACTAAACAAAACGTTAAAACAGTTCACCACCAAGAAACAAATACATCCACGTACAAGCAATCGGAGGAAATGCACTCGGCGACCCGAGTTTGAATCCTGGATGAAGATTTTGACGTTTCATTTCCCATGGATCCATATCCCTCCCCCCTCCCAGTCCTCGTCTATGGATAAACAGGAAGATAGACGGGTTTCTTTAGCCCTGGATCAGTAACCGCGTTGGGAGAAAGGAAACTCTGAATTCAAACCAGCTTTACTCCGTTCACAAATTGACCTTGTGTAGTAACCTACTGATTGGGGAGGGTTTGGGTAAACACACACACACACACACACACACACACACACACACACACACACACACACACACACACATGTGTTTAGTCTCAAATAGGTGAATATCTTAAAAGTCGGTGAGACTTCTAGCCAAGGCTATAGCTGAGCCGAGGGAAGAGATGAGCCAAGTTGATGATTGAGCTGAGTAGAGAGATGATTCGAGGGGAGGTTCAGTCAAGTTAATGATTGAGCTGAGTAGAGAGATGAGTCGAGGGAGGTTGAACTAAATTGATGATTGTGCTGAGTAAAGAGATGAGTCGAGGGGAGGTGAGCCAAATTGATGATTGAGCTGAGTAAAGAGTGAGTCGAAGGGAGGTTCAGCCAAGTTGATGATTGAACTGAGTAGAGGATTGAACCGGGGTGGGGGAGCGATGGGCTCGTTAGCAATAAACAATGTATTGATGTGAGTCTTATTTAGGAAGCTGGGAGGCATACGTATGACAAAAACCTATCGAGATTGCAGTTTTAATTTTTTTTAAATTTAGATGAAAATCTGTATCTTATAAATGGACGCAACGATGTCCCGGAGACAAATCTAGTTTCGCGGTCCATTCCTAATGAATAGCGATTTCGATCCTCGTTGGATGTCCCATACTTTTGACCTTGTGTCACATCCTACCCGTGTCGAATGGGTTGGGTAAATACCGACTTGCTTATTTGGGTGGTGATGGGATGGAAACGGGTGGAGATAAGGGTGGAGTCTTTCAAAAATATTTAAAAGGCACCCAAGAACCGATTTAGAAAGTTTCAATTTATCGATACTTAATTTTGTTTTTCTTTAACCCTCCCCCCCCCTCTTTCTCTCTCTCTCTCTTTGTTTCTCTCTTATCGTTTTGGATATTTTCTTTACGTATTGAGCTAAATAATTACTTCATCTTCATTCTCTTCTTTCTAAAGGTTTTTCATTCTTGCTTGCTTGTTTATTTACTTTCTTTTCTTTTCTTTCTTCTCTTCTTTCTTTTCTTTTTTTAACATGTTTTCCTTTTTTCTTTCTTTCTTGAAATAATATTCTAATTTCTTTTTCTCGTTTCTACCTTTCTTTCTTTCTTTCCTTCTTTCTTTCTTCTTTCTTTTTATTAACCTGTTTTCCTTTTTTCTTTCTTTTTTAAATAATGTTGCTCATCTTTTTCTTATTCTTTCTTTTTTCACCTTTTTTATTTAGCTCTTTCTTTCTTTCCTTTCTTTTTTAATGGCATTTTTCTTTCTTTCTTTAAGGGTTGCTTTATTTATTTCTCTTTCTTTCTTTTTTTAATGTGAGATTTTTGTTTCGTTTTCTTTCTTTCTTTCTTCTAAATTTTGAGTTTTTCTTTCAAGATTTTATAAGCCTATATTTCATTAAAACTTACTTTTTCTTGTTTTTCTTTTTCTTTCGTTCTTCATCTTTTCCCCTTTCTTTTTTTCCTTTCTTTCTTTCTTTCTTTCTTCTTTCTTCTTTCTTTCTTTAAGGGTCAGTTTCTATTTTTAAAGTTTTTTTCTAGATTTTATTAAGCATTTATTTAATTAAAACTTTCTTTCTTTTTCTTTTTTTTCTTTCGTTTCTTCATCTTTCATTCTTCATCTTTTCCTCATCCCTTTCTTTTTCATCATTTCCCATTTCTTTCTTTCTTTCTTTTCTTTCCTTTTCCTTTCTTTCTTTCTTTTTTTTCTTTCTTTCTTATCCGCACCTTAAAAACAGCCCTTGGCTGATTAAATACTAAACTTGATAGACATCAAAGCCTGTGTTCTAATCAAAGCAAACCCTTGAATAGACCAGATCCGCAGCCCGGAGATCAGTAAATCGCCCGCACCTGCAGTTCTCTCCATCCCCCACCACCCCACCACCACCACCCACCCACTCACCTGGAATGTTTTGCACCTGGCAACAACCTCGACCTTCCCCCCCACACACCCACCCCCACCACATTGATGACATTTTTACCTCCTCCAAGCAAGTTAAAAGCCGCCTCGTCTTTTCGCCCTTTCCATTTATTTTGTCTCTTTGTCAAATTTCCCAAGAAGTTTTAAGATTTAAGAATCGAAGCAGGTGGCTGTTTTACAGCCTCACTCAAACGTAGAGGAATTCTTTTTAGCAAAGAGTTAATTACTTTTAGTCAAAACATAAGTACTCGTATCCAATCTCTCTCTCTTTCTCTCTCTCTCTCTCTCTCTCTCTCTCTCTCTCTCTCTCTCTATATATATATAATATATATATATATATATATATATATACCAAACTCCTAGGCAGGATGTAACACGAAGTCATTTTTTATGCAGAGTAAAACTAGTTTGAATTTCAAGTTGAAGAAATTTAGTCTGTCCGATTATTTACGCATATCTGGGAAGGGGGGGGGACAGATAGATTCATTCATTTCCTGAGGGCATTATCGCGAAATTGTAACATAATATTGTAGGTAGCCTACGGATTATGTATTGTAGGGATAACCATTTTCGGGTCACGTGATCAGTTTATTGAATAAACGAAAGTGCATATTTTTAAACCTTTTTTTTAAATCTCTAAAAAAAAAAAAAAGAAAAGAAAAGTAACGATCATACAGAGTTGTTACAAATAAAAACAATTAATTCAAAGATCAAATTATCCGATTGGGGAAAATTACTCACCGTTAATAAAAAAAATAAATAAATAGAATAGTCCGTTTTACATGCAAAAAGGTTATTTTTATGTGGAAACGGGGATTGTAACTTTACATATCTGTCTTGACAAATATACATTTAAATGTATGGGTGGCTGTATTCGACATAATTGTTTTCTTGTGCATATTCAATAACTGATTATTGGTTTTCAACGATTTTTGAAAGATTTTTTTTTTTTTTGTGGCAGTTTCAGAATAACTCCGGAATATTTTTTTTAGTGGAACTTATAGTGAAACTGAAGCAAATAAAAGACAATAAGTATTACAAATATTGTCAGTTTTGCTCTTCCGTATATTATAAGAATCAAACGTTACTATTCAACAATAAAAAAAATACAAATTCTTTTAAAAATATTAATGTATCGTGGATCGGACAAATTTTTAGTTCACCTGAATTGTATAATTCATATATTTAAATATCTGTGAAAAATTCGATTTGTACACACAAAATAAGATTTTTAAACATTAAAAAAAAAACAACAACAATTTATTTAAGCACACAAAATCTCTTAAAAATTAATTTCTATAAAAAAAAAATTTTCTTGACAATTTAATACAATATAGTACATATTAATTTTAAAAAGCAAAAAAAATAGTTTTTAGATAATAATATTATGACATTTTTTGGCACGTTTTATTTCAGAATTCATTATTTTTTCTAGAAAAACTACTGCCTTGAGTATTATACAAATTTTTTGATATAGTTATTCATACTTTTATCTTTATAGAAAAAAGTAAAAACTTTTTTTGACGGTTCATTTTTTTAATATCTCATAAAAGAATAGGGGGGGGGGTAGACCTCGTAAAAAAATATTTCCCCTAATATATTTTAGGAAAAAACTATTTCAGACATATTTACATTCAAAGGTAAATAGTTATGGAAATTTTCGTGAAAATCGGACTATTTTGTCAATCATAATTTTCATTATATTCGTAAGCTGAAATTTTTTTTACAAAATCATCAGGAGTTTGTTTTAATGTTTCTTCTTTCGAATGGAAAAAACATTTTTCAGGATAATATTAATTTTTATGCAAGTTTCATTGTGCTAAATATAGGGGGGGGGGGTAAATTTCACAGGGAAAATTGGTGGTACATAATGTATTGAATTGAAGTTCGTTGAAGATTCAAAATTGGAAGGGGTTAAATGGAAAGTTACCGTTTGACGTTATAGTCATTATTGGCAGTTAATGATCTTTACTCTTTCAGAAAAGGCGAGTGAACAGAAATTAAGTTAGGCAGATTTCGGAAATTAGTCAACGGGAGCAGACGTTAGGATCGTCACTCCCAAGATACTGACTTCTCACTGCGCGGTTAGAAACACTTTTGGGCTGTGGGTTTTTAATAAAGAATAAGAAAACAAAAAAAAGTCTAGCTTATTTATTACAAACAATAAATAATTACATACGACCAGACCAACAGAAGAAGAAATAAATCAGCCCAAAAGAGGAAAGAATAAGCCAGAACAAGTAAGAAAAATAAGAACCCATCTCATCCTCCCCCTCTCTATCTCTCTCTCTCTCTTTCTTTCTCTCTCTTTCTCTCTCACTTCTCTCTCTCTCTCTCTTTCTCTCTCTCGCTCTCTCTCACTCTCTCTCACTCTCTCTTTATCTCTTTCTTTCTCTCACTCTCTCTTCTCTCTCTCTCTCTCACACACACACACACATACTCTCTCTCTCACACACACACACACATACTCTCTCTCTCACTCACACACACATACACACTCTCTCTCACTCTCACTCTCTCTCTCTCTCTTTCTCTCCTTTTCTCTCTCTCTCACTCTCTCTTTCTCTCTCTTTCTCTCTTTCTCTCTCTCTCTCTCTTCTCTCTCTCTCTCTCTCTCTACCATTTTTAACCCGATATGTAAAAGGGTATATAACAAAATGAAACGCAAACAGCCTCGGTCAGAATTTGAATTTGAGACACCGATTCCATTTCTCGTGTTGATAACCGTTACGATAAGTGGGCCTCTTTATTCATTACAAATATATTTACTCTTATTCACAGGTTAAATGCTTTTATCTAAAATTACTATTACAATTATATAAGATTTAAAAGTACTTAATTTGGGTATAGTACTTAAAAAAGGGCCGGGTTAGCTCAGTCGGTAGAGCGTTCGGCTAGAAACTACAAGGTTCCTAGTTCGAAACTGGTCCTCGCCAACTCAGCGTGTAAGTAGTACAGGGATCTATGCGGTAAAGTGAGGAGCTGACGGTAGGTGTGGCTGTGATGTGGACACCAACACACAGACACACCAGAGCAGGCTAACCAGCAAAGACTTACATTGATCAGCGAATACTGGATTCAGTGAGGAGGACTTGCCAGCAGGGATGACTTATACGGACGAGTGGCGAGAGGGGGTCATGCGAATCCGTGCTGTTAACACGACTTTATGATGATGATGATTAATCATGAGGACTATTGTCCTCATCTTCATTGTTATCTGTATAACGTTTCGGCCGATATGCCCTTCATGTCGGACTCGGGAACTCTGGTCGTAATCGGGAACCTTCTTGTCGTAATCGGGAGCAATCACGGAACTTTGAACCTAATCCTTTATTCAATCCACGGGGGTATCCTGTTCTCATTTCGATAACCATTGTGTAGAGGTGTTAAGCTGTGTTAATTATTATTCTATGTTACTGCTACCCTTGATCAGGATTGAACCTGCAGTCTAGAGATAACTGTCAATTAGAACTGTCTTAACCTAACTAATTTATCCACTAGGCCATATATCCATGTGTTGTACAGATATCAATGAAGATGAGGACAATAGTCCGAATAACGCAGATAATACTAGCATCTAGACTTGTGCAAAGTGAATTGCCTGAATCTTTGTCAAAAAAATCACCAAGAATTGACAATTTGTGCCAAGCGAGACAAGAACATCCTTCTCACTGAATGTCATTACACGGTACAAATATTGGATGTGATTTTCATGAGATATTTTCAATGAATTTAATTTTTATTCATCATTATGCAACAGAAAGGGGTCCCGGCTCCAAAAAGTATAAAAACCACTGATATAAATCGTAATCATAATTGTTAACAGACTTTACTATTGATTAATTTGATTTAACGGCATGGCAACTCGTCAAGGTTTATTTTATACCTAAAGGTTAGGGAATCGCGTTAATTGTAAGTTCATATTTACATTTTGTGTGTAGTTGTCTCTTAAGAGTTTTTTTGCACATGGTCCTATCGAATAGGAATGATTTTTAAACATCTGTTTGACCCATAGATGGAACACTAACAATAGAGTGGACCTGGAAGTAATGGCAATAAAGGAGTATTCCACACTACCAAGATCTCCAGGACTGGAGCCCCCCCCCCATCAGATGCATTTTAGTAGTGTCATACACAAGACACCCCTTTTCATGGGGGATCCTCTTACCCATCTGTAGGGGAATAGATTATTCTAAGCCCCACCGACAGATCTACTTCATCCATTGTTGAGTATTAATAATTCATAGGAATATTTGAAACCGTGTAACTGTGTGCAAATTATTTGTATTAGGTAGGAATACTTATGATGATGCTCAGTCGATGGGACTGTTAGAAGGGTAAGACCACAGCTAAAAAAAAGTAGTGGTAATACCTGTTAGTGTACTGTCATTGGTTCAAATAGATCTGTTTAAAAATTATTGAATATGTACACTGGACGAAATTTCCAAACCTTTAGGCATGAAATAACCCTGAACAGATTGACATACCGTTAAAATCAATCAATCAATCAATTGATGTATGATTTAAGAAACAAATACACAAATATAAATATAAACGTACAATAAACGCGATTCTAGGCTTGAAATAGCCATATACAGGTTGGCATGCCGTTAAAATCAATAAATGAAGTGAGCAAGCAGTACGAATCGAACTCACTATCGAGGCATCGGCGGCTAAGGACACTCTTCCCCGCTCATGAAAACTCTTTGTTTTGTTTTTGCTATTCTTTTAACACAGTGTGTGTGGGTGGGGGTTGGGGGTGCGGTTACTATTAGCAGCGAGATAAGACACACAGACGTTTATTTCCGAAGATCTTGTTGTCTTTCTCTGGTTAAAATATCTTTTGTATGTGATCGTCGACCGGATGATCTTAGCGAGAGGAGAAAAGAGGATTGGTCATTTGATGTTGAAATAATTGTTGGTCACTTTAAGAGAGAGAGAGAGAGAGAGAGAGAGAGAGAGAGGGAGAGAGGAGAGAGATGGGAGGGAGAGAGGGTCGGAGAGGGGAGAGAGAGGGGGAGATACTTCAAAGCAAAAGACAGTTAAGAAGCGACGGGAATTGATGACAAACGCCAAACTTAATTCTTTTTAATCTCTCACATATAGCTATCATATATATATATATATATATATTATATATATTTATATATATATATGTATGCATATATATATAAATGTATATACATACACACATATATATATGTATACATATATACATATGTGTATATGTGTGTGTGTGTGTGTGTGTGTGTGTTGTGTGGGTGTGTGTGGACATGAAGATGAATAAGAAAAAAAAAGATCTGTGTCCAAGATGAAGAATTAAATACGTAAAGGGGAAAAAAAGAAATAAAAAGAAAGTGAAAAAAACCAAAAAACCAAAAAACAAGAGATTAAGATTAAAGAAGGAAGAAGAAAAAGGAAAGATGAAAATGAAAGAAGAAGAAAACAAGAGAAAGAAAGAACCTGAGACAAAGATGAAACAGAATGAAAGAAAAAGGTTCTGGAAAGAGAGACAGAGACAGAGAAAATACACACACACACACACACACAGAGAGAGAGAGAGAGAGAGAGAGAGAGAGAGAGAGAGAGAGAGAGAGATGGCGGAATGAGAAACGGATTAGAAAGGGGGGTGAGAAAAGAAAAGAAGAAATAAAGAAAATAAAAGTACGAAGGAAAGAAAGAAAAATGAAATGTATGTTTTTATGCTTGTATAGTCAGTATATTAACAGTAGGCATGTGTATTGAAATAAATTCAATCTCGTGACACTACGTGATGTGATAAAATCCTACCACTGACTTCCTGTAATTAATTAACAATCTCAGGGCGTCCAATCGTGATGCAATGGTTAGCAAGCTAGCCTCGCAGATCCATTACGACTGAATAGCGAGTTCGATCCTCACTTGATGCCTCATACTTGCAACCATGTTTCCATTACTACCCGTAAAGAACGGGTAAATACTTACAAATTCAACATAAATAGATTTTTTTAAAACAAAAAAAACAAAAAAAACAGTCTATCCCCGTAGATTGAAAAAAAAAAAGGTTTAGTTCAAAAACCCCAGATTACCTATTGTGCCAGACATCTGAAGTAGACTGGAGAATTATAATAGCCAAAGATATTGTGACTATAACAATAAAAAGGGTGTCCTGGATATAAGACTAAACTGCATCTAGTTGTGAAGTTCCAATTTTGGAAATCTTTGTAGTGTGGAGTACCCCTTCATTTCCATTATCTTTTCTTTATTTTTTCTTTTTCAAATGACATTAGACGAAGTGAAATATAAACAGCCACGTCAAGGATTTGAACTCGGAATGCAGAATCCATTTTCAACGGCGATAACCGTTACGCTACATAGTAAACAATGACAAATAGTATTAGGAAAGAGTCTTTCAAGTCGCAACAGACGCTGGTACTGCAATCAAGGTCATCATCAAAGGAATTGGGAAAGGCCTTTTTGTCCGGTTGAGAACTCAAAAGGAAGAAGGAGAAGATGATTTTGTCGTTTGTAATTTGATAAATCCTTTCTAATTAATAATTTAAAAAAGAAAAAAGAAATCCAAACGGACATAAAAGATTAAAATATTTAAGTTGATGACCGGCAAACCCATTGACTTCCGGTTCTAACAACAATCCCATTGACTTCCGGTTCTGACAACAATCCATTGTTTTAGTTCCAAACTTCAAAATAAAAGGAATGTTTATCAGATATTAAAACATGGAGTCCAAACTTTCATCCTGGATTGCAAATGTTATTTCTTCATTGTTTATGTTGTAAAAGTATAGAACATTTTGGTCCGGGAAAGTAGGTATTTGCCTCTCATGGCCCACCCACAAGCCGAAGCTTATGGGTGGTAGGCACAAAAAATGTGTCGATCCCGTCAGCATTCCCCCTCAAGGGGGCACCTCAGGCGCTGGGCAATAAACCCTGCCCTACCCCTTTAAATCGAGGGGGCAGGTATTGCCTGGAGAGATAGCCCCCTCGGATCGACGCTAGTAATTTACTTTACCGGTCCAGTGGCCGAAGCA
>CM042161.1:19443978-19513978 GCA_023376005.1 Doryteuthis pealeii | reverse complement strand
CCGTGATGGCTCCCGATTACGACAAGAAGGTTCCCGAGTTTAAAAGAAGATTCCCGAGTCCCACAAGAAATATCTGAAGAAGGCTGGAGGGCTATCGACCGAAAAGTTATACAGATAACAATAAAGATTAGGACAATAGTTCGAATAATCCAGATAATACTAATTATCAAGCCTCATCTAAAAAAAATTCAGAGAAATAGCAAAGTTATATGGTTTTAAGTAAATATTTCTATTTAATAATAACCATTTATCCTTAGTAAACAATATTTAAAAAAATGGCATCAACAATTTGTATCTAACAAAAATAATTTTCAAACAGTTCAAGTGACCCATATATGGGAGGTGCTTGTGGTATAATGGTTACCGTCGTAGGAAATGGATACGGCAAACCGAGTTCAAATCGTTGTAATACTCTTCAGCTATGGGTAAAATAGTAGGGCAGTTTGGGCTCTTTAACCTTGGTACGGCAACTGGTCTAAGAGAAAGAAAACTTTGAATTAAAACCTGTTAAATTCACCATAAAAATTGACCTTGTGTCTCATCCTATTCCAGGCGGAGGGGTTGGTAAATGCACATGGATGGGACTCGAACAGGAAATTGCCACTCCGGGTCAGAGTGGACTGTTGGGTATTAAGTTTCCAAGTGCCGGATTTTCTTTACAATTATCGTGTTAGTATAACATTTATTAAAACTTAGTTCAATTCTAACGGTTTATTTAACTACAAAACAATGACCCATCTATGGGTTAAATAGAAAACATGAGTTTATAAACAAAATTGTATTATCCATTTAAAATGAAATTATTTCAAAACTTTGTCAGCATTAATATTTTTTTTTTACCAATAGAAGTATTCGGCATAAAATGACCCAAGGGGTTGACATGCCGTAAAACCAACAACAACCAACCAACAAAACAACGACTAACAATATAAATGTTCTTCCTATATCTAGAGTAAAGTTTGAGAGACCTACCAGTTTGACTGAGAGGGAAATTAAGGATATCTGGTATTTTCTATGTGAGTCAATCGTCTCGGAGATAAATTCTGGTCGACTTGACGTGGTCCATAGGCGTCTGTTAAACGTGGGTGCCAAAATTACTGGGTGCGTCACGTGATTGCTGTGTCCAATCACAGAAAGGCTCTACCTCAATTAACTCCATACATAGAAATAGACGTATTTTACTATTATTTTCGATGATTGTCAATTCCACAAAGATTAAACTACACAACCGAAAGATACGACAAACCGTTCAATATTTATTATGAATCATCAAAGACCATTTCTTTTGGCTGGTTGTTGTTGTTGGTGGTGATGATGGTGTCTGATCCTGTCTATCTGCCCCCCCCACTACAGTTCCGTTCCCATCATCTCTTTATTTTGTGGGGAGGGGGTGAGAGGGGTAAGGAAGAAAAGCCAAATACATATCCAAACATCTCAGACAGTGACTAACTCAAAATAGCTGTGTCCTCCTCATATACAAAGAGGTGTGGAGGCGCGTGGTCTAATTGTTAGTCGTAGGAAATGGACTCCTCAACGCGAGTTCGATTCCTGGACGAAGCTGTTGGCATTTCATATGGCGCTAATACCCTTGGGAAATGTATGAATCCAATTCTCCCTCCAGCTATGGGTAAATAGCAGGACAGACTGGATTCTTTAACCATGGCTAGGTAACCAGTCTAGGAGAAGGAAAACTCTGAATTCAAACCTGTTAAGCTCCCCTGAAGAAATTGACCATGTGTCACATCTCTATACGTATGGAGGGGTTGTAAATATATATTGTACATTCATATTTACATTTTTGTGTAGTTGTTTTTGAATTGGTTTCTTTTTAAACAGATCTATTTGATGTCACCCAGAAATTGAACTTGCGTCACATCCTGCTCGTGAGGAGGGGTTGGTAAATATATATATATACAAAGAGGTGTGTGTGTGTGTCTATGGTGTTTACTGTCTCTGACCCCCCCCCCCGTTCATAAGAGTTTGTCCTACCAAATATCCAGAGGAAAGGACAAATAGGCATATCGAAACTTCTCAGCAAACGACCCATTATTCAAAATATTTGTGGGATCCTGCATATATAAAGACATGTGCGAGAGTGCGTGTGTGGGGAGAGGTGTGTGTGTGGGGGTGCTGTATCTGACCCTTCCTGTTATTAGAGTTTGGCTCAATCAAGTCTCCAAATGGTGACCGCTGGAAACGTCAACAGCACAGGACGCGTTACTTAAAAAAATAAATAATTTGAGGCCACCTGCACTTTACGACATCAAAGGTTTATCATACCGTTGACCGACGGGACCTGAAGAACTATTTTGTTTCAGATAAAATGGGATGGGAAAAGGGATTTGTTTATTTTAATTTCTTCATCGTCGGTCAGAGAAAGAAAAGAAAAAGAGAAAATATAGATTGGTGATAGATAAATAGATAGATTGATTTCATTTTACTTACATTCAAGAATATCTTTTAATTCACCATTATATATATATGTGTGTGTGTGTGTGTGTGTGTGTGTAAAATGAAACTGGAAGTGAATCCGACGGTATGTTGAAAAAAGAAATAAAGGAAAGAAAGTATAGAATGGATAATATAGGATATTTTAATCAATTTTACTTACACGTGTTTCGGTCAGGAGTTTATCCATGTGTACATTATTCAAACTATTATTATTTTTAGATAACCAAATATTATTATTATTTCATTTTATTTGGTTATTTAAAATAATAATAGTTTGAATAATGTACACATGGATAAACTCCTGACCGAAACACGTGTAAGCAAAATTGATTAAAATATCCTATTTTATCCATTCTATACTTTCTTACCTTTATTTTTTCAACATATATATATATATATATATATATATATATATATATATATATGGCTTACTTTTAACGCCTTTAAACCACTAAGAAAATAATTTGTCGATAAAATATTTAGATATTCTTTTTTATTTTAACTAAAAACAATAACTAGGCACTTCATTCGTAGCTGTAGTTTTTAGTTAAAATAAAAAAGAATATCTAAATATTTTGATTTTTTATTTGTAATTGATTGTTGGAAATAAATATATTAAAATGAAATAAAAATACCGAAAAAAATGTTTTGATTTTTTATTTGTAATTGTTTGTCGAAGAAGAAAATACCGAAAAATTAAGATATTTTTATAGCGGATTGAAGACGTTTTTATCGACAAATTATTTTTTTTAGTGGTTTGAAGGCGTTATTTTTATCGACAAGTAAATGTAAATATTTAGCCCCCCCCCTAAAACATTTTAAAGAGGGGGAAAGTTAAAATATTTACATTTCATATGTCGAAAAAAGACTGGAGGGAATAGAATATCGCATTTACGTTTTTTCAGCTATCACCGCCTAGCGTTTTTTTAAGACAGGGAGCCGGGACGGAACTCTGCGAATAGCACGTAAAAAAATGTCACGTATTTTAAAATAAATACGATTGAGTTTCGAAAATTAAAAACAATCAATACAATCAAGTACAAATAAAAAATAAAAATATCGCATTAACTTTTTGAGAAAAACGAGAGTTCAATCGTAGTGGGGTTGGGTTTTCAGCAGACACCGCTTAGCGTTTTTTTTAGGGCAGGAGACCAGGACGAATTTATGCGATAATACCGTGTGCTTCAAATTTGTACTCGCTCCACCCGGACTCAATCGTTGACCCTCGCTATACCCTGGCGATGTGCTTGACACCGTTTTGATTTTAGGTGGTTGTTGTCCGAGCTCAACAAACCAAATGGGTTCCGACCCTTCACAGTTAGAAATTGGCCAAACACGATTTTCCTTTGTGTGGTTGTACAAAGCCGAACTTTGTTATAGATCAAGTAGTCACAAACAAAATGTCTTTCGTCAAATTTCCTATTAAGATTTACTGACTACTACGACTGACCAGAAGAAGAACGTCTATCACAACGCGAAGGATGGGTTTTTTTCTCTCTCTTTCTTTTTTAGAAAAGAGGAAAAAAGAAAAGAAAAAGAAAGAAAACAAAGTCACGTGTTTCTCTTAAGTTGTTGAAGATATCAACTTCAAAGAGACCGCTTTACGTCTCGCCTTTCTAAAAGGCAGGAACCTGCCTGTGTTTTCAAGGAGTGTGCTCCGTTGGAGACAAGAAAGCTCGCTTTTCTTTTTTTTCTCCTTCTTTATCGTTTAGCTTTCATTTAAATCCGCATTTCAAAATGAAATAATTTGAAATAGTAACTTTTTTTTTTTTAGGATTGAGTGGGGGGGGGGAGTATTTACTTATATTTACTTATTTTGTTTGTTTGTTTTAGTGTGTGTGTGTGTGTGTCTGTGTGTGTGTGTGTGTGTGTGTCTGTGTGTTTATCAATGTCAAGTAGGTTTCCTGAACGGATATTTTTTTAAAAGCAATTTTTTGTTGTTGTTCTTTATACCGTCGCCTCAACATCAAGTTTTTCTTTTAAAAAAAAAGAATGTTTCTTTTTTTTACTTTAAAAACAGTGAATAAAAATCAAAAACCTTTGTTGAAATAAAACCGGCGGCGGCGGTGGAGGTGGCGGAGACGGCAGTGGTGGTAGCAAAATGTCGACAGGATGTAAATTGGGTCAGCCACACAAACAAGGGCAGTTCTTTTTTTTTTTTTTCGGGTGAGGAGGAGGTGGGGTGTGGGGGGGGTCACTGACCGAAAACTGAATTTCAACTCCGAAGGATTTGTTTCAGTAAGGCTGATAAAGCGTACAACAGATTTACTGAATTTACCTACTTTGACTTAGTCTGGCGCAAGGTCATGTACTTTTACAAAGAGATGGTCCCAACAAGATTCTGGTCACGAATTAACTGGGGTCAAGAGAATGCGTTGTATTTTACAGTGAGTGAGCAATTTTTCATTAATCCAAAAGACGGTTAAATCGAACTTAACGGACCTAAATTCCACCAACGTTATGTCATCCCGCTGAAAGAAAAAAAATACCAAAAATCAGGGAATTTACATTTTTTCAGGTCAGTTAACTTTGAACCCAATATTTTTCAGAATCTGTGTTACGCCTCAAAGATACGTGGTTCAAAGTTAATTGACCTGAAAAAATATAAAAGTTTTAAATAAAATAACTGATGCATTATATATATTATTCATTAATATATCAACACTGAAAATTTCATTAAATTCGGTTAATTCTCTGATTTTTAGTATTTTTTTCTTTTGGCGGGGTGACATACGATGGTGGAATTTAGGTCCGTTAAGTTCGATTTAACCCAAATGACTATCCATGAAAATTTTAATTGATTCTGCGGACAGTAATATAGGGACGTCCAATCTGCCCTACTATTTAACCCATAGCTGGAAGAAGAATATATGGATTCATACCTTTCCCAAGGGTATTAGCGCTATGTGAAATGCCAACAGCTTCGTCTCGGAATTGAACTCGAATCGACGAGTCCATTTTCCCCGACTTTAATATATATCATACTACACACAGGCTTATACCATAAAATGTCCGGGTTTGTTGCATCTCATATTAAAGATGCTAGCGGCGATATGTGGTTTCCAAAACTGACAAACATACGAAGATAACCTTCAGTCGTCAAGACTCGTCCGCTACACAATGTACAATCTTAAAAGTCAGCAATATTGATTTTTTTTAACATGACAATCCCTCATCCCATAGCCGGAAAGTGTTATTTTAAATATGATGAATAAAAAAAAAAACACATTTATACAAACACATATAAATCTGGACATATCTGTGTTATTCGCTTAAATATACGTTTTAAATGGTGAATTAAATAGGGTTAGATTTGGTGTTACGGTCACGATTAGGGATAGTTTGAATTAAATATGTTTGAATGATGAATTGGTTTGGGTTCGACTTAGGGTTCGAAATAAAGAATATGCTTAGTTATCATCATCATTATCATCATCATCCTCATCATGTCGTGCAAGCAGCACGGATATCCATGACAATCTCTCGCCAACCTTCCCTATCATTCATTGCCTCCGGGAGCTCTTCTGCGCGGCATCCAGCATCCTCACATAGTTGGTCAATGTAGGTCCTTGCTGGGCGATCCACACTAGCATGCCCATGTGTTGGCTTCCACAGGAGAACGTCGCTTATGAGCTCGTCCCTGCTCCTCCAGCAGTTCCCTGCATGCCTAGTCCGTCTCATTCGGATAGTTTGAGAGATGGGGAGCAGGTGGCCATACAGCTGTTTCCTTGTTGGGTACTGTTTCCACGACTTATTCAAGACTGCACGCAGCATTCTTGTGCAGGTCCCATCCAGCTTATTCTCGAGGCGTTTCGTTAGGGTCAAAGTGGTGCAGCCATACAGCAGTATTCAATTATAAAAATATCAGAATTTAAGTATTCTTTGAATAGAACGGATGGTTGAATGTCAGCTCGAGATATCGGAACACATGAGTATCAGTACTGGGTAGTTATGAGAGTAGAGTCGTCGGGGCGGCCTAAAGTCGGTATCAGCCAGTCAGCGAGGGAGTCTATCCCCTTTTCAATAGCGCTAGACCAAGGAGATTGTTTTGGTAGTCTGAGGTAGAGCGCCACACCTACCATCAGCTCCTTACTTTACTGCACAGATCCCTGTGCTACTCATAATGCTGAGCTGGCGAGGACCGGTATCGAACTAGGAACCTTGTGGTTTCTAGCCGAACGCTCTACCGACTGAGCTAACAAGGGTTAGTTATAGGGTGGATTAATTATCGCCGAAACCTTCCGGAACTACTTTCAATCGACCAAATAGACAATCATCGCTGATATGGCAAAATCGGCGCGAAATTCAACCGGTTCCGGTTCCACACATCCACTTCCGGAATGAACATGAGAGATAATGAAAAAGTCATGAAAATATTTTTCGACAAATCCTAGGATCTTCAGGAAAGCTATTTTGGACATTGCTCATCGGGAGGCTTGCTTCTTGTGGGGTCCCCATTCCACCATCATGCGGGTTTGGTTAACGACTACATGCGGTCTACTTAACCATCAAGTGTGGCCTCCCCCAGCCTTGTCGAAAGATCAAACCACTTTAAAAAAAAGAAAGATATACAGAAAAAAAGAAAGAAAGAAAGATATATAGAAGAAAGAAGAAAGAAGATATACAGAAAGAAAGAAAGAAAGAAAGATATATAGAAAGAAAGAAAGAAAAGAGAAGAAAGGAAAAAGAAGAAAGAAAGATATACAGAAAGATATATAGAAAGAGAAAGGAAGAAGAAAGAAAGATATACAGAAAGAAAGTAAGAAGATATATAGAAGAAGAAGAAGAAAGAAAGAAAATATACAGAAAGAAAGAAAGAAAGAAAGAAAGATATACAGAAAGATATAGAAAGATATAAGAAAGAAAGAAAGAAAGAAAGAAAGAAAGAAAGGAAGAAAGAAAGAAAGAAAGAAGATATACAAAAGATATATAAGAAAGATATATAAGAAAGAAGGAAGAAAGAAAGAAAGAAGAAAGATACAGAAAGATATACAGAAAGAAAGAAAGAAAGAAAGAAAGAAATAAGTATGCTATTTATATAATTTTGTCGGCCGGTAACGAAATAATTGAATTAATTTAAATGAGAAAAATGTCTTGATTTATGTTTAAAAGTATTTAACTACCCCCACACCCAGCCCCGCCCATCGTTTCTTGTATGCGACTTCTAATCAGATTAAAGTTGGTAACGATACGTTAGGGTAAAAAATACCGACTAAGTTTGGCGTCCTTTTGTGTGGTGAAGTCAAACATAGTTGTCTCCCTCTAGATCGGCTCAATAATGGAATCTCAGTTTATTTCAATGGAGAATATTGATTTGATATACGAGGAAATACAGTTATGGTCAGAACGAATTAAACTTGTAAGTCAAGGTACCAATGTATATAAAAGAAATAGTCTGTCTGTCTGTCTGTCTGTCTGTTTGTTGTACAACGCCAAAAAAAAATTGGTAAGACCCTCAAAAACCAAAGTTCAATAAAATCCACGCACTATTTTTTCTCCGAGAGGTGGTTAAAAACTTTTTACCCCTCATTTTCCATACGCAAAGACCAATAAAAATATAAGGGAAATCAATATATAAAAAGAATAATTTTTATATGATCAAAAAAATTAATAAAGATTTAAAAAAATAATAAAACACAAATAAAAAAAAAATAAATGAAAAATGTCAGGAAGAAGAAAAAATAAAAATGAACTTAAAAACAAGAATATATAAAGAATAAAACAAATATATAGAAAAATATTTTTATGAATCTATTTATGAATATAGGTTAGGGATTTATTTTTATTTTTTTAAATCCCAGGCAACACCGAGTAGCTCTGCTAGTATTGAATAAAGCTTGGGTAAAGCATTTAACTTGTTCGTTTTTTTATTATATTTTGCTTCTTCTTTTTCTTTTTTCTTTTTCTTTTTTCTTTTCTTTTTTCTTTTTTTCTTTATTCATTTATTGCGCCTCGTTTTGTCCGATTACTAGAAAACGATAATAAGAATCACCACACCTTAAATCAGGAGTGGGGAACCTGCGGCCTTAAGGTTGAATGTGGCCTTCTAGACCATTAAGTGCGGCTTTCCACAGCCTTGTCAAACGTTCAATTAAAATCAAGAACCTCTACATCAGAATCTGATATCATAATGCTTCTTCGAGAAAAAGGCAATCTAAAAAAAAAAAAAATCAGTAAAAAATAAAGTTTTTGATTCTTTTAGATTAAACTTGGACTAAGGTATCATTAGATAGATATTTGCAATCGTCTTCTACATAGGTCCTTTCTTTCTTCTATTTTCTCTGGTCGGGTATTTTGCCTTTATAGTGAGATGTTCTAGAACATTTTCTTTGAAGATCAGGTGAAAAAATATTACCAGAATGTCTGTTATTAGCTGCTTGAAACTATGTAAGTGCTTGCAAATTATTGGTATTAGAGAGGAATACCTGAAACTATATAACCATTATCAATAGGAATAGTTGCTTTAAACCATTTAATTGTACATAAATTATTAGTTACGAAGCCAATTAATAGATTAACAATACTGCAAGACTTGTTTCTTATGTCCTCTGACAAAGGCAAATGAAACTTGTGTTCCTTCTTCACAAATGACAGAAACTGATAAACTTGACTTGAAAGAGTTAAATACTTTATTAAAGAACTATTTCAAAAAGGCTTAAATAAAATTAGATAATGCCCAAAATATGCTCAGTGCCTTAGTTGCCAAGGACAGATTGCATTTTGCTGCTGAATATTGTAATTTTGATACAAAATGGTTTGAGAGAATGTTCAAATGAGTCAAAATTTTGCCTTTACAGTGATGCAACAGAATGTTGTCTTAGAAGATCCTAGGTGAAAAATGATTACCAGAATGTCTGAAAATAACGGTTAAACATGGGAATGGTGGAATAAGGATATGGGGAGTATTCTTGTAAAACATGGGGATGGTGGTGTGGGAAGTTTTTTGTGTTCTGAAGTTGGTGAACTAATTTAATGCAACAAGCATATTGATGTTAAAGATCCATTCATATTTTTGAGAAAGGACAACTACCAAATATTAACAAACTGTCTCTTCTCTTGAGGGAATCAAATAAATATCATTTCTCAACAGGATATTGCACCTCCTCCTCTCTCCTATCCCTCCTCCCTTCTCCTCCTCCTCCCCTCCTTCTCCGCCTCCTCCCATCCCTCTCCTCCTCCTCTTCCTCCTTATATTGTTAAATTGACAAAAAAGTGTTTTTTTGAAAATTCATTACAAGTGATTTTTTAGCCTGGATAAAGTCCGGATTTAAATATTTTGAGAAAAATAAAACGAAATCTGCCTCGTAAGATATTTTCTAACTCTACGACGTGAGATTTAAGAATGTGTGGGAAAACATGTCTATTGAAACCGTCAGACGGCAGAATTGCTTTACTGAAAAAATGCCATGGTAAAACCATCCTATATTCATCATCATCATGTGGCGAAATTAGCACGGATATCCATGACAATCTCTCGCCAACCCTCCCTATCATTCATCGCCCTAGGGAAGTCCTCTGCGCAGCATACAGCATACAGTATCCACGCAGAGTTGGTCAATGTAGGTCTCGGATGGTTTGTGAGATAGGGAGCAGGTGGCCGTACAGCTGCTTCCTTGTGGGGTGCTGTTTCCACGATTTGTTCAAGACCGCACGCAGCATTCTTGTGCAGCTTCCATCTAGCTTATTCTCAAGGCGCCTCGTTAGGCTCCAAGTGGTGCAGCCATACAGCAGCACTGATACAGCCACAGCTTGGAAGAATTGTCGTTTTAACTTGTCAGTGAGATCAGATTTCCATATGATTGATAATCTGTTTGTAACTGACCATGCCTTTTCAATTTGTGTATTAACATCGCTTTCTGTTGATGAGATATTACTACCTAGGTATGTGAATTGTTCTACTGGCTTTAGAAGCTTACCGTAGAGTGTGGAGATGTCTCCTTTTTAAAGAACTTAATATGTCTGTACATTCAATGGCTTGTTTTGTATTTTTCTTACTTATCTTAACTCTTCTTCAATAAAACTATACGTAAGACACAGAGTCACCTTGAGGTTATTTCCTATAAGTCCAACATAAACAAAGGAGAACCACTCTTGACTGATAAATTATTTATTTATTGATCTACAAGGAAAAAAGAAGACAGGGTTAGGGTTAGGGTTAAGGTTTAGGGTTAGTTTAATAGGAAAATAAATAAATAATTTATCAGTCAACAGTTCTCCCCCTTTGTTTATGTTGGGTTTATAGGAAATAATCCATTTTTAAACCCATGAGTTTTAGATTGTTCACATTAACTGCTGCTACTAAGGGGCCAGTAATTTATTTCTTATTGTGACTTATCAAATCGAACTTAAAACCAACAGGACTAAAACTGGAATGAAAAAGAAAAGGAAAAACAAACGTCGTTATGTGATGAGCAGCATCTGCACCCTTGTCACATGCAAAGATTGTCGCGTTGGATATAATGGGACAATGATACATGGGGGGTCGAGACATGAAAGTTCGCTAATGAATCGTCTTTTTGCCGACGGACTCAAAACTGGAGGGCTGTTTTGATGATTAGACAAAAAAATTCCTTCATGTGACGGACGACTTTTCGTTCCTTCACCTTTCAAACTGTGACGAACTTGGCGATGTCAGATAGTCTGGCCATTATTGGAACTCTTCAGTCTATAGGAGGTAAAGATAATTATATATATATATATATATATATATATATATATATATATTTATATAATATATATATAATATATATATATATATTAATATATATATATATATATATATATATTATATATATATATTGATAGAGAAATATATATAAGGAGAGGTGGTGTGAGGGGTGATGGGATAAAGAGTTAAAAATGAAAAACAAACACATATGAGACATAATTGTTGAGGGAGGCCATTTTGACAAAGTAAAAAAAAGGATTTCTCTGAATGTTTGAGATGAGGCTTGAAGATTAGTATTATTAGCGTTATTTGGACTATTGTCCTCATCTTCATTGTTATTTGTACAACGTTTCGGCCGATATACCCCCCGGCCTTCTTCAGGTATTTCTTGTCGGACTCTTCTCGGACTCGGGAACCTTCTTTTCGAACTCGGAACTTGAAGAAGGCAGGAGGGTATATCGGCCGAAACGTTGTACAAATAACAATGACGATGGGGACAATAGTCTGAATAACGCTGATAATACTAAAAAAAGGAAATTCGATATACCTATCTCATTATATTCATATCTATCTATATAATTATCTATCTCAGTCTATTCATCTCTCTCTGCCCTCCCTTTGTGTCTGTGTAAAACTCCTGTAGAATTTAGTTATAAATAATCGCTAATAATATCCGTTTTGATTATATAATGCCCAATAGTTATAGCATTAGTGATTAGTGATTTCAATGCATTACTTGTCGTAGACATAATATTTACCATTTATAGAACGATATTTTCTGAATTAGAAGATGTAAGATGTTTACTGGAAATTTTGCTGCTGGCTTTCCGTCCCTAATGGACTGAATGGAAAAACCAGTTATGGCCGCCGCCCGACGCTTTCAACGTAAACAAAAACAGACAGAGTCTGAAAGATCAAGGGCAGGCAACTGTGCTCTTAGCAATGTTTGCCGACATCTCAATAAAAATGGCTAATTCGTTGTCTAAAATTTCCAATAGAAAGTCGAACACCCGTTTGCAGAACGGAAGAAATATCGAATTAGCTAATGGGATGTTTGTCTAAATGAAATATAATTAGATTTAGATCTATATTTCGCGTCGGGAATATTGAAAGATATAGTGTAGTATTCATAGGGTTGTCTCTTGTGGGGGTTGAAGTGGTTGAATCATTTTAATACGGTTGTTTATTAAGTGAACAGTTGTAACATTATAGCTGTGGGGTTATTTACTAAGTTTAGCTCAGATTGGGGGTGCGATGCAGATGGCCTGACACTTATTTTTCATGTATTGGGTTAGTTAGTGTTAGGTAGTCGAGTCCCTACTGTTTACGTTATTAGGGTTGCCTTGGATAATTAATGTTCGAAAAAAGGATCAGTTTTAGTAAAAATAAAATGTGGTTGAAGAAGGAAATAAATATTTTGAAAAAATATTTTGAACGAAAGAAAATTATTTGGAATGCGATTGTTTAAAATGTTTGTTGAAATTCCGTCAGAGAATTGCTGGGGTTGAATATTTTCATAAGACAAAAGTGCCATTATGTAACACACTCACCAGGATCCAATATTAACAGTAGTTATCTTCTTGTTAATTAACACAAGGTCAGATATTCTGAGTGGAATTTGGTGATCCGTCTGTATCTCAAAGTCCCGGGGAATTTTATGCATCTCAGTGTCTAGGACAGCTTCCGGTTTGTACATATACCATTAGTAGCATGAATAAAATTTAATTTTTTTGCACATATCATATAAAAATATATAACAAACAAAATATTGTCACATTGTTGGTTCCCTCGTAAATTTGGTTCCCTCAAAAAACTGAGGTAACGAAAGAGCTGATAAAAATTTCGAGGTTATTATTTGATCCTGGTGACAAAAGAAAATACACTCTGTTACAGTTTGATTCACACTTTTATTAATAAATCAACAATTCAGATCGGCCATCTTCGTGAATTTCTAAACCGTCTTTCATTGAGCGGAGAACACTTTTTAAAGGAAAATATCGAAACCCCTAAAAAGGAGCACACCGGAAATCCAACTGTTAAAGCTAAAGATTAAAACTTTTCTCATCGCTTGTTTCAATCAAAAATAACATTTACCCTACGTATTTATCAAACTGATAGACTGATGGTGGTGGAAGAGAGGACATTTGTTGTCATGATGTTGAGTCCCGTTTTATAAATAATTTAGAAAAAAAAATTCTATGAATTTTTTTAGATGAGGCTTGATAATTCGTATTATTTAGATTATTCGGACTATTGTCCTCATCTTTATTGTTATCAGAGGTTCAGAGTTTCGTAAAGACTCCTGGTTACGACAAGAAGATTCATGAATTCAAAGAGAAGGCTCTCGAGACCGACAAATAATAACGGAAGAAGGCTAGAGGGTACATCGGCCGAAACGTTGTACAGATAACAATAAAGATGAGGACAATAGTCCGAATAATCCAAATAATCAAATAAAAAAATACTTGTTGACAATGGTGTTGTTAGTTGGTTTCAAACTGTTTTTTGTTTTTTGTAAAGAGGAGAAAAGTCTTTTTTTTTCTCTGGAAAATATCTAAGTCCTTTAAAGTGTCTTCTATAATGCTAAACTGATCCCCCCCACCCACAAAAAAGTTCGCACACCGTTAACAATACAGACCGGCTATCTCCAAGAGTTTCTAAGCCGTCTTTTATAGAGAGGACAAACGTCTTCATTTAAGAAAATATATATATATATCGAAGCCCCCTTAAAAAAAGGAACACACCCTAAATTCAACTGCTAAAATTAAAAATGCAAACTTTATCGCTTTTTTTGTTAGATCGAAAAAGAATATGGGGTGCTGTTACCATTATTTCAAGATCCTTTCTGACTTAGAGTGGTAATACCTGTTAAGGTCCTATATATGGGTAAAATATAACTGTTCAATAATTTACTCAGTATTATTATTATTATTGTTGAGTTTTTTCACATCAGCGTTAGCTGATGGTATTTCACTGGAGTTTGAGTGACAACAAGTCTCCTCAGGTCTCCAGGACTCTTATGAGTATTCTGACAGATTGCAGCAGTGCAGTATTCTGGATGGTCTCAATTCTTCCTCTGACCCCCAGATTTTCCAGTCTTTTTTCCAACCCTTTTGGGACCGTTCCAAGTGCATCAACTACAATTGGTATCACTTTGACTTTCATATTCCATAGCTTTTTCAGTTCTCTGGCAAGGTCCAGGTATTTGTCCATCTTTCATCTTTCATCTTCACCCTGTGATATGCTGGAACTGCAAAATCCAACAGTTGGCAAGTTCTTTCTTTTTGTTAATCAATACTAGTCTGGTCTTCTTGCTGGGATAAGGTGATCCGTTTTTATCTCAAAGTCCCAGAGAATTTTATGCGTTGCATTCTCAAGAACAGATTTTACCATTTTGTTATATGGCCATTATTATTATTATTATTATTATTATTATTATTATTATCTGTTACTTGAAACCAAACAACTGCATTCAATTTTTTTTTGTATTAGACAGGAATGCTTGATCAATAACTGTGTACAAAAATTCTTACGAAACATCTACACAAAAAATGTAAATATAAATGTACAATGTATAAATTAATGTTTGTTGTGTAATGATTATCGTCGCTGGAAATGAACACGGTAATCAGAGTTCAAATCCTGGACAAGGCTGTTTGCATTGCGCTAATAACCTTGGGAAAGGTATGAATCCAGCTATTCTTCCCCCAGCTATTGGACTATTTAATTTTGGTTTGGCAATCAGTCAAGTAGGGAAACTATAAATCAAAACCTGTTAAACTTCACCTTAAAACTAAAAATGCAAACTTTCTCATCGCTTTTTTTTTTAGATCAAACATAACCGGACCATATGACCTTTAGGCACCCCTTTTGCGATCTCGATTCATAAGGATATTTTTTCATTTACACCGTCAAAATCCGGTTGTTTGTTAGGGTTAGGGTTACGGGTTAGGATTAGGGTTAGGGGTTAGGGTTAGGGTTAGTTTTATAATTAAAAAAAACCCTCTAAAAATCGTCTGTTAACAAACAACCGGATTTTGACGGTGTAAATGAAAAAAATGTCCTTATGAATCAAGATCACAAAACGGGGTGCTTAAAGGTCATATGGTCCACATAACCTTTAGCCCTACGTATCTATCAATAAAGATGGTGGAGGTGGTGCGGTTATTACATAATATTGTTCACTCCAAATATTTTGTGGTCATGCTGTCGAGCCCCGGTTTATAAACATTAAGGCAAAAATGACTTGTTTACAATGCAGTTTGTTTTTTGTTTTGCTTTGTTTTGTTTTTTAGAATAGATGTTTGACATTTGAGTGGCTGAAGATTTATTATTATTTTTTTCTTTTGCGGTTTTGTTTTTGTTTTTTGTTTCTTTGTTTTCTTTTGTTCTCTATTTAAAAACATATGTTTCCGATTTGTTCTGAACTTGTTTGTGTCTGTAGCCTCGTCACTGTGTTCCGACTTAGTTGAATATGACACTAGCGAGCTATTTTCTATAATTATTACCTCAAGTAGCTGATTGCATTACCGAGCTGTCAGATCTTAACACGACAATGAATCTGCACATCTATTTTAAACGTTGTAAATAAATACCTTTTTATCATTCAAGCCCGGTTTGTCCAAGCCATGACTTGTAGTTAAACATTTTCGCTGACCTTACTAAATTAAAAGAAAAACAAAAAACAAAAAAACTAATTGTCATCAGAGATATTATCAAGGGAGGCAACTCTTTAAAAATTGCGCTCAAAAAGGTTTTATGCATTTGAAAAAATACATGAAAACTTTTAGTAATAAAGCTGACATGACGAGACGAGATAATAATTTATTTTAGGTTTTATCCTGCTCTACTGGCCAGGATTTGAGCACTTTCTTGATTGAAGAACAACGTTTTCTTAATAATAATAAAAAAACTGAACACACACACACACACACACACACACACACACACACACAGTTTAAAAGGCATAAGACAGAACAAATGGACAGCCACTAGCAACAACTTCAGTTCCGGAGATCTTCTGTTGAAGAGATTTTATCTCGAAAATATTAAGAATAAATCACATGTTAACAAACAACACCATAGTTACCTTCTTTTTTCTTTACACTTGCATTGTAGGATAGCCTTCAACCAACAAACCAATATAAACACAATGCTTCAAGCAAATTATAAAACCCGTTTTCTAAACGATTTTTTTAATCGCCTATATATATGGCTGAAGATATATATATATATATATATATATATATATATATATATATATATATATATATATATATTGAGATATTTTTGTTTGAATATACAGTTAATAAAATAGCATTTTCAAATACGCGAAACCCTAAACCGTGAGCAAGCAAATGGTTATCATTCTATAGAAATAGTTACTTGAAACCATATATTTATGTATTGAGTATTAGTATTATATCGGAATACTTGAAACTATAGAAAACAAATAATTATGATTAAATAGTAATAGTTTCTTGAAACCATATAATTATGTATAAAATAGTATTAAATAGGAATATTTGAAACAATATAAGTGTTTGTGAATCATTTGTATTAGCTGATATGATATCATATAAATGTCTACAAACAAATTCTCATAGACAAATAAAAAATTGAAAAAAAAAAATGCAATTGAACATTGAAAATATTGTTATGATTACAATCAAATTTATATATAAACTAGCAGCGGCTACTCAGCGTCGCCTGGGCACGGGATTTTTTAAAAGTTAGACCCGCAGATCCATTATTACTGAATCGTGAGTTGAAATCCTCGTGGGATGCCCCATTTAAATCCCTATGTAAAAAATAGACCTTGCATTGATCCAGCTACTCTGAAAAGAAATGTTAATGTCTACTATCTAAAATATTAAATGAAAAAAATCCATGCTGTTATCATTTAAATTTAATTTTTAATTATATTCACAAATATAAGTCGAATCTCTATTATTTTTGCTCAAAAACCAAGCCCTGGTGATATTTAATGTGTATATATATTTACGTTGTCGTTAATTGTTTTACTTTCGAAGTTTCCCCCGGACATACACATTCACACAACTGCCCTTTATATATGTATAGATAGATAAATCAGTTTATAAATAAAGGAATTTCGGCATTAAGTAAACTATTCTGTAGTTCTAGGAATCTAACTGCTAAAACTCAAAATTCAAAACGCAAACTTTCTCATCGTTTGCTTCAATCTGAAAATGACATTTAACCCGACCTATAGATTTAATTTATACACTTCTGAAAGAAAAAAAGAAAGGAAGGAAGAAAGGAAGAAAGAAAGGAAGAAAGGGAGGAAGAAAGAAAGGAAAGAAGAAAGGAAGGAAGGAAGAAAGAAAGAAAGAAAGAAAGAAAGGAAGGAAGAAAGAAAGAAAGAAACATAATATAAAAGAAGATACAAAAATGAAGAAAGAAAAATACATACGAATAAACGAAAGAAAAAGAAGGAAAGAAGGAAGGAAGGAAGGAAAGAAGAAGAAGAAGAAGAAGAAAAGGAGGAGGAGGATGAAAACAAAGAGGGTAAAAAAAAGAAACATTAAGATGAAGAAGAGAAAGATACCTAGAATCTTTGAATCCGAAATAAGAAAGAACAAAAGATTCCTTTTGCATCTCTGTGTGATTCATTTTGGTGAAGTTTGTTTAAACTTTCTTTTTCTTACAAGTTTCCTTTCTCATTTGACCCCATAGATTGAACCATGGACACTTCAACCTCTCATCCAGTAGCCATACAAATAAATCACCGTAAAGTCATCAACAAACATTGTTTGAGTCAATTTCAGGTCATCGTTTGAAAGCAAATTTGACGGAACTAATGGAGTGGCAAGTTTCTTACAAGAGACTGCTCTTACGCCCTGTTCAATTAAATGGAGAATTGTTGTTTTTTCTTCTTCTTCTTCTTCTTCTTCTTCTTCTTCTTCTTCTTCTTCTTCTTCTTCTTCTTCTTCTTCTTCTTCTTCTTCTTTTGTGCGTGTTTAGCCTGTTGTCTTACGTTTGCAGAATTGTGTTGGTCAGTCCATGACAATATGGCGTCCGGTCTTGATGACGAAGCACTAATGGCGCCGATTGACTGCCGATTGTTGAATCCTTTCGTATTTGAAAGCAAAGGGAGGAGATTTTGAGGAAAGTAATGTCGAAAAATTGCCTGTAATGCCGTTAGGATAATTCTGCCCAGTTTCCGTCTTTACAATCACAGTTTTATTGTTTTCTTTCCACATCGTTTCATTTTGTGTTATCGTCTGCTTTATTCATCCGATGTTCATCTCTCCAATAAAATGCATATCATCGTCATTCCATTAGATTTTCTTGATAACACATCATCATTTCTTTCATTCATTCTTTTTTTTTGTCTTTTTTCTGCAAAGCATGTTTTAGACTGGCTAGTGGCAAACATGATGCTCACTGTACGTTAGTGTAGGTTAATTGTACCTTGATACGAATAGGTACCCCAGCCCAAATCCATTTTGAAAGGAACTGAATTTTACTTTTCACCGGTTGTTAATAAACAAAACGGCCGGCCGATAAAAACCAGTAACATTTTTAGACTAATATTGTTTTTAATTTTAATAAAAAATAGAATTATTATTTCATGTTGTTGTTGTTAGCATATGTGAAAAAATTAATTTGCACTAAAGATAAACTAATATGGTTATTTATTTTTAAATAAAAACATGTTTATTTATTTTCAATATGCCTCTACGGATAGTTAATATTAAAAAGTATTTATTTAAAAAAGATGTTGCTAGGGTTAGGGGTTAGGGTTAGGGGTTAGGGTTAGCTTTATAATTATAACCTTATAATATACTTTTTATAGCTTTAACTTTTACCGTGTTAAACGTGTTTAACGTTAAAAGTTTTATAATTAAAAAAAGTTAATATTGAATTAAATAACAACATGAAATAAGTAAAAAAATGTCTTTAATATGAAAACGTGTCTTTCGTATATAGTTTTATAATTTAAAAAAAGTGCGTCTAAAAATCGTCTGTTAACAAACAACCGGATTTTGACGGTGAAAAGCAAAACATGTCCTTTTGAATGTAGGTCTCAAACTGGGGTGCTTAATGGTGTCTTGATCCGGTTAATTTTTGATTTAAAAAAATATCAAATTCTCTCCAACAGCGAAAGTTGTGTGTTGGTATAATAAATACTGATACCAAAAACTAAATCTCTTACTTGCATCATTGTTTGAGGAAATAGCATCGAAGATCGTCTACTAAAATGCATTTAAAAAATCCTCGTTTTCGCAACATTTAGCCTAGAAATTGGTTAGAAAATTTAGCAATTTCACTATTTAAAACAGAAAAGATTGTCATTTTAAATGAAATTAATGAAATGTTATAACTAAGAATTCAAATAGAAAATACTGTTCCCATCACCACCGACACCCCGATATGCTGTTTTTTAAGTTGTAACACTGATAAAATTATTTTTAAAAATTGAAATCTCTTTTCTCAAACGAACGCAAAGTTTTGAAGAAAAATATTTTGTGTGGTAATTCTTTATGTTAATTTGCAACTTTCGCAACGTGGGAGTCATTACAGTTCTAAAATCGACCTACTCTACTGTATGTACACAGACGAATGGTTGTTGCCGTAGAAAATAGACTCGACAAGCCGACGTGGGCAAGGATGTTTGTGTTTCTTGTTTATATCCTTAGGAAAATCATGAATCCTTCTCATCTCCCGGGGTGGGGGGTAGTAGAACAAACTGGACTCTTTAGCACGACAGACGGCCACCGCAAAGGAAAACTCTGATTTTAAACCAGCTGCCATCATCATCAGGTCGTTGACAGCACAGATTCCCACGACTCCCTCTTGCCACCCATCCCCATCGGTTATCGCTCCTGGAAGGTCTTCCACACGGCATTTAGAATCCATATGGAACTGATTTATGAGGTTTTTGCTGGTCGGCCTACACCGGTGTGTCCATGAGTAGGGGTCCAGCATGTCTGTTCGTCTTATTTGGATGGTTTGTATGATAGAAGGCAAGTTGTCGTACAATTGCATCATTGTATAGCTCTCCATCTAGCTTTTTCTCTTTCGTTAGAGTCCAAATGGTACATCCATACAGTAACACTGATACGGCTTGGATAAATTCGCTCTTTATCAGTGAGATCAGATTTCCATATAATCAATAATCTGTCCATAGCAGTCCATGCCTTTCCTATGCGTATGTTGACACCGCTTTCTATAGATGAGATATTACTACCTAGGTATGTAAACTGGTCAACTAATTTCAGAGGTTTACCATCCAGCTGAATATTTGGTGATATAAGGTGTGCTACAATTCTCCACCTGGATTTATAGACTAGCCGAGGTCACGTAGTTTATTCCTTCGCCAATCACTAACCATACTGCGTGGCTGATACACTGCTTAAACACTGATCCTGGCCATAGTTCTACTAGCACTCATTGAGGAGGGACTTACAATACTCATGACTCTTTACCAGAAGAACCAAAGGATTCTTTATCAGATGATTACCAAGGATCCAATTCCACTGGACAAGCGCTCTTGATTAAACCCTACAGGATGGCCCATAAGATTTTAACAGCGCTATTACTTAATAGTCTGACCTTAAATAATTTGGAAGTATTTGTTTTTCACTCCTCCATAGAAAACCGCACTTGTTTCTTAACCCAACGACAAGCCAATAAGAAAGATATAAGGTTATGTGTTCAACACCCACAACTAATCGGCGACTCGAATCCAAACGCCGGACACGATTGTCGGTGTCTCATTTTGCGTTCATTTCCCCAGCTATGAGTAAATGATAGAGCAGAGTGGGTTCTTTAGCCTTGGTTAGATAACCAGTAGATGAAGGATTAAAAAAAATTCAAATCAGCTATACTTCCCTTAGAAATTGACCTTGTGCCACATCCTGCTCATAGAGAGGTTGAATAAACACACACACACACACACACACACATACACACACACACACACACACGAGGGGTTCGCCGTGTAATGGTTATCGTCGTAGGAAATGCAAACGGTGACACGAGTTCAAATGATGAACGAGTCTGTTTGCATTTCTCATAGCGTTAAAACCCTTGGGAAAGGTATTCATCCATTTATTCTTCCTCTAGCTATGGCTAAATATAGGGTAAACTGGGAGCTTTAACCATGGTTAGGCAACCAGACTCGGAGTAGGAGAACTGTGTATTCAGACCAGTTTTACTCCGCTTAGAAATTGACCTTGTGTCACATTCAGCTCGTGGTGGAAGGTTGGAAAAATAAATACACAACCACAAGCATCTGTATTTAGCATTTGTTCTCAATCTTTTTTCCTGGACCCCTTTTAACCCTATTTTACTCTGGTGGACCCCATTGTAATTTTATAATTAAATGTATTTTGCTTGCCTGGGTCCCAAAAAATGTTATATGGTCTCCGGGGGTCCACATGGACCCCGGTTGAGAACCACTGAAATAGAGGAATAACTTGAAAGGAGGTGAGACTAATTGCTAATGGGAGAGATGAGCTGAGCAGAGAGATGAACTGAGGAGAAGGTATGAGTTGTTTAATAGAGGGGTTGGGTAAATACATATATCATCGTTTGTTTTAATAAAGTGTGGTAACTGCGACAGGTGAGAAGATTCCTTTAGAATTTCCGGCAGTATTACAAGTCTATTAATGAACACTAACCTATCTGAAGATAAACAATACCAACGAAGAAATTTGATATCTGCTCTCTCTCTCTCTCTCTCTCTCTCTCTCTCTCTCTCTCTCTCTCTCTCTCTCTCTCTCTCTCTCTCTCTCCTCTATCCCCTCTCTCCTCTCACTCCTCCCACCTTCACTCACTCACTCTCACTCACTTACTCGAGAGAGAGAGAGAGAGAGAGAGAGAGAGAGAGAGAGAGAGAGAGGGGGGAGGGTGAGAGAAAGCGAAAGAGATGGAAAGAGAGGGGGAGATAAAGAGAGAGAGGAAGAGAGAAAGAAAGAGAAGAGAGAGAGAGAGAGAGAGAGAGAAGAGAGAGAGAGATAGGATAGAGATAGAGATAGATAGAGACAGACAGACAGACAGAAATAAAATAAAACCCTTCTGTGCATTTAAAAACAAAACAGAAAAGTCACAAGAGCAAAATGAATCCCATGAGGATCGAACCCGCCATAGAGCAGTAATGATCTGCAAAACTCCACGGCTATGGCTTTTTCTTTTTCTTCATCTTCTAAGATTTTATTCAAACTGTTTCTTGTTCCTGAATATCCTATTCTGTCTGCCATAAAGAAACCTATCTAATGACGGCATCAGATAGGAGAATTGTCTGGAACGAAATCCTCCTGCGATTCCAATCTTTCGCATAAACCCCTCTCTCTCCCCGCCACACCTCCACCACCCTACCGCTGGTCCCACTCACTTTGTCGTTAGCCTTATTTGCATTTCGCCTTCCTCCCCCCTCCTCAACCCCCCCTTCTGCTTATTGAACTCACCACACTATCCAATCTCGTTTTTAGTCTTTACTTCTCTCAGATTCACGTCTACTTCCGGTGAAGTATAATATATATATATATATATATATATATATATATTATATATATAATATATATATATGCAAACCCTCTACACGAGCAGAATCTGACACGAGGACAATTGCTTACGCGGAGTTTAACAGGTTTGAATTCAGAGTTTTCCCACTCTTAGGCTGGTTACCTAGCCAAGGTTAAAGAACTCAGTCTCTTCTACTATTTTCCCATAGCTGGAGGGAGAGTAGTTGGATGCATACCTTTCCCAAGGGTATTAGCGTTATGTGAAATGCAAATAGTTTCGTCCAGGATTTGAACTCGGGTCGACGAGTTCATTTCCTACGACTCTAACACCACGCGCTCGTTTTTATGATTTTTAAACCAAGTTGACTCGAAAATCGCAACGGCGACAAACTGTCAGTTACGAAGCACCGTTGACTTCATGTCTTTGCTAATCTTAATATATACATGCTCAATCAATGATATTGAGCACTCTTTACTTATAAATATAGCAAACTATATTACCAATATAAATAGTATCTCCCATACCTTTCTCTCTCTCTCTCTTTCTCTTTCTCTCTCTCTCTCCCCCCCCTCTCTTTTTCTTTCTTATTATTGGCATTTCAGTCTCGGAAGACTATAATAAAATTTTTGTGCCCCTGAAGTTACAGCGCTTCCAGTGACTATAAAGTCCGATGTTTGAGAAACATTCTCGACCACAGATGTCGCATTTGAAGGCTGTCCCTGAAGATGTTGATGTGCCGGTGTTTTGTTGCCGCTGCTTTCTTCTGGACCTCTTAGCTTCATGGTGTTGCGTCAGGGTGACTTTTGACATGAACAGTCCTCTACAGAGATTCTGCCGCCACCGAGGGCGGTCCTGAGCCAAATTTTCCCAGCTGGAAGGGGCAATGCCAAAGCACCTGAGATCCTTCTTGCAGACATCCTTGAATCGCAGTTGGGGGCGACCAATCTGTCTCTTACCAGACAAAAGCTCTCCATAGAGGATGTCTCTCGGGATTCGTCCATCATCCATCCGACATACATGACCCAGCCATCGGAGACAACGTTGCCTCAGTAGAGAACACAAACTGGGGAATTGAGCTCTCTCTAGAATTGCTGTGTTAGTGATCCCGTCCCTTCAGGTGATTCCCAGTATACGTCTAAGGCAGCGAAGATAGAAGATTTAGCTGCCGCTCTTAGTGGGAATATAAGGTTCATGTTTCACTTCCATACTCTCTGTCTGTAAGCTGGATGGGACCTGCACAAGAATGCTGCGTGCAGTCTTGAACAAATCGTGGAAACAGCACCCCACAAGGAAACAGCTGTATGACTACTGCCCCTCAATATCACAAACCATTCGAGTAAGACGGACAAGACATGCTGGACTCTACTGGAGGAGCAAGGACGAGCTCATAAGCGATGTTCTCCCGTGGAAGCCAACACATAGACAAGCTAGTGTGGGCCGCCCACCAAGGACCTACATTGACCAACTATGCGAGGATACTAGATGTCGCACAGAGGACCTCCATGGGCAATGAATGATAGGAAAGGTTGGTGAGAGATTGTCATGGAAATCCGTGCTAATTGCGCAACATGATGATAATGATGATGATGATGATGATGATGATATGGAAGACAATCTCATTATGGCGGTAATTGTTTCTTTGAGGAGGCGTATGCAAGTAGCATTTACTCCCTTTTTTCCTTTTTTTGTGTATGGAGTCAAATGTCTTTGAGGAATCTACAGAGTAGCGTTGTCTCAAGATTCTTTGCTCGAACCTCTTCTATGATTCTATGAGTCAGGATCTGAGAGGTTGTGGATCGATTTTTGCAGAACCTATTTTGATTTTTTTTAAAGGATTTTCTCTATTTCAGGTCGGATGCGATTAAGAAGAAGGAGTTATATATCCTAGCAGTTGCAGCCGCAAGAGTTATGCCTCTGTAATTCTTCGCAATTCCGAGGTCCTCCTTTTTAAGGAATGGGAGGATGCAGCCTTTTGTCCATTTTTCTATCCTATTTTGTTTATACACTGTATTGCATTGTCTAAGAAGCATGTCGTCATGCGTAAATACAAACCTTTAATTTTTGTTTAAAGTGATTTACATTATAGAAAATATTCAGTTTTCGAGAGGAAATGGGTGCCAGCCAGATGTAGCAAGTTGATAAAAGCCGGAGAGAATTAATTAGCAGGGGTCTACCTTCATTTCTTATATGATTTCACCCTTTCGTCCAACCGAGAACCGTTTTCTCATTTTGGGGAGACTGTCCTATTCAACTGTAGACGCATTTTATTTTCTTCTTTTGTTCGCTTTTTAAATGCTAATCACGGGTTAAAGAAAAAAGAAAAAAGAAAGAAAAAAAGAAATAAAAAAGATAAGAGCATCGATAAATCAACTATCCTTTCCTGTTTCCCAACCCCTCCCCATCCTGGTCACTCACGGTTGGTCAATTCACCGTGACGAACAACCAAGAAGAAGAAAACATTTAATTTGCATCTTTATCGTCACCTACAGGAAGTACAGTGTATATTGTTCGGGTCTTAAGGCTGTGCTCTCACTTGGATGGAGATCTGCGCATGCGTGAGAATACACCCATACAAACAGGGCTCTAATAATACCTCTTTCTCACTACAAGCACACACACACACACACACACACACACACACACACACACACACATATATGTATATATATATATATATATATAATATTTAATCGAGCTTATGTTTGACATTTCAAGGTATTAAGAATGCACCTCACAGGTTGACAGTGATATATATATATATATATATATATATATATATATGTGTGTGTGTGTGTGTGTGTGTGTGTGTGTGTGGTATCAAGTGTATCCGCGATAGTTTTTAACCAAAATTGAGAACTCAAACGTACATATAAATATCAGTGTGTATATTTTTTACATATGTATATTAAACTTGAAGAGGCAAAGATAGCCGAAATAAATTTATTTCTGATATATTAAGGTTTCTCCCTTATATATATATATATATATATATATATATATATATATTATATATATATCATTGAAAATATAGTTTGTTATATTATAAGTAAAGTGTTGAATATCATTGACAGATCATGTATATTTAATTCAGGGTAACTAAGACATTGAAGGGCTGGTTTAGCTCAGTCGGTAGAGTATTCGGCTGGGAATTACAAGGTTTTGGTTCGATACTGGCCCCCGCCAATTCAGAGTATGAGTAGCACAGGGATCTGCGTGGTAAAGTGAGGCGCTCCACCTCAGATGCTAAAATAATCTCCTTGGTCTAGCGCTAGTGAAAAGGGGATAGACTCCCACACTGTCTGGCTGATACCGACATTAGGCTGCTCCTAACGACTTTGTAAGTTTTTAAAGACATAAATTCAACGGTTCTTGACCCTATCCATTCATTGGACAATGGGGAGGTTCTGCTAATGGAATTAGACCCTGGGCTTCATTTAATTACACTTGTTCTCTAACACCGTACATAAGTCTGTCTGGCGTTGTTTTCAATATTTCTTTCGTACACACACCTTTTTGCATGTATTCACCGGTATTTCTTTTGTAAAGATAGGACAGATAAGGAATGCGTGTGTGTGTGTGTGTGTTTGTGTGTGTGCGTGTGTGTGTGTGTGTGTGTTTACGCGTGTGTGAGCCTGTTTAATACGCATGTCACCGGTGTGTTTTAGTGAGCATAAAATTAGCTTTAAGGGGACAGGAATATTGCGTGTGAGGACACACTAGCCTGTCAGCATTTAAAACGAAAAGGCACTTTAAAAAAAAACGAAAAATCCTTTATAAATATTCAGGAATGTAGATGAAGACCGGTCCTGCTGCAATACCGTAACAACTTTGCTAAATTCTTATGAATAAAGTTTTTTTTTTTAATAACTCGAGTATGACCTCTTTATCCGCGGTAGCGCCAACCTGTGGTTTTATTTATCCGCGGTTGGCTGGCATAATCACCATAAAAAGTTATGATACTAAAACCTATTGGAAAAATGTTTTAAAGGAATAAAATCTATTAATAATGGACATTCAGTCTCTATTTGTCTGTAACCAAAACTACGTCACTGCCTACGTCACAATCGTCAATGCATAGAATAAAAAACAATTGGTATTAATGGAATAAATAAAAATTGTTTCATTGTAATAATGACAATTTAAATAATTAAACTATATTATTTAGATAAATAAACTATACAAAATATGAAATTAATTAAAAAATTGTATTATTACTTTAAATAGAAAAAAATACTTGCGAAATTTATAATCAATTTTATAAATTATTTTTTACTCTTGCATTTTTTTCAGTAACAAGAAGTTAACTCAAAAGTTTACAAATAAATAAATACTGACGATTTTGTGTAAAATATTCAAAATAATTATTTAATTAATAATTATTAGCTGCGCGCAACATTCTGTTTGAGGGGGACAGAACTAAATTTCCATTTAAAATTGTTTTATTTATTTATTTATTTTTTACCCCCTTTAATTAATTTGACAATTTTATTTACTTATGATACAAACCTTTTGACATTGAACTGTTAACTCAAACCCTCTGGCAATATCTTTCAAAAATAGATTTTTACACCGCCCGGAGGGTGTTTTTTGGGGGGGTTGTATATTTTTAAAGACATAGACAAAACATTTAATAACAACAGTATTTTAAAACATATATAAAAAAGAAATATCGTGAAAAGCATCGAACCATCTGAGATCAGAAGAATCAAGAACATTCAGATCACAGCATTGTTAGAATCAACTAGAAGACTTTAAAAACTCCTGGAGACCTTATGAGATATCACTCAGACTTCAGTGAAAAAACACTACTTAGTGCCATCATCAGGTGTAAAGTAGCGAGATGTCTCCGTGGTTCTTTTTAAACAAACAGTAGCAGTAGGAATAAGTAGGAGGAGGGACTCACAAGTTTATAAGAAATGTTATGGGGGGGGGAGAATTGGCGGGAAATTATAGGCATTTAAGAATATATTGGCTGGATTCGAATTTGATCTTGTTTAATGTGTTTTGTTCTTGTTTAATGTAGAGGGCTTCGAGGGGTGGAGGGGCATGAATGTGATTTTAAATGTTGCATGATCAGTTAAATGTATTGTTAACCAGCGTGACAAAGTCGTTGTGGTGTGGCCAATGTATGTGCTTTCATCTTTGGAGAGAGTCTCCTACGGGACATTTGCATTTATATACCACATTGGTCTCGTTAAGATGGCTAGTCGGTGGGGATGAGTTGTTACTTGTGACAAGGTTGGTGATTTTAAACTTTGGGTGATAGATGATTTGTTTAATTTATTGTTAGGGTCAGTGGAAGAAATTTGTGAGTCTCTCCTTCTATTTATTCCCACTGCTTCTGTTTGTTTAAAAATAACAACGGAAATATCTCACCACTTCACACCTGATGATGGCCCTATTTAGTGCAGAAAGTACAAGTGTAAGAACATTTGGTAGATAAATTCACCAATTTCACCGATATAAAAAAAGATGGCCCGACAATTAGAAAGTATAGAAAAGAAACTCATCAGACAAGAAATATCTGTCGAGTTCAACAAAACATACATAAAGGAAAAATACTGCCAAAATATACTTACAAACTATATATAAATATAAATATAAATATATATATGTGTGTGTGTGTGTGTGGTGTGTGTATCAACCACAGATATCGTATTTCGACGTTTCACCAGTGTTGCTAGACACAACAACTATTTTTTACCAGGCGCGAACCCGGCTGACTTTTCATCAGCCCGGTTCCTTAACCTCTTGGCCGTCGACAGCTGCCATTAAGGGGCGTTGTTATAACTGATAAATACATACATCGGTCTATATATTTTTTTACGATCACCGGATAGTTCAAATCTGTAAAAACAGACGGTCATTGCTTTATTACGCTGGCGGTGAAAGTCAATTGAAATCGCACCTTGAGAGGTCTACCAGGTTTTGCGATATATATATATATATTTACTTGAAGGCTATTACAATGCATGTATCGCATAAAATTCGATACTTTTTCTTATAGAAAATGAACTTGACAAGTGTAATCCCGGCAAAGGATCGCTCGGTATTCTACACACCGAGCGATCCTTTGCCGGGATTACACTCGTCAAGTTCATTTTCTATTAGAAAAAGTATCGAATTTTATGCGATATATGCATTGTAATTGCCTTCAAGTAAAAATATAATATATACTTTTCAACAATGCTTCTAAAAAAAAAAAACAAAACATCCAAAAATCTTATATATATATATATATATATATATATATATATATATATATATATATATCTTCTTTCTTTCTTTTCGAAGTCCGTCTCGGACGATGATGACGTCACTTCATGTCTTTATTTGTGGACCCTATGGTGGCTCATTAGTCCAATTCTGGACCTGCAGATGCGTCCACACACACTGCAGAGGAAATTCCCATCTACATCTGGCTGTTCATGACGACGTCGTCATAACCATATATATATATATATATATATATATATATATATATATATAAATATATATATATATATATATATATATATATATATATATATATATATATATATATATATATATATATATATGAAAAATAGATGGAAATTAATCCGACAGTATGAAATTTAACATTTTGAAAAAACATATGATGTTTGTTATGTGATTGCTGAAAAATTAAAAATAAAATTTATTTTTATTTTTTAATTTTTTTTTTAAACGGAACATGCATTTTTCAAAATTTCAGCATTTGAATTCAGCGTTCGTTTTTTGTAAACAGTCTTTTTAACGGATATCATTCTTCCCATCTATGTCGCTCTTATCGATTTGGTCGAAACAGATCTGTCAGCAATCACATAACAAACATCATATGTTTTTTCAAAATGTTAAATTTCATATATATATATATATATATATATATATATATATATATATATATATATATATGTTGCCTATTATATGTATGAATGATCTCTGTGCGTGTGTCTCCGTTTGTCTCTTTGACATGCGCCAAATCAAATGTATAACAAGCCGCCATTATTGTTAAGGACATTTTTGTTCGTTTGATGTTTTCTTCGGTCTCAGTTTTATGTTAAAAGTGGAAGTGCTACTTTATTAATCATCCTCTGTTTTCCTTTTTTTGTGTTTTAACTTTCAATGATGTCTGTTAATAATTGTCACGTTTCAAAGCGCTCTCAGCCGGAGACCGCCATTTGTACATTCGTCTTCCTCCGTACTTAACCGAATCAAGTTCACCCCTTCTCCCGCCAACTTTTCAGCATTCATAACGCTTCCGGCTGGTCGCCGTTGTCTTGTCCCCGTCGTCTCGCAGACATAAAGAAACACAAACAAAATTATAAAAGTTCATTTGGTATGTTTTTTTTTTTTTTTTTACGTTGTCCCGCGACAGCAAGTTTGGCCAAGATTAATGCTGGGACCCAACCGCACACAAGTGGGTGGTGAAAAAATAGGCAGGTTCTGCGAGAAAAGGTTATAGCCGGTGCATCGGTCCGGAGCCCGAGGAAGCATAGCGAGGTGGAGACTGTAAAAGGGACCCAGTGAACGTAGAAGGGACCCGGAGAACGTAGAAGGGACCCTAGAAGGGACCCGAAGAACGTAGAAGGGACCCGGAGAACGTAGAAGGGACCCAGTGTAGAAGGGACCCGGAGAACGTAGGAGAACATCACTTATGAGCTCTTCCTTACTTCTCCAACAGTGTCCATCATGTCTCGTCCGTCTTACTCGGATGGTTTGTGAGATAGGAGGCAGGGGACCGTACAGCTGCTTCCTTGTCAGGTGCTGTCTTCACGACTTGTTCAAGACCGCACGCAGCATTCTTGAGCAGCTCCCATCTTGCTTATTCTCCAGCCATACAGTAGCACTGATACGACCACAATATATAATATATTGATTAAACCTAATGAATATTGAATAAACCTTAAAAGTTAAATAAAAGGTTATTAAATATTAATTAAACATTAAAGACTGAGTTAAAGGATAAGAGTAAAGGTACATTCAAAATAAGGTAATCTATACATATATAAAGTGCAGTTGTGTGGAAGTGTATGTCCGGAGGAAACTTCAAAAATAAAACAATTAACGCCAAAATAAATATATATATACATTAAATATCACCAGTGCTTGGTTTTTGAGCAAAAATGATAAAGATTTGATTTATATTCTATATATTATATTTTACTCTCCCAACTGACTAAGTGTTCAGTCTGAAACAATCTCTCCCAACAATGCTGCACTTTCTCACCAACACTATCAAAATATATTTTCTCTCGTCCACTCATCGCAACAGCCAAATGCTACTGCAGGCTTTTCTCACAGGTTTGTGAGGGCTGGTCATTATATACACAATTACAGTGTTCATCCGGGCTGACATTAATCAGCACGTGTCAATCCTTCACATCCTGGCCACTCTGGACAGTTTAGTAATTCACCTGCGTCAGGCCACGACTCACGATCAGGAGGCTATGAGTTCAATCTCCCCACTCGCCTCTGATCTCATTCTGCATGCCAAACACAGTCGTGCACGCTTCGAACCACTACGTTCGTGGTTTCTCTCGCCACACTTACTGACAATTACACTATGATGTGACGCCCTGGCTCAGCAATCAGGCAACGTATTTGCCCAACCCATTCACCACGAGTAGGATGTGATTTATATTCGTGACGATATTAAAAAATAAAATTTATTGAAATGGAATTTTTTTGCGTTTAATATTTTAGATAGTAGACATTAACGTTTCTTTGCAGAGTGGCTGGATCAATGCAAGGCCCTTTTTTTACATAGGGATTTTAATGGGGCATTCTACAAGGATCCAACTCATGATTCAATAATAATGGATCTGCAGGACTAACTTTAAAAAAAGTCCTCCCTCTACCCAGGCGACGCCGGGTAGCCGCTTCTAGTATGAAATTAAAGATACAATCAAGTTAAAATTATAAGGTAACAAGTATAAACTGTAAACAATAATTCTTATTAACACCCACGTTTAACATTATTTATGGAGTCCTATCAATAATCAAAGTTATTAACTTACCTACATCTATTAATAATGGAGATTCGCTTCCGGTTTTTGTCTGTAACATAAATTACGTCACTGCTTACGTCACATTACCAAAATCGTCATAACAGAATAAATACATTCAAAATTTGAACATGCAACATTAGACAGTCCTCATTGCTTTTTAAAACAAGTTTTAATAAATACATGACTGGTATTATATATCTATATATAGTTTGTTTTATTTTAATACATATTTAAAGTTTACATTTCAAATTGTTTTTTTTTTTTTAATGAATTTGATGATTTTACTTACTTAGGGTACAAACTCGCTGACATTGAATTTTTTTACTCCCACCCCTCAGGCAATATGTTTCAAAAATCTATTTTTACATCGCCGGAGGTCGTTTTTTATTTTGTACCAAAAGCCTTACGCATGCAAACATTTAATGAGAAAGTTTCAATCTAGCCACTATTATTTCATCATGTGCACACAAGCCTTTAGAGATACATAGTAAGTACCTAGTATGTGCCATACAATGCGCGCTAATTCTTAAAAAAACAATAGGCACAGAGAAACAAGTCTTTCGTACTCTTAAGTGAGTCTTTAGTCAGTTTTTTTCCCCACCAACTTTTTGAACAGCCACTTGTGTTCGTTTCTTGTCTTCGTTGCTTGATATGTTTTCATATGTGTTCCCTATCATTGCTATTTGCAGTTTGCCTCTCACAGTTACAGTAGAGGTTGCATCTACTTTTTTTTAAATTCCGGATGTCGATCTCTTCATAATTTTCAAATCGCTTTCCATTTCCCTCCTTACTTCTTTTTATTTCTCTCTCTCCCTCTCACTCTTTCTTTCTCACTCTCTCTGTTTTTTTCTCCCTCTATATATATATATATATAATATATATATATATATATCATCATCATCATCATCATCATGTCGTGCAGGCAGCACGGATATCCATGACAATCTCCGCCAACCTTCCCTGTCATTCATCGCCCTGGGAATTCTTCCTCACTGCAGCCAGCATCTTTACATAGCTGGTCAATGTAGGTCTTTGCTGGGCGGCCCACACTAGCATGTCCATGTGTTGGCTTCCACAGGAGAACATCACTTATGAGTTCGTCTTGCTTCTCCAGCAGTGCCCGCATGTCTAGTCCGTCTCACTCGGATGATCTGTGAGATAGGGGCAGGTGACCATACAGCTGCTCCCTTGTGGGGTGCTGTTTCCACGACTTGTTCAGTACTGCACGCAACATTCTTGTGCAGGTCCCATCTAGCTTACTCTCAAGGCGCCTCGTCAGGGTCCAGGTGGTGCAGCCATACAGCAGTACTGATATGACTACAGCCTGGAAGAAATGTCGCTTTAGCTTGTCAGTGAGATCAGATTTCCATATGACTGACAATTTGTTTGTGGCCAGCCATGCCTTTCCTATTCGTGCATTAATATCGTCATCTGTGGATGAGATATTACTACCTAGGTATGTGAATTGTTCTACTGGCTTAAGGGGCTTACCGTCTAGTGTGGAGATGTCTCCTTTCTTTTTGAAGCTCATGAACTCTGTTTTATCGGAGTTCACAAAGAGGCCGATGTTTTTTGCTGCCTCCTCCAGGCTATGTAGCAGTGACCAGCCTGTGCCGGTGTATCTGCAAGAAGTGCGAGGTCATCCGCATAGTCTGCATCTGTGACTGTTTGTGCAGGGTATCTCTTGCTTCTTGCCTTTCTTAATATAAAACCTTTATATATATATATATATATATATATATATATATATATATATTGTGTGTGTGTGTGTGTGTGTGTGTGTGCTTGTTTTATCTTCGTACTCCTACTCCCTTTCTTTTTCTTTTTTCTCTCTCTTCTTTCTTTCTCTTTCTTTTATCCCTATTACCCCCTTTTTTATCACATTTTCCCCTCATCTTCTTTATTCCCCCCTCATTCTCTCTCTCTCTTTTTCTCTTTGTCTTATCTCTATTCGTCTCTCTTTCTTTTATCTTCATTTTCTTCCCTTTAATAACTTTTTGCCCACTTGCTCTCACGTTGTTTTCTTCCCAGTCTCTCCGTCTCCCCACCCCTCCCATATAATTCTTTCTTTTATCTTTTCCTCCTCCCTTGAGCACTTATTTCTCTTATCCTCTCTCTCTCTCTCTCTCTTACTCTCTCTCTCTCTTTCTCTCTCTCTCCCCCTCTCTCTCAATGCTTATATTCTTGCCTTTTTTTCTTTCTCCAGTTTGCGCTTCTATACTCCCCCCTCTCTCTTCTTCTCTCTGCTGATTCTTTCTTTTATTTCCATTCTCCCCTCCTTTTTTTTTTTCTCTCTCTCTCTCTTCTTTTTATTTCTCTCTTTCTCTTTCTCTCCTCGTCTTTTCTTTCTTTCCTTCTTTCTTTCTTTCTTTCTTTCTTTCTTTCTTTACTTTCGTTATTTCAGTTCCTCCCATTCTCTTTCTTTCCCTATTTCTCTGTTCATCTTTCCTCCCCCCTCAATTCCTAATGCCGTAAATTTTTCTCCCGTGACAGCGACGCCATAATTACAACCCCCCCCCAATTTAAAGTGCTTTAATTTGTATTGTTCATAATATCAGATTTTTCTAAATCGCATCTCACAATTCCACATAACAATAATCTGTTTTTATTAATGAACTGGTTGGTAGACAAAATGGGCCGATCAAAAATGGCCTCCTAACTTTTTCGGGGGGGGGGGGCGGAGGTTAATTTGTGGCTTTGCTGACTGATTAGCGACCCGTAATTGCACACCACATCCCACGCGCGTAATGAAAACACCCCCCACACACACACACTCTCTCTCTCTCTCTCTCTCTCACACACACACACACACAAATAATAATAATAATAATAATAATAATAATAATAATAATAATAAAGAGAGGGCGAAATATTGAAAACAATATTTCGTTAGAGATGCTCATTTAGTCAACGCCTGTACTTGCACAAATACGTACAGGGGTGGGGCAGAAGAAAGAGGCTACTAAATAGTGTTATATATTGTTAATTCTGCCCTCCGAGCCGGACTTTTTCTAATGACGCTCACTTCATTTGATGGGAGTCGATGCACACTTTAGATTTAGTCGCACGTTTGTTTAGTTGTTTTTTGTTTGTTTTTCATTTTTTTCACAGATTTTATAAACACTGAGACATTCCAACTAATCAGTATATATATATATATATATATATATATATATATATATATAGTATACAGTTACTTCATTATCTGACAATCATATAAATTATAGAAAAAAAACACTGATCCCTTATTCTATGTTTCTTACTGATGCCTTAAAACGTTGTACATTTTATAAATTTGTTTTTTATTTACAGGAACCCTGAACTGTGAACAATGGCAAACAATTACAATAAGGAGCAAAGAAGGTGGATACTAAAGCAATATTGGAAGTTTGAAAATGCTGAGCATGTGCGCACAGCTTGGTAAAAAGTCTATCAAACTTCTCCATCTTCACAAAAGGCAATTTATCGCATAAGGGATAAATTTGAAACACTAGGTTCAGTATGTAATGCTCCAAAATCTGGACGTCCCAAGATTTCCATAACTGGAAAAAATGAGATGTTGGTGGCTATGAGATTTGTGAACAGTCCAAGGAAGTCCACACGACGTGATTCGAAACAACTATCAATACCAAGAACTTCATTGCGACGCCTAATGGATGAGCTGAAATTGAAACCTTACCGTCTACCACAGGTACATGTGTTGTATACCCTTTCTTTACTTCTATTATTCTTCGGCTCATCTTTGGTATCTTACGTCTTCTTCTCGGTCTCTTCTAACGTCTCTGTTCTTGCTGGTTGGTCGTCCTTGATTCATTTCTTCATCTAGGTCAGTCTTGTTGCCAAGACATTCATCAACCACAAAACCACATTATTTATTTAAACCTGTATTTACTTAACTAAACATATTTCTCTAACTAAACACAACGCGCGTGTGCAGTGAGATCCAGCTAAGGCAGATACATCTTATCTGCCTGACGTCCAAGCTGAAAACTGAAGACCCATCCAGGTCCCACGTGACTTCACGTATTTCGCGGGCTTTCTGTAATATTCCATGGAAAGTCCCGCCAGTGATATGAAAAGGGCCATCGCCTCAGAAATACAGGGGAATGACAATAATCTATGCTTAGATTATGTAACACATGGTCTTTTGGAGGACGAACCAGATGACCGGCTGCAATTCTGCGAATCGATTTGTGTCCATATTACTAATAACCAGACCTTCTAGATAAGATAATCTGGTCCGATGAATCCTATTTCAAATTGTCCGGACATGGGAACAGGCATAACTGTGTGTACTGGAGTGATAAAAAAATCCATGTTTGATTATTGAGTCCCAACTGAACCAGCCTGGCGTTACGACGTGGGGTGCATCATCCAGCGAAGGTGTTATCGGACCCATGTTCTTTGATGGAACTGTTACTGGAGACAATTATTTGGAAATGCTTTGTGATGTGGTAGTACCACAACTCAGAACCAAAGCTAAATTTGATGAACTTTACTTCCAGCAAAATGGAGCACCTCCACGTGATGCGCGGGCAGTAAGAGAGTATCTTCATAAAGCCTTTCCGCAACATTGGTTTGGAAGGCTGAGCAGCATTGAATGACCACCACGTTCACTTGACCTTACACCAAAGGATTTCGTTTTTTTGGGGGTGGGGGGTGGGGGATGGGGGTGTAGTCAAGAACAAGATTTATGCCACAGTGTTTTGGACAGATACGATGATTGTGGCAAGGCTGAAGATGGACACTTTGAGCACTTGCGACATTAAATGTTCAATGTAAAATGTCTAATATGTATAATGTATGTAAATATATGTAAATAATGTCTAAATTTCTAATACAGGTAAAGTGCTAACTGTAAACCTACTTTTGGCCCATCCTGTATATATATATATATATATATATATATATATATATATATAAAAGTAAAGTCGTCGAGTGCCTAAAGTTGGTATCAGCCATACAGTGAGGGAGTATATCCCCCTTTCATAGCGCTAGGAGATTGTTTTTGGCATCTGAGGTGGAGCGCCAACTACCATCAGCTCCTCACTTTACCGCACAGATCCCTGTGCTACTCATACGCTGAATGGGCGAGGGCTGGTATCGAACCAGGAAACATCTGTTTCCTAGTCCGACGCTCTACCGACTGAGCTATACCAACCCCTTAATACGTTACAGTTACGAATGCGTTCGTTACTATAGGTTTCAAGATAGATAGTCAAAATGCTGGAGAGACAGAATGTCTATCTGTCTGTCGTTAAGACGAAGGAATCGAAATCAAACATTCAAATAAGTCACGACTGTTATGTATATATATATATATATATATATATATGTGTGTGTGTGTGTGTGTGTGTGTGTGTGTCACTCCTGTCTCCCTTGTTTTTATACAGAGTTACGATGGTGGCATTCCTTATGTCTTGTGGGATAACCCCTTCACAAGACATGAGGAATGCCACCATCGTAACTCTGTATAATAAATATGTCAGAAGTCATCCTGACACAACACCATAATGCTAAGAGGTCTAGAAGAAAGCAGCGGTAACAAAGCACCGGAACATCAACATCTTCGGGACAGCCTTCAAATGCGACATCTGTGGTCGAGAATGTTTTTAAAACATCGGACTTCATAGTCACAAGAGGGCACAAAAACTTTAATATAGTCTCCCGAGATTGAAATGCCAATAATATATATATATATATATATATATATATATATATATATATATATGAATGATGTAATTTGAGTGTTCAATATCGGTGTGGAACCATATATAGATCTTAGGATATTTCATAAACAACAGAGAAAAAAAATCTCCAAATTTTTATTCTTTTATTTTTTTTAACATTTAATTTTCAAATTTTTGGTACTTATTTTCTACCAAAATCATTCCTTAAAAAAATTCTATTCACACCTTCGGTCTTTTGTCATTTTATTTATACTGTAATAGTTTCAATTATATATAGCACCACCGATATTTTGCGTCCCAGAAAATAAGGGAGGGTCAAAGTTAAGTGACCTGAAAAAAATCAGAAAGTTTTAAAATAAAAAAACTAATGCATTATAAAATTCATTCATTGATAAATCAACACTGAAAATTTCATTAAAATCGGATAATTCCCTGATTTTTGGTAAATTATTTTCAATCAGGGGGTCGATTAATTTTTTTAGAATACGTCTATGACGTCATTTTTGTTGATATCTAATTCATGGGTATTAGCGCTAAGTGAAATGCAAATAGGACCGTCCATGATTTGAACTCGAATCGCCTATTCTGTCCAACGACGTTAACCGTCACACTGCGAACGCGTCCGGTAATCGATACATGTATAAAGGGCAGTTGTGTGAATGTGTATGTCCGGAGGAAACTTTGAAAATAAAACAATTAACGACAAAGTAAAATATATATACACATTGAATATCACCAGTGCTTGGTTTTTGAGTAAAAATAATAGAGATTTGATTTATATTCGTGAAGATAATTAAAAAATAAAATTTAAATGATAACAGCATGGATTTTTTTTTCATTTAATATTTTAGATAGTAGACATTAACATTTCTTTTCAGAGTAACTGGATCAATGCAAGGTCTATTTTTTTACATAGGGATTTAAATGGGGCATCCCACGAGGATTCAACTCCCAATTCAGTAATAATGGATCTGCGGGACTAACTTAAAAATTCCTCTGTACCCAGGCGATGCCGGGTAGCCACTTCTAGTCCAATATAAATCTGACTTTTTATCTTCTAAGCATCCAATGATTGTGAAATTATTTAGTTTTTTTTTCTAGTTAAACACAAGGCCAGAGGTATGGGGCACTCCGTGGGAAAAGTTTGTTTAACTATCTTTAGTTTGGAAGATAATTCAGTGAGAATCGAACTCACTAACAATGATTTGGTTGCCGAGCTCTTTAACCATTACACAAGACTTAATTGTTGACTTAGTCCTTTAGGTCAGAACTATTAACATTTAACCCGGAGCTAAAAGCTAACAAGTTAATTTAACAGAAAAGATTCAGTATGTTGTATAGAATAGCATCTCCAAGTTTTCACCCTGGGCTTTTCCAATATGGCGTACAAGATGGCAGCCAAATTAATTAAAACTAGCAGGACTTGTGGATATACCACAATATGATGATTTAATTATTACAACGTTTGATATGTTTACTTAATAGCTATTGCTAAATAGTTCAATATCTAAAAAGTATAAAAATCTTGATTTAACTCACGCACCCCCCCCACACTCTCTCTCTCTCTCACACTCGTTTTTTCTTTCTTTCCTTCTTTTCATCATCGATTGAAACAGATTAGCGTTATTGTTTTCGCGTTCTCACCCCTCTCTCTCCCTTTCTCGTACTCTCTTTCTTTCTTTGTTTATTATTATATTTTTGGGTAGCATGTCCTTTCTTTGTGTAAACTTGCAAATCGGTCGGAAAATTAGGGTGACCCAGAAAAAACAGAACCCACAAATTTAAATTTTAAAACTGTTAATTTTAACTAGGGGGTTTAGGATTTGGGTTAGGGTTTAGGGTTACGGTTATGGTTGGGATTATGGTTGGGGTTTAGGGTTAGTTTAATGGGAAAATAAATTATTTTGGTTCTGTTTTTTTCTGGGTCACCCTGTAAATGTTTTAATTTTCCGACCGATTTACAAGTTTTGCTCTTTCTTTTTTTTAATATAATAAGGACGGAATTGTCCATTATTTAGAGCGACGACACTCATAAGAAACAAGAATTCGGCGGATAAGCGATACTAAATAATCTTGATTTCCATTTTGGACGATTTGGACGGTCTCATTTTTAACCAGAGGGTGTCGCAGGATGATAACGGACGGAATATTTAGGAACAAGCGTATTAATATATAGACGTTTCTTGGGCACAAGACCAGTAGTAGGTATTTATCCAACCCGTTCGCCACGTGACATAAGGTCGTAAGGGTTATTTCCTATAACTCCAACATAAACAAAGGGGAGCTACTCTTGACTGATAAATTATTTATTGATTTATTGATTTACTAGGAAAAAAGATGACAGGGTTAGGGTTACGGTTAAGGGTTAGTTTAATGGGAAAATAAATAAATAATTTATTAGTCAAGAGTGATTCCCCTTTGTTTATGTTGGAGTTATAGGAAATAACCGTTCGTAAGTATTGAGCATCCAGTGAGGATTGAACTCACTGTTAAGTAATAATGGACTGACTTGCTACCATTACAACAAGATGGGACGCCCAAGAACTATGGGGGGCGCAGATTGAGAATCGAACTCACTATCAATGACTCGGTAGCAAAGTTTTCTAACCATTACAGATCGCCAGGCACCCATCTAACAATTATGAAGTTTTTGTTGTTGTTTTTTTTAATTTTATTTATTTATTTTTTCTATTTCTATTTTTCTATTTTTAAAAAAAACTTTCTATGACTTTGCCACCTCTGCGTCTGTACATTTCCTGTCGCGTCTCCGGTTGATATATGAAAAGAATCGACTACAAAGGAAAAAAAGGAAGTAAGCTAGAATTGAATCAATGGCCTCTTTTTTCTCTCATTTCTTTTTGATCGCTAAAATATCGCGCATGCGCCTGGCACACACATATACACACACACACACATATATATATATATATGTGTGTGTGTGTGTGTGTGTGTGTGTGTGTGTGTGCGTAAATCATGTGTATTACGCGTATCCCAAGTTTAGCAAAATACCACGTAAGAATATTAATTGAAATATAAAATAAAACATTCATTGATTATCAAGGGAACCTTAGAAAAAATCTTTCACAGACAGACACACAGACACAAACACACACACACACATTATTATTATTATTATTATTATTATTATTATTATTATTAAAAACAAGCTCCTCCCATTGACACTAAGTTAAAAACAACAACCTGTTTTGAAACGAACGCAAAAAGTGCTCTATACCATTATGCCAAAGCTATATATATATATATATATATATATCTTATTATAATGGAGATTGTGTTTTTCTGTCTGTAACCGAAACTATATTACTACTCAAGTCACAATTCCCTTAATTATTTACGTCAAATTCTCCATGATTTCATTTTTTTAAACCTTCAGTTATTAATAAAAATTGTTTTACATTATTAATACTGTTGACCATATCTACGTACTAATAACATGCAATTGTATTTATATATACAACAAAATAGCGGTTTACAGTTTGAATGAGAAGGCTAATTTGCATATTGATATTTAAAATGTTATTTTAATAAATATGTGCTTGGTATTATTGATTTCTAATTGTTTGGTTTTATCTTAAGAAATATAAACAAAAATCTCGTGGATAAATCTTAAAAGAAATTTATTTACAAGAAGAAATAACTGTAATATTATCCTTTTACTTCCTATTTTAACTAAATAGTTAAATTAGGAAAATTTACCACTGAAAGAGGGGAGTAATGGAAAATGATGGAATAGTTAGTTTCAAAGTTGTTCTATTTTTCGATTATACCCCCTCTGTTGCAGATCTTTTTATCTGCATTCTTAGTCAGTTTCATTAGCCTTTCTAATTTAATATGATATTTTTTTATATCAAAACTTAAATACTTGCACCCGGAGGGTGCATATATTTGCTAGTATATAATAAGGGTGCTATATCTATAAGTAAATAGTACTCAATATCATGAATAGAACATTTATATCTAAGATAGGGTATCGTAAATAGGGAATAAACGGAGCTTTGTTATTGACAGTTTCTCGCCAATGCGATTATCAAAACTAATCATTTGGTTTAAATAATTGCTGAGGCGAGAAACTGTCAGTAACAAGCACCGTTGACTCTATGTCCACGCTACCCTAACTTATATACACTCATGGGCATTTTGGGCGGAGGGTGGGGTTAAGAAAGATAAATGCGTAAACATCGTTCAAAAATCGCTTTGATTATCGTGTGTAAATAAGTAAAAATTTATAGAAGACCATAATGTAAAATTTTATCGTGTATCTCACTGATCTGGGTTATAAGGGGAGATAACTTTTTAAATACGTTTGATGATCCGTACACGAAAATAAAATCGTTAGTAATACATTTTTAGATATATAAAAATCTCGGAAAATATGTTGCCCAAAATTGCGCATTTTTAAACTTATATTTTTAGATAGATTCAATAGAGCTTTATCTATGGTGAAAATATTTTGTTGAACATGGATGCTTCCAGACGTTTAAAATTCACTAAATCTTTAAGTAAATAAAAATAGGTCAATTGTTTAAGAGAATTTTTTTTTATCAAAGAAAAATATTGTTTTTAAAACTACGAAAAACCTGTTAGTTGGTAAATATAAAAAAATGTATTTCTTTTTCTTTTGGCAGATAGCACACAGACTACGAAACATTTTTCTAGGTAGGTAGATTTTTTTTCGCTCTCTTGCCATAATTGAAATCAGTCAGTCAGTCTGCTATTGGTTTGAACACCAGCAACTGGCTAAGCACAACTGAACCAGTGTCAAGAAAACTGGTACTTATGGGAATTCTGAATAGTCCACTCATGCATTTGGGTGATTCCATTCCTTGAGTTCTGATTGACTGCTTGGTTTCCATGATGTTCTGAGGTTTCATAAATAACCTGGCATTTTGCAGTAGTCTTTGCAGCAAACCAGATACGTATTAAGTTACAATTTCTTGCTGCCTTGTCTTACCAATTCGACGGTAATTGAAACTAGTATGATTATTCTACAGCTAATTTTTTTCTTGATCACACTGGATGCTATGAGGCGATGAGGATTGATTTAAAAAAATGTTTTCAGTTTCTGTTACATTTCTAATGTCCAAGAAATGATAATACTGAATGAAAAGGCGGCTTTTTATGTTTAACAAACGATGGTTTATATTTACCGCTGGTAGAGCTCATCTATTCTATTAAAATCGACACTTAACGCTCAAACTTGTCGGGGACCAAAGTGCATGACACTTACCTTATACCTGGCCCAACCGGGGGGTCCAGTGAGCTTCGGCCGCTGGATCGGTAAAGTAATTAATAGTGTTGATCCCAGAGGGCTATCCTCCCAGGCAATACCTGCCCCCTCGATTTAAAGGGACAGGGCCGGGTTTATTGCCCAGTGCTTGAGGCGCCTCCCCTTGTGGGAGAATGCCGACGGGATCAACGCAATTTTTCCACCCGCCACCCATGAGTCTCGGCTTGTGGGTAGTCCCACGTTAACAGGGCCTTGTGCCTGACCCGTACAAGTGGGGTACGAGGAAATATATACCAAATAAAGTGCATGACAATCTATCTGTAATGGCTGCCTTTTTCCTGTTTCTGTCTTGTGTCTATGATATACTGAAACGGGAGATAACTCATTCCTTACTCACCAATGACAACAATTCTGCGTATTTTTGTTATTGCCAATTATTTGTTCGGTGTTTCAATATTTCATTAATAATAACTTTTCTGTATTTTGTTAGAATTTTATTCTTGAAACTGTTAGGATCGCCCATAACTGACCTAACAAGTGAACAACCGAATCTCTTGGGTCATAGGGAATTTTTTCGTTAAAAAAATATTTCAATTTTATTCATTAAAAATGTGTTATCATGGATTGAGAATTAAAATTTCAGGAATTGTATTTTAATTCTACTTTTTCGTTATTTTTCTTTCATTTTTAATTATATTTTTTATTCCTATTATTAAATAATCTTTTTTTTCTTTCTAAATACATATCATAATCTTCTATCCATATATAAAGGGCAGTTGTGTGTATGTGAATGTCCTGAAGAAACTTCGAAAATAAAACAATTAATGACAAAGTTATTATATACTTTAAATATCACCAGGGCTTGGTTTTTGAGCAAAACTAATGAAGATTTGATTTATATTCGTGAAGATAATTAAAAACATAAAATGAAAATGATAACAGCATGGAATTTTTTTTTGCATTTAATATTTTAAATAGGAGACATTAATTTTTATTTTCAGAGTGTATGGATCAACGTAAGGTATTTTTTTCTTCTTTTTTTTTTTACATGGGGATTTTAGTGGGGCATCCTGGAGGGATCCAACTTGCAATTCAACAATAATGGATCTGCAAGACTATCTCTCCACCATACCTATACCCAGGCGACGCCGGGTAGCCACTTCTAGTCTATTATAAAAGGGATTATTTAAGAATTCAGTATTTTTATATAAAATAATTTGCCTAAAATATAAAGTTGTCGGGGTGGCCTAAAGTCGGTATCAGCCAATCAGCGAGGGTGTCTATCCCCTTTTCACTAGCGCTAGACCAAGGAGATTATTTTAGCGTCTGAGGTGGAGCGCCACACCTACCATCAGCTCCTCACTTTACCGCACAGATCTCTGTGCTACTCATACGTTGGCGATGACCGGTATCGAACTAGGAACCGTGTGGTTTCTAGCCGAACGCTCTACCAACTGAGTTAACCGGTCCCTAAAATATAATTATTCATAAATATTTTTTTTGGGGGGGGGGGCAGAAGCATATCATTCACTTAAAATGACCCGTGTGTTTTGAACAGGTCAGATGTAAACAACCCATCATTTGTGGTCACCAGACTCATTGAGACATTCGGCTCATTTGTATGATACATGGAAACTAGTCTAAAGGATCCAGCGATTTTTGTTCCCTTATTAAAGTCGTCGGAGCGGACTAATGTCGGTATCATCCAGACAGAGAGAGGGTCTATCCGCTTTTCACTAGCACTAGACCAAGGAGATTAGTTTAGCATCTGAGGTGGAGCGCCACACCCACCATCAGCTCCTCACTACTGTGATACTCATACGCTGAGTTGGCGAGGGCCAGTATCGAACCAAGAACCTTGTGATTCCTAACCGAACACTCTATCGACTGAGCTAAATGTAAACTAGTAGATATACACCCTGTTGACCCCTCTGCTCTTATTCACCCTGCCAAACTTTTAGTCACTTCCGGGGGGTCTACATGGACCACTTTGGGAAACTGGTTCAGATCAACACATTCGGTCTAAGGGTCACGTGACCTCTACTCCTGCCCCAGATGTTCAGTCACGCAAGGAAATCTGATCAACCACCTGTTTTTAATTTGTTTTTTTTTTCTTCTATAACATTGGAGTTTCTAAAAAAACCAAAAAAAAAGACAAAACAAACAGAAAAAAATACAACGATTGCTGCACTTACGAATTGGGAATCAGAACTGGTGGTTTGGTCGGGGTTATTAAATCGGCGTCTGGAGTATTGATTCTTCTGGGGGTTGGGGGTCTGAGAAATAACAAAGGATGTGTTAGGGGTGCATTTGAATTAAACTAGCACGTTAATTAAATGACACCGTCATTCTCTCTCTCTCTCTCTCTCTCTCTCTCTCTCTCTCTCTCTCTCTCTCTCTCTCTCCACCTTTGGTGAAAGTGACCGGATTATGGCAGTAGAGAGGAAGGGTCAGAAGAGAAGAAAATAATTGGAGAAATATTAGGGGTGGAGGTGTTGACGAGGAACAAATGAAATAGATGAGAAGGTAGTGTAGAAAAAGAAAGGGATTGGTGATAGGAATGAGAGAGTGGGGAATGGAAAGTATAGAAAGACGAGAGAGAAAAGGGAGTGAAGAGAAAGAGATAAGGGAAAGAAAGAGAAAAAAGAGAAGTAGCAAAGAAGAGAGAGAGAGAGAGAGAGAGAGAGAGAGAGAGAGAGAGAGAGAGAGAGAGAGAGAGAGAGAGAGGGGGTGGAGATAGATCGCATTTGTGGAAAAAAGAAAGACTGAAAAAACCTAGAGAGGGGGAAGACAAGTGAGAGAAAAAATATATGAATATGCTGAGATAGATACTTACAAACATAGAGAGATACAAACAGACTTTTGTTCATTTCACATTACACTTGTGGGATTATCTCCCCTTTGCCAGGAAGAGTTATCTTCCCGCGGTGTTGCCGTTTGTTCCCACTAGGGGACCTCTGGTATTTAAGCGCCTTATTTGAACTTCTCTTCCTCTTTTAGCTAAATCTCCGGAACGAGCACATGGGTTAGACTACTGTCTACCCCTTTCTCGATGGGCTACGGCCCCTCCTAGTACGTGATTTCTATGTACGGACGCTCCAGTCCTTTTATGTGTATGTTTATGTACACTATTCTATTCTATCTTCTATTGTTTATGTATCTTGTTTATTCATGTGCTGTATTATATAAAATGTTTTGTCTCTCAACCTTGTCGGAGTTGTATGTTCAATTATAACCTTGAACCTTACACACTTATACCTTTGGGAAAGGTATGCATTTAACTATTCTCCCTCTGGCTATGGGTAAACAGTAATGTAGATTTTTAACTTTTTAAGAGCCACCGGTCTAGGAGAAAGAAATGCTGAATTAAAACATGCTTAACTCAACTTTAAAATTGTGTCGCATCTGTATGTGCACAAAGGAGTTTGGTAATATATACGAGGATGAGCTGAAGAGTTCTTTGGCTGACTAAAAGGAGTATTACGAGAACTGTGAAATCTTCCATGCTCAATTTGAATTCTTCTTATTAATAGCTGTATTACTTCAAAAGTAATTAGTAGTGTTGCATACCTCTTTCTTTACTTCTTCTATTCTTCTTCTAACGTCTTTTCTATCTTACGTCTTCTTCTAACATCTCTTCTAGCGTCTGGACTTCGTCTTGGTGGTCGGTCGCACTTAACTCATTTCTTAAGACATTCACCAACCACAAAACTGTGTTATTTTCTTAAGCTTTTATTTCCTTAACTAAACATTTCATGTAACTAAATATCTGACTAACATAGCGCGCGTATGCAGTGAGTTCCATTTAAGGCAGCACATCTTCTCTGCCCGACGTCAAACTGAAACTGAGGACCGACTAGCTCCCACGTGACTTCACGTATTTCGCGGGCTTTCTGTAGTATTCCATGGAAAGTCCCGCCCGTGATATGAAAAGGGTCATCCCTTTAGAAATACAGGGGATTGACAATAATCTTATGCAACCGCATAGATTATGAAACAGTAGCAATTTCTCTTGAAAATGAAAATATGGAATCGCGGTGTTATCAAGTGCCCTTAGAAATGGCTAACCCCACCCCCAGGGCATTTATGCTGACATGGGTGTTACATTAGGAGATGACACTCCATCTTTATGAATAGTGCAAAGTGGGCGGTTAAATTTAGGAGAGGAAAGGAGAGTCTTGAAGATGACCCAAAGGTCAGGACATCCTGCAACTGCTACCAGCGATGAAAATAATTAATCGTATTTACCACACGGTGATGGATGACCAAGCGGTTGGCTATGAATCAAATTGCCAGTGATATTGGTATATTGTTTGTTTTGTTTTGTTTTACGGCATATCAACCACGGTGGGTCATTTAATGCCAACAAAGTTTTGAAAGATTCGTTGTGATAGATTTTTTAAACTCCATTTTTTTTGTTAACAAATTTTCTATTCAAACCATAGATGGGATTCTAACAGGTACTACCACTCCCGGTCAGAATGGACCAGGGGTCGGAATGGACCAGGTAGCAATGGTGATGAAGGGGTACACCTTATTCCCCAGAGCTCCAGAACTTGAAACTCACCATTAAATAGAGTTTAACGTCATTCCCAGGACATGAAACCCTCAGTCACCGCATTCTAGCACTTATATGATAAAAAGGGTTGGGGCTTGTCATAAAGGCAATAGGGTTGTGACAATCAAGCTAGGGCTTGACGTGAGCAGCTGATTGATCGGAGGTAGCCTCTCCGACCGCCCGTCTAGCCTAAATAAGGGCCTGAGTGGAGTGTTGCATATCATAGACTGCTCATCCACCAGGATTCCGTCCTTAAGCATCACAGGTGGCTCCAATTTTTGGGGGGGGGGCGTCCAAGCTGAAAGGGCTGGATATTGGTATATCCTATCAGAGCTGAGAATATCCTGCACAATGAACTTAGCATGAAAGAAAATTGTCCGCTCGTTTCGGTGCCATGTCATCTGACACTTGATCAAAATCGCAACAGGTTGATCATATCACGGAAAAATCTGGCATTGTTTGAGGTGAACGAGCTGACTTACTTCCGGTGAAAACGCATCTGCTTGGCTTGTCAGGTTCTGCTTGAACTAAACTAAAGAAACATGGCCGCCATTGGCAGGTGGATTTATCGGGTGTGGTCTCGTTCGTGGCGTGAGTGTGGTGTCACCTATGCAAATTATGCCAACGGAGAATCATAGTATAAAAGGAGATTGTTGTGTCATTTGAGCGGTGTCAATTTCGGTACAAAGAAAGACTGCTGTAATATTGTTGCAGACAGAAAGACTTTGTCAGTGGACTTTTGCGATTGGGAAAAGGATTACCGTCGTTGATTTTCAAATAATTTCTTAGCAACCAATTTCAATATACTTGTTTTCCTTGAACGTTTTCTAACCCAGGATCAGTGTTGGGTTCATCCCTTTAAACCAGAAAAAAGATATTTTTGTAGTAGATAAACTTCTCACTTGCTGTAAAAAAAAAGGCTAAGGTCGTTTCATCTACAGGGAAGTTAATAGCCTCAGTTTTTTTTTGGATGCAAATGGAATTGTGTTTTATTGACTATTTTCAAAAGGGCTACATCATCAATGGAGGGTACTGTGCCAATTTGATGAGGCAATTACGAAATGCACACAAGACTTGAACACCCAAGAAAACTGACCAAAATTCTCGTTTAATCAGAACAACGCTCAAGTTCTTGGTTTCAATTGTTATTGTGCGTCACTGTGGCACTGGAATTATCAATCAAACTCCCTATTCTACTGATTTGGCCCCATCTAACTATCATCTGTTCCTTAACAGGAAGAAAAAAAAAACAAAAATACTATCGCAGTCATGATGACGTCCCATCTACTGTGGATGACTTTTTTTTAACCAACAGGATGAAGCCTTCTCCATCAATGGGATTCAAGCACTGCAATACTGATTGAATGTGTGTGATCCGCATGGGAAGCTATATTGAAAAATAGACCTTATTTATTCACATTCCATTAGGGTATCTTGGTAAGCTTATGAACTTTTCAGCCGACCATCGTATATCTAATCAATGATATATAATATCCAACAGATTATATATAATACGTATTACCTAATTGATTACTTACGATATCAAATACCTAATTAAATCTATAATACCTAATCGATTACATATTATAGCCAATTCATTGATTATAATACCAAAATACTTAATCAATTATACATAATACCCAATACCAAACACGGATGATAGCACGGATCCTTTGACTCTCTCCCTTCTCTCTCACTCTCTCTCTATCGTTTATTGTTCTTAGCAAATCCTCAACACTGCATCCAGTGTCTGTACAGAACTGTTGTAAGTTTTTGCTTGTCGGTAAACACTAGCGTGTTCATGTGCAAGAGTCCATAGAAGAACGTCACTTATGAGTTCGTCCTTACGTCTCCAGCAATGTTTTGTTCGTTTTTATTGGATTGTTTATAAAAAACAAAAGATGATATAAATTCAATATAAATAATTCTACATCTTAGATATGAAAAAGAATCACTTGGAAATTGAAAGCCGAGGAAAAAATCTTGTAGAAAATTAAATTTTATTGTCAAAATATTTTTGTCAATAAAGAAAGAAAAGACAATTCTGATATAAAATTATGTGGATTCGATCAGCATAAATCGGATTCTGTTTGGACTTCCATGGGTGTTAGTCCTCACCAAATTTTTCTTGGCTTTACCCTGTATTCGAACTCTTGACACCCGAGAGAAATATGAAATTACCTTAATCACAAGACAACCTTTTTTTTTTTTTTTATTTGTCTCATACAACCTATTATGTCAAGTTCTTATTTAAAAATTGTTTTCATTTATTTTTTGCCATCGATATATTTTTCTTCCTTTTCCATTTTAATTTCTTTCTTTCATTCTTTCTTAGTATTTCCCTTTCTTCTCTTCTTCTTTCTTCTTCTTCTTCTTCTTCTTCTTCTTCTTCTTCTTCTTCTTCTTCTTCTTCTTCTTCTTCTTCTTCTTCTTCTTCTTCTTCTTTCTTTCTTTCTTTCTAACTTACCTCTACCTCTTTTTATCTATCAATCTTAGTCCGTACTTCTCTTCAGTTCTTTCTTTCTTCTTCTTCTTCTTCTTCTTCTTCTTCTTCTTCTTCTTCTTCTTCTTCTTCTTCTTCTTCTTCTTCTTTGTCCCTACCCTTTTTAATCCTTCTTCTTCTTCTTCTTCTTCTTCTTCTTCTTCTTCTTCTTCTTCTTCTTCTTCTTCTTCTTTCTTCTTCTTCTTCTTCTTGACACTCCCCTTTTCGTGTATCTAATTATCCATCCTCTATCTTTTTTCTTTTGATTAACTTTGCATCTGAATCTATCACGATTCCACCCGCCACCCGTCACCCTAATCTCTTTGAATCTATCCATTCTCTTGCCGGACATTATTCGACACACAAAGAAAAGCAAGAAGAAGAAGAAGAAGAAGAAGAAGAAGAAGAAGACATAAATGACATTACGCACCCCCCCCACCCCACCCCATCCATCGACGCAGGTTCTTCATTGCGTTTAATAAAACATCAATGGAATCAAATCGTATCATAGAGTGTCCAGACTTTTCTGCTGTAGGCAATATTGCTACCATATTTACACCGACCACTGTTCCCGCCACAATGAAATTTGTTACCGTTAACGTAATTGATGTTAGACAATTGTAGACTCGGCTCACTGGGTAGGCCAAGGGGGCGGAGAAGCAAAGGCTTTTGAGGCTATACAATAACGAGTAATCGATTACGCTAACTTTAAAAACAAACTATTACCTAAAAAGAAAAGAAGAAGTGCCATTACTTTGGTAGCTACTAATTTTAAAATAATTTTTATACTCATGGCGTAAATACGTTTGATTCGGTTAGGGGGAAAAAAAGAAAAGAAAGTTAAGTGTGTCTTAAGGAAAATTTATGAACCTTTCACTTGAATCGAACTCACGCTTAAGGGCTTTTGATGACAACACGCTAACCCTAGCAGAATAGCCTATAATTATACCATTTCACCTTTACAAACTCCAGCAGAGGCGAATATGGCGTAACGGATAACATCGTAGAAGATGGAATTGGTGAGGCGTGTTCAAATTCAAGACGGGGATGTATGCGTTTCACTTCATGCTAAATCCTTTGTAAAAGGCATGAACCCATATATTCCCCCTCCTCTCCGAGTATGTATTTATGAAACTCTCCACAAGGAGGAATACGAGACAATGTCAGCCTTTAAGTGGGGTAATGCCGGTTTGAATTCAGAGTTTGTCTTCTCCTTGAATGATTGTCTCAACAAAACTAAAGAACCCAGTCTGTACTAATATTTACCCATAGATAGGGGGTGGAAATGGTTGAATTCACACTTTTCCCGGGGGTATTAACACTATGTGAAATGCAAACAAGTTCATCCAGAATTTGAACTCGGGATGCCAGTTCTATTTTCTACGACGATAACTGCTTACGGTCAAGTCACGGTGAAAGCATTGGTTCCCGCTAGATCTTCGAAGTTAAGCAGTGATGAACCAGTTCAATACTTAGATGGGCGACCATTTAAGCCACAGCAGATACTGTAAGTAAACCGAATATCAAAATGACTTGGTTCGGTTTTAAATGACCCGAAAAGGGTTGATATGCCGTAAAACAAACCAACCAACAAACCAAAGATGATAACCATTACATACCAGTTCTAGGTAAATAATAGAATAGACTGGTTTCCATCACCTTTGATAAGGGCAACCAGTCTAGGAGAATTTAAAAAAACTGGGAATTCAAACCCCACTCCAGGGTAATTTGCCGCAGCGGAAGAGCAAAAGGAAGTGCTGGAAACTGGAGGCAGGTTGACTTTGTGTTAAACCTCGTTCCAGCATTTCTTACGATGTGTAGCGATTGTCTGCCCTTGTTTGGTCTGGAAGACTTATCTTCCCTTGTTTCCAGGTTTTTGATCGCTAGGGATGTGGACTATTTAATGAGGGAAACGGCAAGTTTGAACTCTCTTTGTCTCCGACACTGCATCCAACACAGATGGGTTAGACGTTTGCGTCTACACCCTATCATGTAGGTGGCAAAAGCCACCCATCCTGTCTTTAGTAAGTGACATTACTTTATGGACTCTCTATATCTTCCTTATACACCATTACTTCTACGGGACGCAGACCTACCTTATGTATTGTACTTCTATTCATATATGTGTTGCTTATGTATTTTATCTCATATATGTATTCCTGTTATATGTATTTTCTCCACGTCCTCATTAAATTTCGTTGTTACATTTCACACCGTTGTCGGTGTATTGTTAGTACTTATATGTACCCTCGTTGGGAGGCCTCTAAGCCAACCAACCAACAATAACTAACTGTAATTTTACAGATGCAACATTTTAAAGCATCTAGCCCTTCTTGATGATAACGTATCCTGTTGACAAGGGCTTAGAAAACACCGTCTCCCCTGGAGAGGAGTAAAATCCACCTTCCGACAAAAAAAAATTGTCCTAAACAGCATCTAGCCTAACATTCGTTATTTTCTTTTTTCGGCACTTAATCTGGACCATACGAACTTTAGGCACTCCTTTTGCGATCTCGATTCATAAGGACATTTTTTCCATTCCCACCGTCAAAATCCGGTTGTTTGTCAATAGACGATTTTTAGAGTTTTTAAATTATAAAACTAACCCCTAACCCTAACCCCTAACCCCTAACCTAATCCCTAAAAAACAATCGGATTTTGACGGTGTAAATGAAAAAATGTCCCTATGAATCGAGATCACAAAACATTCAGTGCGTATTATATACGAGAATAAGGCACCATATGACCTTTAGGCACCCCGCCTGAAGGTCATATGGTCCCTTATTCTTGTATATAATACGCACTGACTGTTTAGAATTTGTAACAGCTAAATTTAACCTACAGTTAACATTTGTTCAAGTTTTTATCGTTTCGTAATGAACTAGAAATAAGAATTTATATAGTTTACATTGTTTTCAGCAAATGCCGACGGAAATGTTCACAGATGAATGCAAAAAAATGGCGGCGAATATAAGTTTTCATTTGGAGAAATAAAATCATAAACAAACACACATTCCAGTGAAAATTTATTTCTCTGCAACGGTGTAAAAGAAATTAATTTTTGGATTATAGGTATGACTTACTTTCGGTCATTCCGTCCTGAATATGATGAGGTATGTGCAAAAAGGATCTCAGAAGCTTTTGTATTGCCCCTTCCAGCTGGGAAAAATTGGCTCAGGACCGCCCTCAGTGGCGACAAACTCTCCGTATAGGACTGCTCATGTCAAAAGTTACCCTGACACAACACCATGAAGCTAAGAGGTCCAGAAGAAAGCAGCGGTAGCAAAGCATCGGCACATCAACATCTTCAGGGACAGACTTCAAATGCAACATCGGAGGTCGAAAATGTTTTTTCAAACATCAGACTTCACAGTCACAGGAGGCGCTGTAACTTCAGGGGCACAAAAACTTTATTATAGTCTTCCGAGACTGAAATGCCAATAATAATAAGGGACATCCTGTATCATCCTCATGCAACTCTATCTTTTGGGCCAAAGAAAATATCGAAAAATAGTACACCTTATACACAAATAATTATGATAACTGTGCAATAATCTTCTACAAAATAAGTGTATTACCTAAGAACATTGGTGTATCTACGGTATGACAGGTATGTCCCGGGCCCTGGACGCCATTTAAAGGAGGCGCCACACAGACGTACTGGCAGCGCCTTCCACAATTTTCACATTGCTATTCAGATAATGCTAACCATCACAGTTTCCAGCTTTCATTCAGCAAGTTAAAACTTATACTTTCATATTCAACAGCTGCAATCAGTTAAAACAGACTCTGTGATCTTGCTTTACTGGATGTAGAGGGAAAAGAAACTGAAAAAACAAAAACAAAAAAATGAAACAGACTTTGACCACATCGTAGACGAATTTGCATCAGAGATATCAAAGAAGATGCAATTGTAGTTTTAAGTACTGGCTCTAATTTCTTTTTTAAGGATTAACGAAATTAACTCGTATTTTTCAGCTGATTTTATGGTAAAGTTATTGTAGCGTTTGTCTGCCCCTGTTTGGTCTGGAAGAGTTATCTTCCCTTGTTTTTTTAGGTTTGGACCGCTAGGCGTCCATGACTATTTAATCAGGGAAGCGCCAAGTTTGGACCTCTCTTGTCTCCAGGACAGCCACCAGCACACATGGGTTAGAAGTACGTTTATACATTTATAGGTGGGAGGCTTCGCCACCCAGCCTGCCTAAGTAAGTGACATTCCGTAATGGACTCTTCTTCACTTCTGTGGGACGAAGTCCTACCTTCTTTACAATACGTTTATGTATCTTCTGTATACTTCTATATTGTATCTTATCTCCTATATGTGTTCTTTATTATATTTTCTTTGTATGCCTTCTACTCGTATATGTATTCCTGAATAAATGTCTCTCCAAGTGCTCATATAATAAAGTCCATGTTTGTTACACTTCGTAACATTGTCTTTATCGGAATATTTCTGGACATTTATATACCAACACAATTGAAGGCAACCTAAGCCTATCAACCTAAAATAACAACTTGAAATCTTACATTATCTAAAAAAAAAAAAAGGGGGGGTCCTATGATTACAGAAGGTCATAATTCAAGTGCTTACCATAGACACTATTTTCCATAGATACACCACTTCGTAGGAATGTCACCACTGAGGAGGCGGTATCTTATCTGACTGGAACGGCATTGGTCACCGTTTCAAAAGTCGTATTTGAACATGTTGACAACACGCCCCGTTTAAAGTGACTACGACTAGCAAAGTCTATTTTGCTCGCTTCTTCATCAACACGGTGACAATTTTTGTTAACAGGGAGATAAGAGAATATTTCTATTCTCTGCATTGCGGTCCCCCGCAGAGTATTTTTCATCTTTTGTTCATTGATGATATAACGGGGTGGAGTCTCCGTGGCGTAGTGGATAACGTGCTGGACTTTGACATCTTAGTAAGCGAGTTCAAACTCCAGTGGTGTTATTATGTTCACTTTTAGACTAAAAACATTGGGAAAAGTATGAAACTCCTCATCCCCCAGCTACGGGTTAAATAGAGCCACTATTGTTTTTCTACAAGGTTAGTTTCGGCATTAAATAAACCACGAAGTTTTATGTGCCATTAAACAAAGAAACCAAACATTTTTCCTACAATTGTCCTGCCTTTCATTTTCTCTTTCTTTGTTGAACCTTATTTTTTTCTTTTTACTTCTTTTTCCTCTTCTTTTCATTTCAACATTTTTCTTGTTCTTCTCTTTCTTTGTTTTAACTTTATATCTTTCTTTTCCCTATTCCTCTTTTTCTTCTCTTTTGTGGTAGTGTCGTGTTCTTCTTCTTCTTCTTCTTTCTTCTTCTTCTTCTTCTTCTTCTTCTTCTTCATTTTACTTTCTATGTCACTCATTCCTGATTTTTCTTTTTTCTTCTTTTAACTCTTTCTGTTGATCTTTTTTTCTCGCAAAATCTCTTTCTTTTCAAAATTATTTTCCTTTCATTCCCTTTTTCTTCGCTTCTCTTAAACTTCTTCGATCTTTTTCATTTTCTTCGCTCTACTTTTTCTCTCCTTCTTATTTCTTTATTTTTCTCTCTCCCTCCTCCATCTCCTCCTCCCCCATCGCCCCTCCTTCTCTTCCTTCTCCTCCTCCTATCTCTCTTTATTGTTCTCTCCTCCCTTCCTATTCCCCCTTGTCCTCGTCCTCCTCCTCCTCCTCCATCTTCTCCTCCTCCTCCTATCTCTCTTCATTGTTCTCTCCTCCTCCTATCTCTCTTCATTGTTCTCTCCTCCTGTCTCTCTTTTCTTTATTTTTCACTCCACCCTCTTTTTTCTTCTATCTCTAAACACTCTCCCAATTTATCGATTCTTTTTTTCTTTTCCTTTTTCCTTCCCTCTCCCTCTTCAACCCTCTTTCTCTCTCCGCCTCTCTTTACCACTTTCCCCATCTTTTAAAAAACGTTCTCTCCCCCCCTCTCTCTCTCTCCCCCTCTCTCTCTCTCTCTCCCCCTCTCTCTCTCTCCCTCTCTTCCCCCTCTCCCTCCCTCTCTCTCTCTCTCTCTCTCTCTCTGTCTCTCACCACTTATTTAGCTACTGGGCCAGACTTGAAAAGACTTTCAACTAATCAAAAGACATCTTAAGCTTGTATTATTCACTTTTGATCTTATTCATTCCTTTTCTGTATTAGCCGTCTCGCCAGCCCCCCCCCCCCCTTCCCATCCCCTCCCTTCCCCCGCCCCCTCGCCCGCCCGCCATTATCTAAATGCCTTATTTCTCTATCGGTCTCTTCTTGCTTTGATCAATCATAAAAGATCGGCTGTTTTAATGAAAACGATGGAGAACCGGCCCGATCTTGAGTCGTGATAAAAATGGATCGATTGGCTGGACAGAATAGAATTGGAGTTAGGAGAGATATAGAGAGGGTAGGAGGAGAATATGAGGAATAGGCAAAGGGAGAGGAAAGAGAGAGCGGGAAGAGAAGAGAAGAAAGAAGAGAAAAGAGAAAGGAAGGTAGGAGAAGTAAATATGAGGAATAGGCTTAGGAAGATGAAATAGAGAGAGGGTAGGAGGAGAAATATAGGGAATGGCTTAGGGAGAGGAAAGAGAGAGCGGGAAAGAAGAGGACAAAGAAAATGTAAGAGACAGACGTTAAGAAGTTGAGGAAAGAGAAATAGAGGCACTACAAAATATAGAGAGGTAGGAAGAGAACTATGAGGAATAGGCGGAGAAATATGGGGAATAGGCTTAGGGAGAGGAAGAGAGAGCGGGAAAAAGAAGAGGACAAAGAAATGTAAGAGACAGACGTTAGGAAGTTGAGGAAAGAGAAATAGAGGCACTACAAAATATAGAGAGGGTAGGAAGAGAACTATGAGGAATAGGCTTAGGAAGATGAAATATAGAGAGGGTAGGAGGAGAAATATGAGGAATAGGCTAAGGGAGAGGAAGAGAGAGTGAGAAAGAAGGGAGAAAGGAAGAGAAAGAGGAAGGGTAGGAGAGAATAGACTCAGGGAGAGGAAATATAGAGAGGGTAGGAGAGAAATATGAGGAATAGGCTAGGGAGAGGAAAGACAGAGTGAGAAAAGAAGAGGAGAAAGGAAGAGAAAGAGTTAAGGAGAGAAAGCGAAAGAGAAATAGTGACAGTACAAAACTGCAGAGAGGAAGTAGGAGGAGAGAGAGAAATAAATTAGAGGGTTAAAATGGGTAGTAGGCAGAGGAGAAGAGCTGTGACGTAGAAAGAAAGGAAATATAGAGAGGGTAGGAGGAGAAATATGAGGAATAGGCTTAGGAAGAGGAAAGACAGAGAGAGAAAAAAGAAAGAGAAAGGAAGAGGAGAGAGGTCGACGGGGTGGCCTAATGTCGGTATTAGCCAGAGAGAGTATATCCCCTTTTCACTGGCGCTAGACCAATGAAATTGTTTTTGTGTCTGCGGTGGGGCACCATACCTACTACCAGCTCTCACTTTACCTCACAGATCCTGTGCTACTCATCCACTGAGTTGGCGAGGGTCGGTATCGAACCAGGAACCTTGCGATTCCTAGGCAAGTGCACTACCAACTGAGATGAAGAGAGAAATAGTTGGAACTGTCAAGCGCTGATCTAATATATAAATAGAGAGGGTGAAAATGGGTAGTAGGCAGAGGAGAATAGCTGTGAGGTAGAAAGAAAGCCGGGGTTTTCTGATTTAAAAAGTTTGAAACACCATTTTTAAATACTTAGTCTATAATGTTCGGTTACTTATGATATGTAGTAAAAGTAAAAGTAAAGTCATCGGGGTGGCCTAAAGTCGGTATTAGCCAATCGGCGAAGGCGTCTATCCCCTTTTCACTAACGCTAGACCAAGGAGATTATTTTAGGGTCTGAGGTGGAGCGCCACACCTTACTTTACCGTACATATCCCTGTGCTACTCATACACTGAGTTGGCGAGGGCCGGTATTGAACTAGGAACCTTGTGGTTCCGAACCGAACGCTCTACCGACTGAGCTAACCCGGCCCTTCGTGAGATGTAGCGTCCCAAAACTGGTGAGCTTACGGTCAAGTCTCGTTGACAGCACCGGTTCCCGGAGTTAAGCAGCAATGAGCCTGTTGAATACTTAGATGGGTGACCATTTAAGCAACAGCAGATACTATAAATAACCATATATCAAATGATTTGATTCGGCATTAAATGACCCGAAAAGTGTTGATATGCCGAAAAACAAAACCAACCAACCAACCAACCAACCAAATTCTAAAACTGATGAGTATATGGTGAATGTTGAATAACAATTTTATCTTTTCTTGGGTTTGGTTGGTTGGATTTTACGGCATATCAACTCTTTGTGTGTTATATTATGCCAAAAACGTTTTTGCTGTATTCAATTTTTAAAACTCATTTTGAACCATACGACCTTAAGGCACCCCTTTTTAATCTCGATTAGGAAAGGACATGTTTTTCATTTACACGTCAATATCCGGTTGTTTGTTAGTGGTTAGGGTTAGGGGTTAGGGGTTAGTTTTATAATTAAAAAAAATCTAAAAATCGTCTGTTAAAACAAGCGGATATTGACGGTGTAAATAAAAAACATATCCTTTCTTAATCGAGATTAAAAAGGGGTGCCTTAAGGTCATATGGTCCCTCATTTTTAATCTATTTAACCGATAGATGTGACTATAACAGATAGTATCACTCTGGGTGGACCTGGGAGTAATGTCATTGAAAGGGTACTCCACACGCCCCAGAGCCCCAGAATTGGAACCTCACCACTTGATGCAGTTTAGCATCGTACCCAGGACACTAAGACTCTTAGCCACCACCTTCTTACACATATATGAGATTCAGGAGAAAAAGAAAGAAAACGATAAAGATAAGGTGAGGTCAATAGAGAGAGAGAGAGAGAGAGAGAGAGAAGTAAAAGAAAGAAAAGGATGCAGGGTCACTTTAGAGAAAGGAATGGGGATAAAAAATGTGTAAATTTAGTGAGAGAGGAGGGAGGTAGAAAATAGAAGAAGATAAAAGAAAGAAAGAAGGTAGACAAACTGATGAATCTGTGAAAGAGTTTTCAGAGAAAGAGAGAGAAAAAGGAAGGAAAAATGCAAGAAAGAAAGAGAACCAAACGGATGATGAAAAGGAAAGGGTCAATTTATAGAGAGAGAGAGAGAGAGAGAGAGAGAGGGGGGTGAAATAAAGACGAGAAAGGAAGGGTGAATTTAGAGAAGAGGGTAAAAAGAAGGAGAAGAAGAGAAAGAAATAAGAGGAATGAAAAAGAAAGAAAAAGAGAAATTAATGTGGATAAAAAAGGAATTAATTGAGAGAGAGGAAGAAGGAAAAAAGAGAAAGGAAGAGAAAGAAACAGAAAAGAATGAAAAGAGAGAGAGAGAGAGAGGGGGGAGAAAGAAATAGAGGAATGAAAAAGAAAGAAATTGATAAAGAGAGGAGGGAAAGAAAAGTAAAGAAGAGAAGAAAGCAGCTAAATATATGAATAAATGAAAATGTCAATTTAGAGAGAAAGAAAGAGAGAAAGGAAGAAAAAAATGAATGAAAAAAAAAAGAAATTAACATTTTGGTGAATAAAAATGAATGAAAGGATGAAAAATTGAGGAATTGGGAAGAATTTGAGAAAATATTTCAAGGCAACTCTAAATATGTATAAAAACTTTTGCAATTGAGACAGATTTCGTAGAAATGGCGAGGGTGTGAAAATTCGACCGAAGTAAAATAATTCTTTAAAATTGTTAGGCCAACACTGGAAGTTTGCCAGCCTCCATTACACAGTGATCGTTTTCCCTTCACATCTAATAAGTATAATTCGAAATATTCGTTTTGATCTCGACAGCAACGACGACAGCAACTCCACTCGCAAAATAACAAATATCAATTTAAACATCCATTGTTCGCGCTCAACCCTTAAATTGCAGACGACTCGCTCAAGAGAACAGAGCTCAGAAGACACACCAAGAAGCCTACAAAAGCCATTCACTTATTCCAAGTCCTCAGGCCAGAATGAATAATGCCTCTTCCAGGCTGTTTGACCAAGAAGCACAATTATATAGCTTGGACAATCCCTGGAAGCAAATTAAGGAAAGTTCTTTGTGTTTGAGATGAGGGGGGTTCAATGCGAAGGCTGCCTTAAATAAGCGATCTCATTGTCGTGTTTTGTACGCATTCTCTATATTAAATAACCGAAATGTTACTACATTTTCGATCGAGGTTTTTGCCAATGAATACGGGATCGAATTAGTAACAGTTTCCAATCCGTAACAATAGGAAATGTTCGTTGGCAAATTGTATTCAAAGTTGAAATCACAACGAAAATAATTGTTTGGTTTGTAAAGATTTATACGTAGGTCGTCAGTATATGTACTTACCTAACCCCTACACCCGTGCAGGATGTGACACATGGTCAATTTCTTAACAGGTTTGAATTCAGAGTTTTACTTCTCATAGACTGGTTACTTAGCCAAGGTTAAAGAGACCAGTCTGCACTGCTATTTACCCATAGCTGAAGGGAGTATAGTTGGATTCATACCTTTCCTAAGGGTATTAGCGCTATGTGAAATGCAAACAGTCGCGTCCAGGATTTCAACTGTGGTCGACGAGTCCATTTCCTATGACTATAACCATTAAACCACACGCCCCAGTATATATATATATTTACCAAACCCCTCCGCCCGCGCAGGATGTGACAAGGTCTATTTTTAGGAGGTTTAACACACTGGAATCCAGAGTTTTACTTCTCCTAGACCGATTACCATACCCAGATTAGAGAGCCCACTCTGCCCTGCTATTTACCTATAGTTAGATGGGTGAAACATATCTTTCCCAAGGGTATTGGTGCTATGTAAAATGCTACAAGCCAGGATTTGAACTCATATCACCGTGTCAATTTCCTACGACGATAACGATTTCACGACGGGCGTCCCCCAGGGAGGGCGTCAGTATAGACTAGATGAATTCTGCCTTGTAGACGGGGCTTAGAATATGCTAGTCTACACCTCTTGATAAGACCCCCCCCCCAAAAAAGGGTGTGTCTCGGGTTTGATACTTAATTGCATCTGGTGGTGAGGCTCCGGTTATGGAATTCTATGGAATATGGAGTACCCTCTTCTTCATTTCCATTACTCCCAGGTTCATTCTGACCTGGAACAGTAGGACTTGTTAGGGTACCATGTATGGGTCAGATATATCTGTTTTGAAATTCTTTCGTATTATAGTAATACTTATAGCCATAAAATCCGCCCTGTTGGCGGGGTTTAGACTACGCTGTATCCCCTGCAAAGAGTCAAGACCCCCTAAAAAGGGATATCCTGGGTATAACACTAAACTGCATCTGGTGATAAGGCTTCAGTTCTGGGACTCTTTGGAGCGTGGAGGTCTCTTTCATTGCCATTACTCCCAGGCCACCTTGACGCGGTATTGTTTTACCTGTTATATTCTTATCTATTTCATAAGTTTGAAAATTATTAGTATTAGTTAGGAATACTTGACACCAGGTAACTATGTGGAAACTGCTGATTATTATTATAAACAACTAAAAATTGTGATTTTTAAAAATTGCATTGGAAAGTTTAAAATGTCTATGATTATAACCAAATATTTACAGATGAAACCTATTTCGGCATTAAATAACCCATAATGGGTTGATATGCCATACTAAACCTAGTTACTGAGGATTAAGCTTCAACATAATGATTTTCTGGAGTTGTAAACTTTTCCATTCATAACTTTCATATCTCTAATCATATTAATATTTCCTAAATTTAGTTTTATTCCTTTCCAGAATAAAACCGAATAACTTTTACTATTGAGAATTTAAAATTTGAAGTCTAAATTGTTAAAAAATTTTGGAAAAAAACTAAAAAGTTCATAAAATGTTACAGAAGTTGCAGAAAAACAAAAATTTAAAAAATACTCTAGATTTATTTCATTTTTTTCTTCCTACCTCTGTTCTTTATATAAACCTGATTTTCCAAAGCTGTGAAACTTTTAATTCATAATTTTATCTGTAATTATATAGTTTACGAATTAAAGTTTTATTTACCATTTGTGTTTGCCATAAGATCAATTTGAAGAATCAGCTGATCCTGTTGTAAAAAGTTATATTTACTTGAAGATACAAACTCCGACAAAGGTTTGATAAACAAAACATTTAATACGTATACAGCACATGGATAAAAGGGTACATAATACATAGGTAAAACAAAGTTACATGTAGACAGATAAATACACATTCATGAATGGTAAAAGATAAACATAAAAGCCACAGACATGAGACTAGGGATAGTCCATGCTGTGTGAATAACTTACAGTAATGTAAGGGGGGCGAAGCCCCAACGAGAAGGGGTAGACCTTAACTAACCCATGTGTCTCGTAGTCGAGCAACCGGAAAAAAGAGAGAGAAGCGTTTGAACCAGACGCTTAAATACTATAGCCCCTAGCGGGCACCAGACTACTTATACCTAACGACTCTATAGTTGTTCGAGTTTGACATGACCAGCCGATTATTCAAATTCCTTTAATGCTAAACACACAACCTTTTTATCATATAGGTACTAAGAGGCTGTGGTTGAGGGTTCAACCATCAGTATTCCTTAAGATACATGAGTTAACAAACGGGTTAGCTCAGTTGGTAGAGCGTTCTGTTAGAAACCACAAGGTTCCTAGTTCGATACCGACCCTCGCCAACTCAGCGTATTAGTAGCACAGGGATCTGTGCGGTAAAGAAAGAAGCTGATGGTAGGTGTGGCGCACCACCACCGACGCAAAAACAATCTCCTTGGCCTAGCGCTAGTAAAAAGGGGATAGAGTTCCTCACTGATTGGCTGATTCCTGACTTTAGGCTACCCGACGACATTACTTTTTTATTTTATTTCTATAAGCAAAAGATTTGGTATTGAATAACCCACAAGGGTTGATATGCCATTAAACCCACTTGGAAGAATTCTCATTCCATCTGATCAATATATTTATTTGCAAATAAACTGGATCATCGACTGGATTCTTTAGGCTTTGTCAGGCAACCAGTCTAGGAGAAGGATAACTTCAAATTTAAACCCTATTTACTCGGCTTAGAAAATGACCTTGTTTCACATCAATTTATGGAGGAGGGGTTAGGTAAATATACACAGATATCAACTCATACTTTAATATTAAACATGTACACGCATGTAGGTATATTTCCTCTAGATTACATTTATACAAATACGAGAATGTTATATATATATATATATATTATATATATATATATATATGTTATGTGTGTGTGTGTGTGTGTGTGGTGTGTGTATGTGTGTATGTGTGTGTGTGGGGGGGTGGTAGTGGGTGCGTGTGATTCTGTGCATGCTAAAATAAATTGCGGAATGTACATATATGTATGTAATGTATGTATGTATTCACGTGAGTGTGTGTAGAAATATATGTATTACATGAACCCGCACGTGTTCATATATATATATATATATATATATATATGTGTGTGTGTGTGTGTGTGTGTGTGTGTGTGTGTGTGTGCAGACATACGTCAACCTAAGCGGCCACATCATTACGCGGCGAGGGTGTGTTATATATGCATCAGTCAAAGAATTCCACCAGAAATTCTATATTGCCGTCTCAGTTGGCTTTGATGTCACCCAAATCGGCCGTCAAAAAAAGTCTTTGTTGGTGAAATGTTTGGCCCGTTCAGGCTTGATGCACACTGCTGGTCATTTCGCTCCTCACCCACAACCCCACCCCCTCTCACTTTTAAATTATTTTTTTTAATGCTTGATATCCGCCCCCCCCCCTCACTCCTCTCTTACAGTCGATGCTTAATGCATTTTTTAAATTTTTTGGAAAAATCCTCTAATACAATTTTGGCACTTGCTAAAAAAAATGAATGTAACAAAAAAGATATAAGTGTAAAACTGTGATGTTATTAAATGCTGAATTATTTCAAACGCCCCCCCCCCCGCACGTACACACCTTATACGGTTCCCACTTCTCATTGTTCCTTATTTATTTCTACTTTCACAGCCTCATCTCAGAGACTGAACGGAGAGAATAAAACAATGAGCCGCTCTGTTGGCTGAGGCGTTAGAATGCACCGACTGCACCTCTGCAGAGGGGTAAGACTCCCCCAATGGGGCCACCTATTGGGCGTGGGTAGCGACCCGTGATACTTAAGGATAGAACCCAGGTGGTTGAACAGTCCATGCAATAATCCACTTTGGCCCTTTCTTGGGCTAGACGGGCGGTCGGAGAGGCCCCCTCCGATCAATCGGCTGGTCACATCAAGCGCTAGCACCTATATGATTGCCCCAACCCTGTTGCCCTTCTGGCAAGCCCCAACCCCTTTTTATCATATGGATGCTAGAAGGCGGTGCTGAGGGTCTACATGTCCTGGGAATGATGTTAAACTCTATCTGATGGCGAGGTTCCAGTTTTTGAGGTTTGGGGAATGTGGAGCACCCCTTCATCACCATTGCTCCCTGGTCTACTCTGACCCGGAGTGGTAGTACCTGTTAGGGTCCCATCTATGGGTTGAATAGAAAAATGTGTTTATAAAAAAACTGATTATCCATTAAGAATGAATTTATTTCAAAACTTTATCGGCATTAAATGACCCACTGAGGTTGATATGCCGTAAAACAAACCAATCCAAACCAAACCAATCTAAAACAACGAGGAATAAAAAGTTTGGCGACTCCCGATCAACACAGATTACACGGATAGATCTTTACCTGACTATTAACATTCTAAGCCATGATACTATGTAAGTAAAGTCGACGGGGCGGCCTAAAGTCGGTATCGGCCAGTCAGCGAGGGAGTCTATCCCCTTTTCAATAGCGCTAGACCAAGGAGATTGTTTTTAGCATCGAGGTGGAGCGCCACACCTACCATCAGCTCCTTACTTTACCGCACAGATCCCTGTGCTACTCATACGCTGAGTTGGCGAGGACCGGTATCGAACTAGGAACCTTGTGGTTTCTAGCCGAACGCCCTACCGACCAGTACTAATTTTTAGTAAGATCATCGGTGACTAAACTGGTGACCCCATAGATTTGTTCTGATGAAGAGATTGGTTAGATACCCTGCAGGACGAAAAAACAACATCTGTAAAAGGGCAAAGGAACGCCATTAAGCACATTATTTCTAAAATCCAAGCTTTCCTTAGCTTACGGTCAATCACGCTAAAAAAAAAGCCCCAGTTCCCGCTAGATCACCGAAGTTAAGCAGAAATAAGCCTGTTCAGTACTTAGATGGGGGGCTATTTATCAAAAAGCAGGTACTGTGAGAAACCGAACATCAAAATGAGTTGATTCGGCATTAAATGGCCCGAAAAGGGTTGATATGCCGTAAAACAAAATAACCAACCAAAAAGTCCAACCCTTTCTTATCGCGACAGGGCGGTGTAAAAACTTGGTGGCGCCAGAGCCATGCCGTCGGTAACTTAAGACCATCCAATGCGGACAGGTCTGGCACCCGGTTGTATTAGCGCCACAACCCGGTCAAAGGGGCTCTGGTGAAAATTCCAAGAGGCGTCTGCCCCGGAAAACGGCGCTTACTTTTGGTCCTCTCGTCCCTACGTCTGATAATCTGCGGCAAACAAGAATATCTACATTTTGGGTTTTTGGGGGACTGTTTGCATAGTTCCTATTCTCATGACACTCCAAGTTTGAATGGAGGGAGTTGACTCAACCCACCCCAGACGAATTCCGCCATTATAACAAGTCTTGGTCCCCTAAAAAGACAGAGGAATATGAATATCTACTGTTTGGATTCAGAGTAAAAAGGTCGCACTTAATGTCTTTTTAAGAATCAATTCAATGCCTCGGTCAGTAAATTAAGAACATGAAAGGGTTAGTGTTAGCATTAGCCAACAGAGGGCGCTTTGGTTAATTATGCAAAGTGCTTGTTCATTGTAGGAGCTAACAGAAGGGGGGGGGGAACTAATTGAACCGGAGTTTTAACCCTTTTTAAAAAATCGTTTGTGAGAAGAAGAAAAAGGAAGTGTGCTTAAATCGATTAAATGATCGAATAGTTGATTGTTTGAAAAATGACCACAAAAAGGAAATGAAACCAATCATTAAAAAATCGATCTTTTTTTTTTGTTTTTTTTTCTTTTTTTTTCACTAGCAAATTATCAATCATTTGAGGAATTAGCAAACAAGATGAATCAATAATCGTCACACGTAATTAATCGAATTTTGATCGGAATATTTTCATTCTACAATATTCGATTTTTGTAATTCACTTCTGACCTATGAAATACAAAAGTGTCAAATGTACCGCCCCCCCCCCAACCAGACTGAAAAAACATACTCTGCAACCTTTGCATACCAGAACATTAGAAACAACAAAATGCTTCAAATTATGAATAATCATAGCGTCTTGCCTCCCCCTCTCTTTTGTTCTGTGAGTAAGTGTCTCCCCATTGGCCAGCTATATTTATGCCAGCTCGGTTTCCCGCACGGGACCTATTGTTTATACACCAACCCGCTATCTAGAGATATATTTGATCGCATCTACTTTTTTTTTCAATCTCAACCCGACTACATCGGGGTCATTTCCGCGTCATCATATTACATACTTGTCCGCAGTTGTCTCTGATGACATTTGTGTTTAGCAACATCGAATTTACTTCAAGATAATCCAATTACAGATAATCCAACAAGTGTTATATGCCCACTTAATCTGCTGGGAGAAGAGAGAAAGAGAGAGAGAGAGAGGGGGGAAGAGAGAGAAAGAGAGAGAGAGAAAGAGAGAGAGAAAGAGAAAGAGAGGAAGAGAGAAGAAAAAAAGAGAGAGAGAAAGAGAGAAGAGAGAGAGAAAGAGAAGAGAGAGAGAGAAAGAGAGAGAGAAGAGAGAGAGAGAGAGAAGAGAAGAGAGAGAGAGAGAGAGAGAGAGAGAGAGAGAGAGAGAGAGAGAGAGAGAGAGAGAGAGGACGAGATAAGTTCTTACCTTTCTTACTTGTTCTTCTTCTTCTTCGCCAGTGGCCATCTCCTTCCTCTGAACTGATTTCTCCTCCTGGCTGGATGTCCGCTCGTTTCGTTGTAGGACTAATTAATAAGCAAGACTTTGTTGTTTTTTAGTCTTTATTAAGTATCCACAGCCCAAAAGGGGTTTTAATCGCGTGATGAGAGGCCGGCATCTTAGGAGTGAAAACCCTAACGTCTGCTCCTCCTGACTAAAATTGCCAGAAGCTGCTTAACTAACTTAATTTCTTTTTACACGCCGTTCCTTGGCGGAAGTCAGGTGAGGGTTAAGTAAAAGTTAAGTGTCGACGATAACACCAACGGCTGACAGTAACTTTCCATTTACCCCCGTTATTTGAATTTTCAACGAACATCAAATCAAAAATCTAACAACACTTCATACATAATTCATAGGCTACCTACGAACTATGTAACACAAGATGGATAATCTGGTTTGATTCTAAAAGCAAACGTGTCATCAAATTTTGCGTTCTATATTTTATCAAAAACATTTAGTCTTTAGAATTGGTTCGAAAGAACAAATGACCTTGCAGATTTCTTAACAGCTTTCTTCTCTGCCTGGTGATCTATGTATTTACCTATTAAGAGCAAGATGAAATACAAGGTCTATTTTTAAGCCGGGTTTAACAGGTTAGAATTCAGAGTTTTCCTTCTTTTAGACTGGTTGCCATATCAAGGTTAAAGAGATCAGTTTGTCCCACTATTTACCCATAGCTGGAGTAATAGCAGTTGGATACATATCTTTCCCAAGGACATTAGTCCTATGGGAAATGCAAACTGCTTTGTCCAGGATTTGAGCTCCATTTCCTAAAATGATAACCATTACACAACGAGCGCACCTGTGCGTGATAATGCAGAGGACAAAAAAAGACTTCTATTCATTGTTGTACTTGAATAAAAATGAACTATTATTTCGAGAAATTATTTTTTCCCGTCATTTTTTCTAGAATTCGTGAGATTTACAGTTTTTTCTAATTTTTGCAGAAGTGAAAATCCGTGACATTTTCGAATTATTTTTATCGTCTGTCAATTAAAAAAAAAAAAAAAAAAAAAAATCATTTCCGATGTCATTTTCTTTCGAGTACAGTTTTGTGTCTGCCATTTTATTTGTGTTTTTGCAATTTCTTTTTTAATCCCAAATCTGTTCACTTTCGTAAGCTTATTTCCATCTCTCTCTTTCAGTCGAAGCTGATTTCTAGGTTATTTCCTATAACTCAAAACATAAACAAAGGGGAACCACTCTTGACTGATAAATTATTTATTCATTTATTGATCTACTAGGAAAAAGACAACGGTTCAGGGTTAGGGTTAGGTTTAGGATTAGAGTTAGGGTTAGGGTTTAGGGTTAGTTTAATGGGAAAATAAATAAATAATTTATCAGTCAAGAGTGGTTCCCCTTTGTTTATGTTAGACTTATAGGAAACAACCGATTTCTATCTCTCGATTACTGTTTGTTAATAATTCTCTAAGTCTCTTAATATCTATCTGTCTATCTATCTATCTATCTGAAGATCATATGGTGGTGCATAAGCATCACATTTTATCATCTGATCCATCCGATCCAGTGGGAAGGACGTCCATCGTATGTCATATTTGCATCAAGCTTTGTGGATCTACAGCTGGATTGATAAGTCACTTGAGGTCCCATGAGAGGAAAGGTTCTGGTGGTGGGGTTGTAGGATTGTGACGGACGGCAGTAATCTGAAAATATTATGCTATTGATATCTATCTATCTATCTATCTATCCAATTCTTTTCATATCTATCAATCTATCTTAAACTGTATGTATGTATGTACGTATATATGTATGTATGTCTCCATCTATCAATGCGTCTTATGCAATCTGTAACAAAGTCTATGAGTCAGCTTCTGGTCTTAAGAGACATATGGTGGTGCATAAGCATCCGATCCAGTGGGAAGTACGTCCTTCCTATGTCATATTTGTATCAAGCTTTGTGGATCTACAGCGGGATTGATGAGTCACTTGAGGGCCCATGAGAGGAAAGGTTCTGGTGGTGGGGTTGTAGGATTGTGACGGAGGGCAATGATCTGTAAAGATTATGCTATTGATATCTATCTATCTATCTATCTATCTATCTCACGATCAAGTCACTTTGAAAGCACCGGTTCCCGATAGATCACTGAAGTTAAGTTGAGTGACCCTTTAAGAAACAGCAGGTACTGCGGGAAACCGAATATCAAAATAACTTCATTCGGCATTAAATGACTCGAGAAGGGTTGATATACCGTAAAACAAAACAACCAATCAACAATCTATACACTTATTTATTTTATCTGTTCATATCAATCTATCACTGTTTATATTTATATGTATTTTTATTATGTATATTCTATTATGTATTTATTTTTCTGTTTCTCTCTCGATGCGTCCGGATTAAACACATTTACATCTAAAAACGGACCTAATTATCATTTGCTCTGATAATGATTTTTAATAAATCGAAATATTGTCAATATCAGCAATGAAAATGGATATAAAAATATATTCATTTTAATGACAAAATGTGTTTTTCATACACTTTTATCTATACATATATTTATATGTATATTTTGACTCCATTTAATAAAATACTTTTTACTTTCCTCTTTAATTACAGATATATTTCCTCTTTCTTTTCTTTTTTCTTTAATTCTTTCTTTCGTCTTTCCTCGCGTCAACAAAATGTCTTCACTTTTTCATCCTCACAACCATTTTATAGAAACAGCTAGGATATATATATATATATATATATATATATATATATATATACACACACACACACACACACACAGATATATATATATATATGGGAGAAATATGAGGAGGTTAATCCGACAATATGAGGAGAAAAGTAGACAAACACGGGATGTTTGTCTACTCCTGCCCCTACTGACAACCTACTGATCTCACCATTTTGAAAATGTCCTTCAAGAAGCAAGAATTATATTCGTCCTGAAGAAGGTCTAAATGACCGAAACGTTGCATCGTCGACAATAAACATCCTGTTTCCATAACATCCCGTGTTTGTCTACTTTTCTCCATATATATATATATATACATATATATATATATATATATATATATATATATGTGTGTGTGTGTGTGTGTGTGTGTGTGTATAAAGAATCTACATGAGTCAGACACTATCTACCTAGTTTTCACCCGAATGGTTCTTCAGGATAATTCTGACTGAATGAGCTTGTTAGGAACGTCTTTTATTATGGGATTGGTTATTCCAGGGGTGGGGGTAAAAAGTTAAAAATCCAAAATTCGTAAAAATCCTGTGTTATAACTATTTTCATTGGCTAATGTGCCAATGCCTTTTTATGTCTACATCCGTACAGGATTTCCGTTCTTAGGTTTAATAATTCGCTTGTTTTTTTGTAATTAGCTATGGCGAGTTCCCCTCTTCTCTCTCTCTCTCTCTCTCTCTCTCTCTCTCTCTCTCTCTATATATATATATATATATATATATATATATA
>CM042161.1:19438978-19441478 GCA_023376005.1 Doryteuthis pealeii | reverse complement strand
GTTCCTATCGGTCATCCCTCCTGACAGGTCTTCCACACAGCATCCAGAATCCGTACAGAACTAATTGATGTAGCCTTTTCCTACTGTGACACTCACTACGCATGTCACACGAATGCAATTGGGTACACGCAAGTGTGTGTGTATATATAAATGTGTATGAATTAGTTATACAAATAAGTAATATATGATTAAGGTACATGTATGTGTGTACATGTATACCTGCGGGTGTGTATATATGCGTGCGTATGTATATAGATATATGTGTGTGTGTGTATATATATGTGTATAGTATGTGTATACATAAGTTTATGTAGGTATATGTGTCAATAGGAAGTCAGGAGGACCATTAAAATAAAGTAAAGACAAAATGTCTGGCTTTAGGCAAAGCTGGAAGGCAGTTAAAGGTCTATAAGGAATAAAAGGACAGATAAGGGCCAATACTGTGGGTGGTCTTCAAACAAAAACTTGTCAAATCACGCGGCGGTTGAAAAATCTCGGAGGAAGAGATTTAAAATGAGATTTATAAGCGAGAATTGGGAAGGGTGGAACATTTGAAAGGGAGATTTAGTTTAGATTCGGGAGTTGACCGAACAATCAGAAGCCGGGACTTGGAGAGTGAAGTCAATTTTAACAGAGGTCATCAATGAACAGACAGGGTGGGCGACAGAACATAGTAGCAGATAGGAGAATGACCGAATTGAAGAATAATCAAGCTAAGTTCCAATTACCGTCGAATTGGTAAGACACGTCAACAAGCGGTTGTAACTTAATACAATCCCGTCTTGTCGCAGTTCTACTGCAGAATGACAGGGTATTTATAAAACTCCACAATATCATAGAAACCAAGCAGCCAATCAGAACTCAAGGAATGGAATCACCCAAATGCATGAATGGATCATTCTTGATTTCTATAAATACCAACTGTCTTGGACACTGCTTCAGTTGTGCTTAGCTAGTTGCTGTTATTCAAACCAACAGTAGACTAACTGACATCAATACGAATGAGAATGAATGGAGTCATGTATCTCTCTGACCATGTTTGAATGTTCACCTTATCCTGCCTTTGTTTGTTCCTCTCTCTTGTTTATTGATTGTTTACCTCTTGGAGTGGTGGAGGGCGAGTCAGTATTACGGACAAGTGAGGGTCAAGCAAGCAGACGACACGGACGATCACGGTCAGTGAGATGAGAATGACAACGGTGCAGAGATATGCAGTAAGATGTACAGCAAAGAATATGCAGATAGCCCTCGACCCACCAAGAGAGTATTACACTACTCTTGCGTAACAGATGTGCGTACAAACAATTTTGCACAGTTAGTGTAGAAAAGGTATTTGAATTCAAATCGATAGAGTCGGAGATTTGACAGACGTTTCGTAACCTTAGTTTGACCCCTCTTCCGTTTATCATTGCAAAGGTGAGATAAGATAAAGCAGTCTACTGCGAGCCGCCGATTGAGGGAGACGAGCGGGATTATCGTGTGGTTAAGGAACTAGACTTAAATTGAATAAATATGTGAATTTACTAAAATAAATGCCTTGAGTTGGTCACTAAAAACAAACCGACAACCAGGGCATTTCAACCAGCATCTTAAGAACAAGATCTTAATAAGACACCAGTTAAGAAGACAGAAAACTACACAGACGATATCAGACGAAACCATAAAGCAAGTAATAAAGCCGCTACTCAGCCAGAAGAAATATATGCTACTCAGAAGTAAGTACAGACGAAGTTGTATACAACCACGGGTATACATATATATATATATATATATATATATATATATATATATATATATATATATATATATATATATATGAGGAGGTTAATCCGACAATATGTAGAGAAAAGTAGACAAACACGGGATGTTATGGAAACTGGATGTTTATTTTCGACGATGCAACGTTTCGGTCATTTAGACCTTCTTCAGGACTCGAATATAGTTCTTGCTTCAATGATGGACATTCTCAAAATGGGGAAAACAGTAGGTTGTCAGTAGGGACAGGGGTGGTTGGGGGTGGGTAGTGGATTTTCTTCTCTCTAGATGGGGAGTGTTTATATAGTAATCCAGTGTTAGTCCAGAATGTTGGACATACACACACACACATACTCATTCATCTTGACCAATCCCCACCATCCAACATATATATTTCATTTCGTGTTAAGTGCTACTTCTTCAGTAAGTTTATCAAAGCATTGTACATACATTTCTCTTCTACTTTCTCTTCTATAAATACAAATATATGTAAAATGCTTTAATAAACTTGACTGAAGAAGTACCGCTTAAAGCGGAACGAAATATATCTCTCCACATCTAGTTGTTTTGAGTTATTCCTTTTTGTCCACTTTTACTTTATCTTTACCACACACACAGACACACGCAGACACACAGATCTCTCTCTCTCTCTCTCTCTCTCTATATATATATATATATATATATATATACCGTCAATGTCAAGACGTTGGTCAAGTTGTAAGAACTATGTAACACTACACTGGTG
>CM042161.1:19416478-19433978 GCA_023376005.1 Doryteuthis pealeii | reverse complement strand
TAGCGATCTTGGCTACTAGAGTCAGTGAGTTCGATTCTCACTGGGTTATCCATACTTATGGCCTTGGGCAAAGTTCAACATAGTATATGACATCCTCAAGGCATTATTTTTACAACATCGAGAATTAGATCGTATTTGGAGACTATTAAAATAAATAAGCACACAGTGAGAGTCAAATTCACATCACCTTCCGCCAAGTCGAAGTCTGGTTATCCATACCTGATGCCTTGTTATCACGAAAACTTAAATAACACCTATAACCCATTTTATACTGCGTCTTCGATTTGTCAACGTCGTTTTTTTATTGCTATTGTTGGGGATTGTCTTTCCTTGGATCTGGAAGAGTTATCTTCCCTCTGGGTTCCCGGTTTGACCACCAAGGATTTGTGGTATTTAAGCGCCTATTACAAACTCTCTCACTCTCTTTCTTCTGGAACTCACACACATGGGTTAGACATTTGTGTCTACACCCTTCTCGCATGGGGGCTTCGGCCCCCATTACAACGCTAGTAAGTTCACGTCTATATGTACATTTAGGTATCTCGTGTATACCTCCTTATTGTATTTCCATTCATGATTATATCTTACCTTGTTTCCTTGTATGTGTATTTCATGTTTTATGTATCCTTTCCATGTGCCTGTATTAAAGTCCATCTTGTTATATGTTTAACACCCTTGTCGGAGTTGTTTTGTTCTTATTATAACTTTGAACCTTACACTATTTAATGTGGTTACTTATCGTACCTGCTGTTACCAGTTAGTCACCCATCTTGTTGCTTAACTTCAATGATCTGTTGGGAAACAGTACTTTCATCATGACTTAACCGCAAGTCAATTTTAAATGATATTATTTGCTCTGCTTTATTTAGTCTGGTACACAGGCGTTGAGTTGTTTGTAGTACCTGTTATTACTAGGTGGTCACCCATCTAAGTACTGAACTAATTATTGCTTAACTTCAATGATCTGTTCGGAAACAATACTTTCAGCATGATTTAATAATGGAAATAAAAAAAACCTAACATTTAGCGTTCCTTTAAAGTGTCACCTTTGAGACTGATTGATTTTAACGGCATGCCAATCCGTCTGGGGTTATTTTATGTCTAGAGGTTAAATAATCGTGCACATTTACGTTCATATTTACATTTTCGTACATTTGTTGTCTTTTTACCCCCCCCCCTCTATTGAATACGAATAATTTGCAAACAGATCTATGCTAGACGGGACCCTAACAGGTACCACCACTCCGGGTTAGAGTGGACCTTGGAGTAATGGCATGGAAAAGTGGGGGGTATTTCACACTCCCAAAATCTCCAGAAGTTGAGCCACATCATCAAATGCAGTTTAGCGTCATCCACAGGACACCCCTTTTCGTGGAGGAAGTCTTATACCACTGTGAGGACACAGTCAACTTATTATTAGCTCCGTCAACTGGGTAGTGTTTCATTTTCAGCTGTTTTCTGTTATAGTAACAGATTACACACACACACACACACACACACATATATATATATATATTATATATATATATATATATATATGAGGTAAAATAAGGAATGAAAGAACAAAATACAGACAAAAATGTGTAGTATATTTCGCTGGAACGTTAATTCGCTTCCTCAAGCCTTTATTGAACCATTAGGATCATACAAGTCTTTTGTAGAAGGAGGAAGTAGTAGGTGGGTAAGTTTTGTGGTGAGGGAAAGATTTGATTAGTTATAGGAGACATCTTTGGGGAGATAAGTTCCAGCGAAATATACTACACATTTTTGTCTGTGTTTTGTTCTTTCATTACTTATTTTACCTCATTCTGTCGGATTCATTCCTATCCCATTTTCCTCATATACATATATATCCCATTTTTAACTGTTATTCAGTTAGAAGGCCAGGGTGAAGAAACTCACTGGTGTAGGGGGGGGGGGGCTGGGTTCTAAGCGTTAAACAAAGTTCAGCTGATTTGATTTCAGTTTTCCTTCTCCTTGACTGGTTACCATACCAAGGTTAAAGAGCCCAGTCTAGCCTACTATTTACCCATAACTGAAGGAATCCGGAATGGATTTATGCTTTTTTAAAGGGCATTAGCTCAAAATGAAACGCAAGCAACTTCCTCCGAGATTTGAACTCGAGTTGTCAGTTCCATTTCTCCTACAACAATAACCGTTGCATATAGCATGCCTCCACATTTCTAATACAAACCAGCTGTACTCCATGTAAAAATTGACCTTTTGTCAGCTCCTGCTTTTGACGGAGTGGTTGGTTAAATACATGGTTTTGAATTTAGATTTTTCTTTCTCCTAGATTGGTTGCCGTACCAAACATGTCATAGTGTTTTCCCCATAACAGTGTGATGGGGTGAGACGAATGTTTTGCGATTCTATTTGTTGTAATGTAAATTCAATTACCGTTTATATTCCGCACTTTTCATGTATGTATTTTCCCAACCCCTCTGCTACGAACAGGATGCGACACAAGTTCAATATTTAACTCTTTGCCTACCAAATTTACCCCTCGGCTGTACCAAATTTTCTTGGTATTTTTGCCATTCAACTGGTACTACTTGCTGTCCATCGTATCCGATGATGACACCACGAGAATCATTTTCCTCCAATTTAATCGGTCTCTGGCTGCGTCTTGCCAACTGATATTCAAGTCCTTCAGGTTTCTTTTGGTGGTGTCTTTGTACCAGCGCTTTGGTCTACCGATTCTACATGATCCCTCTCTCAGTTGAGAGTACAGAATCTGCTTTGGTAGTCTGTCATCCCCAAGTCTGTTTAAGTGGCCAGCCCATCTCAGGTTGCGTTGGACAAGTATTTCGTGCATGCCAGAGAGTCCAGTTCTCTTCAGGATGGTCCTGTTTGAAACATATTGCCACCACCTGACATTTAATATACTGCGCAAGTGACGCATATAGTAGACATGTAGTCTATGGGCATCTGCTTTGTATATCATCCAGGCTTCTGCACCGTACAAACAGAGTTGAGAGAACTATAATTCAACTGGTTCCCTATTGCAAAAGGATCAAGTACAAGTCTCAGGGCTGGTTCACAGACAAAAAAAAAAGATGGCCGTGGTGATTTTTCAGAGTAAACAAGTGACACGTGCGAGAGCCGCTGCCAGCGGTTTACAGCATGAAAACAGTGGCGAGAGAGACGCTGTGAGTGGTTTAAAGTTGGCAGTGAGTTAAGCTGAGTACTGCTGGTTTGAATTCAGTTTCTACTTTTCTTAACTAGTTGTCTAATCAAGGCTAAATAACTCAATCTGCCCTACTATTTACACATAACTGTCTGGGAGAACCCATGAATTCGTTCTTTCCTACGAAGGCATTAGCGGGAAGTGAAAAACGATTAGCCTCGTCCAGGATTCCATTTTCTTTAACCCTTTCCAGGTCAGACGGTCTCAAAACACTTGGAATTCTTTAGAAGGGAATATTCCCCCCTGATGATCGTGAAAACGTTAAAATTATTATTAGTAGTAATATGTGGTTTTAATTTCTCTTTGATATTGTCTATATGACCTATCCCTGATATCGAGAACTCTCCCTGTAACTACTTTAATCTTTAAACACACACACACACACAGAGACACACACACACACACACACACACACACACACACACACACACATCTATATATATATATATATATATATATATATATATATATATATGTCGTTGTGTTTAGTATGTTTATTAGAGTGGGTGTACGATTAAGGCGTGCGTCTGTCTGTTCGTCCGAGTGCATGACTAAACGATGAAACTTGACTAAATTTATTTATCGAGTAGACATCAAAGGAAAGCCGACAGACAATTTGGGACCGTGTTTTCCAACAGGATGTGCTCCAACTTGAAGTTCGTCCCTGATAATTCACTCTTAGATCTTGTTAAGCCGGCTTGAAACTCTCAGAGATTGCTAGAAAAGTTTTGCGGTTTTAATAAGTCCTAGATCTTTCACAGAATACAAACATTAAAACATTTCAATTAATCTTTTTTCCCTTTCTTTCTTTCTTTCTTTCTTTCTTTTTCTACTTCTTTCTACTTCTTTCTTTCTTTCGTCCACTGACTCCTCGCGTTTATTCAAAACTTTCCCAGTTAAGATGATCCAAGTCAGGGTGTCCTGACTCTTCAAAGCAAATGACGTCACATCTTGATATATCGTCGTGTCATACTCACAAATCTGGACGATGTCTACATGTCTGAAGAGATGGTCCCAAAACAACAAAATTGGAACGGATGAGTCTAATTGATTGTTTTTTTTATTTTTTAATGAAATTCTTTTTCACTGTATACTGAATAACAAGTTTCTAAGTCTATTAAAGAAAACAACAAAAGATCCAAAACGGATTGATCCATTTTTTTTTCAAAAATATAAAGATCCATTTGGAAATTATGTCATTTATGAGGAAGAGCGTCCCGGTCTCCTGCCTCAAAACTTGCTACCGGTGACTGCTGAAAAACCAAACCAGCTACGATTGAAGTCCGTAGCCGAAGCAGTGTCACTTGAAAGAAAACAACCAGCTTGGGGCGTTTTTTTTTCGACATTCAATTACATATAAAAAATCCAAAACGTTTATTTTTTTTCGGTATCTTCATTTTATTTGAATATATTTATTTCCAACAATCAATTACAAGTAAAAAAAAAAATCAAAATATTGTAGCAAGTTTTGTGACAGGAGACTGGGACGGTCTTCCTCATAAATTACCGGAAATTATTCACCCCCCCCCAAAAAAAAACAATTTTTTTATATGTCGTTTCGGTTATTTCCTATAAGTCGAACATAAACAAAGGGGAACCACTCTTGACTGATAAATTATTTATTTATTTATTGATCTACCAGGAAAAAAGAAGACGGGGTTAGGGTTAGGGTTAGGATTAGAGTTTAGGGTTTTAGGGTTAGAGTTAGGGTTTAGGATTAGGGTTAGGGATAGGGTTAGGGTTAAGGGCTAGTTTAATAGGAAAATAAATGAATAATTTATCTGTCAATGGTGGTTCACCTTTGTTTATGTTGGATTTATAGGAAATAACCGTCGTTTCTTTCAAAAATAAGACGATGCAACTTTTAAATTAAATTAAAAATTATTGATTCTTAATTTGGTAGGAATAAATCCCCCCTTCGATCGAAAAAAAATTATGACAAATCAAAGAATTATCGGATTTTAATGAAATTTTCAGTGTTAATTCATCAGTAAATACATTTTATAATGCATCAGTTATTTTATTTCAAAACTTTCAGATTTTTTTCAGGTCATTTAATTTTGACCCTCCCCTTATTTTTGGGGTGCAAAATATCGGTGGGGTTATATACTTCTGAAACTAATTACAATATAAATAAAAATACAAAAGACCGAAGGTGTGAATAGAAGAAAAAAATTAAGGGAGCTACTCTAATAGAAAATAAGTACTGATAACCGGAAGATTAAATGTGAAAAAAAAAATTAAATTGGAGATTTTGTTTTTATTTCGTTGTTTAAGGATATAATTGCCACGCCCAACCTCTAGAGATGCTGATACCAAAAAGAAATAATTCTTATCTTTCAATTTTCCCGCTAAAGTTTGCAGGTCTATGATTGGTTGGATTGAAAAGAGGCACGCCGAACATGGGAGACAACCCAACCTACCTTAGATATATTTTTACACTCTATCACCGATAAAATGCGGACAAAAAGGCGCAACATAAAAAAAAATAAAAGAATTAAAACGTTAATAAAAAATGGAAAATTATCTTTTTAATGTTTTCTTTTACGTTTAATAAAAAGAACAATTCCAAGTTTATGTGTTCTGTGACACATAACGTACGTTTTTTTTTAAATTATTATTTTACGATTGATTTTTAATCTTTATTGACGTATTTAAACCATTTTGACACGAAAAATCTAAGCGATGCTATTTTCTATAGCAGGTCATAATGGTAACAATGGTTTCTTCAGTCTGAAGTAAACACGAATTACTATTATTATCACTTAGTCAATGCCTCAACATTAAATTCTTAGTATTATTGAAGAAAAAAAGAGATGAGTAGAGTAAAATTAGAATATCAAAGATGAAATCATTTACAATAAAATTCTATTTCTCTGAATGTTTGAGATGAGGTTTGATGATTAGTATTATCTGCATTATTCGGACTATTGTCCTCATCTTCATTGTTATCTATACAACGTTTCGGAAGATGTGCCCTCCGGCCTTCTTCAGGTATTTCTTGTAAAGAAGTTTCGTGATGGCTCCTGATTACGACAAGAAGGTTCCCGAGTCCGAGAAGGTTCTCCAGTCCGACAAGAAATACCTGAAGAAGGCCGGAGGGCACATCGACCGAAACGTTGTACAGATAACAATGAAGATGAGAACAATAGTCCGAATAACGCAGATGATACCTATAAAATTCTATCTGAAATATTATAGATTCTTTGTTAATTGTGCTATTTTTCGCTTCACTTCAACTCTTCCTGTCACTATAATATGATGTTTTTTAAGTGATACTTTTTTTTCTTCAATACATCTTATGATTAAAAATATAAAACATTACAAATTCTTTGAGATGAAGAATTCTTTAGTTCATTTTTTTAGTTTTTAATTCACACAGTTAGTGGTTAGCTGTATGAATTAAATATTATATCACCTTACAAACGAGTATGGCTACCATAAAAAGACAATAATTTTTATTTCAAAAATTATTTTCAATAATATTTATTTTATTAGTCTATAGACTATCAAAATGGAATCTTATTATTTTTAGCTATATAATTTTAATAAAATCTTTTCTTTGATTAAAAAAAAGAATTACGCCTTCGTCAGCCAGTGAAATGGGAGATATTATTTACATTTATAGATTTTAAATCATCTCTAAAATAAAAAATAAAAAAGAAGATAAGTTAAACTTTCGATATCACATTCCTTTGAAATAAGCTAATGATTAAAAAAACAACGAAAAAAAAAAGAACAAAAAGGATAAATATTTTTTCATATGAGAGACTTAAGTTTCAAACTGTAAGACATACTGGTGAAGTAAGAATGAACGCATAAGCGACGTTCTCCTGGGGATTCCTGTACATGGTGACACCAGTGTTGGTCAACCAGCAAAGGCTTACATTCATCAGCTGTCTGCGGACACTGGGTCTTCTTGGACATATTCTGGCTTGTGCATAAACCATTTTTCAGCATGGCCAAATTTTAATCTCTTGCATAATTCACAGTGGATCACCTTTCCCACCCAGTCATGTTTGCTCTTGTATTCCTTTTGTGCCAATTTGTTTCATTCACTTATTATTTGATTAACTGTTTTTATCTCTCATGTCACCACATAACCTACACTTGCTATTCTTTTACCTATGATGAATTTTTTTTACATAATTACGAGGGTGAGTCAAAAAGTAATGCCATTTTGTTAAGGACAGGTATGATTACCAACACAGGAACATGTATCATACAGAAAATAACGTAAAATAATGTTTGCCTCTCAAACCGTCTTTCATTTTATCTTTTCTTCGGTGACGAAGAAATAAAATTTGTAGTGAAGAAGTGGCTCAAAGAACAGTCAACAGAATTTTACGGGGCAGGGATACATACTCTCATTAGAAGGTGGAACATTGCTATTGAGAGAAACGGTAACTATGTGGAGAAGTAGGGATGTGATCCACAGTGGATCAGCTTCATTTTGATGTATGATACATGTTCCTGTGTTGGTAATTATTCCTGTCCTAAACAAAATGGCATTACTTTTTGAATCACCTATGTGGAGAAGTAGGGATGTGATCCACAGAGGACCAGCTTCATTTTGATGTATAATACATGTTCCTGCGTAGGTAATTATACCTCTTAAACAAAATGGCATTACTTTTTGACTCGCCTATGTGGAGAAGTAGGGATGTGATCCACAGAGGACCAGCTTCATCAGCTGACTCCCTCTAGTAGTTCTTATGGCATTATGTTGTTTTGTTAATAAAAGAGATTCCATTTCTTTTCACAGAACCATGTCCAGATTATCCTTATTGTTATAGAATACAAAGTCTCTTTTCCCATCCCTTTTCTGTGTTTTTGTATATGTCCAAATTCAGTGATCATTTTTTATCAAATCTTTTCTGCTTTGTCTTCTCTCACAAATTTATATTGCTATCATCATGCAGGATAATTCTTGGGATTTCTTGTTTTATGTTCCGTTCTACTGATAGCTTACTTTCAAAAAAATACAGTATGCTTAAATACACTAATCACTTTTTTCATGTATATGTCATGTTGAAAAGGGAGTCGGTCTTATATGCTTGTTCGTCATTTATGCCTTCAGATACGATATATATATATATATATATATATATATATATATATATATATATATATGTGTGTGTGTGTGTGTGTGTTTGGGCAGCATTTTTTTATATATGCATGTTGAATTAAACAAAAGACACATCTCCTGTTTAACAATTTTATTTGTGATTTTTTCAAGTTTTCTGGTCAACTTTTTAATATTTGTGTGGAATTGGTGGATTAGTCCACCAAAGTTCATGTCCTGATAACCCCTGATGATGGCACTTCGAATTGCCGAAAGTACTCCCTCGCTGATACCAACATTAGGTCGCCCCAACTATATATATATATATATATATATATATATATTGAGAAATAAATAATATATATTTTAAGAAAGAAGGAAATATATATTTTGAGAAAGAAGAAAGAAATATGCATTTTGAAAAAGAAAGAAAGGAAGGAAGAATATATATTTTGAAAAAGAAAAAAAAAATGGAAAGAACGAAACACAAAAAAGAAGAAAGAAAGAAAGAAAGACAGGAAGAATGAAAGAAAGAAAGACAGTAAGAATGAATGAAAGAAAGAAAGAAGGAAAGACAGGAAGAATGAAAGAAAGAAAAAATGAAAGAAAGAAAGGAAGAAGGAAGAAGAAAAGAAGAAAGAAAGACAGAAGAATGAATGAAAATGAATGAAAGAAAGAGAAAGAAAGAAAGAAAGAAAGAAAGAAAGAAGGAAGAAAGAAAGAAAGAAAGAAAGAAAGAAAGAATGAAAGAAAGAAAGAAAGTAAGAATGAATGAAAGAAAAGAAAGAAAGAACAGGAAGAATGAAAGAAAGAAAGGAAGAAAGAATGAAAGAAAGAAAGAAAGAAAGAAAGAAAGAAGAAAGAAAGAAAGAAAGATTTGTGAAATACTAAACGTTTCTCTATTAGTGAACCAAATTGTCTAGAAATATAAAATCAAACCAACAAAAATTTGTCAAGAAAAGAAAAATCTTGTGCAAAGACTCTAAAACCGATTATGAAGAATAAACATGGCTGCCATCATCTGACATTCAAATCTTGGCGCCAAATCCCAAGTCAGTGGACGGGAAGGGGGAGGGTTAAAGTAGGTAAAATCCTCTGCCAACGACGCGATGAAGAAAAATATTAATAATAACATGGAGGGCCCATCATCTTTATCAGAGAGAGAGAGAGAGAGAGAGAGAGAGAGAGAGAGAGAGAGAGAGAGAGAGAGAGAGTTGATGGATTTTACGGAAAAGAGTGAAAATCTGTCAAGCTAAAAATAATAGGAAAATATCAAAATGGCTAAAATCCGAGAAGAGGCAAAACTTTTGTTGTTAATTTATTGCTCTTTCTCCCCCCTGTCTCTCTTTCTTCTGCCCTCTCTCTCGTTCTTTCTTTCTCTCTCTCTCTCTCTCTCTTCATCTCTCTTTCTCTCTCTCTCCCCACTCTCTCTCTCTTCTGCCCCTCTCTCATTCTTTCTCTCTCTCTCTCCATCTCTCTTTCTCTCTCTCCCCACTCTCATCTCTCTCTTATGTCCCCTCTCTCGTTCTTTCTCTCTCTCTCTCTCTCTCTCACTCTCTTTCCATCTCTTTTTCTCTATCTCTCTCTATCTCTCCCTTTCTCTCTTTCTCTCGCTTTGTCTTTAAATCTCCCCTTTGTCTCTAAGCATGTCCCTCTCCCTCCATTTCTTTTTAAGCCTCTCACTCTCTCAATTTGTTTCAAAGATTCTCACTCTCTCCATTTGTCTGTAAGCGTCTCTCTCCCTTTTTTCTATAAGTCTCTGTCTGTTTCTATTTGTAAGTCTCTCTCTCTCTCTCTCTCTCTCTCTCTCTCACACACACTCTCTCTCTCTCTCTCTCTCTCTGTATCTCTCTTTCCCTCTCTATTTGTATCTAATTCTCTGTCTGTCTGTCTGTTTGTCTGTCTGTCTCTGTCTCTGTCTTTCTTACTTACTTACACACACACACACACACACACACACACAGAGTATCCACACAGAGCTGGCCAATGTAAGTTTTGGGCTGGTTAGTCTACATCGGTGGCTACAAGTGTAAGTGTCCATGGGAGAATGTTACTAATGAGTTCATCCTTAATTCTCCAGCAATGTCCAGCATGTCTTCTTTGTTTTAGATGGTTTGTGTGTTACTGACAGTGCAGTTTTTTTGGTGGGGTGCTGCTTCTAAGATTTGTTCAAGACAGTACGAAGTTTCCTTGTATCTAGATTTTCCTCCAAGAATTTCGGTAAAGTCCAAGATATATAAGTAAAGTCGTCTGGGTGGCCTAAAGTCGATATCAGCCAATCAGCGAGGGAGTCAATCCCCTTTTCACTAGCGCTAGACCAAGGAGATTGTTTTTTGCGTCTGAGGTGGAGCGCCACACCTACCATCAGCTCCTTACTTTACCGCACATATCCCTGTGCTACTCATACACTGAGTTGTCGAGGGCCGGTATCGAACTAGGAACCTTGTGGTTTCTAGCCGAACGTGGCCTTTTATTGCAAATCGTCATCAAAATTAGAACAGAAAAATTTGGCTTGGGCATAGATTTTAATGAATTTAATTATTACTAAGGACACGATTTGTGCTATTTTTTACTTAAATTTTAACCGTTAGTTTTGTTTTTAACCGTTTTTCATTGGACGTTATTTTCCTACAGAGAGCCGCAATTTTTAAGAGAGATAGATATTTTTCGAGAATTTATTAATATGTGTGTGTGTAGGTGTGTGCATGTGTAGGTATATGTGGGTGGGTATATGTGCATGTGTGTTTGTGTGTATATGCTGTCAAATACACCAATTTGACCTTTTGTTTAATATTCATAAAGTGCTCAATAGGTACCACCAAAATACGCCACGTGATGAGTTTAGGCTATACTGAAAAAAGAAAGGTAAATATGTTTTAACTTTTTTTTTTAAATCTCGAAAAAAAGAAATAACGAACATAAAGAGTTGTTACCAAGAAAAACAGTTAATTCAAAGATCAAATTATCCGATTGGGGAAAAATTACTACCGTTATCTTGAAAAATAAGTAAAACAGTCCGTTTTTTTACACCACGTCAGTTTCTTTATTGATATTTTTTAGCAGAATTCTGTATTCATGGTTCTTTTTACTAAAAAGCTCTCGCATATAAACTTATAAAAATCTTCTGATATAATGATTCAGACTCTTATCTTTATAGAAAAAAAAGTAAAAATTGTTTTTGTTGGTTCATTTCTTTTTCATATTTCATATAATAAAAAAGTGTGTGTGTGTGGGGGGGGGGGTAGACCTCGTAAAAATATTTCCCCTAATATATTTTAGGAAAAACTATTTCAGACATATTTTCATCAAAAGGTTAGTAATTATGGAAATTTTCGTGAAAATCAAACCATTAATTGATTTTTCATAGAATTTTTAAAAAACCTCTAGTTTTTGGCTCCGTTAAATTTCAAATGATTTAACGGTGCAAAAATGTAAACATTGTTTTTCGTTTATAATTTTCATTATTTCCGTAAGCTGAAAGAAATGTTAAAAAATCATCAGGAGTTTTTAAAAAAAATGTTTTTTCTTTTGAATGGACAAAAATATTCAAGATAATATTAACGTTTATGCAAGTTTCATTGTGTTAAATATGGGGGGGTAAATTTCACAGGGAAAATTGGTGGTACCTAGTGTTCAATATAAACAAGATAATACTTTGGACCATGTGACCTTTAGGCACTCCTTTTGCAATCTCGTTTCATAAGGACATTTTTTTCATTTACACCGTCAACATCCGGTTGTTTGTTAACAGGTGATTTTTAGAGGATTTTTCAAATTATAAAACTAACCCCTAACCCTAACCCCTAACCCTAACCCCTAACCCCTAACAAACAACCAGATTTTTGCGGTGTAAATGAAAAATGTCCTTATGAAACGAGATCGCAAAAGGGGTGCCTAAAGGTCCAAAAATTTCTTAGAATTTGTTTTTGGGTAAACAAGTAATTAATGTTTCATATTCAGAAAAGTTTAGCCAAGTTTTTCTTTCTCTTCACATCAAAATGTTTTTATTTTATTCCTGAGAGACTTTCGCTTATTTGTGGGTGCGCCTTCGTGCGACAAAAAAGAAAAAGAAACGCGCGGTTCGTTTGAAAAACATTTGTAGATTGTACCATTCTTCAAAGGAAATAAGTTCATTGTTTGTAGCAACGAAGCCGTGCGAACTGTTATGCGACCTAAAGACTACCCGACGGCGCCAAGAGAGCTTGAACCTGAATTACATGGCTCCGAAAAACCGGGTTTTTTTCTGTCCTTCCGATTTAAAACCCCGCCACCCGTGGGTTCTGTGAGAACGAACCTTAACCTCTGATGTTTGGATGAAATGAAATAAAAATAGAAAAAAAATATTTACTTTGAGTTTTGGAATTAATAGTGTTTATCTAAAACTGTTTGGTGGCTTATATATTGAATCATGGGAGGTTCTGTATTTTCTAGGGGGGGGGGTCTATACCGCCTCCCTAGGGCGGTGTCAAACGTTATGAGGAACGGAGGTGAATAAAATTATTTCACCAAGGCGAGTTTAGAGGATTGAAATGGTCGTGTGCAATTTTCTATGTCAACATCCAGGAAGTATAAATTAAGGAAGAATAACACAATGTCAAATTTGATTAGGTTGTTGTTAGTGGAGTGAACACACAGTAAAAAAACCGGTCACCGGTCACAAAAATCTCATTAATAAATAATGTCTACTAATTTATTCTTATTTAAATCGGTGTGTATTATTTCAATTATTCTAATTTTTAATTATATTTATAAATAGGTATGCTCAATTTACGGACTTTTCCCCTGTGCGTAAATTGTTAAAAATATTTTAAAATGTCAATAAAAAATGGAAAATTATCTTTTTAATGTTTTCTTTTACGTTTAATATAAATAAAAATTCCAAGTTTATGTGTTAAAAAAAGTAAAAACAATTTTCTGTTACATATAACGTACGTTTTTGCATTTTAAATAAATTTGCGATAAATTCTTAATCTTTGACCCACAAATTTTAATAAAACTTTTAATTTTAACTAAGGGGGGTTTAGGGTTAGGGTTAGAGTTTAGGATTAGGGTTAGGGTTGGGGTTGGGTTTTCGGGAAAAACGCCCCAAGTTGATTGTTTTTTTTTTGGTTTTTTTCAAGTGACACCGCTTCGGCCACAGGCTTTAATCGTAGCTGGTGTTTTTTTTTTCACAAGCGACTGGCTAGCGGTTTTGAGGCAGGAGGCCGGGACGGAATTCTGCGAATATTACCGGGGTTAATATTAACTTTTGTCATTTTAGGTCATCCATACTTAAATTGTTCCCTGTGATCCTCGTAAATTTAAACAGACTTTTTCTTACATCTCTTATTATAATGGAGATTGTGGGTTTGTCTGTCTGTAACCGAAACTAGATTACTATACAATTCACAATTTCCTTTGTTATTGACATCACATTCTCAATGATTTTATTTTTATTTAAACCTCAATTATTAATAAAATTGTTTTACATTATTAATTCTGTTAACCATAGCTACATACTAACAACATGCAATTGTATTTATATATACAACAAAATAGCGGTTTACAGTGTGAACGTGAAGGCTAATTTGCATATTGATATTTAAAATGTGATTTTAATAAATATGTGCTTAGTATTATTGGTTTCTAATTGTTTGGTTTTATTTTAATGAATATAAACAAAATCTCTTCAATGAATCTTAAATGAAATCCATTAACAAGAAAAGATAACTGTAATTTTATTCTTTACTTCCTCTTTTAACTAAATACTTAAATTAGAAAAAATAACAATGAAAGACGAGAGTGATGGAAGAGTAAGTTTCAGTTGTTCTATTTTTCGATTATACCCCCTCTGTTTTAGATCTTTTTATCTGCATTCTTATTTAGTTTTATTAGCCTTTCTAATCTAATCGAATATTTTATTACATTAAAACTTAAATACTTGCACCCGGAGGGTGCATGTATTTGCTAGTATGAGTAATGAAATTTGCTTCAAATTATTTGACCTTTGACCCTTTGACCTTTGACCTTTGACCAAATAATAGAAACCAACTATTAAAGAAAATAGTTTTCACTCCATTCTTAGGAAAAAGCAAAGTTTCTTTTTCACCTCTAGAATTTTGTTTAAAAGTAAATGAATCTAATTTTCAACCGAATTCCTCTGTTTCAAGAACGGCTCGTTTATTTTTGGAAGATTTTTAATTACAGAGTTTAAATTTGTCTGTCGGCAGACATCAATGAAAAGAATAATCGAAGTTAATTTTGGGATGACAAAATAAATAAATAAATAAAAACGAAAACAAAACAAAAAACAAAAAACAAGCCACCAACGAGCAAAGAAAAAGCAAAGATTCAAAACAATCTCAAACTTACTTTAAATACGAAACTAACTTTATGCTTTTTTTTTTTTTTTTTTTTGCAATTAAAACCAAAATCAAAACATCAAAGAAGATATTTAAATTATTGCAATCCACTTTAAGATTTTTCGTGGTCATAGTGAACAAATCGCCAAGTTTTTAGTACCGATTTAGATGAAATAGGCAACATCGAAATTATACCATTTTATGGAAGCATATTTTGGAGACTATGAATTTTAAATATAAACGTTGAATCTAGTCTACACTATTAAAAACAGAGCCTGCAAGTATATATATATATATATATATATATATATATATATATTATATATATATATATATATATAATATATATATATATATATATATATATATATATATATATATATCATTATTACGTTTTCATTTTTTCACTGCTCACATTTTCTATCAACTTTATTTGTCTCTTTCTTACTTTATTTATTTATTTATTTTTTGATAAAGTTGTTGCTCGTCCTTTTCTTTTTTTTTTTTCCTTTTCCTCTCTTTATTTCCATTTTTTCATTCAATTTCTTCCTTTTCTATTTTTAATTTTCCTTCTTTTTTTTCTTCTTCGTTTTTCTTCGTTCTTCATTGCTCGTTCTTCATGTAAGATTTATATCTAATTTTTTCTTCCTTCGTTTCCCCTTTCTTTATTTTGATCTTTTCTTTCACTCTTTTCCTTTTATTTCTTTATTTCTTTTTTCACTTCTTTTCTCTCTTCCTCGTTTATTCTTATTTACTTCTCTTTTCATAATTAATCTTCTTCTTCTTCTCTCTTTCTTCTTCTTCTCTTCTTCTTCTTCTTCTTCTTCTTCTTCTTCTTTTCTTCTTCTTCTTTCTTCTTCTTCTTTCAACTAAACCTTCTTCTTCTTCTTTCTTCTTCTTCTTTCTTCTTCTTCTTCTTCTTCTCTTCTTCTTCTTTTCTAAACCTTCTTTCTTCTTCCTCTCTTCTTCTTTCAACTCTTCTTCTTCTTCTCTTCTTCTTCTTCTCTTTCAACTAAACCTCTTCTTCTTCTTTCTTCTCTTCTTCTTTCAACTAAACTTCCTCCTTCTTCTTCCTCTTCTTCTTCTTTCACTAAACCTTCTTCTTCTTCTTCTTCCTCTTCTTCTTCTTTCAACTAAACCTTCTTCTTCTTCTTCTTCTTCTTCCTCTTCTTCTTCTTTCAACTTAACTTCTTATTCTTCTTCCTTCTTCTTTTCAACTAAACCTTCTTCTTCTTCCTTCTTCTTCTTTCAACTAAACCTTCCTTCTCTTCTTCCTCTTCTTTCTTTTTTCTTCTTTCAACTAAACTTCTTCTTCTTCTTCTTCTTCTTCTTCCTTCTTCTTTTTCTTTTCACTAAACCTTCTTCTTTCTTCTTCCTTCCTCTTCTTTCTTCTTTTCACTAAACCTTCTTCTTCTTCTTCTTCTTCTTTCCTCTTCTTCTTCTTTCAACTAAACCTTCTTCTTCTTCCTCTTCTTCTTTCAACTAAACCTTCTTCTTCTTCTTCTTCTTCTTCTTCTTCTTCTTTCAAACTAAAACCTCCTCCTTCTTCTTCCTCTTCTTTTCTTCTTTCAACTAACCTCTCTCCTTCTTCTTTCTCTTCTTCTTCTTTCAACTAAACCTTCTTCTTTCTTCTTCTTCTCTCTTCTTCTTCTTTCAACTAAACCTTCTTTCTCTTCTTCTTCTTTCTTCCTCTTCTTCTTCTTTTTTTTTTCAAACTAAACTTCTTTCTTCTTCTTCTTCTTCTTTCTTTCTTCTTCTTCCTCTTTCTTCTTCTTTTCACTAAACCTTCTTCTTCTCTTCCTCTTCTTTTTCTTTCAACTAAACTTCTTTCTTCTTTCTTGCTCTTCTTCTTCTTCTTCTCTTTCTTTTTCTTTCAACTAAAAACCTTCTTCTTCTTCTTCTTCTTCTTCTTCTTCTTTTCTTCTTCTTTTCAACTAACTTCTTCTTTCTACTTCTTCTTCTTCTTCTTCTACGACAACAAAACAACAACAAACAACAACAACACAAACACAATTTTAATTTAAAAAGCCTCTTTTTCGTTCTCTTTGAAGTTCAGCGCCAATAAAAAAATCGAGAAGTATTTAAATATTTGTATTAGATGCGAAGCGGGAATGTTTAGCAGAAGGTGGGGAACGACAGACAAGATATGGATTGGCAGAGAAAAAAAGATATTGAGAATTTGGTAAAGAAAGAAGACAAAAATGGCTGAACGGGAAGGAAAGAAAATACGAGTAGCAAATAAAGGAAAGAAGAAAAACATTTTGTGAGAAAAGAAAGAAAAGAAAGAGAAAGAAAAGCATTTGGGAGAAAGAAAGAAAGAAAGAAAGAAAAAAAGAAAGAAAGAAAAAGTGGAGAAAGTAAAGAAACATGTAAGAAAAAAAGGACAACAACAATGGATAGAAAGAAAGAAGAGAGAAAGAAAGGCATTTGGGAAGAAAGAAAGAAAGAAAGAAAGAAAGAAGAAAAGCATTTGGGAGAAAGAAAAGGGAAAGAAAGAAGAAAGAGAGAAAAAATAATACGTGGCACAAAAAGGAAAAACAAAAAACAAAACCTATCCAAAAACCCAAAACCCCAACTATAGGAAAGGGGAAAGAAGAAGAGAAAGACCAATATGGAGACACAGGAATGAATCGAGAAATATGGATACAGAAAGAAAGAAAAATGTTTGGTAGCAGCACAAAGGCTAATAAGGAGACTAAGAAAGAAAGGGCAAAGTAGTGATACAGAAAGAAAGAAAGAAAGAAAAGAAGAAAAGAAAGAAGGGTATGATGACACATATACAGAAAGAAAGAAGAAAGAAGGAAAAGAAAGAAGAAGAAAAGAGAAAGTAAAAAGCAGACAAGAAAGACGTTGGAGGTTGTGGTGAATCGAGAAAGTCAACAGAGCATTGTGACAGGTTACGTG
>CM042161.1:19400312-19416378 GCA_023376005.1 Doryteuthis pealeii | reverse complement strand
GGCGAACTGAGTTTCAAATACAATTAGTCGTTTTTTTTACATTAGTGGAAATAGAATCACGGTATAATTAATAAGACCTGAGAGCTTTTCTAGTAAGTGACCCGACTCCAGAGCTGGTTTAGACCAAGTCGCAGAATTTGCACACCCCCCATTCATTAACTCAGTCTGATCCGGCTGTTGTGAATGCAAATCGAATGCCTTAACTTACCGACTGGCGCTAGGCATTCCTTGCTGCTTCTTATGTACAAGTTATAGTTTTTGAGCCCTGTACTCTGACAAGACTCTCGGTCAAGCATAATACCGCAGCAGGTCTTAAGATTAGTTTATATCTTCACAAATATAACAGGAAATCGAAAAGATGAATATGTTAACTATTGTTCTGTCTGTATCGTATAGAATAAAATGGTAGAATATCGGTGTGCCTGTGCGTCGTCCAAGTTATAACGAAAGAAGATAGTGGGCAGGCCCTTCATCTCTAGAGTAAGCACCTCTTTTTGTAAACATGACCTAGATTTCCCGTGGTGGACGGCACCTCAGATTTTCATTTGTCTTTTTATTTTTTTGGGGGAGCAAACGTAAGTGGAGGGTTCTGGCCACATAGAGCAGCATGTTTGCTGAATCGAGCCCAGTCGTGGGTTCGCATCATGTGGCAGCGTGTCTCAATCGTTAAGGCGCCTTGTACGAATTCAAGGGCCGCTTTCTTTCTCTTCAGCCTTGTAGCGACTCCAAACGCGACTGTACATTCTGTCTCGTCCAACTCTTCATCGCTCGCTTGGCCTTTAATCGGTAAGAAGTATTGCGTGACAAGCTTACCATGATTGAGACTGCGCATTTATGATGGACTTTCCCTCAGGGCATTATAATTTAAATCTCTCTACTAGAGAGTCTTCTTTTGGAATGTAGACGAAATAAACCCTACGGAGGAAAGCGGGTTGACAGTCTTGTGTGTGGCGTAAGTTTCTTGTTAGTCGGCCCGACTGCCCAGCGGTTCACACAATACTCTCTTTGTAGAATGCAGAATTAGTCTGCCATGGTGAATGTTTGTTACACACCCCGCGTTTGACAATTCCACTCCACACTTCGATCTTTGTTTTTGGCATTGGCTTGGTCACTTTGGACAACGGAGTGTGAAGTGTATATCGTGTCAGTGGGCGTGTGTGTGTGATTGAGCTGTGCTGCTCGTGTGTGTGTGCGTGGATAGCGTGGTAGTGCAGGTCGTGCGGTGGCTGTGTGGCGTGATTGACGTGATGTAACATTAGCTGCGATCGTGGTGTGTGTGGTGTATAGTACGTGGTGTGTAGGTGTGTGTGGAGATCTGGTGTGTGTGTGCTGTGGGATGTATGTGTGTGTCGCTGGTGATATAGTATTGTTTGTGAGATATGTTTTAGTCGACGTGGGTGTGCGTGTGACTGAAAGAAGGTAAGTTGTTTGTTGAGTGTTTTGTATTGATTTGATTGGACTGTTGTTGTATATGAGTGTGTTAGTTGTAGTACTGTCGATTGTTATGTAGTTATGTTACTGATTGGTGTAGTATTTATGGAGATTAGATTTATTGATTTCAAGTTATGTATGTGAGTGTGCGTAGAGTTGATATATGGTATTATGTTATATGGTGTGTGTTGCTGTCCATGCTGTGAATAGTCACGACTGTATGTGCGATGTTGAGCACGAGAGTTGTATGCGTGCATGAGTGGTTGAGTGCGTGTGCGTGTCTGTGATGCTGTGTACTTGAAGTTAGTGAAGTGTGTGTAAAGGTGACTATCGGTGTGATATATGTGTTGATAGTGTGTCTGTGTGTACTGTGCTAGCTGTGTGGCAGAATGTGCTCGAAATATTTAGGTCGGTGCGTGATAGTGTGTGTGGTGCGTCGATTGCAACAAATGTTTTATGGCTCAGTTTCTATTACGGTGTGCGTGTGTGGTTGTGAACGTGTGCGATGTGTGCGGTGTCTGTTCTTGTTTCCTTTAGTTTTGTTCTGTCTTTCTCAAGTTCATGACAGGGATAGGTTTGGAGGGTGAGGCAAGCGCCATTCAAAACGCACCTTCCGAATGCGGGCAATGAGATTGACCATAAAATGGATTCATATTTTTAAACACGAGCGCAAGATAATTTAACCATCATCTCTATTCGCAAAGTTCAAAGAAACACAAGTTTTATCTATTCTTCCTACATAGTGCTCGGTTGCAGCATACCATAAGTGTGTTGAAACAACAATGAGACTGATACTATCATGTCATGCCCAGGTATATATAACTCTATATTATTTACACTCACGTACATAGCTAGGGAGAAATTGATGGATTAATTATCTACTATCAATTTGATATGCAACAACGCTATTTGCATATTGAAGTAATTTCATTGTCTTCTCATCATTGTTCTCTTTTGTTCTTCTATTATACAGAAGACGATTATATGATGAGTGTGGCTTTTTGTGCTTTAAGGCATGGGAATCAGCATGGTGTGAGTTCATAGGGTTTATAGCCAAAGTGCGATCTATAAGGCGGTCCTTGTTGATCTTCTAAAATGCTGTCACGAGGGTTGATTTCTAGTGGTCGGCTATGTTTGTTGACACCCAGTAAATTATCTTCCATTACTCTCATTATTAATCAGTTTACACACATTCTGATAATTTCGAGCCCAAAGAAGGTAGATTTTATATATCATGCATGTGTAAGTAGAGATCATGCCTAATTCGGTCTTTATATATTTCTGTCAGTGGTGGGGCTTATGATGGGAAAGAGCAGCGTGTTCATGGGTGTGACTTGTATGTTTTGGAGTTAAAGCGTTGTGGTATCTGTAATCTCGTTAGGGGGCGAGTCTTGAATTATGTCTATTTTAAAGGTGGATGTATTATGAATAGTTAAGGACTATATCTCCGTGTTGTCTGGGTGTTGTTTCGAATTCGGCAGTGAGTATGCAGGTTTTATGTGTTGTTCGGTGCTATCTTATAGCATTTCCATCGTTCTTTTTTTTCTTTTTTGTTTTTTTTCTTTTCTGTTTTTGTTTTTTTTTCTTTTTCCCGTTTGTTAACAAAGCACGATGCCTTTAGACTAACATAGGATCGACTGACTAGTCGTGTCCATTCTTGTTCTCAAATCTGCACTGCGTTGAGCTGGCTAGAGCAGATCCCACAGATTTCTTTAATTAGAATGGCATATATTCTCTGGATAGCTCTGTGATGATAAACAAACAGTGATGCTTGCTGGAGTTTTGTTGTTGGTCCTTCCTTCCTTTTGGCTCTTCTTTTTGCGGTGGCTTCTTTTCTTGCTTTTCACGTCTTTTCGTTCTTTGTTGTTAAACGTAAGTAGGACGCACAGGACGATCGGTTTAACTTCAAAAGATACCATACATTTTGTGTATGGTTGTCGATGTGGCATGTATCTACTCATAATCCTTTGCGACATATTTAATATATATTAGTGTGTGTGTGTGTGTGTGTGTGTGTTGTGATTAAAATGGATAGGCAGATAACAATGCAGATCTCTAAGAATGCAGAGTGAGTACGTATGTATGCAATTCACGGATAGAAACTTACGAAAATGAATACAATTAACAAAGTAAAATATATTCAACATTCACTATCACTAGAGTTGCTTTATTGTGCAAAAGAAAGAATTTTTTATATTAATTGAATGTATAGAAAAAAATTAAATCTGTCGTGTAATCAGGTCATTTCGGGGATTTTAATGGGCCACGCACTCCAGTGAGGATGCGCGCGATTATTAGTAATAACATCGAGGACTAATTTTTTATTCACGTCCAAGCTCTAACAAGCAGGTCTGATGCGGTAAAGAGATGGGTCCGCTTTCTAGTAATTATAGTAAAAAAAATAAGGAAATATTAGTAATAACTAAACAGGACTTTCTGATTGATTGCATAGCTCACTTGATCGATTCAGAGGCGTGAAACTCGGTAGTTTGTGAATTATTACGCTCGCTGAGTCTTGTTATATCTCTTGAACATATTAAATGATGAATATAGTATAATATTATGAATTATGTGAAAAATGAAATAAAAATAGTGAATAGAAGGTATTTGAAGAGAAATAAATGAAAGAAAGTATAGAATGGATAAAATAGGATATTTTTAATATTTTACGTATAGCGTGTTTCGGTCAGGAGTTTATCCATGTGTTTTAATTCAAAAATATATATTCAGATTTTTAATATAAAAGAATATGAAATGAAATAATATATAGTAGCATTAATAATGCAGAGTAGATCTCTCATTTTTTTTAATATTATTATAGTTTCTAATATAAGTCATATATAGTTTAAAACACGAGCAGGATCTTGGTTCATCTCTGCTCTCTAGCTCTCTTTTTATTATTATAATATATAATATATAATATACTATATATATATGTTCACCATACATTAACGTGGGTTTGAGTTTGTGAAGGCGGATTGCTGCTGATGATCACAACTAAAGCGTAAACGTTAGTCTCCATATGAAACAGGGATGGAGCAACTCATATATAGTGATGTTCAATGGGCGTGCCTTTAAATCGATACGATGTGTGTATTCAAGAAACAGTTAAAATCGATGTTTGAAAGACGAAATAGCGGGCGGTTAAGCTGTCCGACGATGCTGAATCGATCGCGTTTATCCGGCTGTAGCGTAGCTACAACAAATGTGCTACACTGAAAGAGACTTGATAAGTGAAACACGCGTGCTGTGGATGACTATAGGTAATTTATGAGGAAGTGCGTCCGGTGCTTCCGCTGCAATAGAAATTGCTACCCGGATGACTAGTAAAAATAACGTCCGCTAAAATCTGCTAATGTCGTCTGCGGTCGTGTTACTTGGACAACAAACTCTGAGGGGGAGTTTTAAATTCATTTTTATGAGGGGTGGGTGCTCTCTTTTTTGTGTCGCGTGAATTCTTAGTTTATCTTATCGTAATTTGTTGTACCGAATGTATTTATAGAAATTTGTCGTAATTCTTGTTTAATTCTTTAGAAATGTTGTCGTAATTCGTTTCGTTTAGTGAATTGATGGAGTATTATCACTATCTTATTCTATCTAATCTATTATGCTATCTATCTCAATATTTGTTTTTTTAACTTTGTTATATATTATAATCCAACCATCCATCTCCCTTTGCCTTACATATCCAAAAAGAGACCAGTTCTTAATGCCTCGCCCTCCCCTCTAAAAAAATAAAATTTAACAGGCTCAAAGTTGGTGTGTTTAATCTTTCAAGTAACACCCGCCGAGACGACAAGCTGGGGACGTATATTTAACTAGTCACCGTGGTGCAATTTTGAGGCAAGGAAGAGACGCACTTCTATAAATTACACATGATGTATGTAATGTATGTATGTGTGTGATGTCACAGTTTGTTTTTTGCATTATTAGACAACAGACTCATTATGTTATATCTGTGTGTCTCGTTTTTAAAGGAGACGAGAAGCAGACCATTTCAGGAACAGTATTCGAAAAGTATTTGTGATAAGAATAAGAAAATTCACACACTTGCACAAGTTCAATTCGTGAGGGCGAACAGATACTTAAAATAAAAACAGCTGCATGGTCCAACCATCTTTTTGTCTGGGTTTTGTTAAAGTGTTGCGTGGCTGCAAAAAGAAGAGAATTTCGCCATTTAATGGCGAATAGGAGGACGCTGTCGAATGCTTGTGCTAGTTGATGGTGTTCTTTCCTGAGGAGGACGAACTTTAAAATAAGAAACAATAAAATAAATAAAATAAAAAGGATTTCTTGGCTGCATCTAAGTTTTTAAGCCTTTTCTCTAAATGCAAAAGAAATGACCTTCGAGAATTTAAATAGTTATTAAATACTATCTGCGTTGATTTTGTATCTTGTATAAAAATGACGGAATCGTTATACAGACAAATAGGTAGAGATAAATTTTGGGAATAAATTATCCTCGCATCTTTTATTTATCGTTTTGCTTTTTCTTTTTATTTTCTTTCTTGTTATTATTCTTTTTTTTAAGTTTCTCTTTTTTCTTTCTTTTTTTCTTATAGAGAAATATTAAAAAAAAAAGAAATCGAGTACTCTCTTTTTTTGTATGTCTTATTATCATTTTTTTTTTATTTCCTCTTTCTTTGTTCTAATCCCTTTTTTTCTTTCTTATCTGTTTTTTCTTTCTTTTTTCTTTTCTTTTTTTTCTGTTTTTTTCTTTCTTTGTCTTTCACTTTCTCTTTTTCTTAAGTGTTCTTGCTTTTTTCTTTTCTTGCGCTTGGGGCGTATGTCTTGACCTGTATGCTATTTTTTTTTTTCTATTCTTTTTTTTCTTTCTTTTTTCTTTTCTATTACTTTCCTTTCTTTTCGAATCTTCCTCTTTTTTCTCTTTGTCTTTTGTTATATGACATGTTGTCTTTTGTTTTTATGATTCCCTTTCCTGCTTCTTCATTTTTATTTTTTTATCGTTGTGTTCTCGTCTCGTGGTGTCAGTTCGACTCAAGTGATTCGCTTAAGGACGGGAGCTCCTTGTGGATGACGCTAGCAAATTGACTCTGCAATCAGCTCCACTTAAAAAATCTTATCACTAGTTTCTTGCTTTTTAGTGCTAGACGGGCGATCTGGATAGAGGCCTTTTTTTCCTTTCCCCCTTCCTTTGCCATCAATGTCGGTGTGTCTTGGTCACATGTATTTTTTTTTCTTCTTTATTTTTTCTCTTGCAGCTTTTTGAATCTCAAATAGTAGACACTTTGATTGTTTGGGTTTTTGTTTGAACGGTGATATTCCTAAGGGGTTAATTTTCTGCCGGCGAAAGTTTTTGGAAAATAAAATTCCCATTCTTAAATGGATTATATAATTTCCTCGCATACTTTATATTTACATAAACGCACCCCTAGGCATCTTCCCTTTGTTAAATATGAATTGATTGCTGTCCAATTCTTAATGACTTCAATTTGGTTTTGTCTATTTGCTCTTATAAAAGCAAGCCCTTTAATTTTTTTATCATGTGATGTTTGATAGATTACGTCCTGGGTGCTGGTTCTTTGGTCTGTCTGTGTCATTTTTTCTCGATATTTCCATTTCTTTCGTTCACTGGATTTTGTTGTTATATTATGATTTGTGTTAACTCGTTAATCATTGATATTTTTTTATCTGATGGTTGGATTTCTTTTGATCACTTTCTTGTTTAATATCTGCCTAAAGTCTTCATTCGTTTCTTAACAATTGTTCTTCGGATAAGGTTTGGGGGGAACTGTGGTTAAGGGATGGTTCTATTTGGTTTATATTTTATCCCTTTAATATTTGTTTACAGTTCTTCATGCGGTTCATAAGTATGACACATTGCTGTCGTGTAGTCTTCACCTTTGATGTTCTTGTGTGGGTTTGTAGTATCGGCTGTTCCTGTTTCTGTTCATTGTTGGTTCATTCTTCCCTTGCACTCACCTTTGAATAGCAATACCATCGTTCGATGCGCTTATTGTAAAAATTTGCAACGGAAAATTTGGAGGATTAGCTCAGTCGGTGAGCTTCGGCGGGGGGTAGATAAACATTGTTATCAATTAAATTTATTTCATTTAAATTATCTGCACGAATATAAATCAGCTGTATTATTTTTGCTCAACACAACCAAGCCCCTGGTGATATTTAATGCGTATGATTGTATTTTACTGTTGTCATTAATTGTTCTCATTTTCAGAAGTTTCCTCCGGACATACATATACAGCACAACTGCCCCTTTTATATATGTACTAGAAGTGCTACCCCCCGCGTTCTGCCTAGGTAGAGAGGGATTTTAAAAGTTAGTTCCTCGCAGATCCATTAATTACTTTATACAAGTTAATCCTCACTGGATGCCCCATAAAATTCCCAATGTAAATTTTAACAATAATAAGGTTATGATTTACAATTTACGAAAAAAAAACAAATATAATGGGGTGATTAATTCAATCAAATTCAACACATCATATTTCAATTACCTTCTGTTACTATAAACACTTTAAGTGTTTAAAATTCTTCCCAAATATAAATAAACTCTCTTCATATTGGTTTTATGCTACGAGAAAAGCATCAGCCTGGTGTAGTGAATGTATATAATAATTTCTTTAGTACTTTGTCGTTAATGTTTTATTTTCGAGTTACCATGCGGACATACCATATACATAACCTGCCCTTTATATATGTATGGTATTAAATAGAATAGAAGATGCATCACCCAGGAAGAAAACAAACAGACAGACAGCCAGAACAGACACACCTACAAAGTATATGCAGATGTCTCTCTTACAGTAAAGGACATCATTATAACTATATTGCTAATTGTTTTCTGTTGCTGTAATGATTTTTTAAATTTAAATTCTCGCCAAAAAATATTTATGTAGATTTATTTTTATGATTTTAATGAGCTATGTTCAAACTTTCCGTTTCGGGGTTATTATCTATGCCCTAGACTCGTTAGGGAATTGTGGGTCGTTTATTTTACATTTGGTTATGTAATTACTTAAGAATGTTTTTTGCACACGGTTATATGATAATAGGCTATTCCTATTCTGAAATACAAATAATTTTATATAACAGATGACCTAGTGAGTTGTAGAAGTGTCCCCTACAGGTACTACACAGCAGGGTCAGAGTGGATCTGAAGTTAATGGCACTAAAGGTTCTCTGCGTTTCACAATGACTGGAGCCTCTACACCAGCGTGGAGGTGGCAGTTTAGAGGTGTCGCTATATTTGCTTGTAAAGATTCCATTTATAAGTGGGGAAGGGACATTCTTAATACAGTTAGATCTTATATAGCTCGGTAGTAATAATGATCAATAAATAATAGATTATGGGTCAGATAATGAATGCTGTAGAATTGTGCGAAGTAGTGAAGAAGGTATAATACTGAGGAGAATTGGTATTGAATGATAATAATGAGGTAGATGAGTTTTGTTTTATCGCTGTCCTGATAAAAACAAACAAATATGTTTGGTTTTGATAATATGAGAGAAAAGACTTTTCTGGGAAAAAGTTGTGGCTGGGTGGAGGTGGGAGGTGGTGGAGGTGGGTGTCTCTCTGTTTTCGTTTTTCTCTTTTTCCTTTTTTTTCTGTAGAACCCAACTGGCTAGCTTAAAATGTAGTATCCTGTTTTAGCCGAGTTCGAACACTGATCTCATTAGTTGTGCAAATGTGTTATGTTTGGCTCAGCGCCAGGTCAGTGAAACAGCATAGTGTTGATGTGTATTTACCAACGCTAAATAAAGTCAGGAATTGTCCTCTTCTGATTGAAATATCTCTTTGAAATGACTTGTTCTCTGTGTTTCTTTTATTGCATCGACCTTTCGTCCGACTTCATTCACTTCATCAATTAATTTTTCCTTTTTCCTTGTCTTTCTAATGAAGGAAGATCTGTCAGCATCCGCGCTTTGTAAATCTTATTGTAATTATAATGTTGTTTAGGCTTAGGCGATTGGACTTGGTCTCGTCAAATTGACCACTGAGCGATTTTATGACCTCCGATGCACGAGTGGTAGTACGTAGAAGAAAAAGGGGGTCACGTTGGATCTCTTTCTCCCCATAGTGGCTGGTGGAGGGGGACCTCACAAGATTGTCGTCCGCGCAGGTGTGTTAATCGACTAGCTGTAGGGTGGGTATGAGAAGGGTGGGTGGTGCTACTGTCTTTAGGTGTGAGAGGGTCAGATGGTTAGGGGGGGGGGGTGTGGATGGACGGAGATGTTCGGAGAGTGTCAAAATAAGAATCAAGAAACACGTACAGTTGACTTCGGGTCTTTTGTTAATTACTGGTATTGATGCAGGGTGGTGGGTGTTCGAGGAGGGCGTAGGGTCGATGATGAGTTGACGGTTAATTCTGGTGTTCTTGAGAATGAACGTAGAAAAGAAGGAGTCGCTGTAATGATAGAAGTTGTTAAAAACGTTTCCGTTAGTTGTATGATTTTCAAAATTCTGACAATTTCATTTTTTCTGGTTGCAAATTTCGGAACAATTGGGAATAGTGGACTCCTTTGAGGAATGTTGAGGAATGTATGCATATGTGTGAGTAACAGGATCAATGTTAAATCACATTCACAGTAGCTAGGTTTCCGTTAGGTTTTGGTTTTTTGTGTTAAGAAGGCACATCAAGCCCTATGGGTTTGTATTTATCGCCAAATGGATTAGTGTGTATTAAATGTTTGATTTTAAATAAGATACTTCAGATAGGTTGGGGTTTATTTTGTTTATGGATCGAACTCATTTTTATTATGTTACTCACCCACCCTGCGCATGCGTAGCAGGGATGCGACACGTCGATTTCTTAAGCGGGAGTTTTAGCTTAGGTGTGTGAATGTCAGAATTGTCTTCTAATTGCTGAGGATTGCGTTGACTAAGCGTTTGTTAAGGAGTCCAGTTGCCTGCTATTTATCATAGTGGGATGGAGAATTGGTCTATATTTTCCGCAAGTGGTATTAGCGCAGTGTGAGAATGCAAACAGCCTCGACGAGGAATTTGAACTCAGGTCGACGAGTCCATTCTTACGACTCTAAACTTGAACGCGCCTGACCATCACACTCCTTAAGATATTTAATGCTGAATGCGGGGATCTTTGTAAATGTTTTCATTGTAATCCTATTACTATAATTTTCATTAGTCCATTGAATTTTTTAAAAAATTGCACAACTTTATTTGTCTATAATAATTGTGTTTCACACATGTATATGGTTTTCAGTATTTTCTATCTCATCATTCATCAAAGGTTGTTCTGGACAGTATAGATTTCCTTGACTCTTCTCTCTCCTTGTCATCGTGTCCCCTATCAGCTATGTGCTTTGGTAAGTCCTCTAGACGGTATGCGCATGTCAAAAGAGCTGATGAATGTAATTTTTTTGTAATGGTTGTTGATTGTAATAATATAATTTCAATACCTTATTACATTTGATTCCATTTTTAATTCGTCTGTAATCATTTTTTTCACAGTTATAGGAATTTGAATACATCGGTCATCAGTCGATGCATCATCATACATCATCGATGCAGGTACAGTGGGTCGTTTCATGCAGTCAGGGGAGTGAGTCAGGAAATCTCGGGCGCAGAATGTTCTAGGTTGGATTCATGTGCCGGGCTGGGAGTGTGGTCTGTTTGGCTGCGCGCAGTAAGGTCGGAGGGTAGTCGTTGGTTCATGCGTGATGGAGTTGTGGGGGTCAGGATGTAGGGTCCGTTGCTGGTGGGGGGGGCTGTAATGATTGCTATGCGGCATAGGTGGTGTGTGGGGCTGTGTAGGTCGATTATGAGACCTGGATCGGGGCTTATGGGGAGCTGCGTGTCCTTGGGATGGCTGTCTCGCAGCGAGGTGGGTCCTGGCATGCTGTCCGTTGTGGTTACTCGGGGATGGGTTTTGTGAGGGATAGGGGCAGGTGGCGTATTATTCGAGCTGGGCTTTGCTTGTGGGTGCTGTGTTCTTACGACTTGGTGGTCAGGGACTGGCAGTGCGCGAGCATTTTCGGCTATTCTAAAACTGAATAATTATGATGGATTGTAAGTTAGTTGTGTTGTCTCTTATAATAATCATTTGCTCGGAAGTTACTGGTATAAGTTTTCTATACATAATAATTTTGCAAAACATTTGTTTAGTACGTTGGTATGTCAAATATACGTACGGTCGTGTCTGGGTATTAGTAGAGCTGTCTTGAGTAATAAGCATTGAAGATGGTATGCTCGCCACATCTCGGCAGAGCCAAAGGATGGAGCATATCACCTTTCCTGAGATATAGGCTGAGGTTGTTCGATAGGTCGCTAGACAGACTCTGTTGTGGAGGATGAGTGGTAGTTGTATGAAAAGCTTCTATTCAGTGAGAATGATGTTGGTGTCATGAGCAGTAAGATGCTAGCACTAGGTGGATTTCCGTGCTTTTATATATTGTGGTAGATCATGGTTCTGATGATTTGTGTTGTGAGTTCCTTTTTTTGTTGTCCTGGTTGTTGTTTATGTTTTCTTCCTGTGGTCTTGTTTTTGTTTCTTCTTGTGTCTATGCATTGTGGGTCTACTTTTCTGTTTCTTGTCTGTTGTCTTGTGGTCTTTCTTTCCTTTGTTGGTGTTGTTTTTGGTTTGGTTCTTTTCTGTTTTATTTTTGTTGGTGGGTGTTTGTTGTCTTTGTGTTTTTGTTGTCTTATGTTCTCGGTTTGTACTATGTTGATCGGTGGTGTGCGAGCGTTGTGTTCTTGTTCTGTCTTTTTCTTGTGGTTAGTACTCTTCTTTATTCTCCTCCCAGGTTCTGGTACGGGTGGTGTGTTGGGTGTTGGTTTTCTGTGTTTGTGTTTGGTGGTTTCGTCGCTGTATCTTTCTTTCACTTTACTTATGTTCGTTATTGCCTGCTTAGGTAGGTAACACATTAATTAGGGAATCAGGCGTACTTCCTTAGATACGTTTTCTCGTTCCTTTCTCTTTTGGCCTTGTTGTCTTTCTGTTTGGGCGTTTGGGATGTTGTTTAGGGAAGCTTTGGCTTTCATTTAGATTTCCGTGACACTATTGTTTTTCTATTGTTCTTCTGTTCTTGTTCTTTTCGTTTTTGGTTAGTTTCCTTCTTATTCCTTCAGATCTTTGCTTTCTTTTTCTCTGAAGCTTATCCGTGTATGCTTTTTCTATCGTTTTTGACTTACTTCTTCTTCTTGATTTTCTGATCTGTTCGTACTCTCTTCTTTTCCTTGCTTGAAACATTTGAATGAATGGAGAATGAGGGGTACTAAGTACCACATACTGACGTCCACCCAGAGTCTGAGCCTCACAGAACCGTATATCGAGGTTAATGGCATACCCAGAACACTCTTGATTTTGCGTATGGAGAGTATCGTACAAGTAACCCTTTGTGCGGTGATGTATAGCAAGGTGGATGGTATACCTAATTTAACACTGCCGATCGACAGTCGCTGGTCTCTGATTTTTAAATGAAGGATCAAGAAAATTCAGTTTGTAATTCAAATGTTTTTCTAATTTTCTCTGTACTTGACTGAAAATGATGTAATGACATGGAAATTAACTTTTAGACATTTTTAGCGGGATTTTTTTGGTTTGTTTTTTGATGTTGGGGTTTTGTTTTTTTCTCTTTTTCTGTTTCGTTTCTTTTTTTTTTTTTTTTTTTTTTTTACGTTTTTTTAATTTGTTTTATTTTTTATTTTTAAATATTATTTTTTATATCTTTAAAACAGTTAAAGTGGAAAGAGTTTCTTAGTTATTTTTATTTTATTTTTATTTTTCATTCTATTTTCTTTTTTCATATTGTAGTTATGCCCCAGAAGTGATATTGTGTGGAAGCGGTGTCACGACGATTTTGACAATATAATATTTAATTTTTTGTATGTTATTGAAACTATAAATCACCTGTATGGTTTCAATTGTTTAGGACAACAATAAAAATGTTGATTCATTGTGTATATATCATAATAAAGTGTTTTTAATTAATTCTTATAGTTTTTCGAGGATTTAACTTTGTTCTGATAAACCGATTTTTACAGAATCAAACCATACCGAAGCCGCGTTTTGATTAGAGGTTTTTTTTTTATATGGTTATTTACTAAGCTTAGCTTAGATTAACGACAAAGTAAATATATATACGCATTAAATATCACCGGAGCTTGATTTTGAGCAAAAATAATGAAGATTTGATTATATTCATGGAGATCATTTTTTAAAAAAAAGTTTTAATGATAACAAAATGGATTTTCTTTTTTTGCATTTAGTATTTTAAATAGGAGACATTAATTTTTCTTTTCAGAGTGGCTGCATCAAGGCAACGTCTTTTTTACATAGGGATTTTAATGGAGCTTCCAGCAAGGATCCAACCCGTGATTCAACAATAATGAATCTGCGAGACTACCTATTTACCCCCCTCCTTAACTTAGGCGACGCCGGGTAGCCGCTTCTAGTATGTATATAATCGGTGGAGAGAGACAGCGAGACAGATTAGAGATGATAGAGATAATAGGTGGTCTGACTTGTTGCACTTCTGGTTACTGATTCGTTGCTTACTGTTTCTTCTCTGGGCTGACTTCTATTTGCTGGGGGCTGATTTTCTTTGTTAATTCTTCTAACAGGCTGGGCTGGTCATTGTCTTAATATTCAACTAACAACAAGACTTGGTGTTCTTATAATAAAACTTTTATTTCCCCAGCCCATTTCATTTCGCCGCGGGGAGACCAACCCAGTAGAGCTGACAATCTCGTCTACACTACTTCGAAATTGGGTCGCACCTGACTAACTAAACTTATTCTCACGCGTCTGTAATGGCGCGTTTTTAAGGGGTCAGAGGTTATCAACCGTCCATAACTGTCGGCAATTTTCAACGGACCCCATGATTTTAAGTTAACAGTTCTAATTTAAATATTCTATCTACAGGTACGTTCATAAATTATGACTGCTCATACATTATGTAACTCATTCAAATTCTCGATACAACGAAAGATGACTATAAAATGCTGATTAGATTTGTCTACTCCTTTCTAAATAGAAGCATCAATATCATCATGGACCACATTTACCACGGGAGCCCAATGCGTTCACCGATCATCTAGTTATATATAAAGTAAGTCATCGGGGTGGCCTAAAGTTGGTATCAGTCAATCAACGAGGGAATCTAACCCCTTTTCACTAGCGCTAGACAAAGGAGATAGTTTTTGGCGTTTGAGGTGGAGCGCCACACCTACCATCAGCTCCTTTTAAGTAAGTAAAGATTAACAGAAATCATGTAGATTGTTCATATGATGGTGATAACTATGAAATGCTAATTAAAATCCTTCGATCCTTTCCGAAACAGAAGCATCAGTATCATCATGGACCGCTTTGAACAACTGGAACCCAACGCTTTTATGAGCAGTCTAGTTACTCTATAAACTTTGTAAAGATGGAACTTACCTAGCCTACGGTGGTGTAGGATGTGACACAGGGTGGCTTTAAGGTGAGTGTGTTCTTATGATAAAGCTTTTTATTTCCCCAGCCCATTTGATTTCACCGCGGGGAGACCGACCTACCAGAGCTGACAATCTCGTCTGCGCCCACGCAGAAAGTGATTCGAGTGTCAAAGATTGTTCAACCTCCATCTATATTCTCCTTAGGGGAGCACATCAAACTTCGGGCAATAATCTCAGCTCTTAACATTTTTAGACGTTTGATGTGTGTGTGTGTGTGTGGGGGGGGTTATGGTGATGGTAGGTGCCGTGGGGAGAAGCCCCCCCCCCTTAGGGACTGGGGCACAATTGATTTCTTTACCATCCAAAATCAGACGATTTAAGGAACAGTCAACGCTTCGCTGGACAGATTCAATAAAAATCCATCGAATTATTTATCTGAAAATGTCAGGATTTTAAATTTGGACGAACTCTAACCCCTCATTTTTGTCTGGTTTTGACTCGGTAATCCTCTTTGCTCGGCGCGAACGCAAACCCCCACCCCGCGCTTCATATGAACGCTGGGACATACAAGAGAGAGAAGAGAGAGAGAGAGAGAGAGAGAGAGAGAGAGAGAGAGAGAGAGAGAGAGGGGGGGCGGTGTAGGGGTCGTAACTGTAGATTTATTCGAGGATGACAGGTTTTTTAAATTCCTTGCGTTTTTTTTCTCCTCTGCCAATGTCCATAATGTTGTGTAAAGAGAAGAAACATTTGCAAAATTGTTTACAGGAAATTCTGTCAAAGAAGAATGACGTTTCAAGAATCGATTAAGTACATCACACGATTTTCCCTTCTTTCTTGGCGAAAAGATTTTAATGCACGAAATACGTACGTCGTCGGGCGTCGTCAGAATATGGCCGGACATGGGATAATTCTTTTTTTGCACGTTTTTATAAATATATATATATATATATATATATATTATATATAATATATATATATTCATTTTTATTTGCATTTTATCGTCTTTTTGAATATATAATATATATATATATATATATATATATATATATATATGAGAATAGGAGGATTGGAGTAAATCGATAGAAATGTAGTAAAGAATAGAGGGAAAATGTGGACAAAGAACAAAACTCAGACAAGAATATGTAGGAGAGATATATTTCACTGTGGATTGAGCTTGGCTTCATCAGTCGTTTATTTGATCCTAAATGCATCTTCTATAAACACATGTATGGTGCATTAATGATCAAATAAACGACTGAT
>CM042161.1:19392812-19397812 GCA_023376005.1 Doryteuthis pealeii | reverse complement strand
TTGATTCTACGGGGGTGGGAAATGGGTGTACTGAAAGTGAATGCCTGCCTATTTATTATCACCCTAAACTACGACAGATATTATCCCCCACCCTATATCTGTCGTAGCAGAAAAGTTGCTCTGTTTAACGGTCTTAATTGTCCCACCCCCTATGTTAAACAGAGCAATTTTTAATACAAAGTTTGAGATATAACCATATATCTATAAGCTGGTTTAGGAGCTCTCCTATACAGGGTGGTGAAAAAAAATAATGCCTGGATTCCGGGGGGGGGGGGGGGCTTCCTCCCAGGCAGCAATTGTCCCCTTACCTAAAAGGGGCAAGAGCTGGGTTTATTGCCCGTTCCCTGCGGGGCCGCTCAACGGGAATGGAATTTTACCAGTTTTTAAACCCACTGCTACGGGAGACTTGCTTCCATCGTGGAACCTCCCACTACAAAAGATTTGGATCTATTTAGTATCTATAACCTAGTTTAGGAGCTCTCCTTTGCAGAGTGGTAGAAAAAAGCTAATGGCTGTATTCTAGGAGGCCTTCCCCCCAGGGTGCACTTACCCTTCGTCTAAAAGGGGTAAGGGGTTATATTTATTTATTTGCTTGCCCGAGTCAAAGAGAATTCCGGACGGAATCTAATCAATGTTTAAAACTCGTTGTTACAAGAGGCTTGCTTCCTGCGTGGCACCCCATATTAAAATGACTTGTGTATTTCAGTATGGTGGGAAGTCGGAAAAAATATAATACCAAGTATCTATAGTTCGTTCTTATCCACGGATTTCAACGTCCCCAGGGGTGAGGATTGAAGCCTATCTTGCACGGACATCTACTTTATACAGTACTAGTCTAATATTAATAATTTATACAGAATTATATGGTTTCAAGTAAGTATTCCTGTTTAATAATAATCATAATCATCTATTTGTTCATGTTGAAGTGAGTTAATGTACTGTTGATTTGAACAACAGCAACTAGCTAAGCACAACTGAACCAGTGCCAAGACAATTGGTACTTATGGGAATCAAGAATAGTCCATTCATGTATTTGGGTGATTCCATTCTTTGAGTCCTGATTGGCTGCTTGGTTTCTATGATGTTATGAGGCTTCATAAATAACCTGACATTTTGCAGTAGTATTGCAACAAGATAGATTCGTATTCAGTTACGACTACTTGTTGCCTTGTCTTACCAATTCGACGGTAATTGGAACTAGTATGATTATTCTACAGTTCACTCTTATATGATTTCAAGTATTCCTAAGTCTAGTTATTTTCGAACATAAGAGCCTAAAAGGTACTACCCCCACCCCCGGGTCAGAGAGTAAAGGAGAATTGTAGCCTCACCATCAGATGCAATTTATTGTTATACATAGATACTCAATTTTAGGGAAGGATCTTTCCATCTGTTTGGAATATTGTCGGTGTATTTATGCTAAGCCCCGTCAGCAGGACGGCTATATAACCAATAAATATTTAAGGATTTTTTTAAAAAAGTACAACAAATAAAAGTGTTTTGTAATTTGCTTGAAGCATTGTGTTTATATTGGTTTGTTGGTTGGTTTTGAAAGGCTAACACAATGCAAGTGTAAAGAAAAAAAAGGTAACTGTGATGTTGTTGTTAACCTGTGATTTTATTCTCAATTCTTAATATTTCGGGATAAAATCCATCTTCAGAAGATTACTAGAACAACAAATAATGAACATTTGTGCAAGTCCGTGTGGGTTTCGTTCTCGCTCACTCACTTAAAGGGAATATGCCAAAACCTGGCCCCACACAGATAAGAGTTGGGGGGGGGGGCTTTTTTTAAACAATCTTTTCAGATGATTTTAAATATTCTTCTTTTAAAACTTGACAATCTCCCCGCTTCAAAGCTTTAAAAAAGTTATCCATTCCCAATAACTACTGTCCATGATGATATTGATACTTCTATTTAGGAAGGAGTGATGGATTCTAATTCATCATCATCATCATCATCATCAGGTCGTGCTGACAGCACGAATATCCATGACTCCCCCCTCTCTCTCTCTCTCTCTCTCATCTCTCTCTCTCTCTCTCTCTCTCTCTCTCTCCAGCTGTCTCTCTCTCCAGTCCCTATCCGCCATCGGCCCTGGTCATCTGTGCAGAATCCAGAATCCGCACAGAGCTGATTGATGTAGGTTTTTGCTGATTGGCTTAACCTTGTGTGTCCATGAAGATATCCAACGGAAAATGTCCTTGCTTCTCCGGCAGTGTCCAGTATGTCTTATTCATCTTGATTGAATGGTTTGTGCGAAAGGGGACAAAATCTTGAATATTTTGGCTGAAATTGCCAATGCAACATGTAGAGTTGTCTTGATGGACTAATCTATGTCCAAAACATTAAATGGTTTTGTTTTGTTTATGGCATATCAACCTCGTTGGGTTATTTTGATACCCGAACTAAATGACTTGTAAAAACAAAAGTAATGTCGCCCATCTGCTATAAAATATTTGACTGATTTGACGGCAGAATTTATTCGGCAATTTTGACATTGACAAAAGAGAAATGAAAATTGTTAAAAATTTGGGAAAACGATTTTAGTTCGGTGATCACTTGCCGTTGAATCGGACAGTCAAAGAATCTTTGACTTTGATTGATGGGGATTCTTTGATCTTGCAAATAAACGTATTAGTTTTAAGAGGATTTAGCGGAGTTTAACCTCAATCCTCATTGGGGGAAAATAAAGGGATTGTAAAAATAAAAAAAACAAAACAAAACAATATTGTGATTTCTGAAAACTTTCAAACCGGAAATTTGTATGGAGCCCAAAATTGAATTACGTGAAAAACTGATAGCATATATAAACGGACTAATATATTTACCCCCCCCCCCCCGCACGAGCAGGAGCGACACAAAGCGGAGTTTAACAGGTTTTGAATTCAGAGTTTTCCTTCTATTAGACTGGTTGCTCTAAACCAAGGTTAAAGAGCCCACGCTGCTCTACTATTATACCCATGGATCTGTCAAGTGATGACTGCATATATTACTAATTACCATAGAGGAATGAATGAGACTTGAAAGAGCTGTTCTCTAATGTTGGTGCCACTAACATTAGTAGAGCCAGTTCACATTCCTGGTAGGTAGTAAATATCCTACTACAGTAAGCGATATTAATTTTAGGGAGCATCAATACAGGCGGCACCAGGGAAGGCATGGACGGCTGATGGATGGAAAATCTGATCTCAGTCATGATAAGATTAACGAAGCGGAGCGAGCAATTCTTATCCTCCAAGTGTAGGCGTAGCTGTTGTACGTTTACTTGTAGCGGTGGCTGCATCCATTGACTCACCTTCGAGAGAAATGATAAGTGGGAACTAACAACAATTAGACTCGATGTGCTGTCGTAAACAATTTGGAACAGCAGCACTGGCTCAATACGAGCATGTGCGTACTAGGAGTAAATGAATTCGATCTGATAGCACAGTCAGATAAGTGATAAGCAGTAAGGAAGGCAGATACAGTCCGTACACCACCTACTGCTTCGGTGCACACTCGATTGACGGAACAAACATGTGAGATCTGCGGTGTTTGTCGTTGCATCGCAGCAACACCTGGGAATCTGTGACACTCACAGCATACAAAAGATAGAATGGAGTATGATCCGGAAGGCATCAACATGCTGTGGACACAGCTGGGACGAAAACGCAGAGGTCGGACGAGATGTAGACTGCCTAAGTGATTAGATGTCACAACACGATAGTGACTGGTGAAACGGGGACGTGGTGTGTAATTCGTTGATGGTTCTGTAGGACTTTAACTCATTCGCTCCCGAGTGTTTTCAATCTTGGTATGAATCCATTTCTCTGGAATGATTTTGAAGACTTGAGCTAGTTTGAATGATTAGTAAAAAGAAGTCACGCGACAGTCACGAATGGGTCGAAAGCGTATTACCCATTCGAGGAGACGTCAATGAAGCAGACGATGGAGAGGGTCGCTGTGATCCTGCTACCGGTCGGCTGTGTTATAAGGAGTCCGACATTGCACATATATATATGCTGTAATTTTGGCAAGGAGCTTGATGATGACACCGACTACCACGATTTGTGATAGTGCTCTAGGGGAAAGGACCGTAAGGCCGATGCTGACAAGCACGGTCATGAGACAGAAAAGTGGAAGTAGGATGATACCACACTGTGGATGCGGAGCACACGATCCAGTGTCAGCGTTGGCCGATCTGCGAGGGCAGCACAAGTATATATATTTATTGAACACTAGATAGGGGTAGCGTGTGACGTGGAGCGAGAATCTGTTTGCATTTCAATAGCGCTACTACTCCTTGGGAGGTAATGCATCAGCTACCTCCCTCCAGCTATGGATAATAGTGAGCGGCAGATTTGGTCTTTTAACCGTGGCTAGGTAAAATGTACCATCTAAAGAGAAGGAAAAAGTCTAATTAAAAAACCGTTAAACTCCGCTTAAGAATGACGCCTGTGTCACATTCCTGATCGTGTGGAATATTTGGTGAATATATAAACATGGATTCATAATTTAGGCCGACGCAGCAAAAACTCCTAGATCAACAGCTCTGCACAGATTCTAGATGCTAGCAGGAGGACCTCAGCCGAGCATGAATGATCGGATATGATTGACATATGAGCGGAGAGTTCATCGCGTATAATCCTGTTGTCAGCATGATCTAATATAATGATTGTTACTATATTAGATATTCATAGTTTTGCATTCAAACTCGTCAGTGAACATGGAAGGTTAACAAGAACGGCAAACGTGGTTTCTTGTTTGGGATCTTCGGAATTCTTGCAGCTAACTTTTATACGCACATTGTTGGTATCAAATAAACAGTGGCAGTTTTCTTACCTTTGCATAAATCGCACGTTTTTGTTATTATCGCTCTTTCAATACAGACAGCATAGTTGTTCGTAACGAGTAATTGTTAGCAAATTGGCGTCGTCTTAATATCTTCTTCCCGCCTTAAAATCGCGTCTTATTTCTTTCGTAGTAATGTTATTGGTCTGCATTTTGGTGGCCATTGTTG
>CM042161.1:19380236-19385236 GCA_023376005.1 Doryteuthis pealeii | reverse complement strand
ATTTCCCAAGGACATTAGTCTGAAGGGGAACATAATAGTGCGACTGGAATTCGAACTCGCTTACTACGGTGTCACAGTTCAGCGCGTTAGCCACTACTCTACAGGAAATCCCCGGAACTTACCTAAATCTGTCACGAGAGAATTTTAGAGCACCCAGTGAGGATGATACACGCTATACTATGGTACAAGGGAAAAAGTGTGACACCATAGTTTTTTGTTTTTTAGAATTCGGTTCTTGTATTTTAAGAAAACGGATGTACCAGTTCCGCCATTGTATAACGAAAACAGAAGTAGCGGCTCCACGATTGTTATTTGTCAATAAAAAGTTGGTAGGGACCCGCCTCTCTTTCTCTCTCTCTCTCTCTCTCTCTCTCTCTCTCTCTCCCGTCTCTCTCTTTCTCTCAATTTCTCTCTCTTTTTCGTTTTCTCTCTCTCTCTATTTATGTTGCTCTCCCTCTTTCTCTCTTTTCTTTCTCTCTTTTTTACTCTCCCCTCTCTCATTCTCTCTCTTCCCCTCTCTGTGTTTCTCTCTCCTCCTCTCTCTTTCTTTCTCTCTCCCCCTTTCTCTGTCTCTGTCTCTCATGCATAACTGGAGTTTTGTGTCGAATTTATTAAAGTTAATTACCCGAGGAATTGTCGGATGTTTTAGTTTACAGGATATCAACCCTTTTCGGGTCATTTAATGCCAAATCAAGTCATTTTTGATAGACAAAGGAATAAGGCTGTTTACAGTACCAGTTGTTGCTTAAGTGGTCACCCAATTAAGCAATGAAAAAACTTATTGCTGCTCAACTTTGAGGATCGAGCTGGAATCGAAGTTTTCACCGTGACTTGACCACAATGCGAGTAATTGTGACAATACTAATAATGGGATTAGTATTCTCTGCATTATTCGGACTATTGTCCTCATCTTCATTGTTATCTGTTCAACGTTTCGGCCGATGTGCCCTCCGGCCTTTTTCAGGTATTTCTTGTTGGATTCGGGAACCTTCTTGTCGTAATCGGAAACCTTCTTGTCGTAATCAGGTTGCCGAGCCCGAGAAAGTTCCCGAGTCTGACAAGAAATACCTGAAGAAGGCCGGAGGGCACATCGGCCGAAACGTTGAACAGATAACAATGAAGATGGGGACAATAGTCCGAATAACGCAGAGAATACTAATCATCAATCCTCATCTCAAACATTCAGAGAAATACTAATAATGGGAGTTTATAAAAACTTTGCTTAGTCTGGCAAAAGGCCTCAAGTGTGGAGTAACCATTGAGTATCACATTCACTTGTGCAGTCATTGCCTCTGGGAAACCTAGGTGGGCATAAATGTCTAAATAGCTTTCTTGAAATCTGAGTATCTATTCAGAGAATGGAATTGCATGGAACAATATGGCCGCCATCATCTTTGACTTCATTGAAAATACTTGAACTGACAACCAGGCAGAATTTCTGATTCAGAAACAGAGAACGAAAATAAAACAAAAATAAAGAAGAAGAAGAAGAAGAAGAAGAAGAAGAAGAAGAAGAAGAAGCAAAGACGTTCATCGTTAATGCAACGGGAAAGCCAAAATGGCCACCAAAATGGCAGACAATAAATTACTTACGAAAGAAATAACGAGTCGGATTTTATAGATGGGCGGGAAAAGATATTAAGACGACGCCATTTGCTAACAATTACATCGTTACGAACAAACTTGTCTGTCTGTATTGAAAGACGATAATTACAAAAACGTGCGAGTGTTATGCAAAGGTAAGTGCCACTGTTTATTTGATACCACAATTGGTGCCGTATAAAAGGTTGCTGGCAAGAATTCGAAGATCCCAAACAAAGAACCACGTTTTCCGTTCTTTAACCTTCCATGTTCACTGGACGAGTTTGAATGCAAACGATGATATCTAATGATTATACATATCATTATCATTAGATCATGCTGACAACAGGGATATCCATGACTCTCTCGCTCTATTCAATCATTCCGATCATTCATTGCTCCGGTGAGGTCCTCCGTGCAGCATCTAGAATCTGTGCAGAGCTGGTTGATCTAGGTTTTTGCTGGTCGGCCTAAATTAGTGAATCCATGTGTATATATTCACCAATATCTCCACACGATCAGGATGTGACACAGGGTCAGTTTCTTAAGCGGAGTTTAACGGGTTTTAATTTAGAGTTTTTCCTTCTCTTAGACTGGTTACATTTTACCTAGCCACGGTTAAAGAGCCAAATCTGCCCTACTATTAATCCATAGCTGGAGGGAGGGTAGCTGGATGCATACCTTTCCCAAGGATAGTAGCGCTATGTGAAATGCAAACAGATTCGTCCAATTAGTATTATCTGCGTTATTCGGACTATTGTCCCAATTTTCATTGTTATTTGTAGAACGTTTCGGTCGATGTGCACTCCAGCCTTCTTCGGGTATTTCTTGTCGGACTCGGGAACCTTCTCAGACTCGGGAACCTTCTTTTCGGACTTGGGGACATTCTTTTTACTAATCATCAAACCTCATCTCAAACATTCAGAGAAATAGATTCATCCAAGATTTGAACTCGGAGCGACGAGTCAAATTCCTACAACTCTAACCATTACACCACGCGCCTCTAGCCAGAATATCATCACTTATGAGTTCGTCCTTGCTTCTCCAGCTGTGTCCAGCATGTGTTGTTCGTCTTACTTGGATGGTTTGTATGATGAGGGCAAGTGGTCGGACTGCTGCTTTCTGGTAGAGTGATGCATTCTATTATGGTGCTGTTCCAGGATTTGTTTACGACAGCACACAGGATCATTGTGTAGTTCCCATCTATCTTTTTCTCGAAGGGTCCAAATGATGCAGCCGTACAGTAACACTAAACAGCTACGCCTACAGCTTGGAAGAATTGTCGCTTTAACTTATCAGTGAGATCAGATTTCCATCCATCCAGCCGTCCATGCCTTCCCTATGCATGTATTAATATCGCTTACTGTAGATGAGATATTACTACCTACCTAGGAATGTGAACTGGTCTACTAATGTTAGTGGCCACCAACATTAGTAGAACAGTTCATATTCCTAGGTAGGTAGTAATATCTCATCTACAGATATGGGTAAATAGTAGAGCAGACTGGGCTCTTTAACCTTGGTTAGGCAACCAGTCTAATAGAAGAAAAAGTCTGAATTAAAACCTGTTAAACTCCGCTTTGTGTCGTATTCTGCTCGTGTGTGTGTGTGGGGGGGGTAAATATATATTAGTCACGTTTTTATATGCTATCAGTTTTCACGTAATTTCATTTTTGGGCTTCCATACAAATTTCCGGTTTGAAAGTTTTCAGAAATCACAATATTGTTTTGTTTTTTTTATTAATTTTTGTTTTTTTACAAATCCCTTTATGTTTTCCCCAATGAGGATTGAGGTTAAACTCCGCTAAATCCTCTTAAAACTAAATACGTTTATTTGCAAGATCAAAGAATCCCCCATCAATCAAAGTCAAAGATTCTTTGACTGTCCGATTCAACGGCAAGTGATCACCGAATCTAAAATCGTTTTCCAAATTTTAAACAATTTTCATTTCTCTTTTGTCAATGTCAAAACTTGCAGAATAAATTCTGCCGTCAAATCGTCAAGATATTTCATAGCAGATGGGCGAGCATTACTTTTGTTTTTACAAGTCATTTAGTTCGGTATCAAATAACCCAACGAGGTTGATATGCCATAAAACAAAACAAAACCATTTAATGTTTTGGGCATAGATTAAGTCCATCAAGACAAACCTCTACATCTTGCACTGGCAATTTCAGCCAATATATTCAAGATTTTGTCCCCTTTCGCACAAACCATTCAATCAAGATGAATAAGACATACTGGACACTGCTGGAGAAGCAAGGACGAATATATAAGTTTCGTTTTCAGTTGGATATCATGGACACACAAGGTTAGGCCAACCAGCATAAACCTACATCAATCAGCTCTGTGCGGATTCTGGATTCTGCACAGATGACCTCCCAGGGCCGATGACCGATAGGAACAGCTGGAGAGAGAGAGAGAGAGAGAGAGAGAGAGAGAGAGAGAGAGAGAGGGGGGGGTCATGGATATTCGTGCTGTCTGCACGACCTGATGATGATGATGATGATGATGAATTAGAATCCATCACTCCTTCCTAAATAGAAGTATCAATATCATCATGGACAGTAGTTATAATGGGAAGGTAACTTTTTAAAGCTTTGAAGCGGGAGATTGTCAAGTTTTGAAAGAAGAATATTGAAAATCATCTGAAAAGATTGTTTAAAAAAAGCCCCCCCCCGCCAACTCTAAATCTGTGTGGGGACAGGTTTTTGGCATATTCCCTTTAAGTGAGTGAGCGAGAACGAAACCCACACGGACTTATTCCGTATAAATGTTCTTATTATTTGTTGTTCTAGTAATCTTCTGTCGATGGGATTTTTATCCCGAAATATTAAGAATTGAGAATAAATCACAGGTTAACAAACAACACCACAGTTACCTTTTTTTTTCTTTACACTTGCATTGTGATAGCCTTCAAAACCAACCAAAAAACCAATATAAACACAATGCTTCAAGCAAATTACAAAACCCTTTTATTTGTTGGTACTTTTTTTAATCCTTAAAATATTTTATTGGTTATATAAGCCGTCCTGCTGACGGGGCTTAGCATAAATACACCGACAATATTCCTAACGGATGGTAAAGATCCCTTCCCTAAAATTGAGTATTCTATGTATAGCAATAAAATGCATCTGATGGTGAGGCTACAATTCTCGAGATCTGGAGAGTGAGGAGTGCCCATTCATTGCCATTGATTCACTCTGACCCGGAGTGGTAGTACCTGTTAGGCTCTCATCTATGGGTCAAATAAATACGTTCAAAAATAATTAGACTTAGGAATACTTGAAATCATATAAGAGTGAACTGTAGAATAATCATACTAGTTCCAATTACCGTCGGATTGGTAAGACAAGGCAACAAGTAGTCGTAACTGAATACGAATCTATCTTGCTGCAATACACACTACTGCAAAATG
>CM042161.1:19362736-19375236 GCA_023376005.1 Doryteuthis pealeii | reverse complement strand
GAGGGGGTAAGAGGAAAATAATTCTCTAAACTAAAATCATTGAGAATTTGTATATTTCAGGATTTGTATTTTCTGTTTTATAGTTTAAAATTATTTCATATTATTATACAACAAATTGAAAGTATTCATTTGTATATTTGTTTGTTATTGTTTTAAATTTTTTGTACATGACAACAATCCACATTTAGTTCTTAATTGCATGTTGAGTTTAAAAAGAAGCTGAGAATCGAAAATTTAGATTCTTCGTATTGCAATATCTATTTTTGCTAAAACCTAAGATAGTATTATAGGGACCACCAATTGATCAGTTTAGGCCATCTTGAATAAAACGGAAATATTTTGTTATTATTTATAATTAATTGATTTTTCATAGAATTTAAAAAACTCTTATCGTAACTTGTTTTTAGCTACGTTAATTTTCAGTTGATTTAACAGTGCAAAAATGAAAACATTGTTTTTCAATCATAATTTTCATTATTTCCGTAAGCTGAAAAAAAGTTAAAGAATCATCAGGAGTTTATTTAATGTTTTTTCTTTCAAATGGAAAAAAATTTTTCAAGAAAATATTAATTTTTCTGCAAGTTTCATAGTGTTAAATATAGGGGGGGGGGTAAATTTCACAGGGTAAAATTGGTGGTACCTAGTATTTTAAAAACATTGTTTAAAAACGTTTTGGTGGACCTGATTATCAGGACTCCCCCCCCCCATCTATTTTTTTTCCCTTCAGTTGATTATTATCGATTACACACCAATCTATCAGATTGAAAAAAAAATTCTTAAAAGTTCTTTATTATTTGAGTATTCACGGGTGCTCATTTCCTCGTATAAGTTTATAGTAAATTGATCCCCCATATCGGAACCGCTTGAACGGAACCCAAATTATTTATTTATTTTCCCATTAAACTACCCCCCCCCCAACCCTAACCTTACCCCCCCCCCCCCTAGTTAAAATTAAGTTTTATTACAAAATTTATATTAATTACAAAACATCAATTTTCATAAAAGTTCAAATGTCACCTATGAAATCTCTATTTAAACATGCCAATTTTTCAGAACTGAAAAGTTGCACTATAAACTCAGCAATGTTTATTGACTTCACAATAAAGAGTAAAATCATAAAACTTAAAATTTAATTTGTAAGGCAAATTCTGAGGAATATTTTAAATTGTATTTTGAATAATAATTTAAATGTTGGTTGTTAGTTGTTTTGTTTTATCAACTTTTCGGGTAATTTACTAACGAATCATGTCATTTTGATAAACAAAGCGCTTACAATTTTCGTACTTACATATAATTTTTTTTTAAATGTTCCAATAACTGGATATTGTCAGATAAACTTGAAATAAATTTCGTCTTACAAATAATTGACTACTTTTCTCCAGTCGGGCCTTCGACTAAAGATAAAACACCGGATTTTGTCCATATTAGTAACCTTTGTTTTTTTTTTTAAATTTTATCGTGGTTTGAGAAAATAATTAGTTAACGAACCAAAAGAAAAACAGTTTCTAAGGAAATTCGTCAATCTTATTGTTATTTTTAACCCTTTAAAACTCTAACAATAAAAATTAAATAAATAAATTAAAGAATTAAAAGTCATTTATTCGAATGAAAATCTTAGTTTAATTTATACAAATATGTAACCGTACTTACGACGTAAACTGATTTTCATGATACTGTTATTTACGGATTAAAATTTTTTTTAATAATGTAACCGTAAAGCGTGCATTTTGATTTTCTACAATGTTTATGCATTACAAAAATTAAAATTAAAATGAGTGTACTGTACAATTTAAGAATATGGACAAACTCGCTGTAAAAAATAATTTAATCTATAAAAACACATACAAATTACATATTCAGAAAGACTAAGAGATTCCGAACTGCCGTATTCGTATTATCGCCTATACGTAGTTTTTTTTTTTTTTAACTCGCTGTAAAAAAAAAAAAAATCTATAAAAACACATACAAATTACATATTCAGAAAGACTATTTCATCTTATTACTAAAGATATAAATATTTTAAAGATTAAAAACCTAAATAGGTAAGAGATTCCGATCTGACTGATATAGACTGCACTGCTTGTATCGCAATAATCATAGGCGCGTGGCTATCCGAAGCCATTTTTTAATTTTTTAACTCGCTGTAAAAAATGATTCAATTAATAAAAACTCACACAAATTACATATTTTGAAAGAGTATTTTCTTATCTTTCTAACGATATAAAAATTATTAAAGACTTGACCATAAATAGGCCATAAATTCGGAGCTGAACGGCTTAGACGGCAAAATTAATTCATTAAAATCAAAACTTCGCTGCTGTTATCGCTTTAACAATAAGCAGGCAGAGACAATATTTTATTATCAGGAGGGGCTGATATACGGACAGTTCCGCAAATTGGGTGATTTTGGATTAATTAATCGATTAAATCCCTTAATCAGTAAAAATCAATAACCAAATTTGGAATTTTTCTTAGTTAGAACGATATCAATGTGTATGCAAGATTTTGAATCTGAGTGACCTCCCGTTTTTTTGTTATACGTCGACACGTACATACCAAAATCTCTGTTTTATATATTAGATATATATATATTCATACCCTACCACCAACACTAATATCCATATTTGCCCCCCCCCTTAAATCCTTAGAGGATTAATTCAATTACATATAGAATTCTTTCCTAAATCTTTACAATTTGCAAAATCTAAAGCACCCAAAATTCACAAAAGAGGACTGCCGTAAACACCCGTCAATACACATAAAATAATAATAATAATAATAATAATAATAATAATAATAATAATATATATATATAGTAAAGAATAGAGGGAAAATGTGGACAAAGGAGCAAAACTCAGACAAGTATATGTAAGAGATATATTTCGCCATGCATTGACCTCGGCTTCATCAGTCGTTTATTTGATCATTAATGCACCATACATGTGTTTTATAGAAGATGCATTTAGGATCAAATAAACGACTGATGAAGCCAAGCTCAATCCACAGCGAAATATATCTCCTACATATTCTTGTCTGAGTTTTGTTCCTTTGTCCACATTTTTCCCTCTATTCTTTACTACATTCTATCGGATTTACTCCAATCCTCCTATTCTCATATATATATATATATATATATATATATATATATATCAAAGACGATAAAATGCAAATAAGAAAAATGAATATATATATATATATATATATATATATATATATATATATATATATATATATTATTTATGATTTATAAAACGTGCAAAAAAAGAATTATCCCATGTCCGGCCATATTCTGACGACGCCGACGACGTACGTATTTCGTGCATTAAAATCTTTTCGCCAAGAAAGAAGGGAAAATCGTGATGTACTTAATCGATTCTTGAAACGTCATTCTTCTTTGACAGAATTTCCTGTAAACAATTTTGCAAATGTTTCTTCTCTTTACACAACATTATGGACATTGGCAGAGGAGAAGAAAAAAAACGCAAGGAATTTAAAAACCTGTCATCCTCGAATAAATCTACAGTTACGACCCCTACACCGCCCCCCCTCTCTCTCTCTCTCTCTCTCTCTCTCTCTCTCTCTTGTATGTCCCAGCGTTCATATGAAGCGCGGGGGTGGGGGTTTGCGTTCGCGCCGAGCAAAGAGGATTACCGAGTCAAAACCAGACAAAAATGAGGGGTTAGAGTTCGTCCAAATTTAAAATCCTGACATTTTCAGATAAATAATTCGATGGATTTTTATTGAATCTGTCCAGCGAAGCGTTGACTGTTCCTTAAATCGTCTGATTTTGGATGGTAAAGAAATCAATTGTGCCCCAGTCCCAAAGGGGGGGGGCATTCTCCCCACGGCACCTACCATCACCATAACCCACCCACACACATCAAACGTCTAAAAATGTTAAGAGTTGAGATTATTGCCCGAAGTTGGATGCGCTTCCCAAAGGAGAATATAGATGGAGGTTGAACAATCTTTGACACTCGAATCACTTTCTGCGTGGGCGCAGACGAGATTGTCAGCTCTGGTAGGTCGGTCTCCCCGCGGTGAAATCAAATGGGCTGGGGAAATAAAAGCTTTATCATAAGAACACTCACCTTAAAGCCACCCTGTGTCACATCCTACCACCACTGTAGGGCTAGGTAAGTTCCATCTTTTACAAAGTTTATAGAGTAACTAGACTGCTCATAAAAGCGTCGGTTCCAATTGTCAAAGCGGTCCATGATGATACTGATGCTTCTGTTTCGGAAGGATCGAAGGATTTTAATTAGCATTTCATAGTTATCACCATCATATGAACAATCTACATGATTTCTGTTAATCTTTACTTACTTAAAAGGAGCTGATGGTAGGTGTGGCGCTCCACCTCAAACGCCAAAAACTATCTCCTTTGTCTAGCGCTAGTGAAAAGGGGTTAGACTCCCTCGTTGATTGACTGATACCAACTTTAGGCCACCCCGATGACTTACTTTATGTATAACTAGATGATCCGTGGTAAATGTAGTCCATGATGATATTGATGCTTCTATTTTGGAAGAAGTAGAAAAATCTAATCAGCATTTTATAGTCATCTTTCGTTGTATCGAGAATTTGAATGAGTTACATAATGTATGAGCAGTCATAATTTATGAACGTACCTGTAGATAGAATATTTAAATTAGAACTGTTAACTTAAAATCATGGAGTCCGTTGAAAATTGCCGACAGTTATGGACGGTTGATAACCTCTGACCCCTTAAAAACGCGCCATTAGAGACGCGTGAGAATAAGTTTAGTTAGTCAGGTGCGACCCAATTTCGAAGTAGTGTAGACGAGATTGTCAGCTCTACTGGGTTGGTCTCCCCGCGGCGAAATGAAATGGGCTGGGGAAATAAAAGTTTTATTATAAGAACACCAAGTCTTGTTGTTAGTTGAATATTAAGACAATGACCAGCCCAGCCTGTTAGAAGAATTAACAAATAAAATCAGCCCCCAGCAAATAGAAGTCAGCCCAGAGAAGAAACAGTAAGCAACGAATCAGTAACCAGAAGTGCAACAAGTCAGACCACCTATTATCTCTATCATCTCTAATCTGTCTCGCTGCCTCTCTCCACCGATTATATACATACTAGAAGCGGCTACCCGGCGTCGCCTAAGTTAAGGAGGGGGGTAAATAGATAGTCTCGCAGATTCATTATTGTTGAATCACGAGTTGGATCCTTGCTGGAAGCTCCATTAAAATCCCTATGTAAAAAAGACGTTGCCTTGATGCAGCCACTCTGAAAAGAAAAATTAATGTCTCCTATTTAAAATACTAAATGCAAAAAAAGAAAATCCATTTTGTTATCATTCAATTTTTAAAAAATTATCTTCACGAATATAATCAAATCTTCATTATTTTTGATCAAAAAACAAGCTCCGGTGATATTTAATGCGTATATATATTTACTTTGTCGTTAATCTAAGCTAAGCTTAGTAAATAACCATATAAAAAAAAACCTCTAATCAAAACGCGGCTTCGGTATGGTTTGAGTCTGTTAAAATCGGTTTATCAGAACAAAGTTAAATCCTCTAAAAACTAAAGAATTAATTAAAAACACTTTATTATGAATATTACACAATGAATCAACATTTTTTTGTTTTCAAACAATGGAACCAACAGGTTTGTTAAGTGTCAATATTTAACAACAAAAATAAATTTTATTTAAATAGTCTAGACCCTTCCACAAATATTTGGACGGTAAACAATATGAAAGAAAAAGAAGAAAATAAAAATAAATAAAAAATAGACCCTTCCACTAATATTGGACGGTAAAAGATAAAAAAATTAAAAAAAAAACAATTAAAAAAAGTAAAAAAAAAAAAAGAAACGAAACAGAAAAAGAAAAAACAAACAAATAAACAAACAAAAATCCGCTAAAAATGTCTAAAAGTTAATTTCATTGTCATAATCATTTTGTCAATAAGAGGAAAGATTAGAAAACATTTGAATACAAAACTGATTTCTGCCGCTTCTATTTAAAACCACAGATCAGCGCTGTCGGCGGGGTTTAGAATACTCCACTTGCATCAACTGCAAAGGGGGTAAGATCCCCAACGAAACAAGGGTGTTCTGGGTATGACAGTAATCTGTATCCGGTTGTGAGGCTCAGGCTCTGGGGAGTGTGGAGTACCCCTTCATTCCCATCACTTCAAGTTCAGGAAGAAGAAGAAGAAGAAGAAGAAGAAGAAGAAGAAGAAGAAGAAGAAGAAAGAAAGAAAGATCTGAAGGAGAATAAGAAAGGATAACAAAAAGAAAAAGAAAGAAAGAAAGAAAGAAAGAAAGAAAGAATAATATGTAAAGAGAATAAGAAAGAAAGAAAGAAAGAAAGAAAGAAAGAATATGATGGAGAAAAACGAAAGAAAGTAAAAGAAAAAAAAAGGAAAAAGATAGAAATGATCTATCTATATATATAAGCCTGAAATCCACCCTGTTGGTGAGATTTAGTATACACCAACGGCATTCTCTGTAGAAGTTTAAAACCTTTCTCCCACAAAAAGGATGTTTTAGGTATGACACTAACCTATATTCGGTGGTGATGCTCCAGTCCTTTGGCTCTTAGGAGTGTGGGAGTACATCTTCAATGCTATTACTCAATGGTCTACTATGACCTGGCGTAGTATTATTTGAAACCATACAAATGTTTGCAAATTATTTGTATTAGAAATACTTGATACCATATAACTGTCGGCTAGCAAATGATTATTATTAAGTAGAAACAATTATTCGAAATCATATAATTATTAGTTTTAGATAGGAATAATGGTGCGTGCAGTCTTGAACAAGTCGTGGAAACAGCACCCTACAAGGAAGCAGCTGTATGGCCACCTGCCTCCCATCTCACAAACCATCCGAGTAAAACGGACTTGGCATGCAGGACACTGCTGGAGAAGCAAGGACGAGCTCATAAGCGATGTTCTCTTGTGAAAGCCAACACATGGGCATGCTAATATGAGCCGCCCAGCAAGGACCTACATTGACCAACTATGTGAAGATACTGGATGCTGCGCAGAAGACCTCCCAGGGGCAATGAATGATAGGGAAGTTTGGCGATAGATTGTCATGGATATCCCTGCTGCATGCGTGACATGATGATGATGATGATGATGATGATGATGATTTCAAATCCTATAAACGTGTGGAAAAATGATTACAGACTAATTTAAAAATGGAATCAAAATGTAATAAGGTATTGAAAATATAGTTTTGATTACAATCAAACATTTACAAAAAAATTACATTCATCAGCTCTGTGTTGACACTGGATACCGTCTAGAGGACTTACCAAGAGCAATAGCTGATAGGGACAGATGACAAGAGAGAGAGAGAGAGAGTCAAGGGAATCTATACTGTCAGAAAACCTTGATGCTGATGATGAGATAGAAATACTTGAAATCATATAATTGTGTGCAAACAAATTATTATAGACAAATAAAAATGTGTGCAATTTTTTAAAAAATTCAATGGACTAATGAAAATATAGTTAGGATTACAATAAAACATTTACAGATGAATCCGCATTCAGCATTAAATAATCTATAAGGAGTTGACGGAGGCGCGTCGTCAAATGGTTAGAGTCGTAGGAAATGGACTCGTCGACCTGAGTTCAATTCCTCATCGAGGCTGTTTGCATTTCACATGGCGCTAATACCATTGGGAAATATATGGATCCAATTCTCCATCCAGCTATGAGTAAATAGCAGGACAGACTGGGCTCTTTAACAATGGCTAGGTAACCAGTCTAGGAGAAGGAAAACTCTTAATTCAAACCTGCTAAACTCCGCTTAAGAAATCGACCTTGTGTCGCATCCTGCTCGTGCGGGTGGGTTGGTAAATATATATAATGTGTTGATATGCCATTAAACAAATAAACCAAACCTATGAATATTTATTAAAATCAAACATTTATAGATTAATCCAATTTCGGCATTAAATAACCCATAAGGGGTTGATGTGCCTTTTAAACAAATAAACCAAATCTAAACAGGAGATATCTACGTTGAAATGTAGTTTACATTGACCCCTGTTGACGTCACACATTATTTGCATACATTCCTCACATTCCTAAAGGGAGTCCACTATTCCAATTGTTCCGAAATTTGCAACCAGAAAAAATGAAATTGCAAGATTTTGAAAATCATACACTGAACGGAAACGGTAAGGATTTCTTAGATTTTCTTTTTCGTTATTTCCAAGAACGACCAGAATTAGCGGTGAACTTCATATCGACCCTAGGCCTCTCGACACCCACGCCACTGCTCTACCGATCAATTTGGTACGTGTTTCTTGATCTTTTTTGTGGCCACTTCAACTCTCCATCCATCCACCCCCCTAACCATCTGGACTCTTCACAGCTAAAGAGTGACCACACCCTTCTCTAACCAACTAACAGCTGTCGATTAACACACTGGCCGGACGACACTCTTGTGGGTCCCCCTCCCCAGCCCTGAGGGGGAGAAAGAGATCAACTGACCCCCTTTTCTTCTGTCATCTACATCTGTGCATTGGGGGTCATAAAATCGCTCAGTTGGTCAATTTGAGAGACCAGTCCATCGCCTAAGCTAACAAATTATAATTACAATAAAGATACAAAGGCGCGATGCTGACAATTTCTTCTTCATTATAAAGACAATGAAAAAGGAAAAATTAATCTGATTGAAGTGAATGAAGGTCGGAGAGAAGGTCGATCAAAAAAAAAAAGGGTTGAAAGGTCATTTCAAAGAGATTTTCAAAAAGGACAATTCCTGACTTTATTAGCTTTTGGTAAATGACACATCAACTATCTGTTCACTGACCTGGCGCTTAGCCAACATAACACATTTGTCACCAACTAAGAGATCAGTGTTCGAATCGGGGTAAAAGCTAGGATACTGAAATTTTAAAGCTAGCCGGTCTGGGTGCTACAAGAAAAAAATAAAAAATAAAAATAATATTTCCACTTTTTTAGAAAGCTTTTCTGTATAAAACTGATTGTTTTTAAGGGACAGAAAAACAAAGTTTTTTTATTATCATTAATAAATTTCACTAATATTATCCTTCATCTTCCTAATTCTACTTGCTTTTTATCACAATCATTGTTATTGATAATTTTGGACCCTATGACCTTAAGGCACCCCTTCCGCGATCTCGACTCGTGGGGACACTTTTCTCATTTACACCGTAAAAATCCGGTTGTTTGTTAGGGGTTAGGGTTATGGGTTAGGGTTAGGGTTAGAGGTTAGTTTTATAATTAAAAAAAACTCTAGAAATCGCCTGTAAACAATTAACCGGATTTTTTTATAATGGAAAAAATGTCCCCACGAATCGAAATCGCAAAAGGGGTGCCTTAAGGTCATACGGTCCATAATTTTGACTAGTATTATCCGTCATCTTCCTAATTCTAGTTGCTTTTTATCACAATCATTATTATTAATAATTTTAACTAGTATTATCCTTCATTTTTCTAATTCTACTTGCTTTTTATCACAATCATTATTATTAATAAAAATCACTAATATAATTCTTCATCTTCCAAATTCAGTTGATTCTGAGCATAATTATTATTATTATTATTATTATTGATATTTTTACTTGTATAATTCTTTGTATTAAGAAGGTCCCTCCCCATAAAAGGGGTGTTACAAATATGGCACTAAACTGCATCTAGTGGTGAGGCTCCAGTCTTAGGAAACGCAGAGAACCCCTTTATTGCCATTAATTCCAGATGCACTCTCACCTGCTGTGGTAGTAACCGTGTGCAAAAACATTAAGTAACTTATATTGAGTAACTACATAAAAATGTAAATATATGTAAAGATCGCAATTCCCTAACATCTAGGCATAAAATAACTCCAAACGGGTAAATAAGTGGTGTCTACTGAGAGACAAGATAGCAAGACTTATGCTATATTTGTGGTGTCTGTCTGTTTGTCTGCCCGGAGATGCAATCTTCTATCTATACATATAAAAAGGGCAGTTGTGTGTATGGGTATGTCCGGAGGAAACTTCGAAAATAAAACAATTAACGACTAAGTAAATATATATATATATACATTCACTATCACCAGGGCTTGTTTTTTGAGCAAAAATAATGAAGATTTTATTTATATTTGGGAAGATATTTAAAAATTTAAATTTGTATCGTAACAGAAGACGATTGAAATATGATGTTGATTGATTGAATTAATCGCCTCATTTATATTGTTGTTTCTTTTTTAAATTGTAAATTATTGAATTAAAATTTCTTACTATATTGTTATATGGGGATTTTATGGGGCATCCAGTGAGGATCTAACTTGTGATAAATAATAATGGATCTGCGAGACTAACTTAAAAAAATCCCCTATCTACCCAGGCGACGCCGGGTAGCCACTTCTAGTACATATATAAAGGGCAGTTGTGTGTATGTATGTCTGGAGAAAAACTTCGAAAATAAAACAATTAACAACAAAGTAAATATATGTACACATTAAATATAACCAGGGCTTGGTTTTTGAGCAAAAATAATAGAGATTTGATTTATATCCGTTTTTTTAAAAATAAATTAAAATGATAACAACATGGAATTTTTTTTCATTTAATATTTTAGATAGTAGACATTAAGATTTCTTTTCAGAGTAGCTGGATCAATGCAAGGTCTATTTTTTTTAAATAGGGATTTAAATGGGGCATTCTACGAGGATCCAACTCACGATTCAGTAATGAAGGATCTGCAGGACTAATTTAAAAAAAAATCCCCTCTACCCAGGCGACGCCGGGTAGCCGCTTCTTGTTGAAAATAAAGCTCAGTACCGAGGATTAAGCAAAACTTTTAAAGGGTAGAATATGTATCCAGTGGTGGTATTTATATCAATCCTTGGTTTAATTGGGGGGGGGGGGGTCACCACTAGGGACCAAATTCCGGTTGAGGTATGAGAAAACAGTGGGAAAATAGGCTAAGAGGAATAACTTCGTTAAATTTGCAAATTTAATGAATTTCCATATCGAGCATCCCGTTTATTAGTTGTTGGCAGCCTTCCGTCTATGAGAGTCGATGGAGTAGTGTTAAAGTGTTTTTTTTTACTACATAGCCTGGGCAGGTTCATATGTAGGATGGACTGTTGCCCATGCAGCAAATCCCCCCTCTCCACACTGCCGCTGTGATCCAAAGGAAAGGTAACGAACCAATGCAGTTTGGCAACGGTAGTGACGCAGAAGTTTATGAGTACTACTTAATAATATTGGTGATATTGCGTCCTAACCCCCCCCCCCCGTTTCAAAAATTAGTAGCATTGCGTTATTAGTAATTTGGGGGGTAGTAAAGTAAAATCGTCGCGGTGGCCTAAAGTCGGCATCAGCCAATCAGCGAGGGAGTCTATCCCCTTTTCTCTAGCGCTAGACCAAGGAGATAGTTTTTTGTGCTTGAGGTAGAGTGCCACACCAACCATCAGCTCCTTACTTTACCGCATAGATCCCTGTGCTATTCATACGCTGAATTGGCGAGGGCCGGTATGGAACTAGGAACCTTGTAGTTTCTAACCGAACGCTCTACCGACTGAGCTAACCCTCAAATTTCCGTTGCAACATTTTTACAATAAGCACATCGAACGATAGGTATTGCTATTCAAAGGTGAGTACAAGGAAAGAATGAAAGAATGAAAGAAAGAAAGAAAGAAAAGATAAGACTAAAATAAAAATAAAACCTAAATAAAACCTAAAAATAAAACCTCATAAGGATGAGACAAAATAAAAAAAATGTAAGAAAGAAATGAAAATGAAAATGAAAGAAAGAAAAGAAAAACAAATAAAAAATAAGCGAAAGAAAGAAAGAAAACAAGAAAGAAAAAGAAAGAAAAACAAAGAAAAAGAAAACGGTAAATAAAAGATGCGAGGAAATTGATTATCCATTAAGAATGAATTTATTTCAAAACTTGGCCGGCATTACATGACCCACTGAGGTTGATATACCGTAAAACAAACCAAACCAAATCAAAGGTCAGCTATTTGAGATTCAAAAAGTGCAAAGAAAGAATGAAAGAAAGAAAAGATAAGACTACAAAAAAAGAAAGAAAGAAAGAAAGAAAGAAAGAAAGAAGGAAAGCAACAAGAAAACAAAAGAAATAAAGATGAGACAAAAGAAAAAAACGAAAAAAAGAAGAAAAAACAAATAAAAAAGATAAGCGAAAGAAAGAAAGAAACAAGAAAGAAAAGAAAGAAAAAAGGAAAGAAAGTAGCGAAAGCAATAGAAAAAAGTAAGAAAGAAAGAAAAGAAAGAGCAATAATAAAATCGACTTATGTGGCTTAAAAAAGACGAGAAAAAAGAAAGAAAAAAAGAAAGAAAAAAAGAAAAAAGAAAGAAAAAAGAAAGAAAAGAAAGAAAGAAAAGAAAAAAAGAAAGGAAATAAAAAGAAAAAAGAAAGAAAGAAAAAAAGAAAGAAAAAAGAAGAAAAGAAAGAAAAAAGAAAAGAAAAAGAAAGATAAAAGAAAGAAAAAAAAGAAAGAAAGAAAAGAAAGAAAGAAAAGAAAGAAAA
>CM042161.1:19335236-19357736 GCA_023376005.1 Doryteuthis pealeii | reverse complement strand
TCTAAAATACATTTAACGCCCTACGTTGGTTGTTTTCTTTCAAGTAACACCACCGAGACGACATAGCTGGGAACGTTATTTTAATAGTCACCGGGTAGCAATTTCTGAAACAGGAGACCGGGACGTACTTCCTCATAAATTACCGTTTTTTCTTTTTCTTTATCGCTATTCCTTTTTATTAAAAAAAAGGCGCCGTTTTGTTGTCTTTTCGATTCTTCTGGGTTTCATTTACCGTTTCTCTAACAAAATCCGATGTTCTGTAGAATTTGAAGAGGGCCAAATACGCTTTGAGGGGTGGGGGTTAAGTGAAATCGAAACGTTTTCTTAATCGTCAACCTGGAACAAAAAGTTTGATTGTCCAAATAACCGCCATTGTCTATCTGCTTGACTGATTTTTCTTTTCTATTTACGAAACTAATTCCGTGATTAATGTTTGTCATGATGAACGGCCTATACACCGAAGACTTTGGCCAAAATCAGCAGCAGCAGAAACAGAAGAAGAAGAAGAAGAAAGAAGAAGAAAAAAGAAGAACGGATACAACATTTTCCTCTTTGATAAATAAAAGAAATAGCAGACAAAATGATGGTAGAAAAGATATCTGAATTGAAATAAATACCAAGGCATGCTGAACATTTCTTGACCCGATTAAAAAAAGATTGGTCTATAGTCTAGATTAAAAATTGGGTAAGGGTAACCCGAAACCGAAATTCTTCCAGACTTTATTTTTCCGATGCAGGTATCATTGGGGAACGAGAAGAGATTTGGTAAACAGGCCAAAACTGGCCCGTTTAACTTTCTTGTTCCTCAGTGACCAATGACAGTATCCCCTCTAGAGACATAAAACTCCCCTCAAATGAGTGTCTTGGGTATAATACGAAATTGCATCTGATGGTGAGGCTCCAGTTCTGGACATCTGGGGAGTGTGGAGCACCTCTTCATTAGGGTAAGTCGATTTTTTAAACTTTTTTTAAAAATATCAAATTGTCCAGGGATGCGAAAGTTGTGTGTTAGTATACTAAATACTGATACCAAAAATTAGATCTTTTATTTGATTTTACTTAATTTTGAATCTTTTCTCAAATAATTGCTGCAGAGTAGCTAGCACCCCTTCAGCACTCTACCAGATGGACTGGCCATAGCCTTAAAATAGCTTACAATTAAAGTGGATTAACAAGCTCAATAACTCAGACTGACTGTACTGCGTTAGCTATAAGGCATTTGACTCTCCTTTATTTAGTGTAAGTTTTGTCTTGTTAATTATTTGTACTTATTTGTTCTGTGTTTGTATGTATCCGTTGGCACCGGATGCTGGTGCTGAATAAATGTATTAGGCACATAACTTTTCTACTTTTATTACTAAAACAGTAATGATAAAAATAAGGACCGCCCTGTCGGCTGGGGTTTAGAATGCACCGACTGCATCAGAGGGGTAAGACTCCCCCAATGGGGCCACCTGTTGGCCGTGGGTGGCAACCCGTGATGCTTCATCCCCATTGCTCCCTGGTCTACTCTGACCCGGAGTGGTAGTACCTGTTATGGGTTAAATAGAAAAATGTATTTATAAAAAAATGTATTATCCATTAAGAATTGATTTATTTCAAAACTTTATCGGCATTAAATGACCCACTGAGGTTGATATGCACAACAAAACAAAACCAAACCAAAAATAAGGAATCTTGGATATGGTATCGGTCCTTATATTACCCCCTCCCAATTATTTGACCTTGTCCAATACCCCCCCCCCTAAAAACACATGCTAGATAACAATTTAAAACACAGGATGAATTTGGGAGAAGTTGTGGGTCATAAAGAGAGGAATGCAACTTGAGAGACTGAGAATTGGGTCAAAGCAAAAGGATTTCTAAATGATAATCTATCGATTCTCTTTTCTGACTAATAAAAGGTTTACATTCCGAATTGAGAGGAAATACTTTAATAGAGAGGGCAGATAATAAACGATCTTTACCCCTCCCCTCTCAATTACTCACTTTCTTTCTGTCTTTTTCTCTCTCTCTCTTCTCATCTTTCATCTTTCTCCCCCCCCCCTCTCTCTCATCTCTTTCTATTTCGATCTTCCATATATATATATATCTATACATCCAGTGAGGATCTAACTTGTGATAAGTAATAATGGATCTGCGAGACTAACTTTTTAAAAATCCCCCCTCTACCAAGGCGACGACGGATAGCCACTTCTAGTACATATATAAAGGGCAGTTGTGTGCATATGTATGTCTGGAGGAAACTTCGAAAATAAAACAATTAATTAAACAATTAAACAAAGTAAATATATATACACATTAAATATCACCAGGCTTGGTTTTTGAGCAAAAATAATAGAGATTTGATTTATATTCGTAAAGATAATTGAAAAATAGAATTTTAATGATAACATCATGGATCTTTTTTTTTTCATTTAATATTTTAGAGAGTAGACATTAAGATTTCTTTTCAGAGTAGCTGGATCAATGCAAGGTCTATTTTTTTTTAATAGGGATTTAAATGGGGCATCCCACGAGGATTCAACTCACGATTTAGTAATAATGGATCTGCGGGACTAATAAAATCCCCTCTACCCAGGCGACGCAGGGTAGCCGCTGCTAGTATATAGTGTGTGTGTGTGTGTGTCTGATAGAGATATATAATATAGACATAATCATGGATAAACTTCGCTCAATATAATGGATAGAGCCTTTATATCTAAGTTAAGGTAGCATGGACATGGTGTCAACGACGCATGCTTACTGACAGTTTCTCGCCAATCGCTTCATCTCCATCCATCTTTCTCTATATATATCTTACCCCATTTCATCCCCATCTTCTCTTTCTATCCTCTCCCTCTCTTTCCTTCAATTTTTTCTCTCTCTCTCCACCCCCTCTCTCTCTCCTCTCTCTCTCTCTCTCTCTCTCTTTCCTCTCATTATTTTTTCTTTCTCTATCCCCCTCTCTCTTCATCTCTCTCTCTCTATCTCTCTAATTATATATGTGATCTGGCCCTTCAGCCTTGGTAGGTAACCAGTCTAGGAGAGGGATAACTCTGAATCCAAAATTCCCTCCAGCTATGGGTTAAATAGTAGGGCAGACTGGACCCTTCAGCCTTCGGTGGGTAACCAGTCTAGGAGAAGGATAACTCTGAATTCAAAATACCTGGGGTCAGTCGTTGATTGGGTTTGTGGCAACCCTAGATGCACCAATTATTTCCTATCGACTGTGCCAAAAAGTGTGGATGGTCCAACACATGCCTTCACCACTATAAACAAATCACTGTGTGGGTGTTCATTGAGTGTATGAACCCTCGTGCGTCGAAAATCGACGAGAGAGTCCATAATATATATATATATATACTAAATAGACTGACCGACAAAGCAAAAGATTCTTAGTTTTCTTATACTCTGTGATAAATTTATTTTTCCTCAAATTAACAAAAGCCCTGATGAAGATCTATTAAAAACAATCGAAACACTGCAACATAGGCGAAATAAAAATTACTCGTTTTATGAACTTGTGTGTTTTCAATTTTTCATCATATTACATACTGTCGGATTCACTTCCACTTTCTCTTCATATATATATATATATATATATATATATATATATATATATATATATATATATATATCTAATGAGTCAGATAAACCTACTAAAAGTTTCGCTTAATGCTCTTCAGGACTAAGATCTTAGCCCTGAAGAGCATTAAGCGAAACTTTTAGTAGGTTTATCTGACTCATTAGATTTATCTTTATTATTTGCTCTACTTAGGTATTGAGCACTTTTTACTTATTAGCTTTAGTTTCCTGGCGGTTTTGTATGAATATATATATCTTATATATATATATATATATATATATATATATATATATATATATATAAATTGTTTTTTCTTTTGGCCAAATATTGTACCAATAGATTATTTTTGGTTGGTACGATTATCTTGGTCTTTTCTTTTTTCCAAAATTTTTTCTCCCCGGGTGATGTTTGGTAGTATATTTTTACAATCAAACTATTTGCTGGTTTTTTTCTCACCGCGAGGATTTACCAACAAGTTTGTATATATATATATATATATATATATATATATATATATATATATATATAGGTCTCTTTGTATTCCACTTTTTTCTTTTTCTTTTTTTTTCCTTGTTTTTCTCTATTCATATCTTATTTTTTCATGATCCTCATATTAAAAAAAAAAACAATAAAACCTTTTTTACCGTCGTTATGATTCTCTTGGCCAACGTCTTCGTTTATCACTCTCAGCAACGCCATTTTAATAGCTATCAATACCCCCCCCTTCCCGCCTTTTTTTGCGACACCCCTGCTCCGCATCCTCCTCTCTCTCTCTCTCTCTCTCTCTCTCTCTCTCTCTCTCTCTCTCTCAATCGAGTGTTGTCCATCCTTATCCCACTCCTCCCTTTGGTCTCCTCCCGCTCAATTGTTATCAGCCTAACTGTTTGTCGTCTGCCCACCAAACAAACCCAGTCGATTAAAATGGAGGGTGATGAAAGTTAATTAGCGGCGGAAGGGGCTTAAAGTTAATTAACATTGTCGGTTCAAGATGAAAGGCACGGGAAACAGTTATTAAGTAGTTATTAACTGATATTTGAAAAATGAACAACCTCCCCCTTCGACCCCCCCTCCCCCCGCGGGGACAACTGCATACGCCATTTGCGACGTTTTATTGGTCATTGTCACTAGAAAATTGACTTCTTTGCGCATGACAAAATTTTAAACGTTCAGGTCAATAAAACAAAAAAATAAAATGGCCGATAAAGAAAGCAATAAATAAAATTTAATCGATATTTATTCAACTTTAATTTTGTCTGGCTCAAGGTTGCAGATTTAGAGCACCTAATTTAAGACACAAAATTACCTTATAAATGATATCGTGACTTTTAAATTAAATACCGTATACACTCGTGTATAGGTTGACTTTGATTTTATAATTACGAAGTGATTGATTTTTGGAAATACTTTTTATACGAAAGGGTTGCTCCTTAAGTCATTCTCTTTAGATATGGAATACTGTATATAAGAACACTTGGATCTCGTGTATAGGTCGACCCTTGATTTATATTCACGAAATGATTAATTCATTGAATTACTTTTTAAATGAAAGGGTTGCTCCAAGCCCTTCTCTTTAGATATGGAATAATGTGAAGAAAATATTTTCAAAAAATATTTCAGTAACAGTGTCCTGATGATGGTTTAATACTGAAATACTTAAGTATTGACGCATAAAATTGTTTCCTCTGATCGTAACATCCTGTATTTGTTATATTTTTTGAAAATACTTTCTTCACATATTGTCGGATTAATTTCCTCATCGTATTTCCATATGGAATAATGTATACAAGTCGTGTGTAGGTAGGTATGCCCTTGATTTATGGTCACGAAATCATTAATTCATGGAATTACGTTTTAAAGCCATTATGGACTTTGGCAAGTTCACTTCCTGGGTTTTGATTGGCTGATGGTTTTCAGGGTGAGTAAAGATATGGATAAGTACCCACTCTTCAGCCTTCATGCAAGGACTGTATTTAAGTTACAGCTTGCATGTTGTTCTTGTCTGCTAACTCGACGGTAGTTAGAATCCCACAGCGACGGTGAGTATTGTATTGTTTCTATGATATCTGGGGGATAACTTCTACATGTGTGAGAGAGAGAAAGAGGGGTCATGTGGCGTAGTGGCTAACGTGCTGGACTACAACATCATAGTAAACGTGTTCGAAGTCCAGTCGCACTATTACGTTCACTTTCAGACTAATTCCCTCAGGGAAAGTTATTGAACCCCCTCATCCAAATGTTTTTTTCTACAAGGATGGCTTTGGCATTAAATAACTCACGAAGGTTGATATGCCATTAAACAAAGAAACCAAACCAGGTATAGGTGCAATACTGTCCGGACACCTTGTTTATTACCAGACACTCTATGGTCAATTTAACGGCTGTAGAATAATTTTACTAGTTCCAATTACCGTCGAATTGGTAAGACAATGAAGCAAGTAGTCGTAACTGATTACGAACCTATCTTGCTGCAATACCACTGCAAAATGCCAGGTTACTTATGAAGCCTCATAACGTAGAAACCAAGCAGCCAATCAGGACTCAGTGAATGGAATCACCCAAATGCAAGAATGAACTATTGATTTCAATAAGTACCAACTGTCTTGGCACTGGTTCAATTGTGCTTAGCTAGTTGCTGTTGTTCAAACTAACAGTAGACTGACTCACTTCAACAACGGCCTAATCCAGTTGCTATATACTCGAGTGACTGGGAATGCATGGCAAATTGGAGGAGGTCGCTAAACCGGCCACTGGGGTTCGAAAGGCAAATTCAAACACAAGGGGGGGTGTTATTGCTCTTAGCCTATACACGCACTTGTTTGCGCAGGGAGAGATGCGAGCGCATATCAAGACAGGTGCTCCTTTATGCATACGCAAACAAGGAGACTATCGCTACACAGGGCTTAAAATGCAACAAGGGACAAAAAGCATGTCAGACTGGAGTCTGTAGTTTTAATAGGCAACCAGTCTATAAGTTGTCGAATTTTGAATTTAACTTTCTTTTAACACATCACGGCCCAGCGGAGTACGGTAGTCACATTACTCTCCATCTCTTACAAAACTTTGCAGAAAAAAAACCTGTCCTACATTGGATAGAGAAAAGGGATATTAGGATACCTAGTTTCGACGTATCACGCCTTTTCAGTGTGGCTAGACATTTGCAAGTTGCTTCCAGTCGTGATGGAAACCCGATCGATTCATCATCAGTCAGGTTTTTCTTAACCACTCGGTTATCCTAACCTACAAACTAGGAGGGTGTTTTAATTGATAAATACACACATCTGTATATATATGTAAAGGCCACCCAGAGAGTGCTCCATCCGTTTGACAGGAGTCATTCAATAATATGGTAAAGTTTGTCTACGGTATTAGCACTGTTTTATTGCACTTTGTTTTAATGAAATCAATTTCTATGGTCCCTTTCATGCCCCCAGAAGACCGGCAGCATGAACATCTTTACTCATCGCTGCACCCGAAACTTTTTTTTCGCCGAAGAGTCCGTGTGTTTCAATTTCATGAACTTCCTTTTCTATTCAGGCTCGTATCCACTTATGTTAAGAAGTTCATTAAAAACATTTAAGTTCCCAAATTCATTATGCCAAGAAATATTATTAAAAAAAAAAAACATTAAAACATATTACAACACATAATTCATAATATTCTATTTTATCATGTTTTATACAACACTGCTGTTTGTTTGGGAGGTGGGTGGGGGAGGCTCTGGGACGGGTTAATGGCATTTTAGTTTATTTCAATCGGGATAATTTATTTAACATTTTTTCAATCTCCATATATTTCATATTTTGACCGTTTTAACTTCAAATATCAACATTTTACTCTGGTGAAGCCGTTATTTTTTGTATGCTTAAAGATTTTATAATTTTATATTTTATTTTATATTAAAATAATAATAAATAGAGTACATATGTACAAGAACAAACTCCTGGTCGAAACACGTGTTGGTAACTCATATTAAATCTATTTTGTCCATTCAACATTTCTTTCCTTTATTTATTTTTCCTTTCAATATATCGTCGGATTCATTTCCATTTTCAACTTACATATATATTATAATTGGCCGTGGGTGGCGACCAGTGATGCTTAAGGATAGAACCCAGGTGGTTGAGCAGTCCATGACTCCACTTTGGCCATTTCTTGGGCTAGACGGGCGGTCGGAGAGCCCCCTCTGATCAATCGGCTGGTTACGCCAAGCCCTAGCACCTATATTATTGCCCCAACCCTATTGCCCTCATGGCAAACTCCCAACCCCCTTGTTATCATACGGGCGCTAGAAGGCGGTGGCTGAGAGTCTTCATGTCCTGGGAATGACGTTAAACTCAATCTGATGGTGAGGTTCCATTTTTGAAGGTTTGGGGAATGTAGAGTAGCCCTCCATCACCATTGCTCCCTGGTCCACTCTAACCCGGAGTGGTAGTACCTGTTAGAGTCCCATCTATGGGTTAAATAGAAAAATGTGTTTATAAAAAAATTGAGTATCCATTAAGAATGACTTTATTTCAAAACCTTATCGGTATTAAATGACCCACTGAGGTTGATATGCCTTAAAACAAACCAAACCATTCTCCGTTCCATATTCCCCACTAGCTATAGAAACTTTGCCTATACTTCATTTTGACACCGGATTTGACTAGTTTTGCCAGACGGGATTTTTTAAATTTATTTATTTTTAATGCGAGACGAAGATTTTAAAATTCGAAGGATTTAAAGATATCGAAAACGACAAGTTTTGATTCAACCGACCGCGGGTAAATGAGACCGCGGGTGGTGATTCTTATTTTCTTTTCGAAAGAGGTTGGGGTGGGGCGGAGGAAAGCAAGACAAATAACCGATTATCTTTCCTCTTTTGTCTATCCCTCCCATTATGTCCCTCTTTTTCCTCATGTCTGTAAAGAAACTTTTCCAGAGGGTCAGAGTGACGCTCGTGTCTTTGATCTTTTGTCAAGAAATATAGGAAAAAACCGCAAGAGATTGTGCGGAATACGGGAATGACGGGAATGTTGTGCGGATACGGGAATGAAGGTTGTGCGGAATACGGGAATGAAGGATTGTGGGAATACGGGAATAAAGATTGTGTGGAATACGGAATAAAGGAAATACGGAATGAAGGATTGTGCGGAATACGGGAATGAAGGATTGTGCGGAATACGGGAATGATTGTGCGGAATACGGAATAAAGGTTGTGTGGAATACGGGAAAATAGAATACATTATTCCTTAATGACTGTTTTCATTCCAACCACGCCCAGGTTTCTCAAACTTTTTTTGACCTCAAAGTATTTATCGACCCTCAGGGGTTGATATCGACCACTTTCGCGATTCCTGATCTAAACTTTCAAAACGTGATAACCCGAAAAAAACTTTTAACGCCATGAGTCTTTCTTTTTCTCTCTTTCTAAAAAACAAACAAAAAGTAATAAAAACAAAATCCCGACACAAGAACAAGACACACCATCACACCTGAGGGTAATCTCATTACTGAAATTAAACGCCACGAAATTGCTTTAACAAATTTTATTAAAGAGATGGTTAACTGCTAATCTATTGAAAATATTCAACCTCACGATAGGGGAGGGGAGGGGGTAAAGTGCAGATTTGCCAGAGTCCAGACCCAGGGGACCATCCTTCCACCAGGTAGCATCTCCCACCTCGTTTAAAAGGGGTTCGGTTTAATGTCTGATGCCCATGTTCTAAAGGAGAAATACCGATGGAGAAGAAGGATTTTTGCTGCTGCCCACCCGAGCGGATCATTTCTAGAATACGCCGACTGCATCCGCTGCAGTGGGAGTAATAATACCCCCACCTCAACAAAAGGGTGTCTTGGATATTACACTAACTGCATCCGGGTTGAGGCACCAGTTCTGAAACACAGGGGGGGGGGTTCGCTCCTTTTTTGTCATTACTTCCAGGTCCACTTTGACGCAGAATAGTAGTTAAAGTCAAATATGTGGTTGAAATAGTTCCGTCTATATCTATCTATACATATATAAAGGGCTGTTGTGTGTATATGTATGTCCGGAGGAAACTTCAAAAATAAAACAATTAACGACAAAGTAAATATATATACACATTAAATATCACCAGGGTTTTTTTGAGCAAAAATAATAGAGATTTGATTTATATTCGTGAAGATAATTTTAAAAAAAAAAAGATTTAAATGATAACAGTATGGATTTTTTTTTCATATAATATTTTAGATAGTAGACATTAACATTTATTTTCAGAGTAGCTGGATCAATGCAAGATCTATTTTTTTTACATAGGGATTTAATTGGAGTATCCCACGAGGATTTAACTCACGATTCAGCAACAATGGATCTGCGGGACTAATTTAAAAAAACCTACCCAGGCGACGCCGTATAGCCGCTGCTAGTACTAAAATAAATATCATAATAGTATGCACTTATATTCCTTAACTACCTGTAAAACATTCAGCTAAGTCTTCTGAGTTTGACACTGAACTGCATTTGGTGGTGACGCTCAGGTGGTAGTGTAGAGTACTTCTTAATCATATAGTTTTAATTATGCTGTATCACACACCTCTGCTACTTTTCAAGGAAAGGCTAGGGGAGTAAACCCCAAAAACAAATCAGGAGTCGGAGTCCCTAAGGTGGTGTGATGCTGAAATCCAGTGCTACCCATCAACTTCTGCGACACTATCGTTGCCAAACTGCATTGGTTCCTTACCTTTCCTTTGGATAACAGCGTACTACTACTGTTCTTCTATAAGGATGTCTTTGGCAGTAAATAACCCATGAAAGTTCATATCATGGATGAAGATGTTCACATTTCACTTCCTGCTAATGCTCTTAGGAAAGGTATGAATCCACTTCTTTTACCTCCAGCTATGGGTAAATAGTAGGACAGATGGAGTTCTCTTGTAATTATAGCCAGGCAACCAGTCTAGGAGAAGGATAAACTCTGAATTCAAATCAACGGTAAGCAAAAATAAAGTTGGGGTGGCCTAAAGCCAGTATCAGCCAATCAGCGAAGGAGTCTATCCCCTTTTCACTAGACAAAGGAGATTGTTTTTGAGTGTCTGAGGTGGAGCGCCATACCTACCGCCAGCTCCTCACTTTACCGCACAGATCCCTGTGTTACTCATACGCTGAGTTGGCGAGGGCCGATATTGAACCAGGAACCTTGTGGTTTCTAGCCGAACGCTCTGCCGACTGAGCTAACCCGAATCAACTGTACTCTGCTTAAAAAAAAAACAACTGACCCTGTGTCACATCCTGCCCATGGTGAAGGGGTTGGGTAGATATAAACTTTTAGAGTGTCAAACATTTCTTCAAATTTCATTTACTGGCAATTCTGTTTTTTATACCAACGTAACTCACACACACACACAAATAATTTGCACAAAGTTATGTTTTCAAGTATTCCTACCAAATACTAATAATTCTAAAACAGATCTTGTTGACTTAAAGCTAGGACTCTAACAGGTACTACCACTGCAGGTCAGTGGACCTGGGAATAATTACCGCGAATGGGTACTCTACATTCCTGAAAACTCCAGGACTAGACTCACCACTGGAATCAATTTAGTGCCATACTCTTGACACATCCTGGGGTTGGTGTAATTGTTAACAAGTTAGTCTCGCAGATCTATTACTATTGAATAGCGAATTCGGTTCTCGTTGGATGTCCCATACGTGTAACCTTGTCAAATCCTATCCGTGTCGAACAGGAAATCCCACTTTTTTTTAAGGAGATCTTATTTCTCTGCAAAAAATGCAGTTGGCCTAGTCCCCGTTCGTAGGGAAGGTTTATCGGATTCGAGACCTTATTTATCAATCAAGCCTTGTTCTTGTTTCGAGTTTGTTTGCTTTTGTTTTGTGGCACATCAATCTCAGTGGGCCATTTAATGCCGACAAAGTTTTGAAATAAATTCATTCTTAATGGATAGTTTTTTTATAAACACATTTTTCTATTTAACCATAGATGGGACCCTAACAGGTACTACCACTCCGGGTTAGAGTAGAACAGGGAGCAATGGTGATGAAGGGGTGCTCCACATTTCCCTGACCTCCAGAACTGGAACCTCACCATCAGATAGAGTTTAACGTAATTCCCAAGACATGAAGACCCTCAGCCACCGCCTTCTAGCACCCATATGATAAAAAGGGTTGGGGCTTGCCATAAGGACAATAGGGTTGGGACTATCATAGAGGTGCTAGGGATTGTGTTTCTTGTTTGGCTGTAAACATTCTGAATAAATGGATATTTAAGACGCTGATTAAAGAAATATTTTATTCATCTTTAACTTTTGCCTATCCCAGAAATTTATCTGGATGTCCGTCGAGGCCGATCTGTTCAAAAAGGCTGGTCTGCTCTTTGAACTGGGTCTTATATAATTCGGCTTAACATGTCTCCGATTACAGAGTTTGAACTCGAGTATATCGAGACGAATTGTTTGATGGGAAAGTTATGAGTCAATATGTGTGGCGTGTATCGCTGAGTATTTACTACCGGTGTTAGTAATTACATATACTGATATATTTTTCTCAAAGCATCTGGAAGATCGACAAATGATATCACCACACCCATATCGATGGTTTACCTTGTAAGAAAATGACCGGTTTAGCTCAGTTGTTATAGCGTTGGACTAGGAACTACAAAGGTTTCTCCACATCGTCACCGTTTCTGAAAATGGTTCTGTGAAAAAAATGGAATCTCTTTTATTAGCAAAACAACATTTTTGAGGGTGAGTCAAAAAGTAATACCATTTGTTTAAACAGGTATAATGACATACACAAACATGTATCATACATTAAAATGAAGCTGCTCCATGTGGATCACATCCCTACTTCTCCACATAGTCACTGTTTCTCTCAATAGCAATGTCACCTTCGAATGAGAATGAGATATTATCCCTGCCCGTAAAATTCTGTTGATTGTTCTTTGAGCCAATTCTTCACTTCAAATTTTGTTGAAGTGATTTAGTGTGCTGTTAGTTTGAACAACAGCAACTAGCTAAGCACAACTGAACCAGTGTCAAGACAATTGAGAATAGTCCACTCATGCATTTGGGTGATTCAATTCCTTGAGTTCTGGTTGGCTGCTTGGTTTCTATAATGTTATGAGGCTTCATGAATAATCTGGCATTTTGCAGTTGTATTGCAGCAAGATAGATTCGTATTCAGTTACGACTACTTGTTGCCTTGTCTTACCAATTCGACGGCAATTGGAACTAGTATGATTATTCTACAGATTTCACTTCCTCGTCACTGGAATTATGTTTGCCTTTCAAACCCTCTTTTATGGAGCAAAAGAGAGAAACGGTGACTGTGTGAAAAAGTAGGGATGTGATACACAGTGGACCAGCTTCATTTTGATGTATGATACATGTTCCTGTGTTGATAATTATATCTGTCTTGAACAAAATGGCATTACTTTTTGACTCACCCTCATATTTCTTTTAAAGTCAATGACCTTTGCAATATCCACAAATCGTACTGAGGAATGAGGTGGGGGCAACTGAATACGAGTACTGTGTGCTCTCTCGACCCAATCCGAGAAGACTAGAATGTGGACCTCATTGTGTTTTGTTCACTTCGTTCCTATAACTCCAACGGTAGGATATTAGACGGTTTTATGTATCAAATGGTCGTCTTGATTTCTATTCTATACACGTGACGTCATCAATGTTTAGTTGAAACAAACAAACAACTAACTGACTTGGGTGGTCGTTAGGGTGGGTCACTCTTTATCAAATTTACTTTGATTTGTTTTGTACGAGGGTCACAATAAAGTAAATAAGCTGAGTTTTTTATCGTCAGTACAACTATAATATTCCTTAAAATCAGATTGACAAAAACATAAAAAAGTAGATCGATAGTGATACCTTGACTTACGAGTTTAATTTGTTCCGCCCGTTGCTTAATTTCCTCGTATATCAAATCACTTTTCCCCATTGAAATAAACTGAAATACTATTAATCAGTTCCAGACCCCCCCTAAAAAAAAACACCCACATTTTTTAAAAGCTTTTTTAATAATAAAAATAGCATTGTATTATATAAAAGTAAAAAAAGTCGACGGGGCGGCCTCAAGTCAGTATCAGCCAGTCAGCGAGGGAGTCTATCCCCTTTTCAATAGCGCTAGACTAAGGAGATTGTGTTAGCATCTGAGGTGGAGCGCCACACCTACCATCAGTTCCTTACTTTACTTTATCCTGTGCTACTCATACGCTGAGTTGGCGAGGACCGGTATCGAACTAGGAACCTTGTGGTTTCTAGCCGAACCTCTACCGACTGAGCTAACCCGGCCCTTTGCATGTATTATATAAAAATATAAGATAGAATGTAATGAATTATCTGCTGTAATGTTTTAATGTTTACTCTTTTTAGTATATTCTTCGATTCCTCGAATTGTCGTATCTACGTAATCCTCAATGTTGGCAAGACACCTTCCCCTCCTTTACTTGAAACACACAGTCTGGCATCTCTCGGTTGTAATACTTTGGTGTATTTATTTATTTATTTATTCTTTCTTTCTTGTGGGGTTAATCGGAAGATTACCTTCGCAGGGGTCAGAGACAACTTCTCTACTGTTCGGAGAACAGTAAAAGAGATTGAGCAGTGTTTTCTGAGAGTGTTTTGTGACACTCTTCGTAACGGACATTCTCTAATGAAAATAATTATTTATGGTATCCCTTATATTATGAGGGAGAATATTTTCCCTACAAAAAATTGGACTGATCCAATGAAAGGCAAAAGTAACAAACTTCTGAGATTAGTAACTAACTTTTGCTGATAACATATTAACCGTTACTGCTATGTAAGAACTGTGCATTTCCTTTCTCTCTCTATCTCTCTCTCTCTCTCTCTCTATATATATATATATATATATATATATATTGCTTGAAGGCAATTACAATGTATGTATCGCATAAAATTCGATACTTATAGAAAATAATCTTGACAAGTAAATCCCGGCAAAGGATTGTTCGGTGTGTAGAACATCGTACAGACTGTTTCGACTTTATTAAGTCTCATCAGCGATGTATACTAACGATTTCCCTCCGACAGAAACCGAAACCGGGACCTCAGCAGGCATAATCAGAGACCATATTGCCTCGGCCACGGTACACACCGAACAATCCCTGCGAAATTAACCTTGTCAATGATACTTACACGCCTCTACCATAATAGGTAAGGGGACGTTGAGTGAACAATAACAAACCAGGCCTTATGCTCTTCGGCGAAGTGAATAAGATTTTTGGATGTTTGTTTTTTAGAAGCATTGTTGAATGAAGTATATATCTATCTATCTATCTATCTATATATATATATATATATATATATATGCTTGAAGACAATTACAATGCATGTATCGAATAAAATTCGATACTTATAGAAAATAATCTTGACAAGTAAATCCGGCAAAGAATTATTCTGTGTGTAGAACATCGTACAGACTGTTTCGACTTTATTAAGTCTCATCAGCGATGTATACTAACGATTTCCCTCCGTAACGTACAAATGATGCATGTACGTGACTGTGATTAAGATTGAAAAAAGAGAAAGGGAAGTAGGATTCGACAGAAGAACAAACTGGAAAAGGGCAAGAAAGTTAAAGTTTTTTTTAGGGGGGGGAGAGAAAATGTTTTATGTCAGGCAGCTACAAAAAACATCAGAAAAAAGCGTATGCACACTTACAGAAAGAAAGAAAGAAAGAAAGAAAGAAAGAAGCAAACAAAGTAGGAATAAAAATCAGAGAAAGAAGAGAAAAAGAAAGTAAAAAGTGAATGAAAAAAAAAAAATTAAATGAGATAATAGAAAATTAAACTATTCGTATTTTAATGTTTTTGATAACTCTATCATGACGCTATCATAACGCTATATTTATATTCAATCACTGAATGTATTTGAACTCATTAATGTTTTGTCTTTTCTGGTTACTTTCCATCGATTTCTTTTGCTTAATTTGTACGCTATCAATAAAATCCTTAAATTTTGTATTTTACTTAATCTATTAATCTATTAATAATGGAGATTCGCTTCCGGTTTTTGTCTGTAACAAGAACTATGTCACTGCTTACATCACATTACCCAAAATCGTCATAACATAGAATAAATACACTCAAAATTTGAACATGCAACATTAGACAGTCCTCATTGTTTTTAAAACAAGTTTTAATAAATACATGACTGCTATTATATATCTATATATAGTTTGTTTTATTTTAATACATATTTAAAGTTTACATTTCAAATTGTTTTATTTTTTAATCCTTTAATGAATTTGATGATTTTACTTACTTAGGGTACAAACTCGCTGACATTGAATTTTTATTCCCATCCCTCAGGCAATATGTTTCAAAAATCTATTTTTACATCGCCCGGAGGGTGTTTTTTTTATTTTGTACTAGTAATAATAATGACTTTTTTTTTCTTCTTTTTCTTACTGTTGTCTAAACAGACTCGCTGAAAACCTGGCCACTTCTGCGTTGCACATCAACGAAAGGTAAAACCTTTTGATGTCAGGACATAAGATACAATCCACTTACAAACTTGTCACTATCACTTACATCAAATGACAACGTTTACTTTGTGAGATTGCATTGTGCAGCAAAACACATGCACAATAAATAAGCTGTTGTTGTTGTTACTGCCCTTTTCCCTCCGTAATAATGCACCTACCTGAGTAAGGAACAAGAAAGTATTCACATAATAAAAAAAGAATTTTATCTATTTTTTTTATTAGATCATATGTCAAACCTGTTGTTCATTCTCTCTCAAAACATCACAAAGACTTAAATAGTTTTTTTCAACATACACAAAGGTGCGCTTTAAAAAAAAACCCGAACAAACACAATCTCTGAAGTTTAAACTTTGGTCATACATCTGTAAAGATTCAAAGTTAATAATTGAACAACAGCTCCGACACGTTGTGAGACAAAACATTTAATAGGTGTACAGCACATGGTAATGATAAGATACATAAAGTACATAGATACATAAGATACAATAAGATATAAGAGTAGAGATAAAAGGACACATTCATGAATGGTAAATACAAGATACAATATTTAGGTATAAACGAGATACCCAAATGTACATAAAATATAAATGTTACAGATATGGAACTATAGGAGAGTCCATGCTGTACAAAAGACTTACAGTAATGTAAGGAGGGGCCAACGCCCCACCGAGAAGAGGGTAGACATAAGTCTAACCCATGTGCTCGTTCAGAGGCAGTAAGGAAAGTGAGGCAGAAGCATTTGAATCAGCCGCTTATATACCAGAAGTCCCCTAGTGGGAACAAACGGCAACACAGCGGGAAGATAACTCTTCCAGGCAAGGGAAGATAATTCCCTACACATGTATCAACTCAATCGGTTCAGCAAGATGTGAAATAAGGTCAATTTTTAAGTAGAGTACAGCTGGTTTGAATTGAAAGATTTTCTTCTCGTACACTGGTTGCCTAATCAACTCTAAAGAACCCAGTCTGTCCTACTATTTACTTGTAGCTTCGAGGAGAAAAGTTGGATTCATGCCTTTCCCAAGAAGTGAAGTGAAACATACACAGCCACATAATTTGAACTCTACGACGTATAACCGTTATCCTAAGTACGCCTCCATAACTTTGGCAATGTATTTCCCATTGGGCAAGAGTAAACAGCAATGTATTTCCCCGTTGATGGTAACAACTAAAATAAGTAATAAAACATTACATACAATTGTGGGTTTTACCAATTTATTGAGACATGTTATTCCCAAACAATATTAACTTTATATCTTCACTACTTTTAACTTATGTTTCATTGAAGATGATTGACATTTGGTAAGTTTTCTTTTTAAATTTTCTTTTACACACACAAGTGAAATCTCTTCAGGACAAAATATATTACGGAATAATCCAAATGATTATCAATTCCTATTTTTAAGTTAACCCTTTTCAAGTTAACGTTTTTGGAAATTCCCATATCAATGTGTTGTTTCGTGTATTAAAAACTAGAAGCGACTACCCGGCATCGCCTAGGTAGAAGAGTAGGGGACAAAAAGTTAGTCTCGCAGATCTATTATTACTAAATCTGGAGTTAGATCCTCATAGGGCACCCCATTAAAATTCCTATGTAAAAAAAAGACCTCGTGTTGATCCACCCGGTGGGGCGTCAGAAAAAAAATGCAGACACCCTGAATAGAAAAATGAATTAATCTACTATTCAAAATATTAGATGCTCAAAAAACATACTATTACTATTTAAATTTCATTCTTTAAATTATCTTCATGAATATACATAAAATCTTCATTATATTTGCTCAAAAACCAAGTCCTTGTGATATTCAATGTGTATATATATTCACTTTGTCGTTGATTGTTTTATTTTCGTAGTTTCCTCCGGACATACATACACACAAACTGCCCTTTATATATGTAGAGATTATATCAAAAAGTTTTCTTTGCTTATTAATTATAAAAGAGTTTTGATTGCCAAACACGGCCTGAACATTGTGATTTTGTTTTTTTGAAAAATATCTTTTTTACTTTGTTTTTTTTTTCTTCTAGTTTTTATTAGGATTTCTAATATTTTGACTTTCTTTTTGCAGTTGGGCCTATGTATTATTTGTGTGTATTCTTGATGAGTATTTTACTTAGATTTTATATATATATATATTATATATATATATATATATATATAAGGGTATGAAAACACACAATACTGTTAAATTGAAAATATTTTATATCATATTCATAGCTAATATTGAACAATATTTCGATTTATAAAAAATCGTCATCAGAGCTTGTTTTTAATCCGGACTCATCGAGAGAGAAGCAGAATATATATATATATATATATATATATATATATATATATATATATATATATATAGGCTCCCTGAAAATAGACTCTAGGTTAACTCTATCATTGAGTCACATTTCCTACGACTCTTACCATTACACCACGCGCCTTGTTATATGCGAGTCATGGATGTCCCATCGTCGTTTAATGTTTAACAAACTAATCTCGCAGATCTGTTACATCTCAATCGAAAGTTTGATCCATGCTGGATGCTCCATACAAGTGACCTTGTGTCACATCCTACCCGTGGCGAACGTGTTTGGTAAATATCGTCGTGAATCATTCAATATAACGGGCGAATATTGACTAATCGAGTTGGCAATAAGAAACCCTGTTTACATTATTTGAATTATTCGGACTATTGTCCTCTTTTTTATTGTTATCTGTACAACGTTTCGACCGATGTGCCCTCCGGTCTTCTTCAGGTATTTCTTGTCGAACTTTGGAACCTTCTTGTCGTAAGGTTCTCGAGTTCGAAAAGAAAGTTCCCGAGTTCGAAGAGAAGAGTTCCAAGTCTGACAATAGTCCGAATAATCTAAATAATCCAAATTATCAAGCCTCATCTCAAAAAATCAGAGAAATAGTGTAGATAACAATAAAGATAAGGACAATAGTCCGAATAATTCAAATAATACAAATTACCAAGCCTCATCTAAAAAAATTCAGAGAAATAGTGTAGATAACAATAAAGATGAGGACAATAGTTCGAATAATTCAAATTATACAAATTATCAAGCCTCATCTGATAAATTCCGAGAACATTCGTACAGTTGCTGTGTTGACAGTTGAACAGAAGATTCTTACATTGCAACCATTATCGGTCGACACAATTAATCATGTTTATTTCTTTCTTTCTTTGAAATGAATATTCCTGTGTTAAATGTTTGCCACATTTGTTAGAGTAAAAGGACAGTACAATGGCTATGGATAAACAAGGGAACACCTGTATTAGGAATTGATATTTAAAATTTACAGTAATAATTTTACTATTAAATTAATGATATTTTCTTTGTGCGTGCGTGCGAGCGAGATAAGTGCAGATACATTTTACCAAACACAATTGTGGAAATTCCCTCTTGAATTGGAGAAAAATAAAAATAAATTTACCACGGCCATTATTTTTCTGGTAATGAGTTTACAGTTCCACTTTTTTTTTTCTTTTTATAAGAAAATCAATCAGAGAAGAATCTCGGTCGCCTCGACCGATTTAAATGTAACCTCTCGATCATCTGTTCTACGCTCTGTCCCTTGAACCATACCAGCAAGTGAATTGCAAAAGCCAAAATTTCTTATCAGTGTATTAAAGCTTAAATCAGTATTAGGATAAGATTAGAAAAAAAGAGATGAATTATTAGAAGCTTTAATCCCGTTCAGAGTCCCTTGAGAAACGATTTTCACCAGAGACCGGCCTTTGTTCTCCGAACCAGTGTTTAGAGAGAAAGGGGGGGTGCAAGGGTGTGTATGTGTGTGTGTGGGGGGGATGGGGGCAATAGTTGTTCGGTTTCATTGATCCCCGAATTCTTCGTTACGAGAAGAACGTTTATGGATCAAGGCAAAAGTAAAATTCCGTTGGAAAATTGATCACTTCAAACGAAAGCGGCCATTACTAATTAGAGAAAGAAGTTGCTTCTGTTTTGCCGCCAAATATCGATGATGAAAAAAAATGGTTGATAGTTCAAAGAATAAGTGATAGGCAGAGAGATAAAGATAAGTATAGAGAGGGGGGGAGTAGATAGAGAGATAAGTATAGAGAGAGTAGAGATAAAGATAAGTATAGAGAGAGGGGGTAGATAAAGAGAGATAAAGATAAGTATAGAGAGGGGGTAGATAGAGAGATAAAGATAAGTATAGAGAGAGGGGAGTAGATAGAGAGAGATAAAGATAAGTATAGAGAGAGGGGAGTAGATAAAGAGAGATAAAGATAAGTATAGAGAGGGGGTAGATAGAGAGAGATAAAGATAAGTATAGAGAGAGGGGATAGAGAGAGATAAAGATAAGTATAGAGAGAGGGGAGTAGAGATAAAGATAAGTATAGAGAGGGGGGAGTAGATAGAGAGAGATAAAGATAAGTATAGAGAGGGGGCAGTAGATAAAGATAAGTATAGAGAGAGGGAGTAGATAGAGAGAGAAAGATAAGTATATAGAGAGAGGGGAGTAGATAGATAAGATAAGTATAGAGAGAGAGTGGAGTAGATAGAGATAGATAAGTATATATATAGAGAGAGTGGAGTAGATAGATAGATAAGTATAGTGAGAGAGAGAGAGGGGGGAGTAGATAGAAATAGAGAAGTATATATATATATAGAGAGAGAGTGGAGTATATAGAGATGAAGAGAGAGAGAGAGAGAGAGAGAGAGAGAGAGAGAGAGAGAGAGAGAGTGTGAGTAGATAGATAGAGATAAGTATAGAGGGAGATAAAGATAAGTATAGAGAGAGGGGAGTAGATATAGAGAGATAAAGATAAGTATATAGCGAGAGTAGATAGAATGGTAGAGAGAGAGAGAGAGATAAGCATATATAGAGGGGAGTAGAGAAAGATAAGCATATATAGATGGGGGTTTAGATAGTGGCAGAGAGGGATAAAGATAAGTATATGGAGAGGGGAGTAGACAGTATGGTAGAGAGAGATTAGACGACTGAAGTAGATATAGAGATGGGTGGGAGTAGAGAGAGAGAGAGAGAGAGGGGGAAGTAGATAGTGATAGAGAGAGATATAAGACGATTGAAGAAGACAAATATAGAGATGGGTGAAGGAAGAGAAATGGCTGATTGATTTTAATGGCATGTCAACCCGTCAAAAGATATTTCATGAATAGAGATTAGGGAATTGCATTCATTTTACAATACGAATAATTTTTAAACAGATCTTTTTTACCCATAGATAGGACCCTAACAGGTACTACCCCTCTATGTCATTGGACCTTGGCGTAATTGCAATGAAAAGGTACTTCACACTTTCAGATTTCCAGAAATGGAGTCTCACTGTCAATTGTTAATTTAGTGTCATACCCAGGACACTCTTTCTTTGTGGGTGGGTGGGGGTGGGAGGTCTTACCCCTCTGCGTGGAACATAGTCACTGTATTCTAAGGTAGAGAGATAGATGTATCTAAAAAAATGAACGGAAGTGAAGCCGACAGTATGAAATAAATATTTTTAGAAAAAACAAACACATGATGTTATAATTCGCTGACAGAAATCTGTTTCGACCCTTTATTGAAGTGGTCTTCATCAAGAGTGAGATTTGTGTGATAGAGAGACGGTGTGATAAACCGTTACAAAACAAAAGTGGTACAAACGAAACGTTCAATTTCGGAGCCGGAATTTAAAAAAAAAAATTTTTTTATTTTGAAAATGCACATTCTGTTTTGAAAATAAATAAAATAAATTTTATTTAATTTTATTTAATCAGAAGCATTATAATCTACAAAGAAAACTCAAAAGAGTTCGATGTAAATATGTATAAAAATGTATAAGAAAGTATCAAACAGTTCAAGGTTCCAGTCACTGCAGACCACGTTAGTTACCGGAAAGATGTAGAATATCCAGGTATTTTGTTTTTTTCGCTCTTGATGAAGACCACTTCAATAAAGGGTCGAAACAGATTTCTGTCAGCGAATTATAACATCATGTGTTTGTTTTTCTAAAAATATTTATTTCATAGATGTATCTGTGTAGAGATGTTTGGTTTATTTGTTTAATGGCATATCAACCTTCCTAGGTTATCTAATCCATCCTTGAAGAACAACGGTAATGTTACTATTTAACCCAGGGGTCGGCAACCTTGTTCTACATAGGGACCAGGGACCATGTATGTGAGAGAATGGTGGGCCACATCTATCACCGTAATCCTTGTAGCATACAGTAATGATTAATTGCGCGGGTGGGGTCCAGCCGCACGATTGTAACCTTGTATAAGTCTTATACACCAGATGCATCGTGGGCTTATTACCAGATTTCGCTTTACTCATTACCAGATTTTAATAATCAAGATTATATGATCTTGCAAATGAGAGGAATAACAATTCTTACCAGAGAAATAGTACATGACATGGTGTTTATGACTTCTGTGTACGTTTATAAATAAATAAATATTAGGCACTGGCAAT
>CM042161.1:19297736-19330236 GCA_023376005.1 Doryteuthis pealeii | reverse complement strand
TCAGAACGTAGAGACGATTCAGTGTGAACAACAGTTCTTGGTGAAACACAAGATTGTGCAAGTACCTTCAATACTCACTAATGTATATCTAAGCTAGGGTAGCGTAGACATGAAGTCAACGGCGCTTGGTAACTGACAGTTTCTAGCTTATGTGATTTTCAAACCATGGGTTGGTTTTTTAAAAAAAAAATTAACATGACGAAAATTTGAATTCAGTTCTGAATTGCTTGTTGAGTTAGTGATAAAAAGTGTATTTGTTTAATTTATTTTCTTTTTTACCCCTAAAAATCCCCCCCCCCAAAAAAAAATGAAGATACTGTTGCTTATCTGATACACAAATGCAAAATATACCATATCCCCAACCTCAATTCTTTTCAGGAACACCGTAGTGGTAAGATTGGGGTACTTACTACTCGCATAAATCCCCAAATGGGTTTGAAATGGGTTCCTTAGCCTTGGTCGGCAACCCATCAACTCAAGAAGTCCGACACAGAACTTCTGTTGCCTTCAAGGAAAGGCTAGGGGAGTAAACCCCGAAAATAAATCAGGAGCTGGAGTCCCTAAGGTGGTGTGATGCTGAAATCCATTGCTACCCATTAACTCCTGCGACACTACCGTTGCCAAACTGCATTGGTCCCTTACCTTTCCTTTGGATCACAGCGGCAGCGTGGAGAGGGGGATTTGCTGCACAGGCAACAGCTCATCCTCCATATGAAACCGCCTAGGCCATGTAGTTCAAGTTAACAAAAACCTTGACACTACTCCATCGTCTTTTGTAGACGGAAGGATGCCAACCAACAACCAAAAAGAAGCTAAGAATTAAATATGTGTCCTTATTTGTACGTGGAAAATTTCGCGTATTAATTAAAATGAAAATTATTCGTTTATATGTGTAATGGCGTCGTGATAGTAAAATTTGGAAAAGGAACACCAATAGCAGAAAGGTTGCAATACCTGCTACTCGCATGGATCCCCAAATGGGTTAAAAGGGGCTCTTTAGCCTTGGTCGGCAACCATCAAAGTCAAGGAAAAATCCGACACAAAACCTCTGCTGACTTCAACGAAAGGCTAGGGGAGTAAACCCCGAAAACAAATCAGGAGCCTAAGGAGGTGTGATGTTGTAATCCAGCGCTAACCATTAACTCTTGCGATACTGCTGCTGCTAAACTGCATTGGTTCCTTACCTTTCCTTCTGATCACAGCGGCAGTGTGAAGAGGGGGGATTTGCTGCATGGGCAACAGCTTATCCTCCATGCGAACCCGCCTAGGCTATGCAGTACAAAGCAAAAAAGAAGAAAAAAAAAAGAAAAAAAAAACTTTGACACTACTCCATCGTCTCTCGTAGGCGGAAAGCTGCCAATCAACCAGTTTATTGTGAACTTACTCATGAATAACTGAAGAGTTCCACAAGTCAATTGAATTTTAATTATTGGATTATATAATTTAATAATTAAAAATTAAAAAACAACTTTTCCTTTACTTTATTATAAAGATGTTAAAGTGTATGCACGACTTTAATGTTGAATGATATCTATTTCTCTGGGTTATAAGTCGACACGTACATACTAAAACAGACGCAACTCTCCCTCTCCCTCCCCCTCTCTCTCCACTTCTCTCTCCCTCTCATATATATATATATATATATATATATATATATATATATATATATATAAGGTGTGGCAAAAAGTATCGAGATTTTGGGGTCTTTGTGACACACCTTGTATTCTGAAAAAAATAACGTTTCATTCATTGCTCATTTGTATCTTGGTAAACACAGCTTCAATCTCGATACTTTTTTGACATACCTTTATATATATATATATATATATATATATATATATATATAAATTTCCTTTTTCATTCAACAAAATAATGTGCTCTTATGATGACTAGTGTCTATAAAATATCTTTCACAATTGTTTTTATTTTAATTTTTAAATAATTTCAATTGAATCCCATTTTATTACCCATAGTTGAAACAGGCGCTTGTTAGCACAATATTTACTATTGTTTTTCAATATCTATACCTTATACTGTCGGATTTATTCCATTTTTTTAATATACTTTTCATATATACATGTGTGTATGTGTGTCCTTGTTAATGATTTTTCAGTAGAAATGTATTGGAAGTCAGAAAGAGATTATCGGTTGACAGAAATACAAACACTTTTAAGTGAATAGCGGGAAATAGATATGTCCTGACGGTCACTGATTCTATATTTGCTTAGAAAAGCGTTGCTTAACTTCGATCTTTAGAGCGGAATCGGTAACAGCGACCTAATGCCGCCGCCATTGATAGAGAGCAAAAGGAACAAATAAGAGTCCTTTAGAAAAATGCTCACTTCAAACGAACACACACCGATTACTAATTAGGCAAGAAGATTCTTCAGTTGAAGAACGAAGGATTGAATCAAAAGATGAAGACGACGAAAAGGAAAAAAAGAAAAAAAAAAGTTCGATAGGGTTCAAACGACATTGGAAAAGTTTGGAGCAAGATAAGAGGCTGGGCAACGCAATGGGACAGATAGTGATCGCCAATTATGAAGGCCATCTTCTTTTTTTTCTTTTCTTTTTTCTTTTTTTTTTCGTGTTTTGTTGGAGAAGAGCAATTGAGTCGGCTTCTAATGATGGCAAAACTAAAGGCGAAAGGAACAGCAGGAAAGAGAGAATTCCTTTTCCCAAAGAATTCAGTTACTGAACTTGGAAAAGTTCTAAAAACTCAGACTTTTGCCAGCAGAGTTTTAGCTTTTTTTTTCTCTCTCTCTCTCTCTTTCTATATTCAAAGGAATTGGATAATGATTCTACCACAAGGATATTCTGGATTTTATAAGTACAAACTCTTCAGAAATAATAGGGCAACAGTTGTGAGATTGCAGTCACAACACATTTTTATTAATTTATTTACGAGAAGAATTTGTAGAAAATTTCGCGGTGTATTTCTGGAATTTAGGATTAATTCTGGACCATATGACCTTTAGGCACCCCTTTTGCGATCTCGATTCATAAGGATATTTTTTTCATTTACACCGTCAAAATCCGGTTGTTTGTTTGGGGTTAGTTGTATAATTTTTAAAAAATCGTCTGTTAACAAACAACCGGATTTTGACGGTGTAAATGAAAAAAATATCCTTATGACTCGAGATCGCAAAAGGGGTGCCTAAAGGTCATATGGTCCTTAATTCTTAACGGCATGTCAACCTGTCTAAGGTTATTTTATACCTAGAGATTAGGGGTTCATATTCATTCTACATTTCTATTTACATTTTTTGTAATTTATGAGGAAGTGCGTCCCGGTCTCCTGCCTCAAAAATTGCTACCCGGTGACTATTAAAATAACGTCCCCAGCTATGTCGTCTCGGCGGTGTTACTTGAAAGAAAACAACCAACTTAGGGCGTTATATGTATTTTAGAGGAGGGGGGGGCTTCTCTTTTTTGATATGAACAAATGGAGATGGGTGGATATATATATATATACAAAGTAAAAACGAACAAATTGAGGTAGATAGATAGATAGATAATAGATAGATATCCATCTTCATATCTTAACAAGAATTACGACAAATTTCTATAAATAGATTTCTAAACAAATTACGATAAATAAATAAGAATTAAGACAAAAAAAGAGAAGCCCCCCCCTCTAAAATACATTTAACGCCCTAAGTTGGTTGTTTTCTTTCAAGTAACACCACCGAGACGACATAGCTGGGGTCGTTATTTTAATAGTCACCGGGGTAGCAATTTCTGAGGCAGGAGACCGGGACGCACTTCCTCATAAATTACCACATTTTTTATGTAGCTGTTTCTTTAGAGTTTTTTGTTTGTTTTTGTTTTTTTTTTGGCTCACGGTCCTATCAAAACGGATATTATTAACTATCACAATATCATTTCTAAATAAGTACACAACAATTTTTCATAAATTTTCATCTAAACCAAAGATTCCAGGTTTTTATTATTTCTAGTGGAATATTATGCAATCAAAACATTATTAATGATTGATTTTAAAGGCATGTCAACTTGTCTAGGGTTATTTCATGTCTTGAGGTTAGAGAATCATGTTAATTGTATGTTGATGTTTTTGTGTAGATATTTAAGATTTTTTTCTCAACTTCTGTCGAACACAAATATTTCTAAATATATTTTTGACATGTAGATCGGACCCTAACAAGTACTTCTACTCCAGGTCAGAGTGGGCCTGGGAGTAATGGTTACAAAGATCTCTAGAACTGGAGCCTCGCCATTAAATGCAGTTTAGGACATGACAGCCTTTGTGTGTGTGATGTGGGGTCATACATCTCTGCAGAGGATGCAGTCGGTGTATTCTAAGCCAGGGTGATTCGGGAATAGATTTATTGTACATACATCTAGGGGGAGGGCGTGAAAACCGAAATGGTGGCGTGTTTATATATTTGCTAAACAGAGAACCGTGCACGAAAATCAATAAAATATTTCCTTTTACTTTATGGTAATGCACTTGGATTCTCTAGAAATAATAAAATCTTAGAAATTGGTTTTGATAAAAAAATAAACTACATGACCTTTAGGCACCCCTTTTGCGATCTCGATTCGTGGGGACATTTTTTCCCCATTTACACCGTCAAAATCCGGTTAATTGTTAACAGACGATTTTTAAAGTTAAAAAAAATTATAACCCTAACCCTAACCCTTAACTCTAACTCCTAACAAACAACCGAATTTTGACGGTGTAAATGAGAAAAGTGTCCTTGTGAGTTGAGATCGCGGAAGGGGTGCCTAAAGGTCATATGGTCCAAAAATTGTAAGGGCTGTACTTATTTATGGGCGATACTGTAATATTCAATAATATCCGTTTTGAATGTATGTTTTACTTCCGGTTAGAGAGTTGAAGAGAAAAATTCTAAAAACCGGATATGACGTCATTGTAGTAATTTCAAAATGGCAGCGCGCGGTATTTAAAAGTATTATTTCAAGATTTTTAAGCTGCTTATGATGACGTCAACAGGTAGGAACAATTTTTTTTTTTTATATCATTCGCAGTTATTTATGGTTTTTTTAAAAATGTTTCCTTATCAATTGAACTACATAAAACAATATAATTACGTACAAATTATTTGTATTATATCGTGTAGAGGCCGGAAAGTCGAAATAATTTTCTATTTTAAATCACATTTTAAATTTTTAACCAATCTGTTATTTTGTACTTTTTTTTAATGTAATAAAAGATTTGTAAAATCAAAAAGAACTTTAACTCTTTACCTGCCAAATTTCTCTCACGGTCGTAACAAATTTTCTTGGCATTTTTTTTACCTGTATGAATTGATATTTCAGAATTCCCTATCTATTCGCCCCGAACTTTTCTATTCAAATAAAGTTGGATTTTTTTTTTTTGTAATCTGAGCCTTTCTGCTGAATTCTAATGAGCTAACCATCAGTTTTTGTTCTTTGCTTTCACAATGGTGTAAGAGTTTAGTGTCAGCGGTTTAAAATAGGCAAAGAGTTAATTTTGCTAGTTTAACTTAGGGTTATACTGAATTCATTATTTTAAAAAAATGTTTGTTTCTTCTTCTGTGTCTTATTTTATTAGAATAAAATATAGATTTTTTTTTTACTTATTTAGAATATTCCAATGTACAAAAAAACGTCATAGAAATTTTGAACTTTTTCACTGTAAATTTTTTTTCTTTTTATTTCGCTTTTGTTTTTACGTAATTGTAATCAAGAAATATAAATATTAACTTTTGAATAAACGCACACCATGGACGTCCAATCTGACATGTAAAATTTACCCCCCCCCCCCTACATTTAACACAATGAAATTTTAATAAAGGTTTATATTATCTTCAACATTTTTGGACCATTCAAAAGAAGAAAAAGTTTTTAAAATATTTTTTACGCGGTCTCCCCCCCACCCCCCCCATTTCATTTTAGGAAATCTTTAAAAAATTAAGTGATAAAAAAAACCAAACTATTCTTAATTTTTTTTCTATAAGGATTAGCCTGAATAATTATAAGTTTCTATATGTTATTTATTTTACTATTTCTCTGAATGTTTGAGATGAGGCTTGATGATTAGTATTATCTGCATTATTCGGACTATTGTCCCCATCTTCATTGTTATTTGTACAAATAACAATGAAGATGGGGACAATAGTCCGAATAACGCAGATAATACTAATTATTTATTTTAGTAAAAAAAAACATGAATTCTGCTAAAAAATGTCATAATATTATTCTTTGTCAAACTTTTACTTGCCTTTCTAATTGAATTCAATTAAAAAGATTTTATTAATTGATTTTTCATAGAATTTTTTTAAAAGCCTGTAGTCATAAGTTGTTTTTGGTTACACTGAATTTCTATTGATTTAATTATGCGAAAATGTAAACATTGTTTTCTTTATAATTTTCATTATTTCCGTAAGGTGGAATTAAAAAAAAATAGTTTTTTTAAAAATGTCTCTTCCTTTGAATGGTCCCAAAATTTTGAAGATAATATTAACCTTTATTTAAGTTTGCGTTGAATATAAGGGGGAGGGGGGGCAAATTTTACACGTCAAATTGGATGTCCCTACAGGCTTATATTCTTAATTTTTTTCTATAAGGATTAGCCTGAATAATTATAAGTTTCTATATGTTATTTATCTTAGTAAAAAAAAAACATGAATTCTGTTAAAAAAAATGTCATATTATTATTTGTCAAACTTTTACTCAATTTTTTAATTGAATTGCAAAGTAAAAATGTTTTTTTTGTCATATCCAACCTGTAGTGAATGGGCTGGGTAAATACTTTAGAGTATTCCATCATCGTGTAGGGGTTTGCAAGCTTGTCCCTCTGATCCATTCCAACTGAATAGCAAGTTCAATCCTCACTAGATACACCATACAAAAAAAGAACTATCCCCTCTTGTGATGTAATGGTTAATGAGCTAGTCTCACAGATCCATTTCTACTGAATAGCGAGTTCAATCCTAGTTGGAAGCCACATACTTGCAACGTTGTCACATCCTAGCCATGGCAAATGGGTTGGTTTAATACAGACTTTTGGGATTTAAGTTTTCAGTAAAATAAAATTAAACTTTCTCTTTATATATATGTTTTTTTTTTTTTTTTTCAATATTGGACTATTCTATACAAGCACTAAATTCTTTCATTGTATATAAGAGACTGAGATTTTATAATTAAAATATAATGTTGAATAAATAAATATGAAAGGCAAGAATAGTTATTTGGTGTAATTATTTTTCCTAAATCTTCATTTTTTTTATTTAAAAACTTTTAAAATTATTTTTTGTTAGTTGTCTTTATTGGCTGTTATATTTGGTCTAAAATTCTATTTCTATTATGGAATAATCTGTAAGTTAATCAACTTCAGCGAAAAAAAATTGTCATTGTACTTTTTTTTTTCTTTGTAAGAAATAGTTATAAAAGTTAAAATATAGAATTTATGAAATGTGATATTCAAATACTTGAAAATAACTTTAAACAATAGATATTATTACTATTTTGTCTTCCATATTTCTGATTGAGTCAGAATAAACTAGATCAGCCAATCATTCAGTTATTATAGTTGAAAGTCATTTTTTTAAAAACTTTTTATTTAACAGAATTGTAGGATTATTTTTTTACCTGGCAAAATAGGAGAAAAAAAAACACCTAAGAATTATTATAAATTTCTTTTAAATATAGACTGTGTTAGTTTTTGTGAAAAAAAAAAAAATGAGCATTTCATGTTCATACTTAATTATTTAAGTTCCAAAATAACAAATCAGCCTAAACTCGACACATTCTTATAGATTGGGGGGGGGGGAATATTGCCAAATTTTAGCTAGTTGAAGGCTTAATTTTGGGATTTAACTCTTTAGTAAAAAAAAAAAAAAAAAAAAATAACTAAATGACTAAAACTTGCTCTTATATTCTTGATGAAGATAATTATAATATATAGATGATGACTCCAGGGGTCGGGCTTTTCAGACTCAACCTATTTTGAAGCAATATAAATTTGAATTTATAAACAATCTCCGTGGTCTAGCGCTAGTGAAAAAGGGATAGACTCTCTCACTGATACTAACTTTAGGCCACCCCGACGACTTTACTTTAATAACATGACTGGGATGAATAGATTTCTGGCTGAAATAAAATGTTTAAAAATCTGATTTTTTTTTTTATTCCAATTTTTCAAAGAATATATTTTTTTAAAATTTTGACTGTAAATAATTTTCTTTCTGTTTATTATATTATCTGAGGGAAACTTAATACAACATTGAGTCGAAAAGATTCAAGATCCATCTCAGTTCTGTGCATGTATTTGTGTGTGTGTCTGTCTGTATGTTTGTATGTGATCTCTTTTGCTGACCTAAAATTGAGCAATTAATATTAAAGATTCTAGTTTTGTCTGAGACAGGCACTTAACCTGGGTCAAAGACATATGTTTTGAAAAATACAACAGATAATGAGAAAATATAGTTTCAGCTTTTGTAGAATGGTCAGTTGTCAAGTATGAGCTGTGCAAACCTACACAATAATATTCAGAAAAAAAAAAATTAAAAAATAGTGTTGGATGCTAAAATTCTTTTTGAAAAATACAAATAGAGAAAATATTGTTTCAGCTTTTTGTCAAGTATGAGCTGTGCAAACTTACACAATAACAGATTTGATGAATTGTATTCAGAAAAAAATGAAGTTGGATGCTAGAATTCTTTTTGTACCTGTAAAATATGCTGACAGTAACTCTGCAGTGAGGTAAGACCCCACCGATGAGGTCACCACTTTATTGATGATGATGATGACTTGTGATGTTTCAAGATGGAATCCCAGTGGCTGAGCAGTCTGTGACCTAGTTGCCTTAGAGGCCATGTGACTCACAACACTCCATTTTGACCCACACTGGACTAAATGGGCAATTGGTGAGGCCTGATCCTATCGATCAACTGGTCATGTCAACCCCTAGTACCTCTATGTTTAGTCATTATTATAATCTTCAATCTGCACTTGTGGGAAAATACCCAACCCTTTTTTTTATTTTGTGGGAGCTAAAATGTGGTGGCTGAGAGTTAATTGTGTTTGGAGAATAAAACTTTTACCACTGTTAAATTATAGGGTACTAAGTATAGGGTACTGAAAGCCTGAAATTGGCAGGGACTTGAAATCCTACTAGCAATCAGCTGGTCACATCAAGCCCTAGCACCTATATGATTGCCTCAACTCTATTGCCTTTATAGCAAGTCTCAACCCTTTTTATCATATGGATGCTAGAAGGTAATGGCTGAGTGTCTTCATGTCCTGGGTGTAGAAGTTATCCCCCAGATAACATAGAAACAATATAATACTCACCGTCGCAGTGGGATTCTAACTACCATCGAGTTAGCAGACAAGAACAACATGCAAGCTGTAACTTAAATACAGTCCTTGCATGCTGCTGGCACATTGCAGACTGAGGGCTAAAGAGTGGATACTTATCCATATCTCTACTCACCCTGAATACCATCAGCCAATCAAAACCTCGGAAATGGACTTGCCAGAGTTCATAATGGATTAACCCAAAGCTGCATATAAACCACCTGCCAACACTCTAAAGATAGTTTTGTAGTCAGCTTGTAACAGACCCGAATACTTGACAAATCCAACACTGGGTATGATGTTAAACTCTATCTGATGGTGAGGTTCCAGGACTGGGGAATGATGATTTTACTTACTTAGGGTACAAACTCGCTGATATTGAATTTTTTTACTCCCACCCCTCAGGCAATATGTTTCAAAAATCTATTTTTACATTGCCCGGAGGGTGTGTTTTATTTTGCTAGTAGAAATAATAAAAGACAAATCTAAAAGGAATATTCTAAATAATGGAGTCATACACCAATGTAACACAAAAAGAAAACCTAAAAACAATCAGCAGGATAAATAAAAAAGAAATATCAAGAATCTTAATGTGGAACCGAGTGATTGACCCAAGTTTCAGGAGTTATTAAAAAAAACTTAATTCTACTGACATCTGTCAATCAGCACCCCAACCAAAAGAAGTTACAATAAACATCCATTCTGTTGCACAAATAACTACAGATAAATCACCAACTAAAATAAATACAATAAAACTAAAGCCACAAAGATCCCCCTATCCGCTCTCTAATTTTGAAATAAACCTAGAAAAGAAAGGCTCAAGGGAAAACAATCCCCCCAAAACAAGATCAACCAACCAACCAACCAAAAAAACTACAAACCCAAACCAATCTAACATCGACAAAAAAACATCAATCTCGAGACCTCTCAATATCAATCGAAACCAAAAATAAATTTAATCCACTCGAAGAATGGAAATAGTCTAACTCCATAAAAGTAAAATCAAAGAAAACTTATCACCCCTCCACCCCCCATAGAACAAATGTATAATGCAATCCTAATACAATGGAACTGCAGAGGAATCTGAACCGATTAGGAAGAACTTAAATAACTTATGACAAAATATTATCCAAAAGTAGTATGTCTGTCTTCAAGAAATATTCCTCAAAGACACCAACTAACTGAATATCAGAAACTATCAACAATATAGTCACATACACAGATAGACTGAACCTCTGGAGGTGTCCCAATCCTGATTAAGAAAGACATACCCCAACACTAAATCAACATTGATACTAAACCAATATACACATGTTCTATTTACATTCCACCACATGATTCCATAAAAAGACAAAACTAGACTAATAGAAAAAAAAAAATCCCTAAACCCTAAATATTATGAAGTGATCTTAAAAGTGACAACACTATTTGGGGCTTCCAGAAAATCAGCAAAAAAGGCAAAGTGCCTGAAAATGTAATCAACCAATGCATTTTAAACAATAAATCACAAACCTCTCTGAACCCATCTACAAGATCCTATTCAACTATATACTTAAACCTTATGTGATCTCTCAAGCTATATGAACTATACATGGAACGTCCATAACAATGGTCAGAAAAATCTCTGAGAAGATGGACTTGATTTTCTCAGAGATTTTTCTGACCATTGTTATGGACGTTAAAAACAATACAGAAGCAACAGATAAACAATATATAACAGATACTCTAGCTAATACCTCAAAAAATTCCTCATCCAACAATGCAGCCAGAAAAGCAACTAATAAGCAAACGGCTTCAAAATCTCCAAAACTAAAACTCAATGCTTGAATTTTTGTCAATTAAGGAAAATGCATAACAACCCTTAACAACCAATCATCAATCAATACAAATTCCTCGATATAATTGTTGACTAAAAAAAACTAACCTTCAACTCCGATTTACTATAAAGAAAGATTTAGCAAATTACTCCAACTCTTCTTTGTAATAATCCACACAGACTGGATCGCAGATTAGAAAACCTTATTAAAACTATATAAAACTTTAATCTGATTGAAAATTGACCGAAACTGCTTCATATTGGATAACCCTCTAAACATCAAACACTTAAAACTAAACTCCATAAGCTTATACCAAAAAAGTATATTCTACTGGATTCTAAGCCTTACGGGAATCCAGGGAAACTATAAAGCTGATTCGGTCGCCAACTATGTACTGGACATCATACCCAATAAAAACTTCCAAAAATACCATACATTAACTTAAAATCAACCAAATACTGACAAGAAATGGCAAAGAACTACCCCCCCCCCCAAAGTTCTACCATATACAACCCATATTAAAAGAAATAAACCAGTTCCTAGACTAGAAGAAAAGAAAGAGATCACCCAGACTCGGCTATTCAGAAGCCACACAAAATTAACTTCTTCTTTTTATAACTAAAACAAGACCCTTCACCAAAATGTGGAGCACCACATTTTGATGGAATGCAGAAATCTCACCAACACTCAAAGAAAATTCTACAGCATAAAAACATGAAAAGAAATATTTGAAACAAAAGTATCTTAATAACATAATCAACACCTGTGAAATAATATATAAAATACCTGCATGAATAGCAAGCATACCTCACAAAGAAGGCATAAAACATTTTTGGCATAAAATAACCCAAGGGGTTTGATATGCCATAAATCCAACCAACAATTTTCTTAGTCTAAATTATAAATAAATTGGATTGATGAGATGGGTTCTTACTTTTCTGCTTATTCTTACAATGTTGTCATCTTTTTCCTCTGGGCTGTATCCTTCTTTTGAGCGGGATCATCAGTGCTTATTCCTTATTGAATAATTAAGCAAGACATTTTTAAAAAGAAAATTCTTTAAGAACTCACAGTCCAAAAGGTTTTCTAACCGTGCGGTGAGAAGTCGGCATATTAGGAGTAAACACCCTAACATCTATTCTCCTAACAGCCCAAATCTGCTTAACTAATCAGTTCCCTTTCACAGGTTCTTTCTATTGTTGGAAGTCGGGGGGGGGGTCAAGTAAAGGTTAACTGCTGTCAATAACTCAACTGCTAATGGTAACTTTCCATTTACCTCTGTTATTTGAATTTTCAACGAACTTCTGTTAAAAGATCTAACTAGATTTCATACATAATTTGTAGGCTACCTATGAACTATGGAACACCTTGAACTTTGATGACATTTTGTGGAAGTGTGTATAATAGAGTAAGAAACAAGTTTTATGATTTATCCAATGGCTTAAAAAACAAAATGTTTTTATGAAAATAGCCAACCCACAAAAAAATTAATTTTGTTTTAATGTGCCAAAAAGAAAAATTGTAGAAATATCCAGTAAGAGTAAGTTTCAATTATCATTTTTATTTTTATTTTTTTCATTTCAGTATTTCCTTCTTTTTCCACTTTTCTTTCTTTCTATCAGACACTCTCGTACTTTTTCATTCTTTCTTTCTTTTTACCACCATTGGTTACTTTTTTTCTCTTCATCCTTACTTTCTTTCTTTCTAACACCCTCAGTTTATTTATTTATCTATGTTTCTTCTTTATCCTTTTCTCCTTCATTTTTTTTTACTTATTGTATTTTCTGCTTTTTTTTCTCTTTGCTTGTCTGTTTCATTCTTTCTTTCTTTGATTGCTCTTTGCTTTCTTCTTCTTTTGCCTTTCTATATTTCCAGCTTTTTTTCCTTTTCTTTTCCTTTTCTTTCTTTCTTTTTTCTTTCTTTCGGATTCTTCATCTTTTTCCCCCTCCTTTTTTTATTTATTGTATTTTCTGCTTCTTTCTTTTTTTCTCGACATTAGTTGAGTCCCAAAATTATATCTGCAACTAGCTAAATAAACCCCATTGAATATCTTAAATTCTTTGAATTTTTGATGACATTTTGTGAAAGTGTGGATCATGGATCTTCTTGATCCATGATCCACACATTTAGAAGATTTTGTTTGTTTTTAAGAGATTTTCAAATAAATGCCCATAAATATTCTAAGATTTATACACTGACCCTTTTTCAAAAGACCCTTTTTTTTTTCTTTAATACATGTCTGTGACCATTCCCCTTATTTAGTTGTTATACATACATTGTTTTGGCTGTGTAGTGATTGTCTGCTCTTGCGGGATAGACTTGATTGGAAAGGAGTTATCTTCCCTTGCCACCAGGATTTGCCACTAAGTGGCACTACTACCTAGCTATTTAAACTCAGTCCAGGAATCTCTCTCTCTGGTCTGGTATCCACAAAGATGCACTAGACAAGTCTCTGTTCATTAAGGTTCGGTGGGGTGTGCCCCCTATAGGCTTGTACGCCTGTGAGTACGTACCCTTTATAGACTCTACCGCGTAGGTCATATACATTAAGTGGCTCTTCTATTCATTAAGAACACTTTTCTTGCTCCCAAAGACTCTTGTCCTAACTGTTTGAATCTGTTCTATATTTCATGTTCCATGTGCTCAGACAATAAAGTCTGTATTGTTATATGTACCTCTTTGTTGAATTTTATTACATACATGTTCACCTACATTGGAGACTTCTCTGAAGCCTTCCAATATGTTATTTTCTAACCTCCATTTTTCTGATTACAGTGGTGCGCTTGATATAATGGTAATCATCATAGGAAATAGACTTGGCAGCCAGAGTTCAAATCCTAGACAAGGCTGTTTGCATTTCAGTTAATAATATTATCCTTTAGAAAGGTATGAATCCATCTGTTACTCTCTCACACACATTCTTCCAGTTATCAGTAAATAGTAGGGTTGACTTAAAAATTCTTTTTTTTTTTAGCCTAGGTACAATATACTTTGAAGGAAAACAATGACCTGGTATAGTGAAGGGGTTGGGTAAATACATACTCTGATGATGGAGGTATGTGGTGTAATGGTTAGTCATAGGAAATGGACTCCTCAACCCAATTTTAAATCCTGGATGAGGCTATTCCTATTTCACATAGCATTAATACCCTTGAGAAAGGTATGCATCCAACTACTCTCCCTCCAGCTATGGGTAAATAGTAGGGCAGACTAGGCTCTTTAACCTTGGCTAGGTAACCAGTCTAGGAGAAGAAAAACTCTTAATTCAAACCTGTTTGATAAATTGACATTGTGTCACATCCTTCTCGTGTGGAGGGGTTGGTAAATACATCCATACTCTGATGGTCAGGTGAAAGAGCTTATTAGGAGACTAAAAGTGAATCTGCTTTTTGTGTTTTCGCATAATGTTAATACCTTTGGGAAAGGTATGAATGAATCCAACTATTCAGCTATGGGCAAATATGAGGATAAACTGGGCTCTTTAGCATTGGTATGGCAACTGGTGTAGGAGAAGGAAAACTGTAGAGTTGTACTCTGCCAAAAAATTGACCTTGTGTCACATTCTCATGGCAGAGGGGTTGGGTAAATAAACTTTGTATTTTCTTAAATATTTTAGTGTCAGTCCCTGTAGTGTAATCGCTCATATGTTGAACTGCAACAAATTGTAATGAGATCAAATTCAAGTTCTGCTTTTACATTCACTAATACCCTTAAGAATTCTTAGAGACACACAATCCAGTTCTTGTGGTTTTTGTAAAATTCTTCAGTTTAAACAAAAATCATTGAAAGTTTCTCATTCTAAAATTTCTTTCCATGGCACCAAACTGACCCTAATTTTATTTTTCTGTTTTTATTACCAGAAATTGTCTCATTAACAAAAACACAAATTTTAACATTAACATTGTTTATTGTTTAAGAAATACAAAATGAATAAATAATAGATAATGTATAAAAATAAGAAAAATTCAAAACAAATATTTAAAAAACTCTTTTCTTATTTTCAATGGATTTTTACATTATTTTTTAAACTTAAAAAAAATTATTTTTGATTTTTATTTTTATATTTTTTTTCTTCCTCTTCATAAAAAAAGAATCCTTGGGTTTTTTTTTCTTTGGTTCAAAATCTCATTGGTAATCGCAGAAGAATTTCTAAAAATCTGTTATACTAAAAATCTCTTTTGATTTTCTTTTCTTTAATTGAATTTGGATTAAATTCATTTTGGCTTTGTTAGTGGAGTTAAAACATAAATGTTATTTAATTTATTGATTTAACATGTGTGTGTGTGTGTGTGAGGTAAATTAATGTTTAGAAATTATAAAGTTGGGGTCAATCTGATTGTTTAGGGCATTGGTACAGTTTTATAATTGGAATCTGGATAAGTATGAAGAGAAAAGAAATTTGATTTGGCAAAGGAATTTGATTCTCCAATGTCATCTTTTTGAAGTAAATTCACTCTTTGTTGAAGGGATGTAACTTGCATTTTTAATGAAGTAATTGTGTCTTCCAATTCCTGCAATGAGAATCAAAATGAAAAAAAAATTAAAGAGAATTTAGATAAATTCAAATCAAATTTCTAAGCTGATATTTCTATTCAATGAATCTTTCTGGTTATCATTACCATTTTTAAAAAATTTTATTCCATTATTCCATGTTTCAGACTTCCTAGCCTTTGTTGGATTTATACATAAATCTTGATAAAACTTTGAACAGAAAACATTTTTTCTTTTTTTTTTTCTCTCTGAATAATGTTAAGACATTAAAACAGAAATTATTTCAACTTTTGAACCTTCTTTTTATTTTTGATGTTATTAGCACCACATTTTGGTTGAACCCTCTTTTCTTTCAGACTTTATTGGGTGAGAAAACAAAAAAAACTTTTCTTTTAAGAGAGTGAAGAACAAAATGATATATTTATCAGTAGAAAATGGTCACTAATATAAACCAATCCATTCCAGTAGCATTCAGTATACCAAATTACTTGGACAATATCAAATTATTATTGAAAGGAGTTCTTCAACACCCACAATGTTGTAATCCATATCTTGCTTGATTTACGCGTATGGTTAACAAGTTTATATACGCCAGTTCCTTTAATTCTGGTAGTGGAGGGTCCAGTGTGGAATACCATGTTTATTTTTATTACTTAGGTCCACTCTGACTTGGAGTGGTAGTAACTGTTAGGGCCCCATCTATGCATCAAATAGATATGTGCAAATTATTTGTATTAAATAGGAATACTTGATATATAAATGTCTAAAAAAAACAAATCAAGAATCTTCATAGAGAATATAAATGTACACAGTTCTCTAGGCTTAAAATAACCCAGATGGGTTTGACATGCTGTTAGAAAATTTTTAATGCACCTGAAGAATGCCAAAATAAAAACATATATCACTTGTGAATTTGATTAAAAAAAAAAAAAAAAAAAAAAATCTTATTCTTTAAGCAAAATGAGTGGAGTAGTCGCACGCCCTGCTTGTCAGTGTAAAATTGGAATCAATTGAGGATTTCGTAACACTGCTAGATGAATTGGTCCAATTGGTTTATTATTAGGGATTTTGTTGCCATTTTTTGTTCTATATTGCCCCAAAAAAACATTTTCAAGGTTTGAATGGATCAGCTAAAACTGATGTTAACAATATTAAAGATAGAACTAAAAAAGGTTACACTGTTGATTATATTTATGGATTAAGTTTTAAGTTTTATTTATTTTGTGCTTTTCCTTATCATATCTCTTATGGAATTGTCATTTACTAAGCTTAGCCAAGTATAGGGCTCAGTGAGAATCAAACTCACTAACAATTTCTATTAGCTAATTTCTCTAATCATTACCCCCATTAACATTGACCTTTATTTACTTAGCTACAGGCCAGAAGTAAAGGGCGCCCAGTGAGAATCAAACTCACAATTCACCACACAGGGTGCCGTAGATCTTTTATTTAATTGGTTCTCAGGATAAAACCTCAGATCTTCAAGACGCTAGTCTACTGCTCTTCCAAAAGAAAAATCAATCCTTTCTTGTAAGTCTTTCATTTAGTTATCTCTCAGCATCACCCCCCCTAAAAAATAACAAATAAAAACCCAAACAAGCATCTGTGAATCAGGATGAGAATAAAGATAAAGAAAGGTCTTTTTTTGGGGGGGTGGGGGCGGAGAGCCTAGGTGAAATGCTAAGATCTACTGTTAAGGCATTTTCAACATTCGATTGATCCCCCCTGAAATTGTTTGCTGAATTGAGTGAAGAATGATTATTTATTAAACACAGCTGTTCTTTTTATTGAAGATGCTTTGAAGATCCAAAAGGAAACGGTTGGAATATTTGATAAAAGAGTTGTGGAATGGAAGATTAATAGATGATGCAGTCGTAGGATAAGTCTTTCTTTTATGGATACCCACCATCTTTGACACACATACACATTTTATTTATATATATATATCTCTCAAATTCACCTAAAAGCAAATTATTTCTTTACATACAAATTAATGAGATTTATCTCTTCTAAAATCCTTTCCTCTCCCTCCCCTCCCCCCAATTGACAATCTGTTCTGTGTGATTCTTTTCCAATTCTTTAAAAACCAATTTGAAGGATAATGTGCCAGTCTTTGTAGTTTGTTTTCTTCTTTCATCTCTGGAAAATCTTTACAAACTGCAATTCTTTTGCAATTCTAAATAATCTAAATGTAGAATTCAAACTGCAAACTCAGCAAAATGGTTATCATCTGTTTTATTAATTTAGAGAATATCAAAACAAAGTCTGACTTGTCCTCTGTAAAATATATTACTTAAGATTATATGATGAATCTACATTGACCAGCTCTGTGCACTGCATAGAGACCTTCCAGGACAATGAGTGAGAGGAGTGATTGGTGAGAGATTGTCACTGGAGATCCATGCTACTAGCACAACCTCGTGATATATTTATGTGTGTGTATGTATTTAAACTTACCTGATGTACAGATGATGGCATTAATCCTTTGATTTTATCTTCATATTGAAGACGAATCTGTGTCATCTGCAATGAAACAAATAACATTTATTTTCTAATTCAATTGTATTTCTATAATAAAGAATAATTTTTAAAAGTCAACACATTTTTAGAATCTCCCAAATGTGATAAAAGAAAAAAATGTAAATATTTCAATGAGTGTCTTTTTTTTTTTTTTTTCTTGAAAGGTAGAACTACTATTACATAGACCACCTGGGCAAGATTCCAATGTGTTGACAGTATTTGTGAATATTGGGAAACTTTGAAATCATATGGAGTAACTTCCCATCGAATTTTTAACTTTTTTTTTTAACTTAATTTTTCATAAAAAAAAAAAAAAAGACCCATTTTACACTATATTTTTAAACTCTTTTTAGGTAAAAATAAGTCAAACTAGTTCATCAGGAGTTTAATATATTTTATTCTAAAAGAATTAATTTTTAATAAAACTTTTTTAAAGAAAAAGAATAATCTATTCATAGAATAATAAATAATTTTCATTTAAATTAATACACAAAATTTTCCACCTACTAAAAAACACATGTTTACGTCATATCTTTTATAGGAGTAATAAAGAAAATGAATTCAAGTGAAAAATGTATTTTGTTTAACTCAACAAGAAATTAAGAACTGAATTAAAATTTGTCAAATATACAAAAAAGTTTTAAGAAAAATAAAATTGTTACAAAGCACTCACCAGTTTAGGGTTATTTTTATTTTCAAAGTAATATCTTAAATGTAACAAAAAAAAACAAAAACAATTCCTAAAATAAATGAACATTGCAATACACAAATTCTTATAAATTTGCTAAATTATTTCCCTCATGGCCCCTCTCTTACCCTCACACCCTTTCTCTGTGTGTGTGTGTGTGTGTGTATATATATATATATATATTATATATATATATATATATATATTTTTTGCCCTGAATTATTATTATTAATTTCTGCCTAGAAATATTCTTTCAATATTTGTTTGGTTTGGGTTAACTATTCAATTGGTGCAACTAAAAATAAAGAATTCTTTCTGAGTTGAAATAGAAAAAAAAAACAGATATCGTTCATTTCACCTTCTCTTCATAATTGGCTTCCTCCTCTTTCCAGTGTCTCCCTAGCGCTCTCACTTTTCCTGTGTTCATTGTCATATTCCTGCTGCAAAGCCTGAAAACAAATAAAAAACAAAACACAGTGACTCTATCAGCAATTCTTATATGCTCAGCCAATATAATACGCAGGAGATAAATTCTTTTTTTTTTTTTTTTCTTTTTCGGGGTTGATTAAAAAATAATTTTCCAACTCTGATTGTGACTTGGGTCATTCATTTTCTCTTCCATTAACCTCCCTTTGTCTTCCCATAAAAACATCTTCATAGAATTCAGGAACAGAATCCGTAGAGTCGAACGTTGTTTCCTGATATTTAGTCATTTGTTAGAAAACGGTTTTAGTATTGAATTTTCCCATTATTATCTTTTTACGACCTCCCCCGTCCCCAATAAGCAGTTTTTTATAGCGGTAAGCTGATAAAGGAAGGCAAATGGAGAATATCGGATAACGATTACAATAAATTTTCATTGTAGAACATTTCTGCTAGGAATTTTTTTTTTTTCTCTCCTTCTCTGAATAAATAATGATGCATTTCTGTTGCAATGTGATAAACAAGTTGTTTTTTCTGTGTCAATTGCTAATTCTGTCACTCTACAAGAATTTTGGAAAGGAATATTTGAGTTTCTTCTAAATTAAAAAAAACTATTTACAATTTACTATTGATTATCGAATTGGATTAATTGATTAAAATGTTTCATTATTTTTATTTTCAACTGCCATTGCCCTAAATAAGTTCATTACAATCTGTTGCATGTTCTCAAAAAGTTCCAAAATGGTGAGCACAGAATTTTTTTTTTTTTTGGTTTATTGATTTATTTTAATGGCATGTCAACTTGACTATGGTTATTTTATGCCATAAGGTCAGGGAAATGTTTACTTGTCATTTTTGTATAGTTCTTTCTTAAAAGTTTTTTGCACTCAGTTATATGAAATGTCCATCAATTGAACTTGCTATTGAAAGGATATCATTTACTTAGACTAGTATCCTCATCTTTGTTATAGTCTCATATTTCACGTATCTGTCATAATCCATAATGTTCTGGTATGTGGGAGATTTTTGCTTTTAATAATTTTTGCTTTATATTTGCCGAGTATGATTTAAGAGAAATAATTATCTTATCTAATTTTTCTATTATAAAACCTAAATTATAATGTGAATGACAAAGGAAGATCTTCTTATGAGGTTTTTGCCTTGAAAATCTCTAATTTGACAAACTCAGCTTTACAGCATATCAACTCTTGTGGGCTTGTTTAGCAATGATATGGTGTCAAGTAACTAATAACAATCCTTACAATGCAATTAAAACTTCAAGTAACTATTCTTAATACAAATAATTTGCATACAGTTATATGGTATCAAGTATTCCTATCCAATACAAATAATTTCCAAAATATATCTATTAGACCCATAAATGGGATCCTAACAAGTACTACCATACTGGGTCAGTGATCCTGAGAATAATTGGAACAAAGAACCCCCCTCCCTCAGAACTTGAGCCTCACCACCGGATGCAGGTCAGTGTCATATCCAGGACATGTTTTTTGTGAATTACTGTTTATAAATAAAACCTGTATTGCCTAATAAATTTGTCCCATTTCAAAAATGTTCTCCTTAAATCATAAAATGATTTGTAAAATATAAAGAGAAGATAATCACCAATGCGATGCTCTTAAAAAGTTTGGAAAGTCCTGTTGGTGAGGCTTAGAATATGTCAACTTCATCATCTGCAGAGTTAAGACGCCTCACCCCCCACCCAAGGTTGTCTTGGGTATGATAATAAACTGCATCTGGTGGTAAGGTTCTAGATCTGAAGAATGTTGAGTACCTCTTCATTACTATTACTCCCAGGTCCACTCTGACCCAGACTGGTAGTACCTGTTAGGGTCTCATAGATCCGTTCTAGAAATATTAGTATTGTATGTGAAACCATAACTGTGGTGCAAACAAATGAATATTATCAAATAGGAATAATTACTTGAAAGCATAGAATTGTGTATGAATTATTATTATTATAAGATAGGAATATGATAATTCTGTGCAAGACAAATAAAAATGAATCCAATTTTGGTATTAAATAAACCATAAGGGGTTGATATGCCATTAAACAAACAAAACATTCTGTCCATTCTTGGGATGATATTTTATTGGTTGTCTCTTCCACTAAAACTTAATATATGACACTACTTGATCCCCCACCCCGGGAGGGGGGAGTGTGGGTTAAGGTGGATCTAGTTCGAGTTATCTTACAGTTGTTCAGTTTCTGTGTCATGTTGTTAAAGATGTTGGGGTGGCTTAAAGTCGGTATCAGCCAAACAGCAAGGGAGTCTATTCTCTTTTCACTAGTGCTAGATCAATGTTTTGGTGTCTGAGGTGGAGTGACGCACTTACCATCATTACATTTAAGGTGTGTTAGTTTGAACTATCATTTTCATAAAGTTGTAAAGTAAAGTCGTCGGGGCGGCCTTATGTTAGTATGAGCCAAACAGCAAGGGAGTCTATCCCCTTTTCACTAGTGCTAGACCAAACAGATTGTTTTGGTGTCTGAGGTGGAGTGACGCACCTATCAACAGATAACTATGCTACTCATATGCTGTGTTGGTGAGGGCCAGTATCGAACCCGGAACTTTGTAGTTCCTAGATAGACGCTCTATTGATTGAGCTAAGTGGAATTAACTGATACAAGATATCATCTAAGCAAGAGTCGTTGGAAGTGAACAATTCACACCAGTGGATTGAATAAAGTGTTCACTTTATTGCAGTTGGTAACCTGAAGAAGGTTGGAGAATAGGAAAAACTGAAACATTTATGACTATAACAACCGAGATGTACTCAGACTAATGATACATTCTCATCTTGAAAATTGTATTTTTAGAAAGATAAAAATATTTTTCTTTTTTCCTTTTTTTGAAATCTTGGCAATATCTATTATTGTTCCCAATATATGACACTTCTTTTTTACATAAGAAATTAAGTACATTTTAAAATACAAAATAATTTTATCTGTCTAGGAGAAAAGTTGTTTGTCTCCTGAATCTAAAGAAAATATTGATCAGACCCTGTCATTTTTTTCAATGCAATATTCCCCCCCCCCTCTTCTTAGCAATAAACATTATCTGTGAGCCGTAAAATAATGTCTACTAACAACAAAAGCAATATTGGTAAAAATCTTGGTACTATACCAGTAGAGCACTAGTGTTCTGTCTTCGGATCATTTTCACTTCTTGTTCATGTTTGTTCTGTTGTGCAGATAATTTCTGTTCCAATGTCTCACGTTGCCTGAAATGAGGATCAACAAATAATTGTTTATCGACCGTTTCTATCTCGACATGAATACTTAAACCACAAACAAAATCTCAATTTCACTGACATTTTCACTCCACTAATATTTTGATTAACTTTCATTCCATCAGATCATTTAGCAAAGGAAAACAATGGACATTTATATCACAACAAAAAAAAAAAAAAAAAAAAAAAAAAAAACCCCCAGGCAGTGTAAATTTTTTAAAAAAGCTATTGCCTGAGTGGGGAGTTAAAAATTCAATGTCGGAGAGTTTGTACCATAAGTAAGTAAATCAAATTTATTAAAAGAATAAAAAAAATAAAATTTGAAATGGAAACTAAGTTCTAATAACTTTCTTGGTCCTCACTAATTATATATATATATATATATATATATATATATATATATAGAGGAAGCATGTGGGTAATGGTTAAAGTCATGTGAATGGACTTGTCGCCCCGAGTTCAAATTCTGAATGTGATAATTGCATTTCACTTTGCGCTAATACCCTTGGAAAGGTATGAATCCTACTCTCCCTCCAGCTATGGATAATAGTAGGGTAGACTGGGCTGTTTAACCTTGGTTAGGCAGACCGGTCTAGGAGAAGGAAAACTCTGAATTCAAACCTGTTGAACTCCACTTAAGAAATCGACTTTGTGTCACATCCTGCTCATGCGGAGGGGTTGGTAAATATATATATATAATATATATATATATATATACTCAATCTACAGTAGAAGATAGTTCTTACAGTTGGGTATACTTAATTGAAACAATGGAAAGGATCATAATATAATTCAAGAAAGCAATCCTCAAAACGGTTGTTCTTTTCTCAATTGTGTGTAAATTTGGTGCAAATCTAAAAGAAATGGGATGATTAAAAAAAAAAAAAAGGCAAAAATCTTGGTAGACGATGAAAAACCTCAAAGTGTGTCAGGATAGAAAACTGAAAACGTTTGAAAATAAAAAATGTAGAAGAAAACAAATGAGTGAAAAACATGAGTGAATGTTTGTGGAGAACTGTAAAAATTGTCAGAATGAAATGAGATTTAGTGCTGATTTTCATTTGACTGTTTCTTGAAGGTAAAAACAGAATTTGATGAAGGTGGATATAAGAGAAACAATCATCGTTTGCAATTCTCAGCCACTAAAAATTTCATTAAAAACACCTATTGTTTGATTTGCTGCCATGTTGAATAGCCTCAAAACAAAATATTTTTGTGAGATTAAAGTGTAAATTTTAGAAAAACCCTTTTCAAACAATTTGAAATTCATTTAAAGGAATTGGAATTTCTCTGTATGAACCAAAAAAATATGAACTTGGTGCAACTGAGTTTATTTTACTAGATTTTCCAAGTTCTTATTTGGTGAAATTTGGGTGTAGCCCATGGCATTATTTACAAAAGCAAAATGAGAAGAACTCTTTGAATATAGAACATTTTGATTTGGGTTTCAAACTCATAAACCTGCAAACTAATATTCTTGATCTTTCTCTTACCACTAAACCTCTCTACCACTAAACTCATCTTTCTCATTCAAAATTAAAAGTGCATTTGCATTTATATTTTACCGATTCTATTCTCATGTCATTTGTACTAAACATTGGTATATTAGTTATGTTTTGTAATTCAATATTCAATCAATTATTTGGGAAGTAAATGGAAATTGGTTGGGGTGGGGGTGTATAAAGTATAAAGTTTGAGACCCCCCCCCTTACTAAAGTGAACAGATATGTAATGTTAAAGACTTTTTCAATATATTATTGAAATAAAACTTTAACTTTGATGATAAATATACAAAAATTCTCCACAAAGCAATTCTGACTTGATACGTGCTATAAACTTTGAATTCAATTGGAGGTAGATGTGGCTGAAATTTTTGCTTTTTATATATTTACCAAACCCCTCTGCATAAGTAGGATGTGACACAAGGTCAATTCTTTAAGCGGAGTTTAATAGGTTTGGATTCAGAATTTTCCTTCTCCTAGACTGGTTGCCTAACCAAGGTTAAAGAGCCCAATCTGCCCTACTATTTACCCATAGGTGGCTGGAGAATAGTAGGATGCATACCTTTCCCAAGGGTATTAGTGCTTTGTGCAATAAAAACAGCCTTGTCCAGGATTTGAACTCGGGTCACAATGTCCATTTTGCTAACTTTTTGCTTTTTATGGCATCTCAGATGACAAGATTTATAAAACTTTTATCTTCTTTTTATAAGAAAAGCTTGTGTCAACGAGCCTCATCAGTCCAGCACATAGACAATAATCTCAGCTTATTTAACTTTTAGTTATCTCTGGTCTTAACTGACCCTTTTTCTACTGCTGTCTCAACTTCTGTTCAGGGGAAGCAAGACCATCCAAGTTGTATGAGATAAGGAAATGAAACCGGCCATACCATATAAATCATCCTTTCTCCGCACATGTTTTGCATCAGGAATGATGATGGTGGTTTATATTACACTAAAGTTCCAGCTCAACTCACTTGGATGGTCCTTGCTTCCTGAACAGAAGTTTGAGATCAGCAGTAGAAAAGGTCAATTAAGACCAGAGATACTAAGTTAATAAGCTGAGAATTTATTGTCTATGTGCTGGACTGATGAGGCTCGTTGACACAACGCTTTTTCTTATAAAAAGAAGATAAAGTTTTTCATAATCTTGTCAGCTGAAGATGCCATAAAAAGCAAAAGTTAGCAAATGGACATTGTGACCCGAGTTCAAATCCTGGACAAGGCTGTTTTTTATTGCACAAAGCACTAATAACCCTTGGGGAAAGGTATGCATCCTACTATCTCCAGCCACCTTATGGGTAAATAGTAGGGCGATTGGCTCTTAACCTTGGTTAGGCAACCAGTCCTAGGAGAAGGAAATTCTGAATCCAAACCTATTAACTCCGCTTAAAGAATTGACCTTGTGTCACAATTCCTACTTATGCAGAGGGGTTTTGGTAAATATATAAAAACAAAAATTTCATGGCCACACTACTCCAATTGAATTCAAAGTTTATAGCACGTTATCAGTCAGAATTGCTTTGTGGAGAATTTTTGTAATATTTATCATCAAAAAGTTAAAGTTTTATTTCAATAATATATTGAAAAGTCCTTTAACATTACATATCTTGTTCACATTTTAGTATGGGGGGGGGTCTCAAACTTATACTTTTATACACCCCCACCCCAAACCAATTTCCATTGTACTTCCCAAATAATTGGATTGAATATGAATAACAAAATAACTAATATACCAATGTTTAGTACAAATGACATGAGAATAGAATCCGTAAATATAAATGCAATGCACTTTTAATTTTTGAATGAGAAAGATGAGTTTAGTGGGTAGAGAAAGGTTTAGTGGGGGTAGATGAGAAGATCAAGAAATTAGTTTTGCAGGTTTATGATTTGAACCCCAAATCAAAATGTTCTATATTCAAAGAGTTCTTCTCATTTTGCTTTGTAAATAATGCCCATGGGCTACACCGCAATTTACCAAATAAGAACTTGGAAAATTCTAGTAAAATAAACTCAGTTGCATCGCAGTTCATATTTTTTGTTCATACAGAAATATCCAATTCCTTTAAATGAATTCATTGTTTGAAAAAGGGTTTCTAAATTTACAACTTTAATCTCACAAAAATATTTGTTTTGAGGCTATTCAACAGGGGCAGCAAATCAAACAATAGGTGTTTTAATGAAATTTTTTAGTGCTAGAGAAATGCAAACGATGATTGTTCTCTTTATTCCACCTTCATCAAATTCTGTTTTAACCTTCAAGAACAGTCAAAATGAAATCAGCACTAATCTCATTTCATTCTGAACAATTTTAATTCTCTCACAAAATTCACTCATGTTTTTCATATTGTTTCTCTAGCATTTTTTTATTTTCCAACGTTTCAGTTTTCTATCCATACACTTTGAGGTTTTTCATCGTCTACCAAGATTTTTGCCTTTTTTTTTTTTTTATCATCCCCATTTCTTTTAGATTGCACGCAAATTACACACAATTTGAGAAGAACAACCGTTTTGAGATTGCTTTCTTGAAAATTAATATTATGATCTTTCCATTGTTTCAATAAGGTATACCCAACTGTAAGACATCTTCTTACTGTGATTGAGTATATATATATATATATATAATATATAATATATATTTACCAACCCCTCCGCATGACAGGAATGTGACACAAAGTCGATTTTCTTAAAAAAGTGGAGTTTCACAGTTTGAATTCAGAGTTTTCCTTCTCCTAGACGGTTGCCTAACCAAGGTTAAACAGCCCAGTCTACCCTACTATTTTATCCGATAGCTGGAGGGAGAGTAGGATTCATACCTTTTCGCCAAGGGTATTAGCGCATAAGTGAAATGCAATTATCAATTCAGAATTTGAACTCGGGCGACAAGTCCATTTCAACCATGACTTTGAACCATACACACATCTTCTCTATATATATATATATATATATATATATATATATATATTAGTGAGAAGAAAGTTATTTAGAACTTAGTTTTCCATTTCAAATTTATTTTTTTTATTCTTTTAATAAATTTGATTTTACTACTTATGGTACACTCTCCGACATTGAATTTTTAACTCCCACTCAGGCCATACTTTTTTTAAAAAAATTTACACTGCTGGGGGGTTTTTTTTTTTTTTTTTTTTTTTTTTTTTTTGGCTTGTGATATAAAATGTCCCTTGTTTTTCCTTGCTAAAATGATCTGATGGAAAAGTTAATCAATATTAGTGGAAGAGTGAAAATGTCAGTGAATTGAGATTTTGTTTGTTGGTTTAAGTATTCATGTCGAGATATGAAACGTAGTAAAAACCAATTATTGTTGATCCTTCAATTTCAGGCAACGTTGCGACATTGGAACAGAAATTATCTGCACAACAGAACAAACATGACCAAGAAGTGAAAATGATCCGAAGACAGAACACTAGTGCTCTACTGGTATAGTACCAAGATTTTTACCTATTGCTTTTGTTGTTAGTAGACTTATTTTTACGGCTCACAGAAATGTTTTTGCTAAGAAGAGGGGGGGGGCGAATATTGCATTGAAAAAAGATGACAGGGTCTGATCCATATTTTTCTTAAAGATTCAGAGAACAAACAACTTTTCTCCTAGAACAGATAAAATTATTTTGTATTTTAAATGTACTTATTTTCTTATGTAAAAAGAAGTGTCATAATATTGGGAAACAATAATAGATATTGCCAAGATTTCAAAAGGAAAAAAGAAAAAATATTTTTATCTTCTAAAATACAATTTTCAAGAGAAGAATGTATCATTAGTCCTGAGTACATCTCGGTTGTTATAGTCATAAATGTTTCGTTTTTCCTATTCTCAACCTTCTTCAGGTTACCAACTGCAATAAAGTGGAACACTTTATTCAAATCCACTGGTGTGAATTGTTCCTTCAACGACTCTTGCTTAGATGAATCTTGTTATCAGTTAATTCCACTTAGCTCAATCAATAGAGGTCTATCTTAGGAACTACAAAAGTTCCGGGTTCGATACTGGCCCTCACAACACGCATATGAGTAAGCATAGTTATCTGTGATAGGTGCGTCACTCCACCTCAGACACCACAACATTCGTCATTGGTCTAGCACTAGTGAAAAGGGGATAGACTCCCTTGCTGTTTGGCTCATACTAAACATAAGGCCGCCCGACGACTTTACTTTACAAACTTTGAAAATGATAGTTCAAACCTAACACACCTTAAATGTAATGATGGTAAGTGCGTCACTCCACCTCAGACACCAAAACATTGATCTAGCACTAGTGAAAAGAGAATAGACTCCTGCTGTTGGCTGTACCGACTTTAAGCCACCCCAACATCTTTAACAACAATGACCGAAACTGGAACAACTGTAAGATAAATGCGAACTAGATCCACCTTTAACCCCACTCCCCTCCCGGGGGTGGGGATCAAGTAGTTGTCATATTTAAGTTTTTAGTGGAAGAGACAAACCAATTAAAATTCATCATAGAATGGACAGAATGTTTTGTTTGTTTAATGGCATATCAACCCCTTATGGTTTATTTAATACCAAAAATTGGATTCATTTTTATTTGTCTTGCACAGAATTATCATATTCTATCTTATAATAATAATAATTCATACACAATTCTTGCTTTCAAGTATTATTCCTATTTGATAATATTCCATTTGTTTGCACCACAGTTATGGTTTCACATACAATACTAATATTCTAGAACGGATCTATGAGCCCTAACAGGTACTACCAGTTCTGGGTCGAGTGGGACCTGGGAGTATAGTAATGAGAGGTAACTCAACATTCTTCAAGATCTAGAACTTAACCACAGATGGAGTTTATTATCTACCCAAGGACCAACCTTGGTGGGGTGGAGGGCGTCTTAACTCTGCAGATGATGAAGTTGACATATTCTAAGCCTCACCCAGGAAACTTTCAAACTTTTAAGAGCTCGCATTGGTGATTATCTTTCTCTTTATATTTACAATCATTATCATTTAAGGAGAACATTTTTGAAATGGGACAAATTTATTAGGCAAATACAGGTTTATTTATAAACAGTAATTCACAAAAAACATGTCCCTGGATTGAACACTGACCCTGCATCCGGTGGTGAGGCTCAAGTTCTGAGGGAGGGTTCCTTTGTTCAATTATTCTCAGGATCACTGACCCAGTAGGTAGTCTTGTTAGGATCCCATTTATGGGTCTAATAGATATATTGGAAATTATTGTATTGGAATAGGAATACTTGATACCATATAACTGTATGCAATATTGTATTAAGAATAGTTACTTGAGTTTTAATTGCATTGGTAAGGATTGTTATAGTTACTTGAGCACCATATCATTGCTAAACAACGCGCACAAGAGTTGATAATGCTGTAAAAGCTAGTTTGTCAAATTAAAGAGATTTTCAAGGCAAAAACCTCATAAGAAGATCTTCCTTTGTCAATCACATTTTAATTTAGGTTTTATAATAGAAAAATTAGATAAGATAATTATTTCTCTTAAATATACTCCGCAAATATAAAGCAAAATTAATTAAAAGCAAAAAATCATCCACATCACAGAACATTATTGGATTATGACAGATCGTGAAATATGAGGACTATAACAAACCAAGAATGAGGACTAGTCTAAGTTAATGATATCCCTTTCAATAGCAACAGTTCAATTGATGGACATTTCATATACTGGTGCAAAAAAACTTTAAAGAAAGAACTATATCAAAAATGTACAAGGTAAACATTTCCCTGACCTTATGGCATAAAAATAACCATAGTCCAAGTACATGCCATTAAAATAATCAATAAACCAAAAAAAAAAAAAAAATTCTGTGGCTACACCATTTGGAACTTTTGAGAACATGCAAACAGATTGTAAATGAAATTATTTAGGGAATGGGAGTTGAAAATAAAATAATGACATTTTAATCAATTAATCCAATTTCGATAATCAATAGTAAATTGTAAATGTTTTTTTTTAATTTAGAAGAAACTCAAATATTCCCTTTCCAAAAATTCTTGTAGAGTGACAAGAATTTAGCAATTGACACAGAAAACAACTGTTTTATCCATTGCAACAGAAATGCATCATTTTTATTTCAGAGAAGGAGAAGAAAAAAAGAAAATTCGCTAGCAGAAATGTTCTACAATGAAAATTTTTGTAATCGTTATCCCGATATTCTCCTATTTGGCCTTCCTTTATCAGCTTCCGCTATAAAACGCTTATTGGGGACGGGGGGAGGTCGTAAAAAGATAAATAATGGGAAAAATTCAATACTAAACCGTTTCTAACAAATGACTAAATATCAGAAACACGTTCGCTCTACATTCTGTTTCCTGAATTCTATGAAGATGTTTTTATGGAAGACAAAGGGAAGGGGTTATGGAAGAGAAAAATGATGACGCAAGTCACAATCAGGAGTTGGAAAAATTATTTTTTATCAACCCCGGAAAAAGAAAAAAAAAAAAAAAGAATTTATCTCCTGCGTATTATATTGGCTGAGCATATAAGAATTGCTGAAGGTCACTGTGTTTGTTTTTTATTTTTGTTTCAAGGTTTTGCAGCAGGAATCATGCAATGAACACAGAAAAGTGAGAGCGCTAGGGAGACACTGGAGAGGAGGAACAATTATGAAGAAGAAGGTGAAAATGACGATACTGTTTTTTTTTCTATTTCAACTCAGAAAGAATTCTTTTTTTAGTTGCACCCATTGAATAGTTAACCCAAACCAAACAAATATTGAAAGATATTCCTAGGCAGAATTAATAATAATAATTCAGGGCAAAAATATATATATTATATATATTATATATATATATATATATATACACACACACACACACACACAGAGAAAGGGTGTGAGGGTAAAGAGAGGGGCCATGAAGGGAATAATTTAAGCAAATTTATAAGAATTTTGTATTGCAATGTTCATTTATTTTAGGAATTGTTTTTTGTTTTTTTTTGTTAGCATTTAAGATATTACTTTGAAAATAAAGAATACCTAAACGGTGAGTGCTTTGTAACAATTTTATTTTTCTTAAACATTTTTGTATATTTGACAAATTTATTCAGTTCTTAATTTCCTTGTTGAGTTAAACAAATAGCATTTTTCACTTTGAAATTCATTTTCTTATTACTCCTATAAAAGATATGGACGTAACATGTGTTTTTATAGGTGAAAATTTTGTGTATTAATTTAAATGAAATTATTTATTTATTCTATGGAATAAAATAGATTTTCTTTTTCTTTTAAAAAGTTTTATTAAAATTAATTCTTTTTTAGAATAAAATATATTTAAACTCCTGAACTAGTTTGACCTTTTTTTACCTAAAAAGAGTTAAAAGATATAGTGTACAAATGGGTCCTTTTTTTTTTTTTTTATGAAAAAATTAAGTTAAAAAAAAAAGTTAAAATCGATTGGAAGTTACTCCTATGATTCCAAAGGTTCCCAATATTCACAAATACTGTCAACACATTGGAATCTTCAGGTGGTCTATGTAATAGTAGTTCCTACTTTCAAGAAAAAAAAAAAAAAAAAGACCTCATTGAAATATTTTACATTTTTTTTCTTTTTATCACATTTGGGAGATTCTAAAATGTGTTGACTTTTAAATTATTCTTTATTATAGAATACAAATTGAATTGAAAAAATAAATGTTATTTGGTTTCATTGCAGATGACACAGATTCCGTCTTCAATATGAAGATAAAATCAAAGGATTAATGCCATCATCTGTACATCAGGTAAGTTTAACATACTCAACAACATAAATATATCCCGAGGTTGTGCTAGTAGCATGGATCTCCATGACAATCTCTCAACCAATCACTCCTCTCACTCATTGTCCTGGGAGGTCCTCTATGCAGTGCACAGAGCTGGTCAATGTAGATCATCATATAATTTAAGTAATATATTTTACAGAGGACAAGTCAGCCCTTTGTTTTGATATTCTCTAAATTAATAAAAAGATTGATAACCATTTGCTGAGTTTGCAGTTTGAATTCTACATTTAGAATTATTTAGAATTGCAAAGAGAATTGTACAGTTTGGTAAAGATTTTTCCAGAGAATGAAAGAAGAAAACAAACTAACAAAAAGACTGGCACATTATCCTTCAATTGGTTTTAAAGAATTGGAAAAGAATCACACAGACAGAAATTGTCAATTGGGGGAGGGGAGGGAGAGAAAGGATTTTTTAAAAGATAAATCTCATTAATTTGTTGTAAAGAAATAATTTGCTTTTTTAGGTGATTTGAAGAGATATATATATAAAATAAAATGTGTATGTTGTGTCAAGATGGTGGGTATCATAAAAGAAAGACTTATCCTACGACTGCTCATCTATTAATCTTCCATTCCACAAACTCTTTTATCAAATATTCCAACCGGTTTCCTTTTGATCTTCAACAGCATCTTCAATAAAAAAAGACAGCTGTGTTTAATAAATAATCATTCCTTCACTCAATTAGCACAATTTCAGGGGGACTCAATCGAATTGTTGAAACA